>CM075938.1:55757820-56957820 GCA_038030265.1 Corythucha ciliata
GTCACACCTTTGCCATCATTCCTGACGTGAAAGAACGCCTGCGCTGGAAGTGGTGCTTTCTAAAGCAGCTTCTCTCGGGTCACGGCTCCTTCAACGGAAAGCTCCACTTCCACCGACGACGGGACAGCCCTGGGGCGAGGCTGAAACGGCGGAACACGTAATTCTTCGCTGTCCGCTATACCAACGTCAACGAGATCGGTGGCAAATCCCCAACGATCTCAGAAATCTCGTCCCTAACAAAACCTCGGCCGGGATAAAAACGATACTTTGCTGCTATAAAGTTGAGAAAATGCGCAAATTCATTGCTATGGGAGGGGGTGGGGCAAAACCGCTAATCTGCGGCTGAAATTGAGCAGAACGATACACTCGGCCAAAATTGAGAAAATCGCTAACTTGCGGGTAGAGTCCAAAAATCGCCCTTAACTGATAGATTGAGGCTATGATGAGGCCAGCAAGATGTCCAGAGAGTGTGCTGGCTGGGTGGAACGGAATGATGACTAAAATGTTGAAATTACCCCCCTCATATCACCCTTACGAGATTTCAATCTGACCCCCCCCCCCCCAGGACAAATCCCTACCTACGCCACTGGTTTGGGTTTTGAAACTTTTGTACCGTTTTTCTCAAATTTTAAATTAACAACCCTAAGCTCGAGGATATCGCTCGTGTCATAATTGCTTTGAAACTCTTTTTTTTTCAGAGAATTTCATGTAAAAACTCCTCCAAAATCTCCAAGTAAGGCGCGAAATAGTACCCGCTGAGTTTTCGAAGTAATATTGACTCTGAAGATGGAAATGTAATCGGTAATTGTTAATTACAAATTACTTCGAAAAAGTGTTTTTAATTACAAATTACCAATTACAATGGCGTGTTGTTATCAATTACAAATTACCAATTACTAGTTGTAATTGAATTACGTAATTCAATTACAGGTAATTCAATTACATTTAATTCAATTACTGCCCAGCCCTGATCCCATTACTTTGACTTATTGTGATGCACTTCAATGTTTTACCTACGATTTGTGTCCGAGATGGCCACAGATTTGTCTTGCGAATAAAGTTGTTTAACCAAAATTAAAGCCCCCCTAGAACTTCAACCTGCAAACACGTTCTTCCTTCGACTTATTAGTGAGTTTTAGCACTCTCCCGTTCAATCCTCCGGAAACTTTATTTTCAAATTTCAACCAATCAGATGTTTCGTAACCAAACAACGACTGATTTGTCGTTTGCGTTAGCGTTAGCGGTGGTGTTGCTAAAAGTTTCTAACGAAACCAACTACACTCGTAACCGCTAATTCGCTCTTTGAAAACTTGCTAATTAACATTGAAACTGGACATTTTTTGCTCCTAAAACACATCAAATAATCTTGAAATTCCGCCAAAAAAAATCAGATTTACCATATAAGAAAAAATGTTCATTTTTCGCAAAATCACTTCTAGGGATGGCCTCGGGCTCGGGCCGGGCCGAGGGTTCCTGGCTCGGGCCGGACTTCGGGTCGGGCCGCAGATTTCTCGGGCCGGGCCGGGCTGAGAGCTAGAAATAAAAATTAGGAAAAATATAAAACAGCCAAAAGCGAGTGTCCGACAGAGGCATTTGAAATATTTTGCAACTTTTTTTGTATTTTAATTTTTTTGTAATTTAATGGTTAAAGGACCAGTATGTGTGATTGTTGCGTATTTTATGTTTGATTGGTCATCGAAATTTTGAATAGCTGGTGTGACTTGAAGTTGATTGTTTGAACGGTGTAGAAATGCATGTATTTCTTTTTTTATGAGTTTAATCGGGTAGTTGTTTGCCAGTAGTACTTCTTGTATTTCTTTAATTTTTTCTTTGTGATAATTTGGGTGCGTTAATTGTAAATATCGCTTGACTGTGTTCTTGATGATATTGATTTTGTGCGTGTGTGAGCTATTTGATTTGAAGTTGAATAGTCTACCTGAAAATGTTGGTTTGGTGTAGTGTCTGGTGTGTAGTTGTCCATCGTTGTCTCTGATTATTTCAAGGTCAAGAAATTGAATTTTTTTTATCTTTTTCTGTTTCCATTGTAAATTTCATCGACGGTTCGCAGAAGTGGTTGCATAGGTAGAGAAGGTCTTGTACAGATGTTTTATCAATGGCGATTAGTGAGTCGTCGACGTATTTGAATAAAATTTTGATTTTTCCTTTGAATTTGTTTTCTATTTGTCTGAATAGTTCGTCTAAGACGATGTCTGCGATGATCGGGCTTAATGGATTACCCATTGCTAGTCCGCAAATTTGTTTGTAGAATTGTCCTTGATATGCACAATATCCGGAGTTCAGGCAAAAGGACAGAGTTTCTTCGAAAGTCTTTTGTTCTAGGTTCGCTGTATTATTTTTGATTTTTGTCCATTGTTTCATGATGATTTCGAAAGCAAAATTTAGGGGAATTGTCGTGAATAATGACACAGCGTCTAAAGATATTAATTTGAATTTCGAGTCAAGCTTTAAAGATTCAATTTCGTTCTTCACTACGAAGGAATTTTTCACGTTGAATCGTCCCGTTTCTTTAATCAATTTCAAGTATTTGATTAAATGTCGGCTTAATTCATAGCTAGGTGCCTGGATGCATGAAACAATTGTTCGTAATATCTTTGGATTTGCTTTATGAATTTTTGGAAGCCCGTAGAGTTTTGGCGGAAGTGCATTGTTGATGGTCAATTTGTGCTTAGTTGCAGAGTCAATGACTTTTTCTTCAAACAATTTATTGGCTATTATATTATTTTTTCTCTTATCTTTTATGTTGGAATCGTAGTCTGATTTGTCCATAATGACCGTTACAGCTCCTTTATCTGCAGATAAGACCAGTAATTCTGAATTTTCTTTGAGGAATTTCGATGTGTCAATTATGTCTTGTTTTGAAATTGAAGAATCGCCGTTTTCGTTACTCATTTTCTTGCTTTTTCGATGATTTTGAAAGTTCAAAAGGACGTTGGTTATTCTGCTTCAAAATCATACATTTTGTTTTCAAGATAATCAATATAATTTTTTATGGGAGCATTGACAAAAGTTTGAAATTAATGTACAAATAGGGATTTTTCATATGATTTTTTGTTCTCCTGTAAAGTTTGGTTTTTGGACATACGAGGTATCACGCCTTAGCCGACGATAATATTAAATTTTCTTGGGTAATTCTACAACAATGCACATGTATTAGGGTCAGCTTTTACTTTAAGACAACGTTCTTTCAAGGTGACTAAACTTTCTATAGGTGCCGCAGATCTTCGGCCATTACTGTCCTTCACCTACGTCACGAGCAGTCCCATCCGCCTTTGCGCTGGACCCAGTACATTATTAATTGTTATTGGGTTGTGATTTTTGAGAAATCATAAACTTCAATTTCAAAATTAACTTGCTCTAGGGTGAGCATTCGGGAGCAAAGGACTGCTGGTGACGTCAGTCTCCACACCTCCCGTCCGATGGGCGGGGGGAAATCTGCGGCACCTATAGTAAAGTTTAGTCACCTTGACGTTCTTTATTTATTCTTTTAATCCGCAGTCCACGTACCTTACCCAAGTAACAAAATTTTGTTTTTAAAATATTGAATTTTTAAGTTTACAAACATTGTTAAAATCCTGTATAATGTTTGTATAACACTGCAACAAGGTTGTTAAACTATTTCTAGTCCCACCTTTTCGTTGCACTGACAATATATCTGCAACATTGCAAACATAATTTCCCAATATTGCACGTCAGCAGTTCAAAATATTTTTATAATATAAAAACAACCTAATCATATTTTTAAAATATTACAAAAGTGCGCTTTGTAATATTTAGCAAATATGTTTCACTGAAATAATAATGTGTTTGCAATATTTGCATATTAACTGGAGGGGATTCGATCAAGGTTATATAAATAAATTTCAGGCAAGTAAAATACGTGAAAAATAAGTAGGTATGTATTAATTAGTGAAAATTTTAAAACAAGCATACTAGAAGAGAAAAGCACCCTCAAAAATTACTCTTCCGGCCGCTTCGGTAACTATACGTTATAATTCTGGAAAACAAGAAAGCGATGTCAAGCAGCGAAAAATGTAAACAAAAACAAAGACTAGAGAATAACAAAAACTCACGACAAAAGAATGAAAACCATGGGAAGCACCTTTAAAAAAACTTCTTCATTCGCCATCATGGAGTAAATCGACCTGCAAACAAGAAATCATGCAGATTTGAATGTAAGAGTTGAATACGAAGAAAACGCAAGAGTGAAAAGATTACTCACAAAAATAAAAATAATAAAAAATGAAAAAGGTACTGTGAGCCATCCTCAAAACTCTGTCGGGGAAGGCCATCGTTCTGAAAAGCAAGAAATCAAATCAGTACGTAAAGAAAAATGCGAACAAAAACAAAGACTCGAGAATAAGAAAAACTCACAAAAAAAAGAATGAAAACATTGGACCTTCTTAATTCGCCATCATGCATGGAGTAAATCGACCTGCAAATAAGAAACCATGCAGATTTGAATGTAAGAGTTGAATACGAAGAAAACGCAAGTGTGAAAAGATTACTCACATAAATAAAAAAAGGCACTGCGACCTCAAAACCTCAAGATGGGGAACGCAACTTGGCTCTACGACACAATTTCGCTGTTGCGGTCGTCAGTGCCGAGGCACTTTCTAAAATGCAATAAAATCATTACTTGAATGTAAAATACGTTCATGGTTCACACGTTTGTGACAACTTTTACCTCTTGCGGTCTTTTCGCGCTTGGGCTTGAGTCAGCCATGCCCCACAAATTTGATTAATTTTGTCTATGGTGGAAGTCGGCCAAGTTTTTTGAGTGACTCCTAAAGTCAATGGAACTTGGTTTTAAGCACTTGAGCCCCGTACTTCTCCCCAAATACATACTCAACAATATTTTATATAGAGCGGTCTTCATGAAAGGCTGTTTGTCTGATGCCTTACGGGCCTGTCCTTTTAGCGTATATTCAAGAGCCAGCTCATTAGTGATAAGTTGTTTGTTCACGCTAGCAACGGTACGCGAGAGCGACGATTTCTCACATGTAGAATATAAAGCTTCAACCTTTGAGGAGAAAAAAGTAACGAAGTCCAGAATTAGAATCAGTGAACCATTATCAATTTGCAACATGCTCAGTCTTACAATTTTCGTAAGCAACGCAACTTCGCTTTTTAAATCTTGTTCGAAAATCGCAACGTCGTTCAAGTTTTTTAGGGGAAATATGTCGATGACATCCATATCCCACGAGTTTTCTTCATGATTCTTTGTTTTGTCGCTTGAAGATATGCTGAGAATCTCTTCTCGGATGGCTCTTAGATTTGTCGACAGCGAAAATATATCACCTGCGGAACAGAATAAAAATGATAAACAATTATTAACAAATTAATATTTTAAAAAGCCTGATGACCTTGGTCGACGATGTTCGTTTAAGCGTTGATAAGGGTTTAAACGATTTTGTATTCAAAATACTAAATTCTGATTGGGCGTTTAAGCTCTCAAGCTCAGCTTAGTGTTGAACGGAACTTTAAACCCAAGTGGACGACTCGGCCCTCACGCGATTAAGGCCCGTTTTCACGAACTTCATCGACCAAAATCAACACGTAATTGTGACAATTCATATAGGGGTCATTATGTGGCAACAAATCACAATTAATTTTGATGGTGAAAATGAGCCTAAGAGTAATAGTATACCGTATTTGACCGACAACTTACTTGAAAAATACTATCGTGGTCTGTCAGACAATACCTATGTTGCAGCAAGGTGCTTGGAGCATTTCGGAGCAGAGTTGCCATGGGACCAGCCAATAAAAAGTAATCAACTTAAAATTTTATTGGAGTCCCATGGCAACTCTGCTCCCAACATGTTCGAAACACCTTGCTGGAACAGAACTTATAATAGGTCTTTTCGGGCGATCTACAAAAGCTGCAAAAGTTATAAATTTTGAGGTTGCTTGCATAGCAACACGGGTTCAATTGCTTTAAAAGCTGCACAACTTGCAAAATTTGTAGCTTATTGCAGGTTTGGAGAGTCGCCCGAAAATACTTATAAGAGCGTTAGCGAAATTAACAAAATAAAAAAACTGAAATTAATCGGCTGAGAAATTTTGCTAACGCAAGCGTTGAGTTACAGAATAGAGGGGCAGCGCACTCATCGGCCAAGTTGTGAAACCGTGCAGTGGGGTAGGTTTAGGTGGGGTAGGTGGGGTACATTTGGCGACTTAAAAAAATAAATAAATAAATGAAATTTGGTGGAAAATTTACTAACTGCGAAGAAAATCTTACGGAACGCGAGTCCGGCAGTCAACCTGGTATCAAACCTAACCCAACCCTCTGCACGGTTTCATAACTTGGCTGATGAGTGCGCTGGTGCATTTATAAAAGTCGTAAATAACTTACATGAGATGGCGCAAAGTGTCAGGCCCAAATCAACTGTATTCGGCGAGTTATTGTTTTCAAACACGCATCTGTGTTTTCGATTTTTTTGGCGACAAACAGACGGTCTGATAAAAGATGAACGAGGAGTTGCGGGACACGATCCACCATTAGTAAGGTTCTCCTTAGCAATTCTGGACTCACTTGTTGAAGGTGGGCCTGGAAAGGAATCGATGATGATGCTCACTCGTTATTTTGCTTTAGAATGAATATTATCCCAGGGCGCATGAAGAAACAATATTACTTGTTCCGATGGCTGGAAGGTCTGGGAAGGGATGACTGAGAATAAAGGGTTTCTTAACAAATCTGTTTTGGCGATTTTCTTCTATGTCGTCATCATCGTCATTTGTATCACTTGAAGAGCTCTCTCTCAGATTTCTTTTTCGTTTGCCTCTTCCCCTGTCCTCAGTTTCAGACATAGATTTAGTGGCCTTCCCTTTCGTGAGACGAACGCAATTAACTAAACACCTCTCGTAGTCATCTGGTTAAAAGATTAGTAGGCTGTTATAGGGATCACAGAAAAATAGGGACTTTCACAATTTAAATTCAATACAAGTACAAACCTATATCTTTCTTTATTATTTCAACCCCGAGTGTTTGCCAGTCTTTATCCGGAGTTTGGCAAGTTTTCGCCATTCGTGTTACCGTAGGTTTGCTTTTGTCGGGGTAAAAGCATGTATTTTCATCCTTAACCCAGCGTGATGGCACGCAGTCATAGAAACCGTCGCTGATGAACTTTACGACGCACCACATAGTGAACCTGAAAGTAAACAATCTAGAGCTTGATATTTACTTGCGCAGCGAATTATATTTGACCTACATTTATATACTTTGTGGAGATGTAATTTTTGACCATTCATACATAAAAATACAAGAAAGCGAGAAACCTCACAAGAATAAAAAATAAAAAACACTATTTAACAAATAGATAAAGAAAACGAACATAAAAAGTTGAACTATTCAAATGTACAAATTAGAATACAATGAAAAATAACTAACTAGGACAAGGGAAATAAAAAATATTAGTTCAATAAAGCGAAAACGAAGCACTTATTGTCAATATTAAAATAAACGTACTTGTGAGCAATAAGACAAGTGGGCCACGTCATCCACGATGATAATTTACTGACTTCGAAAACGCCTAAAGATGAACTTTGCAGCAATGGCTTTCCATAGATATCATTTTTAGTTAAGAATTTTTTACCAATAATTACTTGGCTGTTGGTTGTCTTGGAAAAGGCTATGTTGCTAACCAAGACAATTTCCCCAGTGGAAAGCCCACAGCAATTATTAGGATTTTCTATTGTTATTTTTAAGTGACCCAACTCAACAAAACGATACTGTGGATCACAGCATAGAGCTAAGAGAGGGCCATTGCTATGCAAAGCATTAGGACAAAATTGTGGACTCACATTAGCCTTATTTATCAGTACAGGTGATGAAAACCTCTCAGACATCCTATTCCACAACTGTTCCAAAACTCTATTTCGGCCTCTTACCATTCTTTTAATGGAATACAGAAAATTTTCAAAGGGGAAAGCGGAAATGTCATGGAGATTGATATCCCCTATGGATTCATTAAAATAATCGGCATCGTCCACTACGTGTACAAGACCATGAAAATTATGGGTTATGAGTTGAGGCCCGTATATATCTATGGCATTGAGAACAAAGTGTTCAAGAAGTGAACGAGCGTATTTTCGTAGGGCAGGATCGGAACATTGAGGCGTTCCGAGAAGAATTCTAAATGCCACGTGTAGGGTCAAGAAATGTTGATATTTTTCTTTTGCCAAAACATTCTTTAAAACCATAGGCCCCAGGTATAACATAAAAGTTCGAAATTCTGTGGCTTTCCAACGAGCAAGTACGCCAAGACTTCTAGGCTTCCTCACGAATTCGCAAGGAAAGCATTGTCTTAATGTAAGAAGTAAACCGGACACAAGATTTTTCGAGAGGTTCGATATTTTGTGAATGCCCGGCTCTGTCCACAACAAAAGAAGAGTTTTCATTACTCCGAGGCATACAAGATGCATGTAATCAAGAACAAAGGAATGAACAAAATCAAGTTTTAGTATTTTTGTGAGAGGAGTATCGCGGCACCGATAGTTTTCATCTTGTTTCTTTATGAACTCCTCATGAGTCCTTTTGTCGCACTGTGTTTCTAAAAAAACTCTTTTGTTGTGGACAGTAATACCCCTCACTTTACACCGAGTGCAAGAGGAATAGCCTCCATGTCCTTTTACACCCAGAATATAACTTTTAGCCACCGCATCACAACAAAATCCAACGACTTTCACCTCAACCAGTGGCCTGTTTTCTAACACTAGTCCAAAATCGTGGAGCTTATTTACTTCCTCAATGAAATCATTCAAAAATAAATTCAAGTCTCCCTTGCCTTTAGTCCCGTAGTACACACCTATCACAAATACCTTATTCTTAATTTCCAAAACATTTAATATACTAAATAGAATGGGTACCACTTCGTCCGGAGAGCTCTCAAAAAGGGGCAAACCGTCAATGTTTATCAGTAATTGTACGCATTTTGGTGGATTTAGGGAACGAAAAATATTCCTTAACTGTTTTTCTAGCCCTACGTGAAAGTACTGACCAGGAGGGACATTTTGGAAAGCTGGGGTTTTCGAAGGGGTTCTCATGATGGTTCTGCCATCAGACGGTAAATTTCCGAAGCACACTGGATGTACCTTCTTCAACCGCGAGCATAAAGATGTCAGTGATTTTAGAGGAACGTTGAATTCCGAGGCCCACTCCAACAAACATTGTTTCACGTCGGACGAAGGAGAATTCGGTGGTCTATTTTCCAATGGATCGGATTGAAAGCCACAGTCATAAGAGCCAACTTCTACCATTTGTTTACTTTCCGAAGCAGTGTCTTCAAAACAGTCCTCAGAAGAGGAAAAACTTATTTCTTCTCCCTCAATTGAAATTTCCGGTAAAGTATTCTCGAATGTCTCTTCTTCCGGAGCGGCGTCGTTGGGAGCAAATCCATCGATTACATTTCCAGGGTCAGGCGACGGCAAATTGACTGAAGCTGTCTCCTCGCTACTCGAAAGGCTGTCCAGATCGTTCCAAAATGAACAAGAAGCTTCATGCAAACGGTAAATTCTTTTTCGTTTGCCTTCTTTTGACAGAAGATGGAATGACACACGAGATGCGTTTCTTTTCGACATTTCGAAGGTGAAGTAACCGACAAATTTCTTTACCGCTGGCGAAAGCTAAACGAAGTTTAAAATCAAAAGCACATCCTACTCAAAAAACATAACTCATGTTGGACCCTGTTGCAAAAATCGAAAAATGGATCAACTCTTGGGTTGCCGATCACCCCCCCCCCCTAGCAATATGTGTATTTCATTTTAAGACCACCCCCTTTCGTCAGTATTTCAACATACCGTACAGAATCCGGAGTTTATAGTCTTGATTTGATCACCGGGGATCACAAGTGACACGGAATCACTTTACGATTTTATACAGATATTATGGCACAGAAAATAAAGCTGGAAATAAAGGCCAAATAGCGGCAAAGCTTGACCCATCTTCAAATGTGGTTTATGATTTATTTTCATGTGTACTTCGAGGATTCATAGAGTCTGCAACAATCCGGGGTTACGGGAAACGTACGGGGTGGGGTGGGGAGTAACTGATGGCCAACGCATTCCTTTGGGGGAGAACACAAATTCCCCGGAATGGGGTTTACAATCCCATGTATTTTGGTGTGCTCAATCGATCAAAAGCCACACCGGCAACATACCGTGAGCTTATTAGTTTTGGAGTTATGACGTAATTTGTACGGTAAAACGTGTTTTTTGGCTCGAATAGATTCTAAAAATCCTCGCGACCTACATTTCACGTTTCTAGATTTTTAGGAAATATTCGAGCCAAAAAACACGTTTTCTCGTACAAATTACGTCATAACTCCAAACCTAATGATTTCACGGACTCGGTGTTGCTTTCAATCGACTCACCACATCAAAATACATTACATAGAATTGGATACCCCATTTGGTCAAACTTATTCACCCCCAAAAGGGATACGTTTGCCAACTTCTACCCCCCCCCCCCTTTAAAAGTATGTCTCTAACTCTACTCTCAACTCTTCGAATCCTCAAATTACAATATACTATACATCAAAACACAATTTTTAAATCACACTCGAAGTTTGGCCAAATTTTGCTTCTATTCCAACTATATATCGTTCCCGTACTACTGTTTATATTAGAACTATAATTTGACCACAATGGGGGCGAACTCTTTCAGTGTATTTTGCACGCGAACTAAATACATTAACTGAAGAGTTTTCTGACAAAACGAGGCCATGAAATCCAGATTCGGCGCGAAATACGAACAAGGACTGGTGGAGCGTGGAAGGTGTCGGAGGGTGTGGAAGGGGTCGGAATTCAAAATTTAGGCTCCTATTCAGAAACTCCGATCGCGTGCGAAAGTAAAAGTTCTCAGCTAATTACTTTCAATTTTCCATTTTTTAATCCTAACTAAAGCTCATGTTCAGAGATACAAAGTAAATGGCAACCGGGGGGGAGGGCGAATAACAACGTTATATATCAACAAAATTTAGAGTTTTGCAACGGGGTCCATACCACAACAGACTGTCTTGATAAAAATTTAACGCGGTAAAGAGCCGTAATACGGGGA
Organism: Corythucha ciliata; assembly: GCA_038030265.1. NCBI lineage: Eukaryota > Metazoa > Arthropoda > Insecta > Hemiptera > Tingidae > Corythucha > Corythucha ciliata. The sequence continues at coordinate 55,768,895 of CM075938.1, forward strand.
TGGCCCAGGGTCTAACTCAACGAAGAACAAGACCATTAGAAAAAAAAAAGAAGATTGTTTGGGCCTAGATGGTCTTTATAATTTTTCCCCCAAACTCGCAGGACAACGATACGAGGGACTAGAGCTGGCTGCACGCATACAGTACTCGCCAAACAACGAGATCAACATTTTTCAATTTTCATTTGTTCGGTTTCTAGGCAATAGAGACTTTTAGCAACACGTCCGCTATCGCTAACGCGAACGATAAATCAGTCGTTGTAAGAAACATTTGATTGGTTGAAATGTGAAAATAAAGTTCCCGGAGGATTTAGCTAAAACTCACTAACGAGGAACTTGCATGAACGCCCGATTTGGGAGGAAAGTATAACGGTGAATTGGCACATGGGCAGAATGATATCAACGGTAGTTGCAGCCCGATTGGTGGTCTGGTGATTTTTAAATAAATTTCAAAGTTCTTCTGGAGTGGATGGATGGTGCGAGGGAGAAATGACGTCAATGCCGTTTTGAAGAATATGAGGGAACTCTATTTTTTTTTTTTTTTTTTTTTTTACACATAACAAGAAAAATTGACCCTCAGAAAACACATCTTCCCTCCCCCCTCTCTTCACCACCCCATACATTTCATTAATATTGTTCTTTGACGCCATGAAACCCACACTCAAAATTTTTAAAAATTGGCTTTAAAAAACCCTTGATTGATTTCAATGTTTAATGTGAGCAATTGTCTTGTTGAAGAGCCCTCTTCAAGAAACACCAGTGCTTGAAAAATGTGCAAGTTTCACATCCCGTTCCCCATTGCTAGAAAGTGTAAATAATTTAAATGAAAAGTTGGTTATTTAAATTTGAACAATACAGCCGTGTAGTTTTTTAACAGAATGCATTTCGGGCCCAATCCCGGTGCCCCTCATCAGCAATCTTATCGCCACTACGGCAAAACTCCGTTTTTGCTCCGAGTTTTGCCGTAGTGGCGATAAGATTGCTGATGAGGGGCACCGGGATTGGGCCCGAAATGCATTCTGTTAAAAAACTACACGGCTGTATTGTTCAAATTTAAATAACCAACTTTCCATTTAATATTCAGAACAGCCAAATCAACAAAACAAAGATCAACGACGGAAATATTTTGCTCGTTACTTGGCAAACACCGCATGTGTGCAGCCGGCTTCATGATCATTAATTTAGCAGGCGCTATCGTCGACAAGGGCCGCGTGAAATCGAGTTTTGTACCCAAGTCCTCGTGGACGCGAAAATCAGTCAACGAGAAATGTTTATAAATCATATAAAATCAGTGCTGGATTTCGAATGAAAATCGCTCATCCATACCGCTCGCTCGCTAATCCATACCGGAGCGTTCGGAAATGCTAACCTTAGTCACTCCTGCCGCATCTTGCGGGCTTGCTTCTACAGGACTGCAAGTGCAACGCACATTTACAGAAAATTACTGGACAAATAGGTTGCTACGCAAACATTAATTAATAAATAAAATAAATCTTGGCAGTGAATACGGTTAGCAGGTCTGAACTATGTGCTTTGTCGGGATAAGAATAGTATGTTATAGGCGTGCACCTGGGGCAGAAAGTGGTTTTGTTCAGAGACGAGAGAAAAATTTGACGGACGAGGCATAGCAAAGACTGGCCGTTTTTCGAGGCCCTAACAAATTATGCCACCTTACACACAAATTGTTTATAGCACGTTACAAAGTGAATAACATGTGGCCACTACCATTCACTCCAACGTATTTTGAACTCATCCCAAGAAAACGCATAATTGAGTGTACCCGGGGTAATAATTATTGCTCCAGCATGCGCAATATGATGGGAACAAATCTGACTAGTTTCTTCCCGGGAAATCAAGTGGAAAAATAATTTTAAAAACTTACTGAAAAAAGCAGTTGACCGCGAGGAACGACGAACGAGGTGTACCTTATCGGTTATCGACTCTAATCCAACCGCGTTGAAATGTGTGTTCGCGGGAACTTCACTTCCACTTCCACTTCCACTGTCTTGCGGGCGTATTATAAGTATAACTTTCGCAGCTATGGTTGTTACGTCATTGATCCAAGTCCACCGAATACAATGAAATATCGCTACGGCAGCTGGCTGAGTGGCTGCCGCGGGTATAGCGCATTAGAATTTGTACTGGAGTACTCAAACCATTAAATCATTGTTTAAAAAGTTAACTCTTATAATAATTCCCCCCCCACCATAACACTTGTGAGATTCGAGGAAAAATAGATCACCAGGATTCATCCTGATAGATATAATTTGCTTGCGATGACACAACACCTCGAAATAAATAATAAGTAAATAAGGATTAAGGACCACGGATATATGTACGGAAACGTGAGGAAAAATTATCATTACCCTTATTATTACGGCCCCTATAATATTTTTGTGGTTTGATTTTACTTGGAGCTTGAAATCGTATCATATAGTTACGCCAGATTATAAATATTGCGTCGATTCTTCCCAGATTGTTTTCGAGAAGCGAACGAGAGTAAGCTATAAAAGTTAAGAACGTAATGCTAAAATAATGTTGTCAAAACATTACAAAATACATTGCATCATAATATTGTGTAAATATTTTTAAAATAGTTGGATGAAACATATTGTTTTTCAATATTTTAACAATATTGTTGAAATAGCGCTTTTCAGAGGAATATTGCGGTTATAAAAATTAATGTTTTAAAAATATTGTCGCTACATTCTCTTGTTACTTGGGTTATTATTTCCTTTTATCTTTCTTTACCTCTCTCAACAATAACCTTCTCTTGGTAACCCGTCTCGAACCTCAGTTCTACTACTACTATCACATCTTTTCTTTTCTCCAAAATGAAATGATATAGCTTAAGCATAAGGGTACAATCAGTTGTCACAACTTCAAATCTTATTTACTATTATGTACATCTTATATCAAATCTTATTCCTATTATGTTTTTTTTTTAATTTTTTTTTATTACTTTTTATTTATTTATTTATTTTTTTTTTTTTTAGATAATCACTTTTTCATTCTTTCTGGGGAGGGTCCATTAATTTGTGTGCTTTGAACATTTCTATTTTTAGTCAGTGTATCTGGACGGTTTTTTAATTATACATTTCTATTTCTGAGGTTGTAGCGCATATGATCGGTGCCATTTGAATCGGTGTTATTTTGTCTGGGGTTTTCAGGCTCTGACCTCTGTGTATTTTCCTTTCTCGAGTATTCTAGTTTGATCAAATGCCGTGTTTATTCTTAATTGTTTCCCACTGAAATCAACGACTGTAAATGATCGAGGGGTAGACATTTTATGTGAAACCCGACCCTTTTCCCAACAGTTATTTAGCGGCGAGCGGTTTCGTTTCTATAAGTGTGAACAGAAGCAAGGTCAGTCAATAACCCAATTTAAAACAGAGCTTCAGAATCTCAGCGCATCTTGCGGTTTCGGTGACACAATCGACAGCATGGTTCGGGACCGCACTGTCATGGGAATACTTGATGATGGGCTTCGGGAGAGACTACTTGCTGTGAGCGACCTCACGTTGGCCAAAGCGTCCGAAATGTGTTTGGGCCATGAAATCCAACATTCTCAAGCACAGGAAATGAGCCGCCAAACGCAGGACAAGGATGAAGTCGAGGTGAGTCCTGTGCAGACCCAACGAGTTTCGAGTTTCAAACAGAGACGCTCCATGAAATTCAACCCCAAGTATCCGTCAAAAGCACCGGATCCTCACTCTGAAGAGTACAGATGTTTCAAGTGTGGCTATGCGCATAAAGCCATGCAGTGCCCAGCGTTTGGAAAACGATGCTCCGCCTGTAATGGACTAAATCATTTCGCAGTTGGCTGCCGTCGTCCGACTGGTAAGAATTTTCAATACGTTCAGTCAATCATGAGCACTCCTGACACAGATCATATTCAACAACGTACTCCTAAGATTCACGAACGAACTAGTGAGGGTGATCAAACTGTAAACTTTTTCATTGATTCCGTCTTTGTTGGGTCGGTCAATACCCGTCCATGGATTGAAGTTTGTTCCATTAATGATAATAAGATTGAATTTAAGCTTGATACAGGAGCCCATTGTAATATATTGCCTTTTAATTTGTTCTGCTCCGTGTTTGATGAACACAACAGACCTGAATTGCTCCCTTGCTGTGAAAAACTGGTATCTTTTGGAAATTTTATTGTTTATCCTCTTGGGCATATTACGCTTCCCACTACAATTAAGCGAACCGACTTCTCGATAAAATACATGGTAGTAAATACTGCATGCAAACCCATATTAGGACTGGAAAGCATAGTCAAATTGAATCTAATTAAAAGGATAGATTCCATAGGAAATCCAGAACAAAGTGAGAAAACCAAGTTAGAAGTGGAATTTAGAGACGTATTCTCTGGCCTAGGCCTTTTCCCTGGTCGACCCTATACCCTAAGATTAAAGGACGACGCTGTCCCAGTAAATGCGCCGTGTAGGCGGGTTGCCCAACGCACCTGCGTGAAAAACTGAAACTTTCCCTAGATAATTTGCTCAAGGAAAAAGTAATTGCCCAGGTCACTGAGCCCCTTGAGTGGTGTAATCAACTTGTGATTGTAGAAATACCAGACAAAACTCTCAGATTGTGCCTCGATCCCCGACCCCTAAACAAATGCCTTGTAAGTGATAACTATCAACTCCCCACACAAGAAGAAATTCTGAGTGCTATGTCCGGTGCCACGTGTTTCTCTGTCTTGGATTTGAAAGACAGTTTTTATCAGATCAGTCTCGACGAATCATCCTCAAACCTCTGTGTTTTTTCCACTCCTTTTGGACGTTTTAAATTCCGGCGATTGCCGTTTGGAGTAAAAGTTGCATCTGAGGCGTTCCAGCGCCTGAATTATGAAGTTTTTGGTCACATACCGGGGGTGCACATTTACATTGACGACATATACATTGCCACTGACGAAAAGAGTCACGCCGACACTGTCCGGTGTGTTTTGGTGACGGCGCGACAAGCTGGAATAACATTTAATAAAGAAAAATTCCGCTTTAAGACGCCAGAAATTAAAGTTCTTGGGCATTTGGTTTCAGACCGTGGCGTAAGAATTGATCCAAACAGACTAGAGTCCATTTTAAAATTACCAGAGCCACAAAGCAAGAAAGAACTTCTAAGTTTCTTAGGAATCGTAAAATTTGTATCGAAGTTCATTCCAAATTTTACACAAGTAACTTCCCGGCTGAGAGAATTAATTAAAGAAAATAAACCATGGTCTTGGGGTAAAGATGAATCCAACAGTGGCGGCGGAAGTATTTTGGTTCAGGGGGGGCGAAAATTAAGGCGCTTCCCCCCCCCTTCCCTTCCCCACCATACCCTACACTACCATCACTTCCTTAGTTTGCATCAATAGAAGGTGAAATGTAGTGTAGTTCTCAATTTGAAGTAAACAGAGGAGGCAAGGTATTGTATGAGGTGCCCAATAGTCTTGAATTTTCAGCATTTAGGGAATGATTTGAATGTGGTATACAACGGCCTGATTCTTGATAGGTTTTTGACTAAAATATTCTATTTTTATCCCACATGATACTAAAACCGAATTTTACGGCCGCAAATGAGTCCCAAAAGTGTCTCTTTTCATGCCTAGGAACTAAAGTATTTTTCAAGCGACATGCTCCGAAAGTAGTCATTTTCTATACCCAAAAATGTCTGGGAAATTGACCATTACCGCACAGTGACATTCGAGAAATTTTCTGTACTAGTCCAGAAAATATTTTCCGTCCTAGTACGGAGAGTAAATGAACTCGGGTTATAACCTCGTTTAAGGTCTTCTTAAACTAAAGACACGAGAAGTCAGTAGTCAATTTGTCAAAGTCAGTTTTATCATTTCCTTGCTGTCGCGTGAAAAAAGTCGTAGATCACTCGTAGGAAGGGGATTTACCTCGCCTCGCCCACCGGGCTTGTAATGTAATGTACCGCGGCAAATTTTACGGCGTTTTAGAGCCACGACTTTAGCTCCTGCGTATACATATACTATTATTGATTTCTTAGTTGTTTTTTTGCCACAAGAATATGGCAAGTATTCGTTTTAAATAATAAACGATAATCATTCGTACTCAAATAAAACAGCAAAGTGTGGGAATGCAGGTAGGGGCATAACTAGAAATCCGGATCCGGGGTTCGGATGGGGGCCCCTGAATAGCTTGAAGATGAAAAATCGGGATTTTCAAGTAGATAAGATGAAAACGAATGGCTAAACTCGCTTGTAAAAGTGAGTAAAACGCTGATTCGCGGCTGAAATTGAGAAAAATTGCTGAAATTTATGGCTGTTAATATTAAGAAAAAGCGCTAGCTAATTCACAGCTGACATTGAGATAACGCAAAATCACGAATTGTTGGGGCGAAATTAGGAAAAAGCGCTAATTTACTCAGCTAAAACTGAGATTAAAAGCGCTAATTCAAGGATGGAAAAGAGAAAAACGCAAATTCGCGTCGTCTTGAAAAAAAAAAAAAACACGCTAATTTACAGCTAAAATTGTGATAAAGTGCTACAATTTAGCAACTTTCAAAATTTGGAACAAGCGCAAATTCACAGCTAAAAGGGAGAAACGCCAACTCAAGGATTCTCGGGGCAACATTGGGACTAAAATTTAGAAAAAGCGCTAATTCACGGGTGAAATAGTCAGAAACGCGAATTCGCGTCTAGATAAAAGTGGAGGAAAACTCAGCTAAGGTATGAAAAATTACGATTTTACGGATAAAATCGAGAAAAAACGCTAAAAATCGTAGCTAAAATTAAGAAAATGTGCTAATTTACTGCTGAAATTGAGAAACAAAACGCTAATTCACAGCGGAAAATGAGAGAAAACGCCAATTCTTAGGGGCAACTTTAAGGCTGAAGTTGAAAAGCGCTAATTCACGCGCTAAAGATGAGAAAAACGCTAATTCAAGGATAAAAAACAGAACAACACGAATTCGAGTCTAAAAATAGAGAAACACGCTATTATGATAAAGTGTTACAATTTGGCAGCTTTAAACATTGGGAAAAAGCGCGAATTCACAGAAAACGCCAACTCACGGATTCTCGGGGCTGGGACTGAAATTGAGAAAAAGCGCTGCGATTCACGGCGTGAAATAGAGAAAAACGCGAATTTGCGTCTAAAAGTGGAGGACAACTTTAATTCACAACTAAGATACAAAACATTTCAATTTTGCAGATAAAATCGAGAAAAAGTGCTATAATTTCCAGCTAAAATTAAAAAATGTGCCCATTCACTGCTAAATTGGGGGTAAAAATGCTAATTCACAGCTGAAATTGAAAATACCCCAACTTGCACATTCTTGGGGAACTTTGGGAATAAAATTGAGAAAAAGCGCTAATTCAAGCGGCTAAAACTGTGAAAAAGCGCTAATTCTGTAATGGAGAAAAGCGCGAATTTACTGCTTAAATTGAGAAAAATTGCTAATTTGCGGATAAAATTGGGAAAGAGCACTTAAACGCAACCTAATTTGCGGATTCTTAAGGCAACTTCACGGTAAGAGCTTGTAAAAAGCGCCGATTCGCAGCTAAAAATGAGAAAATGAGCTAATTCGCGGAAAAAATTGAGAAAACGCACTTTAGAGGCAATTTCGTGGCTAAAATTGAGGAAAATATATACTTCAAAGCTGCAAAAAAGTATATTTACGGTTTAATTAGAGACTAAAGGGCCTCCTAGAGATTTCCGCCCCGGGCCCCGGACAAGTGTTGTTCCGCCACTGGGTAGCGGTGATCGCATAACAAAACAGCGGGTTTGATGCCCCAAGGGTAGAGATGCCCGGTGCGCACCGCACACGCCGCACGCCCCTTGCTACGCCTGTGCTTCATATTGCTTAAATTTGGGCTAAAACCCTCTCCGGGGAGGGTGGCCGATAGGTGGATCGCCCTCTTTTGCCAGATGGCAGGGGTAAAGTGTAGAAGAAGAATCAATAATATACCTAACAAAAAGTCTGCAGAAAGTGAAAGATGGGGGGGGGGCGAATGTTCTAGGCATTGCTATTTTTCTTCTTCTCAAAATGATCCAGGGTTTTCGATCTGAGTGACGGTCGCTTGGTCCTCGAATAAGAAGCGAAAAGGATAGAATAAGAACTTTGGGTGCAGTATTCGGGATAGAAGACTGGCATTGAAGCCTGGGCGGGCGACGCCCCCCAGACTAAATTCTGGGGGGGGGGCGGCCGCCTTCCCTGCCCCCCCGGTTCCGCCGCCACTGGAATCCAAAGATTTCGAAAATCTGAAACTTCTTTTAACGAAAGCTCCAACTTTAACACTGTATAAAAGTGATGAGGAACTAATCATCCAAACAGATGCGTCCAAATTTGGTCTTGGCTCTGTAATCATGCAAGGTGGTAAACCCATTTCGTTTGCGTCCCGCACGTTAACTCCTAATGAACAACGGTTTGCTCAAATAGAGAAAGAGACATTAGCTATATGTTTCGCACTAGAAAAATTTCACTACTTGGCTTACGGGCGGAAAGTAATTATCCAGTCAGACCATAAGCCTCTGGTAACGATACAACATAAAAATTTGGACAAAATTCCTGCTCGGCTCCAACGGCTATTGCTAAAACTGTTGAAATATGACACGTCCCTGGACGTGAGCTGCTAATAGCAGATGCTTTATCGCGCTCTCCGACGATAAAAAATTCTAAAGACGATCCTGAACTGGCATACATCGTTCATGAGGTAATCGAACGTCTGCCAATGTCACTGGTACGAAAAGAAGAGTTCAAACAGTTGAGCTTCCAGAACCCCACATTTCTCAAATTAAAACATTTCATTACTCATGGGTGGCCTTCATCAATAAAAACAATTCCTCCGAATCTGAAACAGTATTACCCACTAAAAGATCATTTATCCGAATGTGATTCTCTAATTTTTTATCAAGACAGGTTACTAGTTCCTCCTGAAGCTCGTGATAGAATCTTAAAAATAGCCCACGAAGGCCACCTCGGGATAACAAAAACTCAGTTAAAATTAAAGGGCACTCTCTATTGGCCGGGAATGCATAGAGACATCGAGCATCTCATTTCTAGTTGCTCAATTTGCCAAATGTTTAGAACCGATAATCCTAAAGAGCCCATGATCAATCACGATATCCCACTCCAGCCATGGAAGAAAATTGGCATGGATATTTTGGAATTTAACCAGACTCCCTATCTCGTTGTGATTGATTATTACTCAAAATGGATTGAAGTCTCAAAATTACGGTCAAAAACATCAGAAAGCATTATAAGTGCCCTGAGGCCCATTTTAGCGATCCATGGTTACCCCTGTGAAATAATTTGTGATAACATGCCCTTCAATAGCCATACATTCAAGACATTCACCCAGAATCATGACATCGAAATCACTACTATCACACACATTTTATACTCGCCTCGTTTTATTTGTTACTTCGTTTTTTTCCTCCATTTTAGTAGTCAAACGAGTTTGATAGAATGTTGAAAGAGATGAGTGATGGAGTTTCGCGATAGGAAGGGCGTTGTTAAAATGCCCAGTTTGGTGGGCCACAAGCTCGCAAATGCTCATTTTCGCCATAAAAAAATCATTAAAAGACCAGTTTCATGGATTATATAATGAGGGAAAATTTTCCAGATTTTAGGAAGACTAAAGAGGCACGTGTAATCTCTCGGTCGAACAGGCGTCGTAAAAATGAAATTACCTGTTTCGTGGGGTTAATAGACGCGAATTTCCCCAGTTTTTATAATCCTAGAAACTAAGGTACGAGAAATTTTCCAGTTTACCCAGTAGCGGATCCAAAAAACATTTTCGGGAGGGGACATTAAATTTCGCATGCATATCGTTACTTTGTAGGGGTATGATTGGTGGGGGGGGCTCCCGCTACGTTCTTGCTTTTTTTTGTCTGTTGAAGCCTCAAACTCACAATCAAGGGGTTTTCTCAGAGCATACGACAACCAGCGCTCAATCTCCAAGCGCATGGATCGTTCGTATCGCCACTGCTTTGGTCTGTCGTTTGTGCTGTCAGTTTTTGTGGAGGAACTGGACGCAAAATTCACTGTTGATTGTTCAACTGTACGCGGTTAAGGGAGACTTGTACATGTGTTTCCTGGACCCCCTCCAAGCATAAGTCACCTACTCGGCATTACGTAAATTATCACCACGAAAATCGGAAAATTGTAGGCTCCGTAAAATTATTCCGTATTTCTGCACCAATCCTGGATATCAAGGCCTCATTTAAATCTCCAGGAGATTCTGCACGTGCGTACGATCCCCCTACGAAAACCCACATAAACTTTTATCTTGAAAATTAGTAATGAGCAAAGCAAGACCAAGACCAAGACTCGAAGGTCTTGGTCTTGCTGCAAGAGTCTTGCTGATCTTGCTTTGTTGATTTAATTTTTTTCTTATTTACTTCTGTCTTTCGTTTTTTTTGTTTTTGTTGTTCTTTTTGAAGAAAACAATTGCATTGCATATCGAAAAAACAACTCAAAAACAACCTAGTTCGGGAATTATGAAATGAACAATTTCTTTTTTTCAGTTTTGTTCATATATCCCCACCTCCGATATTTTTGGATGTTCTTCGTATTTTTCCTTCATATCTCGCCGTATACTGAAAAAAACGTAACCTGCTCCACCCTTCTGCAACCATGTGTGGTATGAGAAGGCCAAAATAACGAAATTTGGGTTTCAAATGAGCTGAATTACTTTTTTGAACGAACCAAACCTGTCCATCTGGTAAGGGACAGCTGATTTTAATAAAGCGTAAATCCCCGAAATTGGTTTTAAGGTGCCAAATCCAAGAAATTGATTTTTAACGCGCGGATGTGAATTTGGCTTTTGAAATAGCAAAACTTCCAAAAACTGGAGTTTTTAGGAGCCAAATTCGCAAAATTTGACTATGAAAGAGCGGACATCCACGAAACTGACGTTTATGAGAGCCGATGACCGAAATGACGAAATTTGGTATTTGAACCAGCCAAAACCCTGAATTTCTTTTTTGAAAGAGCAACATTTGGTTTTCGAAACAGCGAAATCTGTATAACTGATTCCAGAAAGAACAAAGGCCACAAAAATTGTTTTTTTTTTTTGTTTTTTTTTTTAAATAATGATAATGCGCGAAATTAGAATGGCTGGAAATTTAAATGGCTAAAATCCGTGAAGTTTGGTATCAAAGAGGCAAAATCGGTGACATTTGGTTGTGGAAGAGCGAAAATATGTTTGAGCGCCTAAATCACGAAATTTGTTTTTTTCGTTTTTCGACTGTATTTAGTTTTTATGAATGGCCGAACCCGTGGAACAGATTTCAGAAAGAGCTAAACTCACGTTTGTTTTTATATGACAAACATCTGTGAGTTTTTGAAGGAACCAAATTCACGAAATTACGTTTTGAAAGAGTTTAAATATACAAAAATTTGGGCATTTATATTTGGGTTTGAATTGAGCTAAATCCAGGACTTGGGGTTTGAAAAGAGCGAAATAAGTTTTCTGAAGAGCTAAATCTGTAAAAAAAACTGATTTCAATAAGAGCTAAAACTACGTAATTTGGTATTTAATAACGGGTAAATTCGCGAAATTGCGGGGTCCAAAATGGCAAGAATCTGTGAAATTGGATTTTGAAGGTGCCAATTCTGAGACTTTTGTTATGGCAGACTGAAAATTTCCGGTGAAATTGGGGTTAGAAAAATCCAAAATCACAAAATGTCGTTCTTTTTGGAACCAACCGAAAACCTTCTCCCCCCCTTCATTCCTTCTTTTTCTTCCTAGAACAAATAAAGAGCTAAAGCTACGAAAATGTGTTTTTGATGATGCAAAAATCGCCAAAACTAGGTTTTAAAGGAGCCAAATCAGCAAAATGTGTTCTTGGAAGAGCAAAACCCACAAAATTCGGTTTTTAAAAGCAGAACTTCTTTTTGCAAGACTCGCAAGACTCTTGCAACACAGTCTTGGTCTTGCGCAAGACTCGTTCGTAAGGTCTTGTAGAAAGTCTTGGTCTTGCATTTCAAGTCTTGGTCTTGCAGCCGTTAGAGAGTCTTGGTCTTGCTGCAAGAGTCTCGCGAGAAGACCAAGACCATTTTTGCTCATCACTATTGAAAATTCTCGCTTTTTCGACGACTTATGTAGGAAAGCAAGATCATACGCGAGTGCGGAATTTCCTGAAGACGAGCGTTTTTCAATCTCATTGATCGTCTCATTGTATTGATGCGAGGTGAGATAGTGCAGTTTGGATGACTCAAGTTTTTTGGTGAAAAAAGGCTAATCTCTCCACGTTTGAAGTGCCTTTATTAATGTTTCGGTCCACTATAGCTAGACCATCTTCAGACCAAGTTTAGGGCGTAGGAACCACCTTCTTCACACGACTTTCAGTAAAACGAGCAGTGATCACAGGCTAATCCAACAGGCTCATGTGTAGCCTGTGATCACGGCTCGTTTTAGTAAAAGTCATGTGGCGAGAGTGGTTTTTACGCCCTAAACCTTATCTGAAGATGGTACAGTCGACCGAAATCACGGTCACAAATTAAGAAATAAAGACTCTTTAAACATGGAGAGATTACCTCTTTTCACCAAAAAGCTCAAGTCTACGTCTGGTCAATCTCATCTGGTGGGCGGGGCCAATTTCCCCTTAGCAAGGAAGCCTATAGGTAGCTTATTGTGCTACCCTTTGAGCCGTGAGTCTAGTCCAACCCCCCAACCCCCCTGTAGCGCTAAAAGGTTGTCGACTTGTGGGAGAAATGTCCACCAGAGTGTGTGAACCGAAAAAGCTCAACAGCCACACAGCGAACGTGCCGGGCTTCGACTCAAAATCGGCCCGGCCCGATTCCATCCCTAATCACTTCTCAGCAAAGATTAGAAAAAACGCTAATTTGCGGCTAAAATGAACAAAAAATCGCTCATTCTGAGTCGAAATTGGGAAAAAGCGCTGGTTCAAGACTAAAAACGAAAAAAAAAAACCGCTAACTCATAAAGTTAGCTTGCATAGTTGATAAATATAGAGCTAAAGCGCTAATCCGTATCTTTAAAAGAAATAATCGCCAAATCGCGAATACAATTGAGAAAATACGCAGATTTACTTCTAAAATTGAGAGAAATAACCACAAAATTATTATAGGCAAGATGGCACGGCGTGCGTGCCCTGACGAACATCTTTGTGGCTATTATAGTGAACAGCGCGATAATTGATGATTAAAAGTGTAAAAAAAAAAAATACCGCAGCTAAAAATTTACAGGGGAAAACACCAGTGACGGATCCAGGGGGGGGGGGTGCGGCGGAGACCACAGAGGGGACGAAATTGACTTAACGAGCCCTGAATTTGCGCCCTAAAATGCCTGAACAGGTGATTCCAGCCACAAATATGGGCAAAACTTACCATTCGTGCGTAGAAAATAGCTAAAAATGCAATGCCTGCTGAAAAAAAAAAAAAGACTGACGATTCTTGTCTTGAAAATATCGCACTGGCTAATATTCAGTTGTTATATAAATGATCAGACAATTTGCCCCTTGGAAATGGCAAACATGACCATTCGCAACCTAAAAATGGTTTGACGGACTATTTACACCACACAATAAATGGCAAAACTGACTGTTTGCGTCTGAAAGTCGACAATACTGCATTTGTGCCATGTACAGTGGCGGATCTACGGGGTGGGTTTTGGGGGTTTAACCCCCCCCCCCACCATAAGAAGATGGCGTCCGCTAAAAATTTGTTGACAGTCATTCCAGAGATTTCTTCTAATACCTTGCACATACCAAAGGGCGAATGTTGAAGGGGGGATCTCCACAGAATGATGATTTCTCGACGAATGGGCGATCCCGTGATGGTGAGGCCACCATTTATTGGGGGGGGGGCACCAAAAAGCATAAACAGATGGAAAAAAAAAAAGATTTTTATGTTTCAAAGCGATGATTAGCGGCAAATATTGAGAACAAGCGTTCATTTGCCACTTAAATTAGGACAAATACGCCAATTCGAGATATCTAAAGGCAACTTCGCGGACAAACCAGAGAAAAAAACGCCAACTCCAAATTCTTATAGGCCTTTAAGGCAGAAGAAATTGAGAAAGCGTTCTAATTTGCTACTCTTTGGGCAAGTACGCGGGAGAACGTTGAAAAAATAAAAACGATAACATAGCGGCTTATAGCGGTAGAAGAAAAGCGTTGACTCTCAATAGAAAACGAAAATAAATCACTAATTCGTGGCTGAAAATGAAAAAAATCACTAATACGTGGCGAAAATTGAGAAAAACTGAAGTCCATCACTCACCTGGCTCAACAATTAATGTTTGAAAACGCAAAATTCGTGGTTTTCTCCAGGCAACAACAGAAAAAAGCGCAATTGAGAAAAATCGGTACTTCACGGCTAAAACTGTGAAAGCCACGTAATTCGCGGCTAAAACTGAGAAAATCTACTAATTCCGGCCTAAAATTGAAGTAAAACGCTCATTGACAACTAAAATGGAGAAATAAGCCAATTCGCGGAAAAATTTGAGAAAATTGGCTGAAATTGAGGAAACGCGGTTAATTCGTGACTAAAATTGAGAAATAATTTGCGACTAAAAAATGAGAAAAAGCGCTTAGATCGCAGTAAAATTGAGAAAAAAATCTAATTCACGGATACAAGTGATAGAAATACCGCTTATTCACGGCTAAAACTGAGACAAACCGCTAATGCCCGTCTAAAATTGATGTAAAATGTATTTGCAACTAAAATATTACCGTGGTATCAGCGATATTGGGAGCTTCCTGTCTGAAAATCACGATATTGCACTTTCATGCCTTAATTTTGGGTATTTGGAAGTATCAAATTTGTTTTTTAATTACCCGCGGAACTTGAACTGGCGTAAATATCCGTGAAATTGGAAATTTCCTGGTCTTTTAAGCAGGTGGCTGTAATGAAAGAACGGCGAACGTGAACGTTCTACGGCTTAATTGAAGCGAAATTACAAAAGTTTGAGAGCCTGTTTTGTTTGAGGGACCTTGGGCAGGCCGATGGCCGAACTCTACTGCGGCCAACGGCCGTAGCGTCACGAATAGCAACATTAAGATTAAGCGGCAAGCATTCCGTTTTGCAAATTGGAGTCCTAAGTTGAGCGAAATTACAAGTCCCCCTGGCTAAAGACGACATTGCAAGTTTCGCGTCAATATCTGGGTCGATATCTTGCGAAAATGCAAGTTTCGGGTCTTAATTTCGTTGAAATTGACAGTTTCGAAACTAAATGAATACCAATAGGGATACTTTAAGATTCATGACCGAATATCCGTGGCAATGTGCTTTTGTGCCATAAATTCCTTCTAAAATATTAGTCCAGGGGTCATAATTTTAATTTAAGCAAAATTGCAAGTTTTGGGACCTTTTTCTTCCACGTTAACGTAAGAAAAGAAAGTAGGGCGTTCGTGAACAAAATTAAGTCCAAGCTGACGTCATATTCTTGATACTTAACCTCAAGAAATGTTTTAAAAAACTGATTTTCGGTATTCCGTCGCGCCAGTCTGTCGGTTTTTTGGGGCCGCCGACCGACACTGGACCAATGTGGCCACTTCCGGGAGTGCCCTGAGCTTGATAACTCCCCTTCTCCATATCTCTGACGTGTTCATTTTTGAGATTCCATTTTCTCAGTTGGTGTGGTGGGGTGGGGTGGGGGTTCAAACCCCTAAAACCCACCCGGTAAATCCGCCACTGGCCCCTCTTTTGGGCTATTTCACCTTTTCTATCCGCCAATTAGTGCTTATAAGCGGTTTAAGCCGGGAATTTCTCAATTTTAGCTATGAATGAGTGATTTTTGTCAACTTTACCCGCAAATTAGCGATTTTCTAAATTTTGGCAACGTGAATCGTTCTTCATCTCAATTTCAGCTGCGGATTAGCAGTTTTGCCCCCTCCACCACCTTCCATGGCCATGAATTTGAGAGCATTTTCTCAACTTTAGCAGCAAAGCATATATTATAGCGGTTTTATCCCGTGAGCGATGTTTCTTAATTTTTCACGAGTTTCTGCGTTTTCCTCAATTTTTCCAGCAAATTAGCGATGTTTTTGATTTTTTTCAGCTGGCGATTAGCACTTTTCTCAGTTTTAGCTGAAAATTCGCGTTTTTCTCAAGCGTTTTCCTCAATATTACCGATAGCGAAACAGAGGGCTTTTCACTTTTCAGTTCTACCCGCGAATGATTGTTTTATTTCACCCATTGCCATAAATTGGGCGCATTTTCTCAATTTCTGCCTCAAACTTTGCTTAAGTCGCGAATGGCGTATAATTCAGTTATGACGCAAATTGTAATTTTTCTCAATTTTAACCGAGAATTAGCGCTTTTTCGCTGTCTGTGAATTTGCGAATTTTTTCAATTATTTCAGTCATGCAAGAATTTGCATTGTGCGCAAACTAGCGAGTTTTTCCCTAGCCGTGAATTAGCACTTTTTCTTAATTTAAGCTTGAAATCTTTAAAATCTCTTGATTTTGGCCAGACTAATTTATTTATTTTCTAAATATTACCCGTAAATTAGCGGGTTTTTCATATTTTAGCACCGCATTAGCAATTTTATACTACTTTTAGGTATAGATTATTTCTTCTTCTCAGTTCTAGCCCGTGAATCATCGTTGTTTTTACTTATAGCCGTCTATGAAATTTAGCCACAAAGTTTCGCAATTTCAGTTGTGCATTTGCTATTTTTGCCCAATTTTAACCCGAAAGCGTCTTTTTTTATCAATATATTATAGCGTGTTATCTCAATTTTAACCGCGAGGTTAGTCCAAAAACAAAACTTCACAATTTATTCGTAGAGTGACCTCCGTGCATCGCGAATGAGCGATTTGTTCTCAATTTTGGTCCAGAAGTTGCATCGGAAGACCACGGATCAGCGATTTTTCGCAGTTATAGTCACGAATACTACATAATTTATACTAGCGATTTTTTAAATTTTTCGCCGTGTCAGCAAGTTGCAAATTTGCCGATCAGCACTTTACTGGGCTTAAGGACCTGATGAATCTGGAGACACGGTGTATTTTCTCTTTTTAGCCGCGAATTTTCCTCGAGATAACGAGGATTTTCTCAATTTGAGCCACAGGAATAGCGCTTTCGGGGGCTCAATCGAATATTCAGCCCACAGTCTTTGCAGATATCACTTGAAACGTCGCGAATCAAGGCTTTTTCTGAACTTTTGGCACGAATTGGAGCCGTGAATTAGCGGGTTTTTTCATGTTGATCCGAGACGGAGCTTTCGCGTGTTTGCATTTTTCTCTATTGCAGCCGTGAAATTTCCTTCAGAAATCCTGCCGTGCCGTGGTTGTATTAAGAATTGGCGTATTTCACTTAATTTTAGCGGCAAATGAGCTCTTTTTCTCAATATTATCCGCGAATCAGCCCTTTAAAACCGGAAAATGTAGTTAGTAGTAAAAGTTTAGTCACGAAGTTGCCTCGGGAAACCATGAATTGGTGTTTTCTATACAATATTATAGCTGAGCCTGGTGAGTGATTAATCACTGCATTCTCTCAATTTTAGGCGCGAATCAGTGATTTTTCTCAATTTTAGCCCCTATAATTAACGTTTTCTGCATTTTAGCGTTTTCCTTAATTTTAGCCTAGGATTAATGGTGATTTTTGCTGTTTATTAGCGTTTGTCCACACTTTATTCGCGAATAATAGCGCCTTTCCTTTTAATATACCCGCTAATTATCATTTTTTCTCAATTTCAGCTATGAATTAGCGTTTTTCTCGCTAGCGCTACAGAGAACACATAGTCAGTTTATCCATTCCTTACAGGGTGCGTGCAACCAACGCGTGTGAGAGGGGGAGAGGAGGTCGATCAGTTTGTACCTACATATATCTAAAGTGGGAACGGATCATGTTCGGTGCGCAAACGCTAGTGCACCATAGTAGAATATCGTTATAACGAGCGAATATTGGCCCTTCTATGGTGCCGATGGCCATTTTGAAGGCGTGAATCGTCATTAACACCATCTGTTGCCTTTGTAGGGCGCAAATACGATCATTTTTAGTGCGTGAAACGTCAATTTAGACATTTTATGCATGCGTTAAGGCTCAGTTTGGCCATTTTTGACGTGAAAAACGTCAGTTTTACCATTTTTAGGGCAGGAATCAACTGTTTAGGCTTTTACAATGCACGGAATGGTCAGTTTGGCCATTTATGGAGCACAAATCGGCGATTTTGGAGAAGGAATCACTTGTTGAGGCATTTTGGGGGCGAAAATGATCAGTTAATGTATTTTCAAGACTCTTATAGTGGATTTCACCACCTCGGCTTAAGGTTCGGCTTAACGTTAACTTGGAATCATGGAAAACAGGTCATTGAATTTTAGGTAAACGAAGTTCGGCTTAACTAAGCCAGGTGGACGTTTACGCTCGTTGGACGCACCAATATACCACACGTCACACAGTTGCTAGGCAGGACCAGTTCTTCATCTCTGAAAACTGAAACATAGGAAAATTGAGGAAACCCAAAGGCCGGAAAAGTGGGAAAAAAACAACAACATTCCTACAACAACGTAACCTGAACGTGTTTGAAATATGCCTCCAGCCGGTTGAAGTGAACTCTGCGCAGTGGAAGAGGGGAAACTCTTATGTCCCACAGCTAGCCCTGCGATTTCAACCCTCAAAATTGGGGTTTTTATTAATGAGAGAAATCCGGGAAATTACTTTTTTATTTAGTGAAACTAGCTAAAAACGGTTCTTAGTGCGAAAAATGACGCAATCGGTCACTGAAATATGACACCCTTCAAAATTTAGTCACTCGCAAACAAATTTCTCGAAATCAGCTGTTCATACAATTGACATTCCCATCATGAAACTGGCAATTTCCACATAGAATTGACAGTTTACTCATAAAATTGAGAATTTCCTCATAAAATTGGCGTTTCCTCATAAAAATACAATTTACTCAAAAAATTGACGATTTCATTAAAATTGGGGACTTTCCTCATAAAATATTTAATTTACTCATAAAATAAAAAAATGGACATTGCCTCATAAAATAGACGCTTTCCTTATAAAAAGGTCAATTTCCTCATAAAAATGACCATTTCCTCATATAAATGACAACTTCCTCATAAAATACTCAATTTCCTCATAAAATACACAATTTCCTCATAAAACATACAATTTCTTCAAAAAATTGACAATTTCTTCATAAAATTGACAATTTCCCCACAAAATGGACAATTTCTTCATATAATGAACTTTTTCCTAATAAAATGGTCAATTTCCTCATAAACGTAGATAATTTTCACGTGAAATTTATTATTTCCTCAAAAAAGTGGCAATGTCCTCACAAAGTGATAATTTCCTCTTAAAATTGACAACTTCCTTATGAAATTGACAATGTTCTCATAAAATTGACAATTTCTTTGTAAAATGGTCAATTTCTCCCGAAAATGGACAATTTCCACATAAAATATATTTTTTCCTCAAACAATTGACAATTTCATTATAAAAACATGGAAGTAAAGTTGAGAATTTCCTCCTAAAATTGAATATTTCTTCATTAAATTGTCATTTTCTCATAAAAAATACAGTTTACTCAAAAAATTGACGATTTCCTTAAAAATTGTCAATTTTCTTGTAAAATTGGCAATTTCCTCATGTAATTGTCCATTTCTTTATAAAATGGCAATTTCCTTATAAAATAGACAATTTCCCCATAAAATTTGTTTTCCTCATAAAAATGACCATTCCCTCTTAAAATTGACAATTTCCTCATATAATTGAAAATTTCTTCACAAAATAGACAATTTACCTATAAAATTGATTATATCATCATAAAATTGGAAATTTCCTCATAAAATACACAATTTACTCATAAATTTCTTTATGAAATAGACAATGTCCTCATAAAATGGATAATTTCCTCATATAATTGTCGATTTCTTTATAAAGTGTCAATATCCTCATAAAAATAGACAATTTCCCCGTAAAATTTATTAGTTCCTCATAAAAGTGACAATGTGCTCATAAAGTGATAATTTCCTCTTAAAATTGGCATTTCCTCACAATTTACTCAAAAAATTGACGATTTTCTTATAAATGGTCAATTTTCTTATAAAATTGACAATTTCTTTATAAAATAGAATTTTTCCTCATATAATTGGCGATTTCCTAATGAAATGGTCAATTTCTTCGTAAAATTTATTTTTTCGTCATATAGACAATTTCCTCTTCAAATTGACAATTTGTGCTTCAAATTGACAATTTCTGCTTCAAATTGACACACACGTTATTGATTAAATTTAAAATGCGCTAATAAAAATGTCAATTCGCTAATGAAAATTACAATTTCTTTGTGAAACTGAAAATTTTGCCCTAAAATTAACGATTCCTAGAAGATCTAGAAAATTTAAGATTTTCTCTTGCAATTAACAATTTCCAATTCAAACTAACAGTTACTTTAAAAAATTAAAATTAATTCAAAACGGGCAATTTTTTCATTATATTGACAATTCCTCATACAATATGCCATTTTCTTAATAAAATTGAATATTTCCTTATTAAACTGACGATGTATTTATCAAATTGACACCTTGTGGACTGAAAATTTCCTCATAAAATCAACCATTATGCTCATAAGCTTAAGATGTCTTACAACAATTGAAAGTTTTCTCATAAAACGGACAATTTCGTTATTAAATTGACAATTTTTTCGTGAAACCGACGAGTTTTTTTTTCATAAAATGGACAATACGTGACTTTGACATTGCTCTTGGTGAAGCACTTCGCGTATATTTGTTGCCCTTGACGCGGCATTTCACGTAAATTTTGCATTAAATGTGGCGCGATTGACTTGAATGTTTTCCCGAATGTAGCGTTTTGCCCGCCGCGCCTTTTTGCGTACCTATAGTTTACTCGTTGTGCCGCGCGGCCTTTCGAAAGAGTTTTTTTTTTTTTTTTTTTTTTTTTTTCCTCACAATGTGACGTTTCGCTTAGAGTTTGCCCTTGGGTGTGACCTTTCGCATAAATTTTGCCCTTGACTTGGTGGCACTCAACGTCAGTTTTCCGCTCACGACAATCAATTTTCCGATTCGCGACAGTTTTTCCCTCAATTTAACTCGGCATTTCGCGTCTCTCGAGAAACTGAAACACGCGGGGGGCCTCTGAGAAAACGACCCTAAAAATACAGATGATCACCCCTCCTTCTATTGGAGGAAACTTTTGACGATTTTTCTTTTTTTTTGCGCAAGTGACCTCGACTCCAAGGGAGGGGCCATGGCCCCTGAGGCCCTTCCCCAGTGGCGTGCCCATGGGAAGGGTTTTGGGGGTCAGAACCCCTCCCAGAGTACTTCAGTCCAGCATAGTTGAGAAATAAAAATAAGAAATAAGTAAATAAAATAAAATGAATAAGTAAAAAAAGTAAAGAAACAAAAAACAAACAAACAAACAAAACAAACAAACAAAACCAACGAAGCAACGATAACCTGATTTGTTTGACACTAAAATTTCGTTATTTAGCAGTTTAGCCCCGCTAAGTAACTATCCACACCATCAATGCTATTCATACCACTGTACAGGCATGGATTCAGGATTGGTTCAAGATAGAAGGGCTTGAGAAATTCTACTAAAAATGATTCGACAGCCATTCCCTGCCTAAAAATAGCTAAATTAGCTATTCCCTCCATAAAGAATCCTAGGCTGACCATAATCGCACTCCAAAATGGCAAAACCAACTATTTGTGCCATAAAAATAGCCAAAACTGAATTGCCGCGCTCTGAAAATGTCTAAACCGACGGTTCGTACGGCCCTGAAAAGCTATGAAAATGGCTAAATCGACCATTCACGTGGTAAAAATAACCAAACTGACAATTCGCGCCTCGGCTTGAGGACTATTTGCGCGCTAAGAACGTTTAAACTGACTATGCGCGCCCAGGGACCTGACCTGTGAATAGCAAAACCATGCTAGCATTCACGCACCATGAATGGCTAAACTGACCATTCGCGCCTTAAAAATGGCAACACTGACGAATTCCGCCTTGGAAAAAGCTAAACTGATTATTTGTGCGCTAAAAATAGAGAAATTGGCGATTCTCGCTTTGAAAATGTCCAAGCTGACATCAAGAGTCCTAAAAATGAATCAAACCGACAATTTGCCCACTGAAAATGCCTTAATAAATGATTCCACCTCGAAAAATGGCAAAATCAACCACACTCGCGCCAAAATTGGCCAAACTGACGGTTCTCGCGCCTTTGCGTACTATTCACGCTCTGTAATTGGCAAAACAGACCCTACGTGCCCTAAAAATGGCCAGACTGGGCATTCAAGCCCTAAAAAGGTGAACTGACAATTTGTGCCTTAAAAGTTCCCTAACTGGCTATTCACGCCATAAACTTGATGAAAATGACTTTATATGTGTGTGGTCTATTTAAAAATAGTTAAACTGACGATTCGCGCCTTGAAAAGCGCTGAACAGATTATTCCTGCCCTGAGAATGGCAAAAACGAACAATCGCGCTTCAAAAGTATACAAACTGAGCCTTTACGTCTTAAAAGTGTCTGATTCGTGCGCTAAATAAATAAATAAAAAACTGGCTAAACACACCCTAAAAATGGCATACTCGTACTCAGACGCGGATCCAGGATTTGCTCAAGGGATGGGCTAACAGTAATTTACTTCTTAAAAATAGCTTAACTGGCTATAATCGCGCCCAAAAAGGCAAAACTGACTATTTGCGCCCTAAAAATTGGCATTTACCACTCTATTAAATAGCCGAAATGACTTCACGCGCCCTAAAAATAGCC
This sequence comes from Corythucha ciliata, assembly GCA_038030265.1. Lineage (NCBI taxonomy): Eukaryota > Metazoa > Arthropoda > Insecta > Hemiptera > Tingidae > Corythucha > Corythucha ciliata. The sequence continues at coordinate 55,791,570 of CM075938.1, forward strand.
AAATTGGCGATTCCCGCTCTTGTAATGCCCAAAATGACTCTTAGGCGGCCTGGAAGTGCCTCAACAGATTTTTCCCGGTCATACTGACCATTTGCGCGCCATGAATGGTCAAAATTCTTGCCTATAATTGGCTAGAATTGCACCTTGACGAATCACGCTCTGAAAATGGCAAAATTTATCAGTCGCGCGCCAAAAATGCCCTAACTGACCATTATCGCCTTGGTTTGACGTCCTATTCGCGTCCTATAAATTTCATACCCCATGACAAAGTGCCCTAAAATTGACCAACCTGGAAATCCAAGCATTGCAATTGGCAAAACTGACTCTATGCGCCCTAGAAATAGCTTAACTGACTTTATTTATCGCTCTAAAAACAGCAAAACTGATCATTACGACTGGTAAAACTGATGATTCGAGCACGGACGGAGCCTTTTGGGCCTTTGTAGACGGCTTGAATGACGAATCGTACCATGTTGCTCGCTCTATTACGTGGCTTGACATTCGCAAGGCAGTTTTATGATGTGGAGCCCGAATGTGTTGAATTTTTTGCGGACCCAGTGAAGCACCCGGGCATGGCTGGGCGGTATACGCGTACGCCATTTTGACAATGCGTGGGTCCCCCACCTGAGCCTCAGGGACAAATGAATTCCTTGAATATTGCGTATCTTGACATAAAATTCCCCTCCTTATGGGTATTCATTTTTTGAAATTATTGAATTGTACTTATGTATTATACAATTATCTATTTATACATTAACTTTTGTAATTTGAAAAACCCCTCCCAAGAAAAAGTCCTGGGCACGCCACTGCCCTTCCCTTAGATCCCCTCCATAGCACAAGCAGCATTACTCGCTCACCCGGCGTCGTTACCGCTAGTTTTGATGGTCGACGCATCGGATGTCGCTGTTGGAGCCGTAATGCATCAAGTCAGGAATGGAAATCCGGAGCCCCTCGGTTTTTTCTTTAAAAAAAACTCTCTAACGCTCAAAAGAAGTACAGCACGTATGATCGCGAACTGTTGGCCATATACGAGGCAATAAAATATTTCCGGTTCATGATTGAAGGCAGGCCTTTCGTCATTTATATTGACCACAAGCCTCTAGTTTATGCTTTTCGTCAAAATCCTGATAAAGCAACTCCTCGTCAATTCCGATACTTCGATTTCATATCCCAATTCTCTATTGACATCCGTTACCCTCGCGGAAAAGACAATGTCGTTGCTGATTTTTTATCGAGAATTGAAGCGAACAACCTCATCGACTTTAAAGAATTTCAACAGTTGCAAGAAGAGGATAACGAATTGAAGAGGGCCCTTCAAGGAAAATACCCGTCTCTACAACTCAAGAAAGTTACCGGGGTAGGCGGAGTGGACATTTACTGCGACACAAGACCTTTCGTCCCCCTTACCCTTAGAAAAAATATTTTCGACAAATTTCATGGCCTAGCGCATCCGGGAATCCGGAGAACCCAAAAATTGATCCTGGAAAAATTCGTCTGGCCCAGTATCAACAAAGATTGTCGACATTGGGCCCGAACTTGTCTACCATGTCAGCAAAATAAAGTCACGCGACATGTCAAAAGTCCACTTCAACACATTGCACTACCCGAAAATCGTTTTCAGCACATCAACGTCGATTTAATCGGTCCCATGCCAAACGTTCGAGGATACTCCTATTGTTTAACTATCATCGATAGATACTCGCAATGGCCTGAGGCTATTCCTTTACGAGACATCTCGGCTGAAACGGTCGCAACATCTTTGCTAGAGCATTGGATAGCCCGATTCGGCGTTCCAACTCAAATAACAACGGATAGAGGACGCCAATTTGAATCCAAGCTTTTCCATGCATTGAACGAAATGCTCAGCATCAAACACCTCTCGTCTACATCTTACCACCCACAATCAAAAATGGGAAAATCGAAAGGTGGCACCGTTGTTTGAAAACATCTATCAAATGTTTAACTTCAACTGGCTGGGTCGAAAAACTACCTCTCATTCTCTTAGGACTCCGAACTGTTGTCAACGACGCGACCGGTTTCACTTCCGCTGAAATGGTTTACGGCACATCTCTCAAAATACCCGGCGAATTCTTCACTCCTTCTCAAACCCAATTCGACCATTCCGCACACGTTCAAAAAATTAAATCATTTTTTCACAACATTCATCCTGTTCCCCAAACATTTCGCCAAAAACAAAAGATTTTCTTCTATCAAGATTTGGACAAATGTTCCCATGTCTTCATTCGAAACGACGATGTTAAGAAACCGCTGCAAAAAACCTACGGTTTACCTTTTAAAACATATTGTCATAAACAAAAAAATAAAGTTGTTTCAGTTTGTCTCTGTCCTTTGAACAGTGAACATCTTTTCTTCCGTATCGTCTATCTACTTGTTTTTTATATCTATAATTCGTCTCATCTACCTCTCAACTCACGGTCGAGAACTTTGGTTAAAGAGAATTTATTTTGTTTTATTTTATTTTCATTTTCCTCGACAATGAGTGATGAATCAGAATATGGGAGGCACCTGCCGCCTGACAAGGTGGTGGGGCCTGAAACTACGACACCTGTTACTAACAAGGATAATAACACAATGGACATATCAAAATTAATGAAGTAAGAGTAACTCGTTTGTTTGAAAAAGTGGACTCCGGACCGTACTGCATTTTCATCGAGTCAACGGATGATTCGGGAAATTTTGGTCGCATCCACCCAATGAGCCTAGGCAAAATTATTCGTCAAGTTCACCCGAACATTGAAAATAGTGTGGTGCAGATCAAATCCGTGGGCCGCAACAGAGTTAAGCTAGAACTGAATAACCGAGAGTTCGCTAATGTTTTGTTAAACTCACCCGGACTAAAAGAAAAGAAATTGCGTTCTTACATTCCAAGCTTCCTTCTTGAACGTCAAGGAATTATACGAGGAGTTTTGCAAGACATGTCCGAAGAAGATATCGTTTCCGAGGCTGTCTCGGAGGACCCTAGTATTAAAATAATCAAGGCCAGACGTTTTCTACGGAAAGCAAGAGACGGGGAAAATAAAACCGAGTTTATCCCGACGCAGACAATTCTGTTGACTTTTAGGGGTTTGATCATACCAAGTAGTGTTACATTATATCGCGTACGCTGCCCGGTGGAACCGTACATTCCGCGTAGTCCGCAATGTTTTAAATGCCTTAGATACGGACATATGAGCCGGCAATGTAAAGGAACTGAGCGCTGCAGTAAGTGTGGCGAAGGACATAATTCAAAAGATTGTACTAACACATCACCTAAATGCATACATTGTAAAGGAAATCATGGTTCCTTGGATAGTAAAGCATGCCCAGAATCAAATAGACAAAATTCTATCCGCACTCTAATGCACGCCGAGCATTTAACATTTACAGAGGCGAAAGATCGGTTGTCTGGTAGGACGTTTAAAAATGTTCTAGCAACCGTACCGAACCTTTAAGAAATCAGGCATTTTCCGCCTCTCTGCTTTTCCAGTCGACCCCCAAAAAGGGCCCGGCCAATAACACCTCCTAACAAAACACTAAAGGAACGCAACGAAATTCTTAAATCATTTTATAGTGACCCACAACCTATTAATCCCATTACCAACAACCCACACAGAACACAAGACGCAGATCGATGGAGAAGTGAGTATGATATCGACACTGTTTGTGAAATCATTCTTTCGGTGGTTAATCAACTGAAAAGTAAATATTCCGCCACGGACATGTCTCAGGCGGAAGTAGTATCTCTAATAAAAGATAAAGTGTTACATTATTCCCCAGAGAAATAGACAGGGTCGAGGGCTTAATCTCCTCACTAATTTTCTACTTTTATTGAATTATTTTTTAGTTAATATAACTTAACAATGAAAATACTACAGTGGAACGCACGTTCAGCTGTAGCCAATAAATGTAGCCTGGAACTTTTCTTGGCAGAGGAGAGTGTGGACATTGCCTTTTTACCAGAAACATGGTTTAAACCAAATGTTAATGTACAGTTTCCCGGTTACAATATTATACGGGAAGACAGGCCTGACGGTAAAGCAGGGGTTGCACTTCTGCTTAAAAACACCATTCCCTACACGGAAGTAACTGATTACTACAAAATACAAAATGTTATGACCGTTACAGCATCAATTAATATCCCCAATATACGCAAACAAATTACTATTACATCTCTTTAAAATGTCCCACAAAATGATATCTCCAGGCAAGAATGGAATAATTTCATGTCAAGCTTAAGGAAACCACTAATTTTAGCGGGAGATTTTAACTGTCATCACTACTCTTGGGGGTGTGACTTCTGTAATGCCAAGGGAGACCGCCTGCTGGAAGAAGTGGAGAACCAAAACCTTATTATACTCAACGATGGATCCTCTACCTATGTTAATAATGTTTTTCAATCTCGCAAATCCACACCTGATATTACCCTTTGCACTCCTGACCTTGCTGGTATGTTTCATTGGGAAGTCTTGCCTGACCCAATGGGATCTAATCACTATCCAATTTTAATAACTGCTAATCAGCGATTAGAGTTCAGAACTAGCAAATTCAGACACACATGGGACATTCACAGAGCAGACTGGGACAAATACAAAGCCTTTTTGGAATCCATCGACGAAGTCCACGTGGATGGTGAGTCGGATTATGATAGTTTCATTCGGAAAATCAACCGTGCCTGTGAGAACGCTATACCTAAACATCCAAATAAAGTCAATGCCAAAGGATCAAAGAATGACTGGTGGGATTCAGAATGTGCCAAGCAGGTGCTCATAAGGCGAGAAACTTTCCGTGCATACAAAAGTCACTCATCCGAAGAAAACTGGATCTCATATCGTAATGCTGACGCCTCCTTCAAAAAACTTATAAAGGAGAAAAAGAAAGCGTCGTGGACAGCGTTCTGTTCAAAACTCTCAAGAGCTACGCCTATTGGAGAAGTTTGGGATAACATAAAACAAATGCAAAACAAGAAGGCCTCCCTTACCGGAGGGAGGGTGGTGGAACGATTTCATGGCCACGTTAGCTCCTTCTTTAGCTCCCAATAATGCCCAAGTTCCCCTCGACGGAATTGAACATTTTCTGACTCGTGAAATAGAGATATCCGAATTGCAACTTGCAATTAAATCGGGTCTTAACACAGCCCCTGGAATGGATGAAATCCATTACTGTATGCTTAGCCATTTACCTCGTAATACCCAGACCGAGCTTTTGATAATATTTAACCGAATTTGGATTAACTGCAGTATTCCAGATAGCTGGAGGCAATACATAATTGTTCCACTGCTGAAATGTGGGAAAACAAACAACGAAGCTACATCATACCGCCCGATAACGTTGTCATCGTGCTTATTAAAAACATTTGAACGAATACTGATGGGCCGCCTTCATTGGTGGCTTGAAGCGAACAATAAATTCGGAAAGCACCAGGTTGGATTCCGTCGAGGCAAATCCACGTATGACAATTTGAGTGCACTTATTACGGACATAACGTTCGGGTTTTCGTATGATCGCACAACTATTGGACTTTTTCTTGATCTGACTGGGGCTTTTGATTCGGTTCAACTCCCTATCCTTGCTAAAAAGATGATGGCTTTTGGGATACCCGCCAAATTTACAAATTTTGTTGTTAGCCTCTTTTCTTTCCGACGCCTACATCTCCGTATAAATGATAAATACACACTCACTGCAGTCGCACAGGATGGATTGCCCCAAGGAGATGTCATGAGCCCCGTTCTATACAATATTTATTCAGCAGATTTACGACAATATATACCTCCTGCGGTTTCATTACTCCAATTTGCGGACGATACTTGCTTGTATTTTACACACCGTTCCATTGACACTTGCATGAAAGAAATGGACACTGCTACGCGAGCACTATTAAAATGGACCAATGACTGCGGATTAAATGTGTCCGCTGCAAAAACGAAAGTCTGCGTTTTTTCCAAAAAAAGGAGATTACCTGTGGGTGAAACAATCAAGTTGGGGGATGTTGATTTTCCCTGCACAGAAAATGTTAAATTTCTAGGCTTGCTTTTGAATCGCAAGATGAATTGGACTCCCCATATTCGGGGGATCGTTGACAAGGCAGACAAACTGGTCAATCTTCTGAGGCTTGTGGCTAGTTCATATTGGGGCGCTGATCCGTGTATAGCTCTTCTGTTTTACAGAAACATAATTAGATCCACTATAGATTATGGGTCAATTTTCTATGGAGACGCACATAGATCAACCTTGCAGAAGGTAGATTACATTCACAATAAATGTATAAGACTGTACCTTGGAGCGCTTAAAAGCTCACCCATTGACACGATTCTTTGCGAAGCGGGTGAAATGCCACTCGAAATCCGTCGACAACACCTATCTGACAGATATGTGCTGAGACTTACATCGTCAAACAGCTATGTTATCCGCAAAATCTATGACCTCACTATCAGAGTTTTGTGTTCAGCTTACAGCACAAGAAAATCGAAGCCTCCGCTTCTATGCGACAGTTTCACAAGAACCTCTCGATTTCATCCACATATTTATAAATCCGATCTTCAACCAACGTACAACATCCGTTATGATGACTTATTGCAGTGCTTTACGACTGTGACTTTGCCAGAACTCTCAAAATTAGACTTCCTGATCCCAAGTTCTGGGATGGAGCAAATTATTCGTGAGAAATGGCCTGGTTTTGAGTATATATATGTTATAGGCAGAGTATGAAATCAGGCATTGCATAGAATACCTAGGCATTCTATACAATGCCTAAAACTCCTCGGCAATGTGTGAAATTAGATTCGTTCAACACTTTGCCTAGGCATTCTATAGAATGCCTAAAGCTTTCTGGGCAATGTGTGTTAGAAAACAGCAACGTAAGCTTTTTTCTTCACCGGGTTTTTCTTCAGACCTTCGAGAAGTCTTTCAGTGTCTAGCAAGATGTCCGAGCCGTCAACATCACGGTTGGATACCTCGGTGCGCAAGCGGTTTAATCTTGAAATAGGCAAGCTTCGCGGGGAGAGTAACAGGAATTCCGTTTTTCTGAGTGATGTGTCGTACGAAAAACTTGTTAAAGACGTTCAGGAGGCGAAGCAAAGGACCCATAAACTGCCGAGGGACTACTGGCTGCTAAAACGGTTCGACGTGATGACCGTCGAAAATAAAACTAAACTTTTCAACCCGGTGAAGGTAGGAAGTACTACAATCCAATATTACTTGAGCGATTCTGAATTATTCGATGTACTACATGCTGCCCACGTATCCATTGGGCACGGAGGGCGAGACCGAATGATCAAAGAACTCGCTGTGAAGTATAAAAACATTACTCGCCATGACATCGAGATTTATCTCTCTTTGTGCATACCTTGTCAAAAAAAAACCAAAAGGCACAAAGAAGGGAGTCGTTATCAAGCCAATGGTGTTTTCAGAATTTAATTCTCGCTGCCAAGTAGACCTAATTGACTTCCAGTCTCAACCAGACCGAGATTTTAAATTCGTGATGGTGTACCAGGACCACCCCACCAAATTCATTATTCTGCGGCCCTTGAAAACAAAGACAGCAGAGGAAGTCGCATTATAATCTAATCGACATTTTTACATTATTTGGGGCACCCTCTGTGTTACAATCTGACAACGGGAGGGAGTTTGCGAATAAAATTGTCGACAGTCTTAAAGACTATTGGCCGTCGCTGAAAATTGTTCACGGTAAGCCCCGTCATTCTCAGAGTCAGGGGAGCGTCGAGCGCGCCAATCAGGACGTGGAAAACATGATCGGTACTTGGATGCTTCAAGAGAAAACCAGCCAGTGGAGCGAAGGCCTCCGCTTCATTCAATTGATGAAGAACAGGGCCTATCACTTCGGCATCAAGAGGACACCATATGAAGCTCTCTTCGGCTGCAAAGCAAAGGTTGGCTTGTCTACTTCAAATCTACCTACCGAAGCTTTGGAAAGCATTCAGAGGGAGGAAGACTTGGAAGAATTGGTAAGGAACGTCGAACCATCAGAGTCTCACAGAGAAAATAGTCCGGCGCCCGAATCAGCCAGCGCCGAATGTGATGATTCACTCACAAACGCCGAAGGGGACCGTCGCGTTTGTTGCGCCTGCTTAGTGCTCGAGCCTTCCAGCGGGTCTTTTGGGGAAATTGGGCTTTGTGTGTTGTGTTCTAAGACTCAATCCACGGCTAAAGAAAGAGAAGAGTCAAAAGCGAACCTTGAAGTTCAAGCCAAGAAGATGAAGCTAAACTCTGAAAAGAAGTTTCCTCCGGTCTCCGCCGGAGAGACAGTGAGGATTCCCATCCCCGATGTTGACAAAGGACGAGGTGACCTGCGAAATATCTTGGGAGTAGTGATGAGCACGACAGACGACGGTTTTTACCAAATAGGCACCAGTAACGGCATTTTAAAACAACTCTATGTCAGGTCCCAGTTTACCGTATGCCCAAAAAAGCTATTGAACACACAGGACGTTCCTGACAAAGAGACAACGCTGAGGTCAGCAGCGACATTCGAATCATCCGGAAGCGGGCAAGGATTCACCAAATGTTCATGTAAGACAAGATGCCTCTCGAAAAAATGTCTCTGTGTGAAGAATGGTGTCAAATGTAATTCAAAGTGTCATGGATCCCTAAATTGCTGTAATAAGTGACTTTTAATCTTTTTTGTATTATATAGTTTCGATTTATAACCTTTCATCTTCGATATAGTGCATCCACACCTAATAAAAATTGTTTGTTTACGACCTTACACATTATTTGATACTTTTCCTGAATCACCTTGGGCAATGTATGAAATACAATGCCTAGGCAAAGTGGCAAAAAAGCAAGGGAGCTGAGTGAATTAGACACCTTACCTAAAACTGGTAGGCATTGTATAGAATGCCTAGTCATTCTATACAATGCCTGGATTTCGTACTTTGCCTATAACATATACACGGATGGGTCGAAACTAGAATGGCAAGTTGGTTGTGCATTCCTCCACACAAATAAAAGATTTTCCACAGGATTTAAGCTTAGTTGTAGCATGACAGTTTACTCAGCAGAATTAATCGCGATGCTGGAGGCCTTAAAATACGCCACGACACTTTCTTCTAATAGTGTTCTGATTATAACCGACAGTTTGAGTGCAGTGGTTCACATGAGGCAGTTCCCATCCTTGACAATAAAAACACACTTTATGCAGTGCATTCTTGAATTATACTCGCAACTCACGCGACAAGGGAAGCAGCTTGTGATACTATGGGTCAAGAGCCATTCAGGCATGAAGGGGAACGAAGAAGTCGATCTACTTGCCAAAGTTGCATCGAAAGAAGGGATCCTATTGAATTTGAAATCCACTATTTACGATTGCCGAAGCTCTATCCTAGACATGGCTAGGGCCGACTGGCAGAACAGATTTGATTCTTCGCAGAAAGGCTTATATTACAAATCCTTGCAGCCGTCAGTGAATCAAAAACCGTGGTTTTCAGAATATTTAGTTGACAAAAAAACCTGCACGACAATCACACGACTAAGGATAAATCACGGTCTGTGTGGGGCTTACTTGCACAAGATCGGAGCGAGCGTTTCCCCGCTGTGTGACGTATGCAATGAGGTCGATACGTTGGAGCATGTTATTATGGAATGTTCCAAATACATTACAGCAAGAGTACAGTTACTCGACTCTTTAACAGCCACTGGCATCATTGAATCCCCGTTCAATTTGAAAACTATTCTTTCTTCAGTACGGCACCCTTGCGTGGTAGAGGGAATTATTCAATTTTTTCGAAAAACAAAACTTAAAGTCTAAGTTAATTTTAAAATATTAGTCCTGACTTGAAAGCTACTGAGAATATGGCTGTATGGTACCATGCCAATGCCATTAAAGAAAAAAAAAAAAAGTTTCTTTGAAATCTTAGCTTGCGGGATACCCTCAACTATCGCCGCAACACCGGTATCGCCCTCATCAACCTGACGATAGCATGGACCAAGCACGGAAACAGTAGACCAACTCTCGCACCGAGGAGCTGTTCCTTCCTTCAAAAACGATTTAGCATTCTAGATTTTTTTTTTAAATCCCTCCCTCCTTACAATGTTTGTAAATTTACAGGCATGTTCTTCTTGAATATACGGAAATAGATTAACTTATATCAGTTTTATTGTCAGTTTCAGTCCACGACTCTGCGCTTAGCAGCGTATGTATACCCTTCAAGGTGCAAACCTTGGCTCAGAAACTTACGCACTTGCGTAACAGATTATTATTTTATGTTTTAATTCCCGCTGGAGGCTGTCAAAGGCTTATAGTCTGAATCCAAGCATTCCAATTCTCATCCTCTCTACTTTCGTTCTATTTTTCCCCTTTCCCTCTATAGAAGATGCGAAGTGAGCCAACAACGGTGTGAAGTTGTTTGTAATTATTATTATTTCTCACTCAGCACCGAATTTTACGCAATTAAAACGCATGTGCCTAATTTACATTAGAAAGCCACAGAGCCTATAATTTTTTTTTTTTTTTTCTGTATAATTCTAGTGCACGCATGACTACGAGCATATAGAAGCTCGGGATTCGCGGGATAAACGAAGGAAATAAAGTACGTTATTTTATTATCCTTAACAATTAACTCTATAACGAGTAGGTAAACAAATTGTAGTCACTTGTCTTTCTAGTTGGTCAGCGTAGGGAAAAATAAGAAAAAGCCGGTGGTTTTTGTGGTCATCTGTACTGTTGACACCCTTAAAAACGTCAGTATAGTATTATAAACCTCAAACTATACGCTTGGAGCATGCCCAGCCGAATTTGAAGGTTAATAAATTGTGAAACATTAGGAGAATTTAATAGTTGAAATAATTTTTCCGAGGGCACAAATTGAGCAATTGTGGGACTTCGCCTTTCACCCGAATTATGGTTTTTTTTCATGCGCAAAGGACATAATTCATTCCTCGTTAACATGGTTGAGATAATCCCAGTGTGCGGAAATAAAGTTCGACTATAATTGTGGTTTCTGTGCTACGCCTATCAGCGTGTTGTTTTTTTGGAGATAATTTTCTCAATAAGTTTTATCTTAAGGACAAGTACGGGGCATTGGAGCCGCAGAGTCGAATTTTGATATTAATGGGGCTAGGATTTTCTTACTACTTCTTACACTTTTTATTACGGTTCATGTGAATCTCTCGGCCCTTTTCCTGCTCTCAAAAAGAAGGAAATTCACAATATACTAACGAAAACCGAGTATAAAAATCTATTAGATCGCCATTTAAATCCCTTCCTCTCTTTTCTACTTTTCTGTTTGTAAGCGAGGAGTGCTAAGGTTTGAGGCAAGACAAGACTAGAAGAACATTACTCATTATTATGCTCGGAGACTGCATATTACGATTTGATTGCTCGAGATTACGACATACGCGAAACTCCCCTTATAGTTTCCCTCTCATTCATCCACTGGATTGTTACAGTTCTCTTTAGAGGTCATCATTCCAAGACTTTTTCGTGAGTTCTGCGGTTGGGAAGTCTGGGTGAAGGTCAGCGAAAGGCGGTTTGAAGTCGGGCTGTGTTTTGGTTGTTGTTATCATTATTATTATTTTTTGTTATGTTTGGAAATGAAAATGCTTATGACACGTCCAGATAAATTAGTGTCCTCCATAAGGAAACTTTTTAACCAACCGAAAAGGTCAAAGCCATTTTATGAATCCTTAAAAGTAATATAATTTATGTATAGGTATTCAAATTGTATTGTTTTTTAAATTACCTTTGACTATTAAGATTAATATCTGAATGTATCGAGCTTCCAATAAGGTATTTTTACCCTCAACGGCTCCGCCCTTTTTCTCATTATCACGTCATTTATACCACGTTTTATTTGTTCATTGCAATAACCCTAAAAATAATCCGATTAAAATTACCAGGTCAGTTGGACATTTTCAGGGGTAAATAACAACAAAACAAACCCCCGGGAACCGTGTTCACTCGTGCATGCCAGGCGAGGTCCCCTCTCATTGACCTCTTCCATTCTGGGACCCCTCTAGGGGTTATAGAGGGTTGCTCCATTACTCTGGCTCGTTCGTAAAGTCGTGCCTTAAACGAGCGAATTTCCTCTCTGTTTTATCCTTCTATATCCTCAATATTTTGAGACCACTTTCACTCTTTGAGTGAGCTTTTTGTTCAGAGGTTCTAGGGCTATATTCTAATCGTGTAACGTGTTGCGATAGCTTAATCCCAGCAGATTCTTATCTTGAATTGGTTAGAGGGCGTAAATAAGAAATCATTATGTGTAACTAGAGAATACATCGCTTATTCCAGGATTGTCATTACTTGTTTTCTTGTTTTTTACGTCTTGGACGAGACGATTTTGCGCTTATCCATCCATTCGCGCCGCACGCGACCGTTCATCCTCTGTCTGACAATATAGCTCAAGCAATACATCCCTCTTAATTTTAGCTCTCCACCACCTCACACTCTTGCGAGTGTGAAGATGCCCCCCCCCCCATATTAAATGAATCCCCCCCCCCCTTCAGGGAACATTTCCCTCAACGGCAACACAATTTCAAGAAAATCTCATTGTCAGCTAACTCGGACGTCATCTTGACTTTGGTCGAATTCACTGTTTCTTATCTGTGCTACTCATTAAAACAAAATACTCAAACCAAGAAAAAAACATTTGAAAGACTGAAAACGAATTCGACAGAAAATGGAAAGGAACGACTGATGGCAGTGGCGGCTCTAGGATTTGGGGGAGGGGTTCTACCTGATTTACTATTTCTTTTATTTTCAGTTTCAGTCACTAACTTGCCTCTACAAGGAACCGTAAAATGAGTTTTCTCCATTTTAGTCGCAAATTATTTATCAATTTTAGCCGTTAATTACCACGTTTCCTCAATTTTAGCCGTGAATTAGCGGATTTTCTCAAATTGATCCGCTTTTTATATCATTTTTCTTCGTTTCAGGAGCAAAATGGCGCACTATAGCCGCGAATTTTCTCAATTTTAGCAGCGATTTATTTATCTACAATTTAAAAGGGAATTATAGCGGTTTTGTCTCACGTCAGTATTATACTCATGAGTTGATCCGCGAATAAGCGTTTTTGTTTTTCATTTTATTTCTGAATTTCACCCGCGAACATGGGCGTAGCCCCCCCCCCTCCCCTTGAGTCAAAAATACAGATTTCGTGGGGCAGCTGCCCACCCCCCAAATTCCATCAAAAAGTTGAAATCCAACACAATTTTTAATTATTAAAACTTTCGCAGGACTTGCTCAGCAACAGAAACAATTACTCGAATTTCGCTTAATTGCGGTACCTACTGCAATTTCGCTGTTTTTTGCGTGGTGAAAACCCAATTTCGCACACTGCCAACTCTGCCTCACTGAGCAACCAGCACCAGCAAAAATATCCCTGATCTGACTAACAGAACCACTCCTCAAATTTCCAATTATCGGTTTCACGAAAAATTGACGGATGTTTGTGTGCTGACAAACCAATTTCGAGGGTCGGCTTAACTTGGAAACCGATTTTGCTAATTTTTCGCACTGAAATCCCATTTTCGCAGGTACGACGCGCAATTTCCTGTGTTTTGCCAAGGTCAAATCGTGTTTTAGCCCGCTATGCCATCTAGACTTATGGTGGGAGAGGAAATGCCAGCTCTGTTGACCGTCTCAGCTAAAATTCAAAGTTTAGCTCCAAAAGTATCACTTTACGGAGGAGAGGTTTCAGTTTTTCAACATAAAATCCGAAGTATAAGGCTGCAAACGGCAGTTTTCCAGCGTATATTCATTTTTTGACGGATAGTGGCCGTTTCCGTGCAAATTTAGTCTCTGATGACCGTGAATTGACCTTTAATCCTGTTATAAGCCGGCAAAAAGGCAATAGTGCATCTGATATCACGGGCGTGGATCCAGTTTCACTCAAAAGTAGTTGCAAAGAGGTTTTTCCCCCGATTTTACTCGTGAATGAATACTGTTTTTAGCCTCAAATTGGCGTTTGCCTTAATTTTAGCTGAAACTCAGTGCTTTTTCTCAATTCTACCTCGAACTAGCCCGTTTTCTTCACTTTAGCCGTGAAAAGGTCTCAAAAACCCGTGAAATAACGCATTTTTGATTTTCGCCTAACCGCGAATTGGTGCGTTCTGTCAATTTCATCCGCAAAAGAACAGTTTTTCCTCAATTTTACCCGCCTGAATGGTCCAATTCTCAATTTTAGCCGTGAATTTGCGTTTTTCCTCAATTCTAGCAGCAAATGAGTGATTTTTCTTAATTCTACATTGAACCAGCAATTTGTTTTGTCAATTTTAACAGTGAAAAGAGCCCTATCAACCGTGAATTAGCGCATTTTCATAATGCGTGCGTGTTTTCCCAACTTCAACCGCGAATAATGAGATTTATTTCTCAATTTTAACGTGAAACAGCGATATTTCTCAATTTTAGCCGTAAATGCGTGTTTTTCCTCAGTCTTATTAGCCGCAAAATGTCCTTTTCTGTATTTCATCCGCGAACGAGCACTTTTTCCCCAAGACGAGCCCCCCCCCCCCCCCAACTGTGGATGCTCATCCCTTGATCACAAGATGACTACGACCCTGCCCGCGAATCATCGCTTTTACTCAATGTCAGCTCCAAATTGGAGGATTTTTTTTGTAGGATTTTCTCCGTTTTAGCTTCACATAAGCGCTTCTTCTCAAATTTTGCCGTGAATCAGCAATATTTCTCATTTTGGTTCCGATTTTAGCCGTGGATCATTTCTTAATATCAGCCGTGAAACACCGCGTTCCTTAATCTTAGCTGCAAATCTCAAATCGATCCGTGAAATAGCGTCTTTCTTCATTTTAGCTGCTAATAATCGCTTTTTGCAAACATTAGCCACGAATTTGAGATGTGTCTCTATTTTAGCTGCGAGTGAGCTTGTGACACCAATATTAGAGCGGGAATGAGCGGTTGGTATGAATTTTAGCCGTGATTAAGCGGGTATTATCAAATATGTATCCATGAATTTAGCGTTTTTCTGAATTTATTTTGTAGCGGCGCATTACCTCTTTTTCACTGCTTTTGCAGCGAATGAGCTCAGAATTTTAGCCGGTGGATTATACCTTTATTTTAGCCGCTAATTAGCACATTTACTTAAATTTATCCGCGAACGGGCGTGGATTTTTTCATTTTAGTTGCAAATGAGCGATTTACTTCGATTTGGGGTGGAACTTAGCAGATTTTCCTCGTTTTAGCCGCAATTTTATCAATTTTAGCCGTGAATTACCGATTTTTTTCACTTGTATCCATGTGAACGCGAGCCTTTTTCTGTTTCAGTCCTGTTGTTGCCTCGAGAAATCAGAAATTGGCGTTTTTAAAATTAATAGTTGAGCCGGCTAACGGAGCTGAGAGGTGGTCCGAAACTTTTTCTCAATTTTATAGCGGCGAATTTGCGCTTTTTCTCAATTATCGTCGGATATTAGTGTTTTTATCCATTTTTAGCCTGAAATTAGTGACATTTTACTATAAATCATAGCTTTTTCGCCGTTTGAGGCGCGAATTTTAGCGTTTTTCCCAACGTTTTGGCCGCGTACTTGCCTCAAGATTAGCACATTAGAGAGCCTTCTCAATTCTCGGTCGCCGAAAACTCGAGGTTAGCGTATTTTCTCCGTTTTGTCCAACGAAGTTGTCTTCAGATATCTCCGTGAATTGGTGTTCCCTCAATTTTAGCCGTGAATTAGCGGATTTTCTCGTTTTTCGTTCGAACGATTTATCGTTTTTCTCTGTTTCGCAGCATCAGCGAATAATCGCTTTTTATCCACCCACAACGGCCGTTAATTTTCTCAATTTTTAGCAGGTAATGAGCTCCTTATCTAAATTTCAGACAGAAATTAGCGGTTCGTATCAGTTTTACTAGCCACGAGTTGACGTCCCCCCAAGCTTAATTTTAGCGTTTTTCTTCACTTCTTAGTCATGCTCATGCGGATCACTATTCTAGCCGCGAGTTAAAGTTTTTTTTTTTCATTTCATTTTTGCTGAGAAATATGAGAGTATATGAGCCACCAGAAAAGCACTCTCTGGGGCTCAATCGAATATTCAGCCCACACTCTTTGCTGATATCACAGTTTGTAACGCGCTATCTTGAGGAAAATTCACGGCTGAAAAGACAAAATACACCGTGTTCCCAGTTTCGTTAGGTCCTTAATCCCAGTAAAGTGCTAATCGGCAAAAAATTGAAAAAAAAACGCTAATATTCGTGACTATAACTGCGAAAAAGCGCTGATTCATGGTCTCGCAATGTAACTTCCAGACAAAAATTGAGAAAAAATCACTGATTCACGAATAAATTGTGGAAATCAACGCAAAAGTGTTGTTTTTGGACCAACCCCGCGTTTAAAATTGAGATAACACGCTATAATATTGACCAAAAAAAGACGCTTTCAGGTAAAAATTTGGCAAAAATAGCTAATACTGAAATTGCGAAAAATCGCTAATTTGCAATTTGCGGGTATAAAGTCGTGGAAAAACGTTCATGCGCGGATACAATTGAAGAAAATCAACTAGAAAAAATCACTAATTAGCGCGGCTGCAATTTAGAAAAACCTAAGTTTCGGTTCATATTGAAAAGAAGTGATAATTCCATGTAAAAATGGAAAAAATTGCTAATTTGCGCAGCTTAATTAGAGGAAAACGCCAATTCTTGGCAAAATTTGAGAAAATTCGGTAATGCACTGGTTGGAAACGCTACTACGCTGCTAAAATTGAGGAACATCAATAATTCTCGGATTTGTGGAGCAATTTGACATTTCTAATTTAAATACGCGCCTTCTGAAGGCAACTTTGTGGCTAAAATTCATGCACGGCTATAGGTAGAAACTACGCTGATTCACTGCAGAACGCTGATTATTGAAGAAGCAATAATCTATACATAAAAGTAACATAAAATTTCTAATGCGGTGCTAAAATAAGAAAAAACCGCTAACTTGCGGGTAATATTTGGAAAATAAATAATTAGCCTGGCCAAAATTAAGAGATTTTAAAGGTCATTTTGAGACTAAATTGAGAAAAAGTGCTAATTCACGGCGAAAAATGGAATAAAACCCCCAATTTACAGTTGAAATTGCACAAAATGCTAAGTTACAAGTCAAAACCGAATTATACGCCATTCCCGACTTCTGAAGGCAATTTCTGAGTTTTCTAAAGGCAACTTCTGAGGCAAAATTGAGAAAAAGCGACAATTTATGGCAATGGGTGAAAAATCCGCTAATTCGCGGGTAAAATGGTGAACCATAAAAAAAAAACCTAATTTGTGAAAAGCCCTCTATTTCGAGGCTAATATAGTGGAAAACACTTAAGAAAAGCGCTAATTTTTAGCTAAAAACTAAAAAAAGTGCTAAACCCCCGCTAAAAAACTGAAAAAATCGCTAATTTGCTGCTAAAATTGAGGAAAACGGCAAAACTCGAGGAAAATTAAGAAACAGCATTAAGAGAAACTCTGCTTTGCTGCTACAGTTGAGATAATGCGCTAATTCATGGCTATGGGGGGGGGAGGTATCAAAACCGCTAATCCACGGCTGAAATTAAGAAGAACGATACACGCGGCCAAAATTGAGAAAAGCAGGTAAAGTTTGATAAAAACCACTCATTCATGCATTAAATTGAGAAATTCGCGGCTTAAACTGGTCATAAGCGATAATTGGCGGTTAGGAAAGTTGAAATAGCGGTAATTCGTGACTAAAATAAGGAAAAGGCTAAGTAAAATTATAGTTCTTGTTTTTACAGACTTAGGGTGAACTTACCCCCTGCCTATTGTATCCCTTCATTATTAATTGATTCTCATGTGATCTTATTATTATCACTTTTTACTGTATCCCAAGAAAGCAATAAACAAGGATCCAGATTTCGTTACTTCATACAAAATACAACAGTTTGGCGACGGGCTAAACACCGTGACCACAGACATGGACGCTGACTCTCTCAGGATCTTACTGGACTCTTTTGCACAGGTCATAACTCAGAGTCAAGAGAGACTCTTCGAACGCTTCACTACTGTCGCAGCTCCCGGTTCGTCAGCACACCTCCGATCCGAAGAAAGAAATCTTCGCGTGCTACAAGGAACGTTTTCAAAATTGTTTAACGATGAAGAACGTCACCGACGATACAAAAAAGCTTAATTATTGTTAATGTCCGTCGGCTCCGAGCACCTACAACAATTTGTCGGCTTTCTCGGGACCCGAAAACTCGATAAAAGACCTAAATTACACTGAACTTGTCGCAGCATTCACAAATATGCTCTCTCCCAGAAAAAAACAATGCCACAAGTTACTCCTTATACTTCTTACGATGACGATTCAACCTCAATCCACAAAGTTTCGACAAGAAAAATTCAAGCCAATCCAATTGAAGAGACAAAATGTTTTAACTGTGCCAGACCAAATCACCGCTCAAATGAATGTCGCATCGAACGGAAGAAATTAGGTTCGTTCGTTTGTCGTTCAGTGTAGTGGTGCAGGTGTAGTTCGAGCAGTCCGGGATTGACGTCATTTTTGAAAAGCAAACGAACGTTTTTCGTGAAAATGGCTAACCTAACGATAACAAAATCGTTACCGTTATAATTTATTCCCGTTTCCCAGTCAGAAATGTTGACAAAAGGTAATTATAGAGCAGGTTATAACATTTCGAGCAGCAAAGCTCCTCCTAATTTTTCAGTGTAGACAGTGCTGCACTGAACAGTCCGAGGTTTGACAAACGAACGCTTTCAGTGTAGTTCGGGATTACAAAAGAACGCTTTTCGGACTGTTCGTGCAGTCCAGAGCAGCTCCGGACGACAAACGAACGAACCTATTAAAATGTTCTGCTTGCGGAAATTAAACAGGTCACCTGGCAAAAGTTTGCATAAGAATCATAAAAAAAAATCTAGCTGATAGCAAGCTGGTCTCCTCGTACGGCTTCCAGCCCCACTGCCTCGGAAGTGGAAGACGTGGACCCAAGTTCCAGTTTAAATCATATTGTCGATCTTTTTGAACTAAAATCTAGTTTTTAAAAGTATTTGGTCTCTGATTCAATTAATGGTGAAAAACAAACAATGGAAGTTGACTCGGGGGCAAGATATTCCATAGTGCCAGAAGATACATTTTTGTCACTCAACTTAGCGTCGCCCATTCGACCTACTGGTATTAGTTTTCGCACCTATTCAAATAACATAGTTCCATGCAAAGGGAAAGTATACGTATCTGTCGAATACGAGAACAGGAAAATTAACGCAGCTGAACTGTACATAGTACCTTCTGGCCATGAGTCCCTTCTCGGACGTGCCTGGATTCGGGAACTTCATATTGAGCTTAAAGAGATTGACAGAGAAATTACTCTACATAATGTCGACAAAAACATATCGAATGACTCGCCTTATTCTTCTTCCTCTTCTATCAGTGAAATTGCAGAACTACAGTCAACTCGATCGAGAAGCGTTAGCTATATAGTTTTTGGAGCCAGTCGATTCTACAATTGCCTGTTTGGAAGAAAATTGCAATTAAGTCACTGATAATGAATCTCTGTCTCGCATATTTTCTCACAATCGAGCTTTACCATGAATGACTTCTGCTCGTCTACTACGCTACGCTTCATTTTGTCTGGTTTTGACTAATCAGTAAAGTGTAAGAAGGGGAAGGATAATGAAAATGCTGACTGCCTGCCTCGAGCTCCGGTATGCAACAAACAAAAATTACGTCTGACATTGCTATGAATGAAGAAGTCAGTGTGTTACACAGTGAAACACTTTACCATATCTCAAGCGCAACAATTACACCTCAAGTTATTGCCAAAGAAACAAAAAATGACCCAGAACTACAAAAAATTATGAAAATCATTCAAAGTTCTTCCCACGATGTTCCATTCACAATTCAAGACGGCATACTCTTCAGGTTGGGCCGAATTGTCATACCGTCTACCCTTCGATCATGAATTACATGCCACACACATTGGAATTATAAAAATGAAACAGCTAGCTAGAAGGTACGTTTACTGGGAAGGGATTGACAAGGACGTCGAACGTCTGGTAAAAAGTTGTGACACATGCGCAAAACTTCAACATAATCCTCCCATTGTCACAGTCCACCCATGGAATGATCCAGAAGAAAATTGGGAACGCTTACACGTCGTTTTTCGGGCACAATCGAAGGAAACTATTTTCAGGGCTGGGCAGTAATTGAATTACATGTAATTGAATTACGTAATTCAATTACAATTAGTAATTGGTAATTTGTAATTGATAACAACACGTCATTGTAATTGATAATTTGTAATTAAAAGCACTTTTTCGAAGTAATTTGTAATTAACAATTACCAATTACATATCCATCTTCAGAGCCAATATTACTTCTACAATTTTGTCTGACATGCTTGACCTTCTCGATTCCTTTGGACTGAATCTGACTCTACGGCAGGTGACGAGACCGGCCTCGGGTACGAGGATAAGCGTTCTGGGTAAAATCGGAGAACGCGACGATCAAGCTGGGTAAAAATTACAGACCAAGTGGGTAAATAGTTTGAGGCAAGCGACAGACCAACTGGGTAAAACCAATTCTTTCCACTTCTTTAGGTTCATGATTGTGGTCATGTTTGGTTGATAACACTCGAGTCACTTCTCTGTCCGTTGTTAATAACACCTTACACTTTCTGTTCGAACACCTGAAACTCACTGCACCATCAGTCATCACTCTAAATTCAGTAAATTTATATAGGTCGACCACTATTGCATTTCTGCCGCGTTGACTTATACTTGGACTCGATTTTCACATCTATTTTACTCTCTATCACTCTGGCAACTGAAATCGATAGTGATTACATGATGAACGGTGATCGCTGAACCATCCTCTACTCGATACCGATTACATATTATAAAAGGTGGTCGTTGAACCGGGCTGATTCGTTGTTTGTTTATAACTTTACTCAGTTGGTTCCTCACTCGTTTACCCAGTTGGACTGTCGCGGGCCCCGTCCCGCTGTCACTATTTACCCACTTGGAACTCCCCCTCGGGTAGGTACTTGTATTGACAATGTCGCTTCATCTCTTCCTAGTAACTCCTGTTTCTCCCAAATCTTTCCTTTTCTTCATTCGGACCATCTTGGGATAATTTTCTCGTTCAATCTTGCGCTGAGAGACGCAGCACCACCTATCTCGCTCTGTTTTCGGTCCCTTAGTGACTTGAACGTTTCGGAGTTTCGAGAGAGATTAAAGTCAATCAATTGGTTGGTCATGTATGCACTCAATGATCCAGATGAGCAAGCAGTCTTCATTGTCCGCTTGTTCGCTTGTAGCTTGGAGGAATGTTTTCCGGTTATTCGGAAAAAAAGAATCACTCCGGTGAAAAAGAAGAATCCCTGGTACACTCTCGAACTTCTAGCATTGAAGACTAAATGCATTCGTCTCTTCGAGCTTTCGTCATGGGACATCAGAGCAAAAGATGCTTATAAGAAAACGAAAAGTCTCTACAGAGCCTAGTGAGAGAAGCCAAAGTGGGCTATTTCAGTGATCGGGTCCTCACGGAGGGGAGGCAGGCTCGAACACTTTGGAGATTGATAAGAGAGGAGGCCGGCCAGAGCCGACATGAAAATGCCGATTACCACGGTATAACCGCAGAGGAATTCAATGCGTCTTTCCTTGACACAGTGGAGGGGGGGGGTAGGGCCTTCCGACATTCCGTCGAGCAGGCTTGGAGTGTTTGGTGAAAGTATTATGCACTTTTCACTATTTGTAAAGAGTTAATTTACTAACGTTATTATTATTGGGGTAAACACAAAACTTGTGAGAAACTAATAATTTGGCGACGAGAAGCACTCACAACGATATGAAATAGTTCCTATCGCGATGGACTCTAGTACACGACTTTAAACATTTTTTGAAATTCGACAATTTAAGAGACCTGAAAATCGAGTCGGAAAGTGTCTCGAATGCTTGGATAATGAAGTTTATTTCTGATTAAGCTTCTTTTATGCCAAGTAAATGCGATTTGATCGTAATGAAAACGGATTTCTGTGGAAGAAAATTTTGTGCTCTTTGCAATGAGCGCCTTAGTTTTGATGTTGCGCCAATCAATAATCGTGGAACAACCATATTTTTAAAAAAGTAACGAGAAACCAAAAACACCAGAAAATGACTGATTCTGAGAAACGAAAAGGAATTGCAAAAAATGTTACATAGTCATTTTAGTCCCAAATGACTTGCCCAAGCTCTGGTTTCGCTCCGAGCATCTCATTATTTTACTCCCTGTTGAGTCTATACAGTTTATTAATACACATCTCATCTTCTCTGATAAACCTTAAAACTTTCAAAATTCCAACAAATAAAGCCCAACAAATAAAGGGAGATATCGTAAAGGGGCTTATTTTGAGCATCTTGAAAATCACCACTCGATCAAAGTTCGCGTTTATCGCGTGGAAATCAGAGGTATAGAAAAAGAAGACAAAGTCCAATACGTGCAAATTCGTGGCAAGTACAAAAATGCTGATGGGGTTGAAATAGTTAATTATCGATGTCACCGGTCCGGCGTCTTTATTGGAAAGGGAAAGGGTATGAGGCATGAGAAATTACTGGGAACTAATAAAATCGGCGGGGTCTGCCCAGCATCCATCGGCGCTAAGCACGACCATGCTTCGGGAAAAATTTTTGTTGATTTTTCCAGGACTCATGTTGGGCGAATGCGGTTGACCCAGGAAGAGCGCGAAGAAATTGCCAAAAAAATTTCCTTGAAAATACCATTCGATAGTATTTTGGATTCGGTCCGATCTGAATTTATTTCGAACGATCTGGAGCGCCGCCATTTGTTGTCCAGACAAGACCTATTCAATGTAGCCCGGGATTTCAACCTGAAAAGTGAATACCTAAGGCACAGAAACGACTTCACTAGTGTCGAAGCTTGGGTAGAAGAGGTAACCGAATCGGGAGATATCGTCGCCTTCTACAAGCACCAAGGGACTTGCGCAGAGAAATAACCCCAGCTCTCTGCTCAAGATGATTTCGTCTTAATAATTATCAACGAGACACAGAGAGAAATTTTAAAAGAATACGGCAACGATTGTGTTTGTGTCGATGAAACACACGGGTTAAACTCTTACGGGTTTCAACTAACAACTGTGCTCGTTTTGGACGAACTTCGTCAAGGCTTCTCATGCGCCTTTATGTTCACCAACAGAGAAGACACTTTAATTTTTGAGGTGCTATTCGACGTCGTTCGGGAATCTTGTGGGAAATTGAGCCCAAAAATATTCATGAGCGACACGGCCGAAGCATTTTACAATGCTTGGGTAAAGGTTATGGGAGAACCTGCGGCCATAGGTTATTTTGTACTTGGTACGCGGACAGGGCGTGGCGCAAAAATCTAGCCAAGATTCCGGACAAGGAAAAACAAGCCGATATCTACAAAACTCTTCGTACAATCATGGAAGAAACCGACGCTATGGCTTACGACAGAATGTTCCATGAGGCGATCCGAACTTTCAAAGATGACCCCCAAACGTTTGATTTCGTCAGCTATTTCCAGGCGCATTATATGGAATGCGCAGAAAGTTGGGCCTTTTGTTTCAGGCTACACGCCGGGCTTAACCCTAACATGCATTTAGAGCGAATGCATGGAGTGTTAAAACACATTTATCTTCACGGCAACAAACCAAAACGCTTAGACGTGACAATTTACGCCCTCGTGCGTTTTTTGAGAGACAAAGTCTATGAACGTCTAATACACCTTCATAAAGGTAAAATAACGTCGAAATTGACAGCCATAAGGAAACGCCACAAAACATCGCTGAATTTGAACGAGGAAAAACTTGTAGGCTGCGAAAAAGACACGACTTGGCAAATTTCATCCTCAAACGAACGCGAGATTTATACGTTGAAATCTATGGAAGTCAACTGCAGCTGTGAGATGTAAGTCGTGCATCCATTCATTCATTTGCTCGTGCCCCGATTCGGCCATCAAATTCAATATGTGCAAGCATATACATTTGCTTTGCCGGAAACTTGAGCGCGCCGTTGACGACACATGCTGCAGAGTCGAAGAGGACTCAACTCAAATCTTGATTTTGGACGAAAACCATAAAAGAAGAAGCTCAACAGATCCTCACTGACCAGATGAAAAAAACACCGTCACGTTCTGAAGTGGATGTCTCCAACGAACGAGAACGAGAAAATCTTCACCGATGGTTCGACGAAATTTTGACAGACGCGGATCGACCAGAGGACTTCAAATTGATCCGAAACAATTTGAAGTCTCTGCAGCCTACAATGCGAGCGCAGAAAATGAATTCGACGTTGCCGGAGAAAGGTGTGACGTCGAGGAAGAGGCAAAAATTTGAACCTCAAAGGAAGTTCAATGCAAAAACTCCAAGAAAAGAAAACTCGTCCAAGGCAGGGATTTCAAAACCAACGCTTGAAGAACGCGAGCGTATTGCTGTAGATTTATTGATCGATTCCTGAAACTTTGTTTTTACAATGTTTTTGATTCGCGGTTGAATGAGCTTTTCGGTTATTATTTTATGTGTAAGAAGCCTCTGACCGGTCAGTCAATTTGATTAAGGCTAAGTTTACACTGTCCGCTTTTTCTCTTCCGTTGCGTTGCGTTTGCTTGAAAAAGAGCGAAGCCTAACTTCCGTTTCTTAGCAATAATTTTTTCAATTCTTACATTGGCGTCTAAAGGGGCCCACACACGGTCAAACAAGCTTGACAAGCATGGTTTTATTAGTTTCGCTTGTCAAGCATGTTTGACGTTTGATGCCGCACCCACACGGTCAAACTTGTCGTCAAGCTTCAACTTCAAACGTGCGCCCAAGCTTCAGCAGTGGTCAGTGTTCATTTTGCGTTCATATGTTTAAGTATGGATATTAACCATTTGAGTAATTTGTATTGCCTTATCAGGGCCAAAGCCGCAAAAAAAAACCAAACATGTTTGTCAAACCAAATGTCTGAGAGCAAAATTTTCTGGCAGTGACTGAAAACCGTCAAACGTGATGTCAAACCTTCAAACATGACCCCACACACGATCAAATCTGCTTGTCAAGCGAAGTTGTCAAACCATGCTTGTCAAGCATGTTTGACCGTGTGTGAGCCTCTTAAGCTTAGCTTCGAGCTAAACGAAACTTTAAACCCATGTGGTCGACCCCAGCCAACACGATTGAGTCAAGCATGATAGTCCGTTTGACGATTGAGTCAAAGATGGTGTTTAATGCGAAGTTCGATTGACGGAAGTGGTTAAAGAGGGCACTTGAACGTCCAGCTTTTAGAAACAACAGGTTCAAGAACTAGGAAAAATCCTCTGGGCTTAAGGCAGTAAACAGAAATCATTCCGACAATCCCTATGGTTGGGGGTCGAGCGGGTGAATCACATGAGGGGGGGGAGGGTTCAAACTCCACATTTGACAAATAGAACACGTAGTCCTAAAAATACATACCCTATGAGGATGATAATTATCCACATAATCACATAAACTATAATTTATTTTTAAGGAACCATACTCAACCTGCTCAAGTTTCTTCCCCCCCCCCCCCCCGGAACGGTCATTTGTGAAAAACTCTACCTGTCATTCCCCAATTTTCATTTTCTCATACAATTCTGAAGAAATACCTATGTACCCCTGATCAGAGAGTCTATAAAACGTCAGCATTTTATAGACTCAAAAAGCTGATTTCGAATTTTAAATAAATAAATAACCGACGAAAAAAATTGAGGAAGATTCACCCTCAAGAAATAGTAGAACCTTTTCCCATCCGAATTTTCAGTTACCAGCTATTTCTATAAACAAGTGCCCAGTTATTTTTAATTTAATTAACTAGTTTTATGGTTCATTTCTTTAGTTTAATTATTTGTTGTCTTCCCAGAGTTTCTGAATTGAAAAATAATAAAAAAATATTTCCAAGACTACAGTTGAACAAAGAACTTGAAGTAAATGCGATAGAGAGCAGGACAGCGGATACCTTGAAAAGCGTGGAAAACGGCACCACATTCTGCTATCGCGAACGGCAAGTCTTTTCACACTGAGCCGTTGAAAGGGGCCGTAGAAACAAGAGGATCGTTTAAACACATTGTGTTGAAGAATATAAGAGGATCGAGTGCCCCATTTGTCCCTTCTTTTATCCGTCAATGATACTGATTGAAGGGACCAAAGATGACGTATAGCTCCATAACGTAGGCAATAACACATTTTACACAATGGGCGAAGATTGATTTTGGGTATACCTAATGATACAAAATGTCTCACCTCCAGTCACGTTTTTCTTCTTTTTTGTCCTTGGATGTGTCCATTGGGTGGCTTTCAGGTTGTGACTGGAAAAACAAAGATATTGAACTCAATAAACCGTAAAGAACGCTGATGTGACCAGGACCGAGTAGCTCAGGTAGCTGAAGGTCTGAGGTCGAAACGGAGACTGGACCGTACCTCGGTCCAATTTTCGTCAATAAACCGTGTTACAACTCCTCTGCGGTTGGAGCTTTTTGTGGTTAAAGATTTCTATGGTAGGTGCCTCTTTGTGGTAAGAGATTTCGGTGGTTTGAGCTTCCTATAGTTGGTTTGGGGATTTTTGGTGGGTTGAAGCTTCCTCTGCTTCCTATGGCTGGAGCTTTTCTGTGGTCGGGGGCTTTTCCATGAAATGGTATGTTAGGAAGCTTTCTGTATCAAGTACAACCCTCCACCCCCGCCAGCCCGCCGCACCATAACATATACAATCCCAAGACCAACGACAGCGATATATACATATACTCACTTACTTGACATAGTAGACGGAACCATCGGCTGTGGCTCTCTCCTCCCACCCAGGAGGTAGCTCGTCTTCGCTGTCCGAGTCCGCAAAATACGCCGACATTACTGAGGCGAAAGTTGTACAACCGCTTGTAGTTGTTGATGTATGCACGAAAACTTTTTTAGCGTTTTTTCTAGAATGTCTCCCTCCTCACCCCTGTCTTTTTAATTTTTGGGTTAGCTCCTCGTAATGCAATTATTTGACCAATTAAATATCGGATTTTTATAGTTTTATCCGAGAATCCGACGACATTGTGATAAGCAGTATTGGAGTTGAAAAAAGCTGCTCCATGTGCTATCTCTAGTAAGAGAGTTGAAACGACCCGTATTCTCTGGACTCACGCGAGGCCTATTATGAACTATAACTAATTTTTCACAGTTTTGTTGACATTTTATTTGAAAACGATGTTTAATAAACCATCTAATTATCCCCCTTCACACCGATACAATAGCCATTATTTTAGAGCTCATCAAACTGACTTTTTGGCCTCTAAAACACTGGGACCCCCTCCCCTCTCATCAGAACCTGACAGTTCAGTAAAAATCGTCCTGTCAGTTCGCCAACGTCCTGTACGATTTTTTCATTCAAATTCATCACTTTTATTGTCTTTCATGTTCCTCCCATACGTTCAAGGAGGTGCAGCTGCCTGGCGGGCTGGCAAAGTAAACTTAAATTAAGCCGTTCAGAAGGTGCTGTGCCCGAGCGGACAGAAATTTTTAAATAGTAACGGTAACGCGGGCATTTTTCTGGTTTAGCTTTTTTTTTGTGGTTGTTTGGCCAAACTCGTCGTTCGCGCCTTAAAAATGGCTTAGATGACGATTCGTGCCCTAAAAAACTAAAAACAAAGGGGCTACATTCACGACTGGTACGGAAAATGACAATAAATGGCAACTCAGGCTCGAAAAATGATCAAACTGACCATATTCATGCTCCAAAATGACAAAACTGGCCATTCGCGACTTGGAAATGGTAAGATTGCTAAGGGTGACCAGGCGTCCTTCCAATTCCTACTCTCCCCGGACATATCCTACTTTTGAGAGCGTCCGGCCTCATTTTTCAGGCATCCAGGCATTGGCGGATTTAAGGGGGGGCTATAGGGACTTAGCCCCCCCCCCCAGTTGGACGTATTAGCTCCCCCCCCCCAAAGATGTTTATTCTCAAGCCCCTGTTCCACAAACTGTCAAATTGACAGTTTTTAACTCCGAAAATGACAGTGTCTATAGGGCGACATTGGCATGTTTAGAGGACGAAATTTACAGTTTCCGAGATAAATATGTCCATTAATTAATTCCAGTACGAAATTTATAGTATTGAACGACGATATTGATAGTTTCTAGTACTAGTAGTAGTAGGATATTCGTTATGTTGGAGGAAATTAAGATTCCAAGTCAAAAATGTCCGTTCCTGAGGCAAAATTGACAGTATTGTAAGTCGAAATTGACAGTTTGAAATACGACAACCACAGTTTTGAATGTTGAAATTGACAGTATCTAGGGTGAAATTGACAGTTTATATGATGAAATTAGGAGTTTTAGGACGACGTTGATAGCTTTTGACAACGAAATTTACAATTTCCTGGACAAAATAGACAGTTTCAGAAAGGAATTGACTGCTTATCGAACAAATGCAAGTTGATAGTTTCCAGGACGAAATTGAAAGTTTGTAGGACGATCTTGGCAGTTTTAGGACGATATCGGTATAGTTTTGACGACGAAATTGACAGTTTTGAATGACGAAATTGACCTTCATAGGACAAAATTGACCGTGTTAGATCGATACTGATAGTTTCAACTAGAAATGTACAGTCTCCAGGACGAAGTTTGACACTTTTTGAGACAACATTGACAGTTATTTATGACAAAATAGACAGTTTCTCGGGTGAAATTGACAGTTCACTGGCCGAAATTGACAGTTTACGGGACGGAATCGTTTTGAGAGTTTTAACTGTTTCAGGTGAAGGGGTCCAAAAACCCCATGTTGTGAGCCCGAATGGTCCGCTACTGAATCTCGAAATCAAGTTTTGTGATCTTCTGTTATGCAGGAGGAAATTGACAGATTCCAAGTCAAGACTGTCAGTTTCTGGGGTGAAATTGGAGTTTTTTAAAGAAGAAATTAGCAGTTTTAAAGACGAAATTGACAGCTCGACGAAACTGACAGTTGCCGAGGGAGGACTTAAGAAAATCCATACGGTCGTCTGAAACCAGAATTCACGTCAGTGACTGAGTTTGCAATTTTTATTGCCTGACTAGTCGTTTTGGTGATAGTTAGGGTACCAATCGTCAGTTCAGGCATTTTTAAGACACGAATGGTCAATTTGGCCATTATTGGAACGCGAGTGGTCGTTTTTAAGACGCAAATCTATCAGTATAGCCATTGTGGGGGAGGGGGGGAGGCATGAATTGTCAATACGACCAGCAGCCCGTTTTAGGGCTTGTCCAGTCTGTTCTACCACTTTCAAGGGGCCAATTGTCGTTGTCCCTGACGCTTTCCAAAGAGCGCGAATGACCAGTTTGACCATTTTTAGACCAAAACTTTGAAGATTGAAATTTTTAAGGCGTTTGGTTATTTCAGAGCACGATTCGTCAGTTCAGTCATTTTCAATGGCCTGATGGCCTTTTTGGCAATTTTCCCGGTGCGAGTCGTCATTTTAGGCATTTCCAGGGGACGAAACGTCCGTAAAGTCAATTTTAGGGTTTGAATGGTTAGTTTAGCAATTTATAAGGCATGAATCGCTAGATTCGCAATTTTTCGAATGGTTCCAACGAGCAAAAATTTGTTTTTGGCGCAGTGAAATCCGTGAAATTGCTTTTTTAGGTTCAACCAGCAGCAAGTCACATTAGGCATTTTAATGGCATGAATCGTCAGTTAAGCCATTTCCAAGACGCAAATTATTAGTTCTGCTATTTTTAGGGCACAAATCCTCTGCTGGTGGACAAGTCGTCGTGGCTCAGTTTGTCCATTTTTGCGCTATGAATGGTAAGTTCGCCATTTCACTGGTACGAATTAGCACATTTAGCTATTTTTAGGGCGTGATTTACCAATCAAGCAATTTAATAGCCTGAGAGTCGGTAATCAGTTTCAAATAAAATCTAAAAGTTTACCCAGTCCATGAGGTGCATGTAGCTAACGCGGGTGGGGGGGGGGGGTCGGTGTGAGGACGGCCCATGCTCGGTACGCAATCGCAAAGTGGTCAGCTTATCGCTTGAAGGGTGCAAATAGCCCTGTTTGGCCATTTTTGGGTGCAGATATAGCCACCCAAATTTGAAGGCGCGAATCGTCTGTTTCTCTGTTTAGCCTTTGTAGAGCACAAACGGTCAGTTAGGCCATTCTTAGACCGTGAATTGCTGGTACGGGCTGTTTATGTCATTTACAGGGTGCAAAACAGCGTAAATAGCCAGCTTTTAAGGCCAGGATCATCAGTTTAGACATTTCCAAGGTGTGAAGGCTCAGTATGGCTATTTCTGACGCGCGAATGGCCAATTTTGCCATTTCCAGGACATGAATCATCTGCTTTGGGATTTTCAAAGTGCGAATTGTCAGTTTAACCATTCACCGTAGGCCGCATAGAGTCAGTTTAACAAATTTTATAGGGCGTGAATAGCCAGTTTGGCAATTTTAACGCTGCCAGTATGGCCATTCCTAGGGCATGAATCCGTCATTTTAGTCAATTGTATGTTACGAACTCAGTTTTGACATTTGCATTGCGTGAATTATTAGTTTAACCATTTAGAGTACGCAAACAATCAGTTATGGGGTGCGAATTGTCAGCTTGCCATTTCTAGATCGCAAATTGTCAGCATAGTCATTTATAGAGAGTGAATAGCCAGTGTGATATTTTCAGAGCATGAATCGTCAGTTTTTCTATTTCTAGGGTTTGTAAAATCTGTTGGGCCATTTATAATAAGCGCGAATCGTCAGTTTTGCTTTTTTGAGGACGTTATTAGTTCTGTCAAGCCAACGCCCGTATGGTCATTCTTGGCACGCAAATGGTTGCTTTTGGAATATTTAGGGCGTGAATTGTTAGTTTGCCCATTTTTAGAGCAGCTTGGCCACTTTTTGAGCGGGAATCGCTAGTTTTAGCTAGTTGAGCTCGCGAATGGAAGATTTAGCCTTTTTCATAGCGGGATTCATTATATTTTCATGCATTTTCAGGGCTGCACGAACCGTCAGTCTAGTCACTTTTAGACCGCGTGAAGTCCGTTGGGCTTTTCTTTTTTTTTTTTTAAATCGGTAATTGCCCGTTTGGCAATTTTAAGGTGGTAATAGGCAGTGAATTGATAGCAAGCCATTTTTATTAGAGCGAAGTACACAATTTCATAAGCCTCTTCCTTGACTAAATCTTGGATCCGCGTTTGGACCCTGCGATATTTTGTTTTTAAAAATAGCCAGAGCCGTGAAATTTCTCTTTAAAATGAGCCAGTACGCTCATTTATCCTCTAAAAAGGTGTGAAATCCCGTTAAATTGGCTTGTCTTAAGGGAGCCAGCCCCATGAAATTGGTTTCTGACCTACGAAATCCGACAAATTTGGTCTCAAAAAGTGCCAAACCGGCAAATTTTGTTATTGAAGTAGCCAAAACCACGGAATTGGTTTTTGCGGTGTGTTCAATCCGTGATATTTGGACATCGAAAGTGTCTAATGAGCGGAATTGCATTCATGAAGAGTCAACCCGGTGCAAATTGGCTTTTTAGGGAGTCAATTCTGTGACATTGGCGTTTTGAGCGAGGAAAACCTTTGAAATTCGTTCTGAGGGCAAAAATCCACAAAATTTGGAATTTGACTTGATCTGCGAGAGATGGGGGGGGGGGGATCATGAGCTCAGGGCTAAGCCCCTCTAAACATTTTACATTAAATCCGCCCCTGCATCCAGGGAGAGGTAAAAGTGTCCTCTTTTGTTGTCATACTTTTCGGTCGCAACGTAGTTGGCACTTTCAAATAACAAATTTCGTCATTTTGACTCTACACCACTGTTTTTACGGAATGTCGCTCTCTTCAGAACCAAATTTCGTGGACTTGCCTCATTTAAAACCCAATTCCGGGAATATTTGACGGATTAAAATCCAAATTCAGTTTCGTTGGGTATTTATAAGATCAGTTTCGCTGGTTCGGTTAGTTCAAAAAACGTGTTTGGCGAAAAACGAACGACGGAAAAACAAATTTTGTGATTTTGGCGTATTCAATCTCCGAGTCTTCTTTATAACTAAATGCTTTAAAGGAACCTTAAAAACTTCAATTTGACGAAGGCCAAAACTGGCAATTTATGTGCCCTTGAATGCAACGTCTCCAGCAGCCCCCCCCCCCTCTCACAATAGCTCATGCAGCGGTCTGATCGCCACCGTAGGTAGTCCGCACGTGAGTGAATACAACGCTATTGAAAGGAAAAGAAAAAGTGCCAGAAGGGGTTTTAAGAAAAGGGGGAGGGCAGAAAAGTGGAAATCCTAGTTCGACGGTCGAATTTCGCTGCTTGGGCTCTTAAAAAAACAATTTCGGGGGGTTGGGCGTTCGGAAAATTCTCAAAAAATAAAAAAAATTTCACGGGCTTTATTGGCTCTTTAAAAATTGTATTTGAGTTAATCGATTTATCGAGTAATTCGATTAATCGAGTTCACGGTTAGAAAAAAGTATTCGTAGAAAATGAGATCGATCGTGGTAGATATTCACACGTAGAAAATGTTTTCGTTGCCCGAGAAATGAGTTTCTGGGATAAAATTAACGGTTTTCACTGGCCCTGGGCTAACCAAAGGCATGGCTTTTCACATGCCTTCATGAGTTCGGCTCAATAGGCAATTTTATGGCTGAAAATAGCTACCAATTCCCCAGTAGTCGTAAGAGCCACCCCCACTCCATTAATAAGCTAAATGGTCGGGTTTTGAGGAAGCTGGTGGTTTCCACTTGCATTATTCAACATAGGTATTTTTTTTTATTACAACCAGCTTTTTACTTGGCGTCAAGTTGGATTTGGATTATCACAACTTTATAGGTCTTCTAACTCAATTTAGATTCGATAAAAAAAGGAATCATGGCTTAACTTTCTATGAAGCGCGTCGGATTCAGTGTTTTTTATATAACTGTCGGGAAACTCGGACGATGTTGTGTACTGGGAACTTCAAAAATAAATTTATACGAAAAGGAATTTAACGTTGCGTAATTTGTATTGATTGATAGGCAGTGAAAAGGGAAACAAGAGAGCAATCCAGAAAATGTTAAGATTACAACGGAGCTTTGTATTGCGTTCATGCAATACCAAAATGATCGATACACCTCGAGTATCAAATTATCACCTCGACCCCAAACTTCTAAGATTTAAATCGAGCGGTCACCTCGTAACCGAAACTCCCGATTTTCGCACCCGCCACTCGACAACCAAATTCGATGGCCGTGCGTAAATTGTTGGTTTGTAAAAGACTGTGCAAAGTCGCTGCCAGAAATGTGTCACCAGCCCCTGTCGTGTCGACGATGCTCACCGATGGGAAAGACTTTGAAACGACAACACCCTCCTGTTGTTGTTCGCCGTTGTAAGCCGCAGCTCCCTCTTCACCCCAGGCGCAAATGATCGTCGCTCTATAATTCCATAATTAGGGACAAAATTGATTGAGCCAGGTGGCGGGTGGGAGGAGAAACAAAAATAATTTGAAAGTCCTCACCCAGGTTTCAAAAATGTTGACATTTCACGCACAGCCACGGTCTTCGAGCACCAGTTTTTAAACGACGCATAATCTTTGCTTATGAAGACAATATCGCACAAAGCAGCAATGGCTAGACAATCGTCGGAAATTCCAGGTTTTTCTATTTCCATAGAAATTCTAACTTTGCAGCGCGAATTTTCGTTGAGTTTCACCAAAAATTCGACCATTTTATGAATTTCGACTAAATTTCTATTTCGGCCCTAGAGGACGGAAAACAGTGAATCTCCATAATAATCTTTGCGCCCCCCCCCCCCTCCACATTGGCAACATTTTACCTCAAAGTGGACTGTACAATATTTCCCGTGGTCGAGTTTAATGAAATCATTTAACGTCACTTGGGGGAGATTTTTATTGCTGTGAATAATGGTGCGAGATCCGTTCTGCTGATTCACCAAAATTGTTGAAAAGGGAAAGTTGTACTGGCCGCTGTGAATGACGCAATTCGAGAAATCGACGTTGTTAGCGGCGAAATCCTTTTTAACGAATCTTTAAATCGAATGGCAACAATAAATTTTCATGTTTTGACGTCTTAAAAGTTTTTTTTTTTTTTTTTGTGTTATACTCCCAAAAAAAGTTGTTCGAGACAGTGCCGAAAAATTCAGAATCATTTCCAAGCAGGCTGAACACAGTCGCCGCGTTCGAAGCGTTTCCACCTCGTCGCCACATGCAGTCCACGGATCTTACATAAGAACAAAACGGTTATGTACTATAAATTCAACAGTAACGTCAAATTAGAGCCCCCCCCCTGCCCACACCCATTCCTTTATTTCTCACCAACCTTTGGTCACTGTCTTCAAGTGGATAGGAATTGCAGACTTGAATGACATCAACACACACTAATCCAACGAATAAAACTTTCGGCATTTTTATTTTAAGCGTCCCGTAGGTTCAGGCACACAACTATTTACTAGAAGGCCGCATTGTTGGTATTTAAAAACAAAATAAGATGAAAAAACATTCGTAGTGATACGATGATACGATACAGCCAAGGTCGTCTTGGGAATTAAAATTGATAATTTTTTGTTTGGGAATTGTTTAAGAATCTGCGGGAAGCGTAAAAACTGTAGAATGACTGCAAAAAATCTCAGCGTTGAAATGTGAAAAAAAATATGTGGAGTGGCCGTCGTCCATTTGATGATAAAGACGAAAAACTTCCCCACAGAATTAATTCAGGCCTTGTTCAAAAACAGCAACAGCAGCCAACGTTACTAGCAGTGAGTGGTAACTTGGTAAGAGGGAAGTCTTTTGACGATTTCTCCTCTGAAACTGTTTATTTGGGCCAATAGCTCTCTCTGACTGTCTTGGATAGCAGCAGAATGGGTCTCAGAGAAACCAACCCCGCGAGAAATTTCGTTTTTGAAGGAGCCAAACCCCCGAAATTGGTTCCCGAAAGTGCCAGATCCACGAAATTCGTGGTTTAAATAAAGAGCGAAGTCTACCTAGTAGCTATATTTTCAATGAGTCAAGCCAGCGAAATTGGTTGTTTATATGAGCCGACACCGCGAAATTGCTTTTTGAATGGGTCAACAGCGCGAAATTTTGTATTTGATGCAGAGATTTTTTTTTTTTAGAATGAGCCAACCCCGCGATATTGGGTTTTTGATTAGTCAATCCCGCGAAATGGGTACTGAAATGGCCAACCTTAGGAAATATTGTATTTGAAAGGTGGTGGCAAACCCGCAAAATTGTTTTTTTTTTTAGTGAATCAGCCAAGTTGTTTATTTGGTGATCCCGAACCGCGATAGGGGTTTTTAAACAAGTGTAACCCGCCAAATTGGCGTTTTAGCGAGCCAGAATTTTGAAATTGGTTTTTTAGTGAGCCAGACTTGCGAAAATGATTTTTTTTTAGTGAACCAGACCCGTGAAAATGGCGGTTATAGCGAGCCAGAATCACCAAAATGAACCGTGAACCAAAATTTCCAGTTTGTTTGGGTCTTGAATCTGGGACAGAATGCCCAGATTTTAGTTTGTTTTTTACTGATGGTAGGGCATAGGGGAGGGGGGTTCTTTGGTGAGTCAGTCCGCCCTTATAAATTGCTTATTGGCTGGATCCACGCCGGGCAATATCAATAATCTCCTTTTCCTCCCTGGCTTCGTGGGCGACTGCCTTATTAAGCGCTGTGAAGGCTGACAGCAAGCCGATTTGACCATTCTGACAAAAACATTTTCCATACGACCCTAAACCGCTGTAATAGTGAGCCAGAGGAACGGCTTCGGTCCCGTCCCGTTTGGCGGTGTATTAATTTAAAAACGTGAATGAGAGTGTTGAGAACGCCTTTTAAAAAGAAGGCATCGAAATTCATTCAAAACACAGTGAGCCATTCATTTGGCTGTCGCCTGATGACAATAAGCGCTCTTGTTTCCATTCTTTGAAAGGTTTTAACACGCTACTAATGCTCGAAAATTTAAATATAGAGGTATAACTTTGTTTAAATAATTTGTCAAAGGCCCTAAGCTTACTCGAGGCGTTGAACCACCTCAGACTTCTCCAGAAAGGAAGAAAAAGAAGTAATAGTAATAAAAAAAAGGAGAAAAGAAAAAAAATTAGAAGAAATTATGGCGCTATAACTTAGGGGACGTTTGGACACGTGCAGGCGCTTTAGGTTCAAGCTGCCCACTTGTTTTGTTTTCTTTATATTTTTTGTTTTGTTTGATTCCCCCAGTCGCTCTTCTGTCCAACCGACGTCTCAAAACTATAAACACGTTAATTCCTACCTCTACTTCAGTCGTAAAGAATAACAATATTTGTCTTAGAGTCAATTATTTCGTGCATTCGAGAAATTACCCAAGTTTTGAGAGCCGTATTTTCTTAATAAATCCTCAAGAAATTTTCTAGAATACGGGGGGGGGGGGGTTTACTTATTTGAGAACTCATTTTTTGTGCGCCCAAGCCCAATTAACCAATAAATTTAAATGGTTAGGCCTACGTCAGTCAAGTGGAAATCTTGACCGGTTTCAACTATTCAAAGCAACGATCAAGGAACGAATCTCGTTCAACCCGACAATCGGATGAAAAACATTTTTGCGTTAATCGTTTTCGTGAATTACCCCCACCTCCTATCCAGCTCTCTGCAGTTGAACCGGCTCGATGATTAAATAATTCGTTTCACTCACCCCTCTTTCCATGCGACCAAGAAGGTTTTCTTTTTTAAAAACATTATTAACGCTCCCTGTCTATTTCTCTTATTATCCGGGAAAAGGACGACGATATCGATTTCAAAATGTTAGGTATTTAATCCGTTTAGAAAGCGGCTCTCCGAATGGTTTCTTTGATGGGGCTTCACCTATGTGGTTGGCCGTGTGGGAGGGGGGGGGGGTAAAAAACCAAGTGAGAGGGGTGGATGGGTCAAGCACATTGCCCTATCTAATTGCAATCGGTTATTTCACTTCTATTCTAAAGCGATTAGGATTCCTTATAGGGCAACAAAATAAATTACTTTTTTTTTTCATCCTGAAACCCATTGAGTTCGTGCAGATAAAAAACTGTAAAATCGGATATTATGATTTATGAGCACTCTACAGTCTGTGTTTCGGTCTTGAGGATGAGCGCTACTCGGGTCGCAAGAAATCACCGGAAAAAAATGAAATAAAACTGAGCTAATATCGTTATTTGAATAGCTTCAGAAATGGGTAAAAACAATGCGAGATTTGGACGAGCAACAAGGCTATCGTATTGAAAGGGAATGAGAGGTTTTGAGGGGGGAGAGAAGTGCTGACGCTACCATTCTCTCACCCTAGTTACATCTATAACGCTAATTTCTCCCGTTGTAATTTTTAATAGTGCCACTTTGGCGCACTATAAATATTTATTTATGCATTAATACTAACTAAATCAGGCGTTTTTTTCAATAAGCAGGTAGGCACTAGCTGGAGCTGATGCGACTCCGGCCGACTGCATTTGTCAATTTATTTAGGATTTACCAAAAAACTCATAAATCGCGGGCGGCCCGCGAAACACTCTGAAAAAATTGTATGCCAATTTGAGAGGGCTGGGGGTTTTCCACGCGGAGAACTTACGTAAGTCGCGAGCCGTTAAATAGAGTTTTTAACCGCTTGCACATGTTTTCAAGGGCCACCTCCTACCGCCGCGGGTAATTTGCGTTATCTTACAGCTTCGAGAATACGAAATGCGAAATGGATTTTCGATCAGACAGTATCTGCGTACCGCCGCATTGGCGAGGGGGGCGGATCGCCCCGGACTACCGATCGAAAGAGAGAGTACCCGAAAAGCTTAAAGATCGAAAAATGGGGATTTTTAGGTTTTAAAACGTTAATTCACAGCAAGAATTAGCCGTTCGGCTCACAACTAGAGAAAAAGCGTTCATCGTGCGACGCTGAAATTGAGCACACAAAAAATTATTTCGAGGTGTGAAAGAAACTTCGCGGCCAAAATTGAGAAAAAACACTAATGTGCCATATTTCGGAAGTTAGTTCAATGCTGAAGTTGAATTCGCGGCTTCGGGAGGCAATTTTGCCTCAAATTGAGGAATCACGCTCATAAACTGTTCTGGGGTCAAATCCGCGGCTGAAAAAACTATGAAAAAACGCTACGACTGATGAGAGAAATCGCTCATCGCTGCCGAAAGTTGATAAAAAGCGCTCATTTGCGGCAAAACTTGGGAAATGTGGAGTCCGAAAGAGCCCGACCCGTCGAATTGATTGAAATTGCTTTTTTCAAAGGGTAGACTACAAATTGGCTGTTGTTATAATATACTTATTTTAAACGACTTATTTTAAAACTGCTTTTTTTCTTTATTCAAAACTTGAAAATCAATTAATTCTTAATTCAACATATGATTGAAATATACAACATTCTCCGATACTTGAATTAGAGGTCGGTACTATCAGGGCTGGGCAGTAATTGAATTACATGTAATTGATTTACGTAATTCAATTACAATTAGTAATTGGTAATTTGTAATTGATAACAACACGTCATTGTAATTGATAATTTGTAATTAAAAGCACTTTTTCGAAGTAATTTGTAATTAACAATTACCAATTACATATCCATCCAGCCAATATTACTTCTACAATTTTGTCTGACATGCTTGACCTTCTCGATTCCTTTGGACTGAATCTGACTCTACGGCAGGTGACTTGTATTGACAATGTCGCTTCATCTCTTCCTAGTAATTCCTGTTTCTCCCAAATCTGTCCTTTTCTTCATTCGGACCATCTTGGGATAATTTTCTCGTTCAATCTTGCGCTGAAGACGCAGCACCACCTATCTCGCTCTGTTTTCGGTCCCTTAGTGACTTGAACGTTTCGGAGTTTCGAGAGAGATTAAAGTCAATCAATTGGTTGGTCATGTATGCACTCAATGACCCAGATGAGCAAGCAGTCTTCATTGTCCGCTTGTTGGCTTGTAGCTTGGAGGAATGTTTTCCGGTTATTCGGAAAAAAAGAATCACTCCGGTGAAAAAGAAGAATCCCTGGTACACTCTCGAACTTCTAGCATTGAAGACTAAATGCATTCGTCTCTTCGAGCTTTCGTCATGGGACAACAGAGCAAAAGATGTGCCTATAAGAAAACGAAAAGTCTCTACAGAAGTCTAGTGAGAGAAGCCAAAGTGGGCTATTTCAGTGATCGGGTCCTCACGGAGGGGAGGCAGGCTCGAACACTTTGGAGATTGATAAGAGAGGAGGCCGGCCAGAGCCGACATGAAAATGCCGATTACCACGGTATAACCGCAGAGGAATTCAATGCGTCTTTCCTTGACACAGTGGAGAAACTGTGCAGCGGGGATAGCAAGGATATCCCGAGGGCAGACTGGAGGGGCTTTTTTCGCTTGGGTAAAACAGATCCTCAGCCATTCAAGTTCAGTAGAGTCACTGTGGAGGAGGTGCACAAAGCGCTTCGCTCTTTGAAGCCATCTCGTTGCGAGGACATATTTGGCATGAACAGCATTATTGAGAGCAGTAGCTGATCTGATATGTGAGCTTTTGTCTCACGTTTTCAACGAATGTATTTCTGCTGGCATTTTTCCACTGTATTTCAAATACTCAAAAGTCCGCCCAATTTATAAGAAAGGGGATCCCAGCCTACCAGCGAACTATCGGCCGATAGCAATATTGCCATACTTGGGGAGGGTGTTTGAGTCATTCCTGCGAAGGGATATTGCCATGTTCCTTGAGGCCAACAAAATTTATTCCGACTGCCAGCATGGCTTCCGGGCTGGTAGGGGAACAGTCACGGCTGGTATTCAGCTCGTTAATGACTGCCTCCAGGGGCTTGAAGCATGTGGGCGCTCCCTCGTCATGTCGTTTGACATGACAAGGGCGTTCGACGTCATACCTCATGACATTCCTTGCCGGAAGCTGGAGGGTTACGGTTTCCAGTCTTCCATGGATTGCTCTCTTCGCCTAATAAAATCATATTTGTCAGATCGCTACCAGACAGTCTCCACTGGATCCGAGGTATCGTCTGTTCGTCCGGTCCTACACGGTGTTCCGCAGGGCTCCCACTTGGGGCCGGACTTGTGTGCTGTTTTCAACAATGACTTACCGGCTAGCCTGCCTCGATTTGCGCAACTCCAGAATTGCTACATATATGCAGACGACGTCTCGGTGCAATTTGCGCTCCCTGATAGTGACTCGGCCCCCCATTTGGCCTCCCAATGTTCGGAGTTTTTAGAGGCATGGTGTGGCGCAAATAAGCTCATCCTCAATTCTGGCAAGACCCAGTGCCTGGAGGTGACATCAGCGTCGTCGGTGGCGCATTCTCCGCAGGAGCCGCTCAACTTCCTGGGATTCAAACTGGATAGCAGACTCAATTGGGAACACCACATTGACATGGTCTGCGGAAAGCTCTCTCGCAGTCTATTTTTGTTGCGGCGACTCAGGGGCTCTGTGTCGGAGGTTGCGCTGAGAAGTGTATATTTCGCACACTTTTACTGCCATCTTCTTTATGGGGTTCTGCTTTAGGGCGCTTCATGTCGGGCTGGTCGCGCCTTTCAGCTTCAGAAGCGTGCTGTGAGCTGTGAGGCTTCTTGCGGGTTTGAGGCCAAGGGACTCGTGTAGAGAGGCTTTCACTGCTCTTGGGATACTCACCCTCACTTCTGCTTTTGCCCTCCAAGTTTTGGATTACGTGAAGTCTAGCTCACAACTGTTCAAGTCACACTCGGGTGTCCATGTCCATTCGACGCGGAACGCCTACAAGATCTTAATGAAGATCTTTCACCAACTTAGGATTGATCTCTATAACATGCTGCCTGGATCAGTAGCGCAGCAGCCTCCGAAAGCATTCAACAGGAAGCTTAAAGGGTTGTTTCTTGCAAAGGCATGCTACTCCGTGAATGAGGTGAAGGACGCTCTCTGCTCTTGGAAGACTCTGTCTCTGTGACTTTAAATGTTGCCACTTGGCGTTGTAATGCCCGTTTGGGTCTCTACAATAAATCAGTTTATTATTATTGTTATTATTAAAAAACTCAGCGGGTACTATTTCGCGCCTTACATGGAGCTTTTGGAGAAGTTTTTGCATGAAATTCTCTGAAAAAAAAAAAGAGTTTCAAAGCAATTATGACACGAGCGATATCCTCGAGCTTAGAGTTGCCAATTTGAAATTTGAGGAAAACGGTACAAAAGTTTCAAAGATCAAAACCCCAAACCAGATTTGTCTTGGGGGGGGGGGGGAGGATCAGATTGAAATCTCGTAAGGTTGAAAGGAGGCGGGTAATTTCACATTTTAGTCATCATTCCACCCGGCCAGCACACTCTTGAATCTGGACATCTTGCTGGACTCATCACAGCCTCAATCTCTCAGTTAAGGGCGATTTTTGGACTCTACTCGCAAATTAGCGCTTTTCTCAATTTTGGCCGAGTGTAACGTTCTTCTCAATTCCAGCCGCAGATTAGCGGTTTTGCCCCACCCCCTTCCATAGCCATGAATTTGCGCATTTTCTCAACTTTGGCAGCAAAGTATCGTTTTTATCCTAAGTGCGATGTTTCTTAGTTATCCACGTTTTCCTCAATTTCATCAGCATATTACCGATTTTTTAATCTTTTTACCAGGGGATTAGCACTTTTCTCAGTTTCAGCTGGAAATTAACGTTTTTCTTTAGTGCTTTCCTCAATATTAGCCGCAAAATAGGGGGACTTATCACGAATTACGATGTTTTTGTTTCACCATATGTACGCAATGCATGAGCGATTTTTCTCAGTTTACTCGG
This sequence comes from Corythucha ciliata, assembly GCA_038030265.1. Lineage (NCBI taxonomy): Eukaryota > Metazoa > Arthropoda > Insecta > Hemiptera > Tingidae > Corythucha > Corythucha ciliata. The sequence continues at coordinate 55,833,110 of CM075938.1, forward strand.
GAATTAGCGGTTTCTTCACCTATTGCCACAAATTGGCTTTTTTTTTTTTCAATTTCAGCCTGCAAAGCTGCCTTCAGAATCCGCAAATTGGCGTATATTCAGTTTTTGGTGCAAACAAGAATTTTTCTCAATTTCAACCGTGAATTAGCGCTTTTTTTAAAAATTGTAGCGGTGACGTGTCGTGGCGTTTCAAACCTGTGAATTAGCGAATTTTCTCAATTTCAGTCACAAATTGGCATCCGGCGCAATTTCAGCTGTAAATTGGCGATTTTTTCCATTCTTAGCCGCGAATTAGCAATTTTCTCAATTTTTAGGCTTAAAATTAACCTTTCTCTTAATTTTGACCAGGCTGATTATTTTATTTTCTAAATATTACCCGCAAATTAGCCGGTTTTCACATTATACCATCGCATTAGCAATTTTATAAAACTTTTATAGATATAGATTATTGCTTCTTTTCAGTTCTAGCCGTGAATTAGCGTAATTTTCAACATTGTACTATTGCCATGCATGAATTTGCCATTTTTCTGATTTTAGCCACAAAAATGCCTTCAGAAGGTACGAATTTAAATTATAAACGTAATTTTTTTTTCAAACCAAAAAATGTACATCTATCCATCATTTTCTGTCAAAAAATCATTATTTTTAAATCATAAATTTCACGACACTTAATTCGTGAATGATTGATGTTTCTCAATTTTAAGCGAATTTTCGCTTTTTCTAAATTTTAGCAGCGTGGTAGCATCTCCATGCAACCCGTGCATTATCTACTGAATTTTGTCAATTTTTGCCAAGAATCGGCGTTTGACTCAATTTAAAGTCGCAAATTAACAATTTTTCCCATTTTTAACTGAGAATTAGCACTTTCCCCCCAATTTGAAGTGAGAATTAACGTTTTTCTTAATTTTAGCTGCGCTAATTGGTGATTTTTTCAATTTTTGCCGCGAATTAGTGGTTTTGTTCACTTTGTATCCGCGAATTAACGTTTTTCCATAACTCTATATCTGCAAATTGCAAATTAGCGATTTTTCCCAATTTCCGTGTGAAATAGCGTTTTGTGCTAATTTTGCGTCCATTCAGCATCCTATTCCCTTTTTCATACGCGAATGGGCAATTTTACGCCATTTCAGTTGTAAATTTGCCATTTTTGGCCAATTTTAACCTGAAAGCGTCTTTTATTTGTCAATATCATAGCGTGTTTTCTCAACTTTACACAAAACTTTTTGCGTTGATTTTCACAATTATTCGTAGAATGGCCTCCATGTACCGGGAATCAGCGATTTTTTTCTTAATTTTAGTCTGAACGTTGCATCGCGAGACCACGAGTCAGCCATTAGCGAATTAGCCAAATTAGCAAACCATGACTATCCGGGGTTCCCCGTGACAGTTCGCAGGCTGGGATGTGGGGCAAAATTAGCCAAATTAGCTAATTTGACCCCGGACATTTCGCAACCCTACTCATGCGACGCGTTTGGCATCTTGGGGCTATGCTGTTCCTGCTTCCTACCTCAAAGATCTGTTCTGACGTTCGATTGTTGGCTGGACGCACTAAAAAAATGACAGTGAACAAGAGCCAGACGCTTGCGTGTTCCACAAATCCAGCTCTTGGGTAATTGGTAATTGAAAAAGTAATTCAATTACAGTAATTGTAATTTGTAATTATTCGTGGAAGTGAAAAGTAATTGGTAATTTGTAATTAATCCGCTTTTTTGGAAGTAATTTGTAATTTGTAATTAATTACTCAAAAAGCTGTAATTTGCCCACCCCTGGGTACTATGAACAATTCAATTGCTGTTCTTTGGCGCCTCGTTTGACATCCGGACTCCCGTTTTGAGTAGCTGATTTATATGTCTTTTAACTTGGCGACCCGAATCCAATTGTATTAGGTAATGTAAATGACCGAGGCGTTTCAATACCGATCCGAAATTCCACATGGTCGAACCTGAATAGTTTCTTGATTGCACGCGATCTCCTGGAGCTAAGTTCCTGATTGGTTGAGATCCCCTCATTTTCAAACGACAAAGAAGCCGTGGGGGTTTCATTACGTCAAGTCTCGGCGTCCTCAAGGGTCGATTCATGAACAGCTCTGCTGGGCTTTTCCCGTTGGCAAGAGGTGTAGTTCGGTATGCAAAAAGAAAGGCATTCAATTTCTGTTTCAAGCTGTAGTTGTCGTTCGCCATTGCCTTTAGTTTTTTTTTTTTTAATTTTGAATGGAACGTTCGGCGAGACCGTTCGTCGCGGGATAGTTTGGAGAACAGAACTTCTGCTCAATTCCATTTGATTGACAAAATCGGCGAAATACATCAGATTTGAAGATGGTCGCGTTGTCGGAAACCAGTATTTGGGGTAATCCATGTCGGGAAAAAACATCTTCTAGGTATTCAATCGTGCTCTTTGATGTAGGGGATTTCCTTTCCGGAGACATCATCACTTCAATCCATTTGGATTTGGCGTCAACAATTATGAAAAAATGATGACCATTAAAAGGACCCGTGTAATCCATGTGGATTCTCTGCCAATTTTCGACTGGCACTTCCCAGCAGTGAGGTGACGCTTTTTCTGGATTATTTTTTACTTCGGCACATCCCCGACAATGCTTAACGATTTCTTCAATGTCTTTGTCTATTCCCGGCCAGTAACAAGCTCCCCTAGCAATAGCTTTCATTTTAACCATACCGACGTGAGGCGTGTGTAGCTCTTTGAGAATTTTCGAGCGTAGCTCGGCTGGAACATAAACTCGAACTCCCCGCATTATTATCCCAGAATGGACAGAATACTGATGATTTCTGATTTTTCCGGAAAGTAATTTGGATTTTAAGGAAGAAAGTTCGAGGTCTCTGTCAGTCTCTGCTTTTACTACGTCTGGTGTCACACAGTCCTGAGAAATATTATTTATGATCAGTTCTTGGAACCTATATGAGTCTTCGAAGTAATTTATGTGTTTTATGTCAATAGGAAGCGGTTTCCTCGAAAAGTAGTCAACGTGTTGGTGTTGGTTAGCGGGTCTATGTTCTATGTTTGATATCGTAATCGAATGCAGCCAAGAACTGAGCGTATCGAAGCAGCCGATGGGTTGAAATTACAGGCATAGATTTATTTGGATGAAAAATTCGTTCCAGAGGCTTATTGTCCACAATCAATAAAAATTTTCGACCATACAGATAATGATAAAATTTCTTGAAAGCCCATGCAGTAAACAGCGGTGGCTTCGCGGTCTAACTGGCTGTAAGACGATTCAGCCGTGGTTAACGATCTCGATGCAAAAGCAATTGGTCGTTCTTCACCTTCAACGACGTGAGATAGAACAGCTGATAAACCAAAAGGACTAGCGTCGGTGGCCAAAGTGACGGGAAATTCAGGGTTGAACGGAACGAGAACTCGTTCGCTTGATATTTCGTCCTTGATTTTTTGAAATGCCCCCTGGCATTTGTCCGTCCATTGAAAACGAGATTTTTTTTTAAACAATTTATTCAAAGGGTGAAGAATCGTAGACGCATGTGGTATAAATTTTGAGTAATACAGAGCAAGACCTAAGAAGGATCTTAACTCATCGACGTTAGTTGGAGCCGGCGCGTTTTGTACCGCGTTTATTTTGTCTACATTTTGACAATCCTTTAGAGCTTATTTGATGACCTAAATACTTGACGTTCTTTTCGAAAAATTTGCATTTGGATTTATTTACATGAAGGCCATGTTTCCTGAGTGTTTGAAGACACTTTTCCAACCGTCTACTACACTCTTCAAATGTACTTCCCTGGATTAGAAAATCATCAAAATATGCAACAGTCCCTTCTAAACCGGCTACTAATTGGTCGACGGCTTTGTGGAATTCTTGGGGCGCGTTTTTAATTCCCATGAATAAGCGTTTCGCCTTGTAGGTTCCCCAGGGAGTGGACACTGCTGCATAATGTTGACTATCGTCATCAAGTTGTACGTGTAAATATGCTTTATGAGGGTCTAAAACGCAGTAGTACTTTCCCCCATGGAGCTTATTGAATAAGTCCTCTATTCTAGGAATCGGATAATGAGTGTCCTGAAGATGGGAATTGAGTGTTACTTTGTAATCTGCGCAAATGCGGACGGATTGGTCAGACTTGGGAACAATAACAAGAGGAGTGCCCCATTCAGAGTGGTCTATCTTTTCCAACACTCCTTGTGCAACGAGTGTGCAATAATGCGTAGGGAACGGGTCTTGGTTTTATGAATACAGGAGTGGCATTTTCTTTAATAATAATAATAATAATAATAATTTATTGTTCACACAACAGTCTGTTGTAAAACATTGTCAAATATAAGAACGTCGTTCTCAACAATTGCGACGAGTGGAAACAAAGTCCTCAATTGAATAGGGCGCTGCATCGAGTAGAATACGCTTGACTTGTGACCGAAATGTCTTTTGTGGCAGTTCTCTCATAGCAGCCGGAAGAAGGTTATGGAGAGAAGGTCCTAATACTGAGGGATCATATGCTTCTGTTCGCGATAGTCGACAGCGGTCAGGAACCAAGTCATCCTTAAATCGCGTTTGGTGATCGTGTTTGCGAGACTGCAGCGCTCCCCGTTGAGCAAGCAGGTGTGTGTAGGACAGAACCTCCAAGATCAATGCCCCATAAAAGGTAAGAATACCTTGCTCCTTAAAGAGAGCTCGGCAAGGAGTTCGGGGGGCTTCCGAGCAAGAAGTCGGATAGCCTTTTTTTGAGCTTTGAACACTCTCAGTGCATGCGGCGAATTTCCCCAGACTATTATTCCATAAGACATCCTTGAATGAAAAAGGGAGAAATACACAGTGCGGAGAATCCAAGACGAAACAGAATAAGACAATCGTCGCACTACAAATAAGGATTTCGCAAGTTTAGAGCACAACGCGTCGATGTGTGGCTCCCAAGAGAGACGAGTGTCGAACTCAATTCCCAGGAAATTAACGCTTCGAGAGTCGGCACTGCTGGAGGACAGCCCGAATGTGAGATCCTGCGTCTTCGCGGAGTTAAGGACAAGGTGATTTATCTGGCACCATTCTTCCACGCATGATGAAGCCCCGGTAACCAATTCCAATGTAGAGCCCATCGAGCAACTAGAGCAAATGACTGTCAGATCATCGGCGTAAAGGTATGGCTGAATTCCATGCTTAGCGATGTGCAACGGCAAATCATTAATGTATATAATGAAGAGTAACGGGCCGGGAATAGTGCCCTGCTTGACTCCAATGTCGAATGTGGGGAGAATTTCGGACATGTCACCGCCGTAGCTGACATACTGACTCCAGCCAGAAATAAGTGACATTATCAACTGTACAGTTGAATCACCCACCCCAAGGATGTGCAGCTTTGTTCTCAGAACATCAAGGTTTATGGAGTCAAATGCGCGAGAAAGGTCAAAGAGACGCAAAGAGACCTTCTCTTTATTTTCCAGACCCCGAAGACACCGCAGCAACAGATCAAGAGCAGCCGTGGTGGTGCTCCGGCCACGACGAAAACAGTACTGACAATCCGACAAAATTGCGGAAGATTCCAAAAACGCCGAAAGACGTTCACCAACCAGAAACTCGAAGACCTTAAGCAGAACACTCACACACTTTAAGTTTGAGAGAACACTTGAATTCGGGAAGCATTCCAATGCTTGGCTCGAAAACATCACTGTACGTCTTTAAAAGATTATTAACAACAGCTTGAATCGTAATAGCGTCCGGATCGACTGAGTTAGTTACTTTATTTACGTCTTCAAATTTTATTTTTAATGTCCTAATCCACTCCCGGCCCAGAAGTGAAGCATAATTTTTATCAACAACAAATGAATTGCCAAGGTTTTGGACGCCCTTATAAGAAATAGGAACCCGAGCGACGCCAATAGGTCGAAATATATCGCCGGTATATGAGCGAAGCTCGACAGTTGTTGGCTTAAGACGAACATTTCTCAAATTGAGGAGCTTATAATTTGACATGGACATCAAAGTTACACGGCTGCCAGAGTCGACTTCAAAATTGTGATGCTTCACTCCAACTCGGACTGGTGCCATGAAAGGATTGTCGTTGTAATTGCCGGAATATTTAATGTCAATTATGTCTCTTACCTGGTGACAAGATTCATCGCTCCCCTCGTCTGAATAGCATTGATCCGAGCCTCTGAGTTGGTTCGTCCTGTTTCGTAGATATTTATTGATGCATACTTTTTCTATATGTCCGGGTTTGTTGCAAGCATGGCAATATAGTTTTTCTTTGGATTTGCAATTCCTTGCTCTGTGGTTTGTTCTACCACAGGCCAGACAGGAATTTTGAAGGCCCATTTCATCTATAATATCACGCTTTTCCTTGTTGTGCTTTGTATGTGAATTCCCTGGCGAAGACCTCGAGTTGAAAGGTTTATTTTCCTTCTGCGCGTTTATCGTATTAACGTCATTATCGAGCGAATACATTTTATTTTGTGTTTTAGCGGCTTCTATGGCCAGCGATATTTGAATCGCTTCATCAAACGTGAGAGTATCACCTTGTTGTAGGATTTTCTCTCGAATATCCGAGTCACGTAGTCCTCGAACAAATTGAGCTTGGAGGATACTCATTACTGGTTTACCGCAGTTCTCATCTAGGCATGTCCAGCTGCACGTCGCTCCCAATCCTTTGAGATTACTGACGTACTGCGATATAGTTTCGTCAAAACGTTGTTTCCGTGACAGAAACTTATGACGGTACTTCGAAGTCGGCAACTCCGGGGACGTTAAACTTGCCATTAATGAATAGTATTTTGCGCCTAGCGAATTGATGAGAATCCGGGCTTTGAGGGTTTCTGTACCGGGTGTACCTCCACGAATGTTTTTCAGTTCGAAGAAATATTCGAGGCGTTGTCTGTATGACTTGAACGATTCTTGCTCCTCATCGAAAGTGTCGAACTGAATGGAAACATGCATTTCTTCACGGTTGGGTTGAGTTTGACTTGACGGAAGTCCGTGAAGAACCAGTTGTTGAAGTAACTGGCTGAGAGCTGCACTCTGAGCTTTTAAGGCTTCCAAAATCGCGTTTTGCGAATCACTGTCGTCCATCACAAATCGCAAGTTCTTTCCTCGTCGTCCACTTTGTTATATACTTATTTTAAACGACTTATTTTAAAACTGCTTTTTTTCTTTATTCAAAACTTGAAAATCAATTAATTCTTAATTCAACATATGATTGAAATATACTACAGCTGTTTATGGAGTCAATCCGAGCGAACCGGAGCGAAACGGGCTTTAAGAGATAGAAAATTTCGCAAAATTATGTTCTATGAGTGCTAAAACCATATAATTTGTGATTTGATTGCCCAAAATGCCAAATCCGGGAAATCGGGGAGAACTCCGCAAATTCTAGCCGTCGAAGGAGAGGATGGGACTTGGGAATCAACCGTTTCACCTCCGCGGTAACGAATAATTAATTATGCTTGGATATTGGTATAGGGGGATCTTTCCTCGCTACGGAAAATCTTTCGATACAGGATTGGTAGAACTCACAGCGCAGAGCAACTCGATACGATTCCCTTTAAATGAGTGCACTTTTCGAGCGCATCAAATACCAATAAGGCCATCTTTTTAAGCTTTATTAAAAAGCCGGCGTAAAAATAACCCCTGTAGAGTTTCCCCAATTTATTATCTCGGGAAGAGCTTTAAAATAAAATTTAATTTTCTGGTAGTCAATTGTGACGGGTTTCGATGCAATTGCAATGTTATGGACAAAAAGGGGGAAGTTCAAAACATCGCGGGGGGTTATATGGTGAGGCGTGTTTAAAGGGGTTGGGGGATCATGGATGATATACTGCCCTAGTCTGTAACACATGGAAGAGTTTATTATACGGTTGACGCTCGTTCTGGACGAAATATTTTTAAAGAGGGATCTTCCCCCCACTCTTCACACTATTCTAGCCATCTCTTTCTCGTCAACGAAAGGCGAGTTTAAGTCGATTTTTTTCTTCCTTTTTTTAAAGCAATATCTCAAGAGATTTTTTTTGTGTGTGTGAGGGGTGGATTTATAAGTGGAAATCGGGGACCAAGTTGTATGAAATCGTGCCTTCCTATAACTTTGGAATAGGGGTGAAGGCCTGAAAAGTGGGAGAAGTTGAAAGATTTGATTTAGAAGTCTCCGGTAAAGAAAGTAATAAGGGCTGTTTTCGACGAAAGTGTAATTAAGAGCATTGATGGGAAGATGTAGACCCCGAAGTCAGACTTCATCACATTTCGCAAAGCAATCTCTTCTCCTCGAATCAAATAGAGCTTTGCACAGCTAATTCGACGAATTATTCATGCGATTGGTATACACCTTAGACCTTCAAGTTTAATTACATCATCCCAATAAAAGCGATCATCGCAATCATTATTAAATACAGTCAAAAATGTAACATGTCACGCGTTTGGAAAAATGAGTGTGTAACACCGTCTAAAACACTATATGCAAAGTCCTTTTCCTATAGAAGAGTAGAGCAAACAGAGTTCTTGATGTCAAACACATTAAAATTCAATAAAGCCTCCCCCCCCTTCCTAATCCTCTACACCCAGCTTCCCCCATGTCGACCTTCGACAACCGCGGTAAGGAGAGTGTGTCAATTTATGTATATTAATGAGAAGAGGGTTATCTCCATAGTCACCGCCAGTCATCTATCAACTCATTCAAAAGCTTTATCTCTTACTCCCTTTTCGTCCCCTTCACTTCGTGGAATACTTTTCACTCCCGCACCATCTCTCCATCGACAAAAAGGCTTTGCAACACTTGGATGAACCCCAGACGAGAGAGAAAAGCGTTCTGAAGAGCGCCCTTTTTTCTTCTTTTAAATCAGGTTCTTGAATTTGTAGAACTTGGGTAGAGCTATCAATTTCCCGAATTTTTTTTTTTTAAGAGGGGGCGTTAAAGCCAGGAGACTGGCGGAGGAAAAAAGAGAATGTTCCCCTTGTAAAAAGAGTGGAATAATTTACTACCGGAGTAGATAATAATTCTATTAAGGTGTTGGACTTGGTCCAGTGCTAAACGATTTGAAGCTGTCCAACACGCATTTAACAGCCAAACCATATTTTTTTAAGATAGAGCTAAATTGGAAAAAGAAAAAACGGTACGAATTTTGCTGTAGGCGTACCCTTTTTGCGTACGTATACCCTTGATTGAAAACAACTAACTAAACGGGAGCTTTGACAAACTCGTGAAACTTTGCTTCTCCTTGAGCCCCTGCGGAAGTTAGAGCAGTTCCATCAAAAAATAAGAGTTTGCTGATCGAGAAAATCATTGCCAATCCATGGGCGCCATCTTTTTTAGACAACTTAGGCACACACCCGTGATCCGACCATGAGTTTTGACACTGATGACTGATGAGTGTTGAGTGACGTCAGACAGTCAGAATGGGACGGTTTCTGATGAGAGAATGAAACGTCATACGTAAATTTAGATGGAGAAACAATGAGAGGGGGGGAGTGAAGAAAGCCGTAAAGGCACGACGAAAGTTACACTGTTGAAAATGAGACCAATTTTCTTCTGTACACCAGGGATCAACAGTGACACTTGCTTCACCTCCACACATCATCACCCTTGCTCTTTCCTGAAAGCTTTGTTGTCAATTCATTATAGAAAGAGTGGGAAGGGCCTATTCCAAACTCCCCCTCCCATTATAAGACCAGTTCAACCCTTCCGTTCAGCATAAAAATCAAAACCATTCAACGATTAAATTATAGTCATTCATGGATGCAAACTATCACTGGAGAGAACGGGCTACCCCTCACGCGGCGTCACCCTCGATTCCCTTTTACAAGTTACTTGGTTCATTTAAATTGAACTAAAGGGGGGGTTTCCTCGAGCCCTTCACAGTCACCCCTTCCCAGTCATCCCTCGACCAAACTTCGCACATAAATTTTGGCTCCATTTCTGCACCAATATTCGATTTCAAAGTCTTATTTTAATCTTCAGGAAGTTCTACAGTGACGTTAGATCTTGCTTTTCCAAATTTCTTCCCTGAAATTACCTTAAAACACATTTGAATTCTAAAGTGTTTTGGGGTTATTTTAGGGGAAAAAATTGAAAAAGCAAGACCCAACGTCACTGTAGAACTTCCTGAAGATTAAAATAAGACTTTGAAATCGAATATTGGTGCAGAAATGGAGCCAAAATGTATGTGCTAAGTTTGGCCGAGGGGAGACTGGGAAGGGATTGAGGAAACCCACCTGAAACCCCACCTTAAGTTGGCAATTTATATACCTCTGAATCCTGGAATGACCCGTGAAAGAAGCTTCTGAGTTCTGAGTCTTATTTTTTAAACTGAAATATCGTAAATATTCTCTCAACACCATCATTGCAGGGCTGGGCAGCAATTAGATAACATGTAATTTAATTACGTAATTCAATTAGAAATAGTAATAATTGGTAATTTGTAATTGCTTACAGTATGTCGTTGTAATTGGCAATTTCATAATCCCTACTCGAAATAAAAGTAAATAATAAAAGTAGTAGTGAGTAAAAAGATCGAACCACATGAAGTTGGCACCCCGCAAAGCTCTCCTGTTAGAATTAGGTATCACTAGCCCAATTTCAAATAAATATAGAACAGAATCTGGGACATATTGCACCGGGCCGCGGGACAAAATTAGCCAAACCAGGTCTGTCCCAGGTACCACGTGATGGTTGGCAACCCAAACCAAGTGATTCAAAAAATCAAGTAGCCCCTGTCGATTGCGAATCAGGTCTTCCCGACACTAATTATTACGTAGAGAAACTTAAAAAATATGTGAAAAACACTGAACTGCCTTAAAACGTGGGATTTGTATCAATAATGTCAAACTGTCCTAGGGGTTGATGATAAGGTGATAAGGTTTATTATGAGTCGAAACTTCCCCGACGTATAGAAGATAACAATTATGGTTATTCATTCCTCGTTGTCAGCTTGCTCGCGTTAATAAAATAGTTTCGTTACGTACAATAAATATTATTTCTCTTTTACTCTCGTGTTGACTTAAGCTTTGGTTTCCTAGAAAAGCGGTGCCGTAATATAGCGGTAGAAAAAATCCCCTTTTAAATCACACCAGTACTTGCCTAGAGAGCGGTCAACAGACAGCGGCACCGCTTCGAATGATACGGCCGTTAATGACGGTGATGAACTGTTCATCAACGATTTTTGACGGTGACAGTGAACGTTTTTTGTTTAAAATGAGCGTGAAAACTACCTGGACGCTGGATGGTGACAAAATTGTAATTAAGACTGTCCGAAAACGACTTTATATTCTGTTGTTAAAATAAAATACTATCAAATAGTTGGGGCTACGAGGAAAAAACGTTCATCACCACCGTCACGATGGAAGCGGTGCCGCTGTCTGTTTTGTTGGATTTTATTAACAACTGTCGCTTACACCGGAAGAATCGAAGTCTAACGAGCCCTTCGATAGAAACGTCCCTTATCAAGAGGCTATTGGTTCACTACTGTATGTATCTCTAATATCCCGACCTGACATCGTTTAGGCCATTATGCCTCACATTGTCGCACCAGACAGTGTAATCGTTATCAGTCTGAACAAAATCAGTCAGCTGCCAACCATCGATACAAAAACAAGAAAAAAGCGTTCTTCGCTTGTGGTTTTACTGCCATGACTAGAGGATCAACGAAATCCTGGTTTTTGGATTCCGCCGCCTCGTCACATATCACTAATGATACTAAAAACTTTGTGCCTCATGCCACGTCTGACACACAAATTCTCGGTGTTGACAACCAAAATCTGACTGCTACTTCCACAGTCACAGTGAATTTTTCGGTAACTGCGTCGGACCCACTCGACTCAACCGATATTGAGGTCAATAATGTCCTTTACGCACCAAATGCTGCCGCCAACCTCCTGTCTGTGAGTCGCATCGTCAAGAAAGGCAACACAGTCGTCTTCAATAAAGATGGTGGTCACATTTACGACGAAAATGGTCAAATATTCGCTACAGCTCACGAGATCAACGGTATTTATCGAATGAATGTTCCAATGAAGACAGCATTCTTCTCCCGCGATAATGACGCCCTCTGGCACCGCCGCTTAGGTCACCTCAATGCCAAAGGAATCGCCATCCTAAAAAGCCACTCCATTGGCATAACAGGAAACACAGAAGTTTCAGGAACATGTGAGTTATGCATGATCGGCAAACAAACCAGATTTCCATTTAAGTCAAAAGGAAATCGCTCAAATGAACTTCTTAATTTATCGATCTTTGTGGTCCCATGGAACAGAAATCCATAGGAGGAAGTTCATACTTTTTGACACTAATTGACGACCATTCTCGTTACGTCACAGTTTACTTCTTGACTCATAAAAGTCAAGCTGCAGACTGCATTAAACAGTACTGCACAATGGTCCAACGTCAAAAAGATAAAAAAATCAAGATTTTTCGAAGCGACCAAGGGTCAGAATACTTAAATGAAAAAGTGAAGACATATTTCAAAAATGTTGGCATTGTTCAACAAACCACGCACCGTTACTCGCCATCTTCAAACGGCTTAGCTGAGCGTATGAATCGTACGTTAGTCGAAAAAGCGAGAACTGTGCTCGCTGATGCTGGCCTAGGCAAAGAATATTGGGCAGAAGCCATCGCCACGGCTGCGTATCTCGTAAATAGATCTCCTGCTCTATGAATTGTGGGAAGGATCAAGGCCAAACCTGGCCAACCTCAGGATTTTCGGGTGCGACGCTATGGTTCACATTCCAAAGGAGCGTCGCAAGAAATGGGACCGAAAGTCCGAAAAAATGCTTTTTGTAGGCTACTATACGGAGACAAATGGTTATCGACTCATCAACCCTTCAACAAAGGCCGTCACAATCAGTCGAGACGTCGTGTTTCTAGAAGATTCCGACACAAAACCTTCTATCAAGCCAACTTCGACAAGTATAACCGCGCTCTCTCCCAGAAGTAATGCCCCACCCACAAAAATTATTCCTACTACGACAATTCCTTTGGATTCAACGGAAATACAAGCTGCAGAGGACACTTCAGAGGATCTCAAATTGCACAGTCGTACTTAACGACGATGACACAGACGACATTTACGAGGTTCCCCCTGAAAACGTTGATGAGCCCACACAGGCCGCTCCGGTGCGACGATCAGAGCGCACGCCTAAACCAGTCGTCTGGACTGACTTTATCTCTTTCCTCGCAGAAGAAGACTTGGACTTTCCCATGACCTACCAAGAGGCTATGGACAGCAACAATTCTTCCGAATGGGCAGCGGCAATGAAAGACGAATTTGTTTCATTCAAAAAGAACAATACATTCACCGTAGCTGACCTTCCTCCAGGAAAAAAAGCTTTATCTACCAAATGGGTATACAAGGTGAAAAATGACGGCGACCGCAAACGTTTCAAGGCTAGACTCGTTGTTCGCGGATGCTCCCAAAAATCTAATATTGACTACGCCGAAACCTACTCACCGGTTGTGAAATACACTTCAATTAGATTTCTCTTGGCCTTCGCCGCTCAAAATAACGATAGGATGTCAAGACTGCCTATCTCTATGGAGATTTACCGGAAGAAATTTACGTCTCTCCTCCTCCAGAATTTCTCGAACCCCATGAAAGAGGAAAAGTCTGGCGTCTTAACAAATCCATGTACGGGCTTAAACAGTCCGGACGATGTTGGAACACAAAAATTGACTCTGTCTTGAGAGAGCTTCAGTTCACCCGTTCAGCCGCCGATCCTTGTATTTATTCCCGTTCGAGCGAGAAGGGGATTGCTGTAATCGCTCTCTACGTCGACGATATCATTCTTCTTTCCGACAATAAAAAAATTAAGGAAGAAATCAAACACCGGCTTCATCAAGAGTTCGAAATGAACAACCTCGGAAGCCTGAAAAACTGCCTTGGAATGGACGTCAGTCGTGACCGAGATTCCGGAAAGCTTTGGATCTCTCAGAAGAGCTACATAGAAAAAATTCTAAAGCGCTTCCATATGAAACAATCCAAACCAGTTGGAACTCCAATGGACACCAATTCGACGGAACAACTGTCGCTTACACCGGAAGAATCGAAGTCTAACGAGCCCTTCGATAGAAACGTCCCTTATCAAGAGGCTATTGGTTCACTACTGTATGTATCTCTAATATCCCGACCTGACATCGTTTTTGCAGTTAATGTTCTTAGCCGTTTCAATACCAACTTTCAAAAAAGACATTGGATTGCTGTGAAACGAATACTGAGATATCTTAAAGGTTCTCTCGACCTAAAACTTGAATACTCAAAATTTCGAACTATTCACTTACAGTGATGCAGACTGGGGAAACAAATTGAACGAAAGATCTTCAGTTACCGGCTGTTGTTCGGAAATCGGAAACAATTTTATGTCTTGGGCTAGTCGTAAGCAGAAATCAATCTCAATTTGTACCAACGAAGCTGAGTACATGGCACTATCCCTCAGTATCCAAGAAACCATTTGGCTAAGACGACTGACTTCAGAATTTTGCCCCAATATTGAGATGAAGCCTACGATTGTATTTTGTGATAACTCGGGTGCGATAAATTGGGCTCACAACGACATGATCACCCAAAGAAGCAAACACATCGACATCAGATACCATTTCGTTCGCGACCATATCAACAGTGACACTTGCTTCACCTCCACACATCTTCACCCTTGCTCTTTCCTGAAAGCTTTGTTGTCAATTCATTATAGAAAGAGTGGGAAGGGCCTATTCCAAACTCCCCCTCCCATTATAAGACCAGTTCAACCCTTCCGTTCAGCATAAAAATCAAAACCATTCAACGATTAAATTATAGTCATTCATGGATGCAAACTATCACTGGAGAGAACGGGCTACCCCTCACGCGGCGTCACCCTCGATTCCCTTTTACAAGTTACTTGGTTCATTCAAATTGAACTAAAGGGGGGGTTTCATCGACCCCTTCCCAGTCAACCCTCGCCCAAACTTCGCACATAAATTTTGGCTCCATTTCTGCACCAATATTCGATTTCAAAGTCTTATTTTAATCTTCAGGAAGTTCTACAGTGACGTTAGATCTTGCTTTTCCAAATTTCATCCTTGAAATTACCTTAAAACACATTTGAATTCTAAAGTGTTTTGGGGTTATTTTAGGGGGAAAAATTGAAAAAGCAAGACCTAACGTCACTGTAGAACTTCCTGAAGATTAAAATAAGACTTTGAAATCGAATATTGGTGCAGAAATGGAGCCAAAATGTATGTGCGAAGTTTGGCCGAGGGGAGACTGGGAAGGGATTGAGGAAACCCACCTGAAACCCCACCTTAAGTTGGCAATTTATATACCTCTGAATCCTGGAATGACCCGTGAAAGAAGCTTCTGAGTTCTCAGTCTTATTTTTTAAACTGAAATATCGTAAATATTCTCTCAACACCATCATTGCAGGGCTGGGCAGTAATTGGATAACATGTAATTTAATTACGTAATTCAATTAGAAATAGTAATAATTGGTAATTTGTAATTGCTTACAGTAAGCCGTTGTAATTGGCAATTTCATAATCCCTACTCGAAATAAAAGTAAATAATAAAAGTAGTAGTGAGTAAAAAGATCGAACCACATGAAGTTGGCACCCCGTAAAGCTCTCCTGTTAGAATTAGGTATCACTAGCCCAATTTCAAATAAATATAGAACAGAATCTGGGACATATTGCACCGGGCCGCGGGACAAAATTAGCCAAACCAGGTCTGTCCCAGGTACCACGTGATGGTTGGCAACCCAAACCAAGTGATAACCTTGAGCGATGCCTATGCCTCATTTGTTCAAGAATTTCACTAATGAGACGCTACGTATATAAGCTTAGCATCTTGGGGCTACGGTGTTTCTATTTAATCTTACCTCAAAGGGTTGTTCTAATGTTGGATCGTTGGCTGGACGCACCAAAATGTGGTTGCCTACAAGAGCAAGAAGCTTGCGTATACCACAACACTGCGGCACTCGAGTAATTGGTTATTGAAAAAGTAATTCAATTACTGTAATTGTAATTTGTAATTATTCGTCAAAGTGAAAAGTAATTGGTAATTTGTAATGTTTCCTTTTTTTGGGCAGTAATTTGCCCACCCCTGATTATAAGGGACCGGGAATTTTAAAGTAGGTATTAGCACAATAGCTCCGTTGAAGGTGAGAGAGGTGATGGTGGGGTGTGGTGGAGGGGTCGTCCCGGGATCCAGCTAACGAACCTCCTTAACTTAACGTGACGAAAATAATGTAGCAGCAGGCGGCTTTTTCTCAAGACACAGCGCCACACGGTCCAAGGGGTACATATGTAGAAGATAACAACTATGGTTATTCTGGGTTATTCATTCCTCGTTGTCGGCTTGCTCGCGTTAATAAAATAGTTTCGTTATGTACAATAAATATTATTTCTCTTTCACTCTCGTGTTGACTTACTGACTTCCCAAATAACTCAGTAAATTGGTGACCCCGTACTTTACTTGCGTCTTTTCTTAAAGTTCCGTGTTTCTTTTTCGCGCCCACGGCATTAAAATGCCCAACGAGGGTGGACAGGCGGACGACGCTTCAAAAGAAGATTTTCCTCTTCTACGTTCCTTCAATGAACTCGGCGCCGTGCACAGCGTCTCGGAACGTTTACCTCGTTTTTGGAAGCAGGATCCCGAAATGTGGTTTCTTCAAGCAGACGCTATCTTTGCTTCCGCCCGAATTTCGACTTCTAAACGCAAATTTGAAGACACCGTAGCGAAACTAGATTATGAGATCCTGAAGCAGGTGGCTGATCTAGTATACGCAATCCTTCGGATACGCCATATGAAGACTTGAGAAAACGTCTCGTTGATACGTACTCAGAGACTGAGAGCGAACGTATTAAACGTCTCCTCGAAGACAAGCAGCTAGGTGATCAAAAACCCTCGCAATTTCTTCGTGAAATTACTTTGTTAGCAGGTACTACGGTCTCGCAAGACCTTTTGAAGAACCTATGGCTTCGCGGATTACCTCGCCGCATGCAGGACATCTTAGTGGCTGTTGATCCCAAAGATTTGGACAAAATGGCGTGTGTCGCTGACCGTCTCGCTGAGGCCTACGAGCCGTCCGGCATAAATGAAGTTACTGCCTCCTCAGGTCGGCCAAATTCACGTACGTCAAAGCCGCCCCCGGCTGAATCTACCTCACAATTCGAGGAACTCTTTTTAATGGTGCGTCAACTGACTGCCGAAGTCGCCGCTCTCCGCGTTCAGAGGTCCCGAAGCTCTTCTCGTACTCGGTCCAACTCCTCGGACCCATCGACACAGACACGTACGTTTTGCTTTTACCATAGAAAATTTAAGGCACGAGCCAAAAAGTGCTCAAAACCGTGTGATTGGGAGGAGAGGCCCAGTCAGTCGTCAAACTAGAAGGAGCGACGGCTGAGGCGGGTGCCGTCGCTGACAACGCCAACCGCCGCTTGTTTGTCAGCGAATACAATACGGAGCAAACATTTTTGGTCGATACTGGCGCCGCCGTATCTGTGTTCCCTGTTCGTAAACGTTCTTCTCGGACTCAACCAGCCAAATACTCACTCTACGCAGCAAATGGCAGCAAAATCGACACGTATGGTGAACGAAAACTTACGCTTGATCTTGGATTACGACGACCCTACTCATGGACGTTCATTTTAGCCGACGTTACAAAACCGATTATCGGCGCTGATCTCCTTTATCACTGTGGTCTCTTAGTCGATTTCCGCGGGAGAAGACTCATCGATCGGGAAACTGGCCTTAGCCAAAAAGGCCACCTGGTGACCTCTCCTGTTGAGTCGATTCAGGTTACCCCAGCTTCTCTCTGGTGCGCAGATCTTCTCACGAAGTTCCCTCTTGTCACCCGACCGTCGCCTGTACTCAAAGAACCTAAGCACTCCGTACAGCACTTCATTGAGACCAAAGGTTCTCCGGTCACTGCACGTGCTCGTCGTCTACCGCCTGATAAGTTCAATGCCGTCCGAAACATTTTTTGTCAAATGGTCTCCGAAGGTATTTGTCGTCCATCTAAAAGCCCTTGGGCTAGCCCCTTACACGTCGTATACAAGAAAAACGGCGAAATACGCCCTTGTGGGGACTACCGTGCTTTAAACGACAAAACGGTGCCTGATCGTTACGCAGTGCCAAATCTTCTTTTTTTTCAAAACAACCTTCACGGCAAAAATATTTTCAGCACTTTGGACCTTAACCGTGCGTATTATCAGATCCCAATTAACGAACAGGACCTACCCAAAATGGCTCTCATAACCCCGTTTGGTTTATTCGAGTTTACTCGAATGTGTTTCGGCCTCCGCAACAGCAGCCAAACTTTCCAAAGGTTCGTGGATGCCCTGTTCCGTGACCTCAATTACGTATACGTTTTCGTCGACGACATTTTAATCGTCTCTTTGGGCGAAGAAGAGCATAAACTTCATCTTCACGAAGTTCTCCGACGTTCGGACGACGCAGGCATCACAATCAATTTAGATAAGTGCGTTTTCGCGCAGCCAGTCCGTAGATTTCCTCGGCTACCACATAACGCCTCAAGGAATCAGACCTAAAAACGATCGTGTTCAGGCTATTGTCTCTTTCCCTCGTCCATCCACAATCCGGCAATTGAAAAGATTCATGGGCATGTTCAATTTTTATCATCGGTGCATTTCAAAGTCATCTCAAATTCAGCAACCACTCAATGACATGCTGAAAGGCAAACCAGTCGCATCCAAAATTCCTCTAAACTGGACAGACGAGGCCACTAAATCTTTCGAAAACTGCAAAAAAGCAATAGCGGACTGCACCATTCTCGATCACCCTGCTTTCGACGCTCAAATCTCACTAGCTTGTGACGCTTCCGACACACACGTTGGTGCTGTTTTACAGCAGCTGGATGGCGATCTATGGAAACCCTTAGGGTTTTTCAGCAAAGCCCTCACACCGACGCAGCAGCGTTACTGTGTCTACGACCGTGAGTTGCTGGCAATTTATCTCGCCGTCCGTCATTTCCAGCCGCTTCTCGAAGCTCGTCCCTTTGTAATTTTTACAGACCACAAACCTCTGGTCCATGCATTTTTTCAGAAAATTGACTCAGCGTCCCCTCGACGCATTCGTCACCTTACCTTCATCAGCGAATTCACCACTGATATTCGTCACGTGGCCGGTGAACAAAATCAAGTCGGCGATGCGTTCTGGCGCATTGAAACACTCGATCTATCCGACGATCTCCGTCTTCTCGTAGATAAGCAAGAAAAGGACGAGTCAATTCGTGACGTAGTCAAAAACGACTCTTTAAAATTCGAAAAAATCGATCTACCTTTTCTCGGCAAGCCACTTCTCTGAGAGCGCTCGACCTCGAAGTCCCGACCTTACCTTCCACCTTCCGCCATCCTGGCGTCAGAGCTACCCGAAAACTAATCACTCAGCGATACTTTTGGCCCAGTATGAACCGTGACATCGTTCAATGGACTCGCTCGTGCATTCAGTGTCAACGTGCTAAAGTCCAACGTCACACCGTCTCGTCGCCAGGAACTTTCGCGCCCGTCGGTCGTTTCGAACAGGTCCATCTCGATCTCGTGGGTCCTTTGCCACCGTCGAACGGCATGAGATATTGCCTTACCATCATTGACCGAGCTTCTCGCTGGCCAGAAGCCTACCCCATCGCGGACATCACCGCAGAAACCGTGGCTGAGGCGTTCTATACAAGCTGGATCCCTTGTTTTGGTGTACCGGCTAGGATGACAACCGATCAAGGCAGGCAGTTCGAGTCCTGTCTTTTTGCTAGTCTGGCCAAGCTCCTTGGAATCCAACGGTGTCGAACAACGGCTTACCACCCTCAAGCCAACGGGTTGCGTGGAGCGCTGGCACCGCTCGTTGAAGGCAGCAATTATGGCTCATCTCGACGGCACGAACTGGACACGGGTATTACCAGCCATTCTTCTCGGACTATACGATCTACAATAAGAGAAGACACGAACACGAGTTGTGCTGAAGTTGTTTATGGCCAACCCCTTTGCCTCCCTGGCGGATTTTTGGGGGAGATTGTAAGACATTTCGCTGAAGCCTTGTCTACCGTTCGTCCAGCTATCTTTCGTGCTAGCTCAAAGACTTGGTTCCGGCATAAAAATCTCGACACTTCGTCTCACGTTTTTTTTGCGCCGAGACCACGTGTCTCCACCCTTGACTCCACCCTACACTGGTCCGCACCGAGTCATTGAGCGTGGTCCAAAAACATTTCGGATCCAGCTGCAGAATAGACAAGCAGTAGTGTCTACGGATCGATTGAAACCAGCTTTCATCCTTCACGACCCTATCTCGACGTCTCCGACTACCGCCGCTACGGAAAATCTACCAGCTCTCAGTTCGCCGCTTCCTGGTTCTAATGGCGTCACCCCTCAACCTTCCATCTCTCCGTCACGATCACTCGGAAAAACTCGCTCTGGTCAGATCGTGCGCCCTACGGTACGCTTTTGCGACGCCATTGAGGGGGAGTGATGTAGCAGCACCAGCAGGCGGCGTTTTCTCTAGACACAGCGCCACACGGTCCAAGGGGTACATATATAGAAGATAACAATTATGGTTATTCATTCCTCGTTGTCGGCTTGCTCGCGTTAATAAAATAGTTTCGTTATGTACAATAAATATTATTTCTCTTTCACTCTCGTGTTGACTTACTGACTTCCCAAATAACTCAGTAAAATAATATTGAGTTTCAGGGGGTAAAGTAGCCGGTTTTGGAGGATAGTCACCCGAAAAAGGGCGGGTTCAGGTTGTAATAGCTAAGAAATAGCAAGGGGGATGGTAAACGGTAAACAGCACCACAAGCGTGCGTCTTAGTTATGGATGTTAGATGTTCTTGCGCGAATATATCCCTCTCACAAAATCAAGAAGTTGAGGCGGATTGCCCTGAAACTTGGCCCTATTTATGGCATGTTGTAGACTGACTCGAGTATGAGTAAGCGAAACCATTCGTATCCCCAACGATGTGTTTGAAGATGGTGCAAGCAGAGGCGATGAACTATAAATGAAGACAATCAGTTTTCATCAAAAACAGAAAACTGAATGATGAATAGTTGAAATAAATGGCATTTTTATGTCAAAAATGAAGTAAATATTAATGTGGTGACCAGCCCGTCCGTACAGATTGATGGGTGAAGAGTGCAACGGATCAATGGCGAAGGGGTATGGAGGGGTACAGCTTATATATTATACATACAAGGCAAAGTAAAGAAGACGAAGAAGAAAAAAAAAAAGATGGGTCAGTTTGTTTTAATATAAAAGGCAAGCGCGGCTTCGTGATCTATTGCAGGGATATTAAGAGCCGACTTCCGCATAGTCCTAACACGTTCCTTCCATTGTTTTATTGTTTTTCCATAAAACAATAACCCTGTTATAATAAAAATAACATCCAAAACTCCGGATGACATTGGGCAAGAGAAGACTCGAAGAGGGGGGGGGGGTGAGCCCATAACTTATACGTCCTTTTATGTCCAAGAATCGGAGAAGATTAGCTAAGGAAAAACACGGAACATTGGGCAGGCACAATAACGCCGAACCTTCGTCCCTTATAAATGTACAAATCAAACTAGGTAGGGTAGGGGGTGAGGTAATAGGCTAAAAAAAACTCAATATACAGAAGAAAAAAACTGAAGGGAGCGACAGCGTTTAGGGGATTACGAGCACAGGTCATTGGTTCACTTCCCTTCATGTAGCTTGAAATGAATATAAATAATAGTTTGATGTCCTGGTTTTGGATTAAAATCTGGCGATAAATAAGTTAAATTAGTGTGCTTAAAGTCGGCAGAGACAGAACGAAACTCGATAGAAATTTCAAGTAGCGCTGTAACCAATTAATTTAATTCTGAGAACAAGGGGAACAAGCTGCAAAAGCCGGTAGGGCTTAATGAGAAGACTGTATTAGGTGGACCGGGAGGAAATCCGGAGGGGTAGTCCTGCTGAAAGTTGAAGGCGGTTTGACAAGCGATTGTTGTAGTCCGTGACGTTAGCACCACCCCCTTGGACCCCCCCCCATCTACAGGAAATGGGAGATCCCGTTTAACGCTTCTCACTGATTGTATCAGATCAACCCAGGCACCGATGCCTCTAAAATTGGATCTCTTTACCTCCCCCACCCCCTTTCTCAACTTGGGGCAGAATCCCTTTTATTCGCTAATCGTTCTTTCGGCTTCTCCACTCCCTTCAAATTATTGAGCGCATCCAATGTTGTTACGCATAAAAAAAAAAAAAAATCTGCTTGAACGCCCGCTAAAAGTGTGCATCGCGTGACAGCATTTATTCGCACGCAATTGAGAGGTGCAGAGGTCCATTTTTTCTGGACACTGTCCAATGGATTGCCCATTATGTAAATATGCGTAAGAGGCGAGGACCACCCTCTCTGAAAGGTGACCTGAAGAAAGGAATAAGAAGCAAATGGCGAATGGCGTATGGCGGGGGGGGGGGAATCTCCAAGACGTAGTTGAAAGCAGGCACCGGTTCGGCTCCCTGTTTTTCTTTCTCCCCCTTTGCCCATTGGTGTCTTGGCAATAAATCTGAGGCTTCGACATGTAATATATAAAGGATAGATCGAATAAGATATACGAATGTATTAATTGTTTAGGAGAAAAGCAGATAGATATTTCATTTGACCTCCCGCCCCGCACATACACACACACCTCGCAGATTTTCGTATTACTTATAATGGAATTGAAAGATTGGAAGAAAAGGAAAATCATAAATTAAGAAACAACAAATAAATTTAAACAAACGAAATATGCAGAGCTGGGCATCGTTACTCAAGACATTAACACCGCCGCATATCGTGTATTTCCCGTTACCGAAAAACTTGACTCCGTTAATCGTTATTTTGTTAGTATTTTCATAATGTCATAACGTGGCCGAAATAAACCTTACTCGTTATACTCCCCCCCCCCCATGCCAATCAGTTTGCAGATCACAATTACAACGCCAGCCTCCCCCTTCTTCTTTCTTAACGCGTGCATCAGAGAATTGCTATTTAGTGCGTAAACGTCCCCCCCCCCCACTACCACTAACCATACTAAGGCACTAAATTCTTAATTTCTTGCCCGAGTAAACTGTTAACGGGACCGAAAGTGCAAAATTAGTTGCAGTTACTGACATTCCTTCTTAATTCCCTTTCCAGATGAGGAAAAAGGAAAAGTTTTTGGGTTTGATTTGGTAAAGGCTGGTTGTCTTTCCTCAAGTGTCAAATCCTCGAGATTGGAACTCCGAAAGCAGCTGAGCCGTGGCACTGCTTTTTTGATGATATAGGTACCAAATCCGTTAAATTCCCTACTTTTCTGAAAGAGTCAATCTCCCGACTTGAATTTTTGGAGGGAGTCAATCCAGTAAAAATGGCTTTTTGAGTGCGAAATAGGGTTCTGTAAGTATCAAAATAATGCAAAATTTGAACTTTGAAATAGGTCAACCAGCGCGCGGAATGGCTTGTATGAAAGACCAAAACTCGTGAAATTGATTTTTTCAATGAGCCAGCCCCGCAAAATTAGCTTTTTAGGGTGTCAATTCTGCGAAATTAACGTTTTGAGTATAACTTTGAGACCCACGAAATTTGAGCGCTATTAATTCGCAAAATTTGGGCTTTGCATGGGCAACCCCGCGAATTGATCTCGCACGCACAAAATAAATGTGTGTGTATGGAATGGGTGAGAACCCCCCCCCCCCCAACAACCATCATCATTATTCCTATAACTACACTCATGCTTGAAACCAAGTAAAAAGGGTTATCTCCGCGACTCACGTATTTTCCTTCATCCGGTTTAATCTCTTGACGAGAGAGAGAAAAAATGAAAAAGAGATTGAGTCGGAAGAGAATATGGTTTCACCATCGGCCCTCGAAAAGGGTGTCAGAATCGAAGCGTTCCGAAGGGTGTGCTAGTGACGGGTGGTGGTGGTGGTGGAGTTGGGTTCTCCGAAGGAACATAAGGGCCTTCAGTACAGTGGGTGCATGTCAATACAATTAGGAAGTTACATCAAAAGGGAGGTGTTCAATCTTTGCCGAGGTATTTGGTCCCCTCTCTTGATAGTACTAAGGAATAGAGGGGTGGGTGGATGGAAGGGATAGATCCCAATTTGTTTTACGATCTCCCTTTTAGTTCTCCCCCCACCACTACTCTCTTCACCATCAGGGAAACGCATCTTGAATGCTCACGGGCTTTTTGTTCTTTATCGACGCGTTTTAAATTTTATTTTATGCTTGCAACGAAATTCCCGCTTTTACAGCCCCGCCTTAATCAACAATGCAGCCAAATTTTTTGGCTGGCTATAAAATGTTTCAGCCTCTTCCTCCAGGACTGTTGTCTAAGCCACTAGGGGTGATGACGCATGTTAATGTCATACCATTTTTTCTCCCTCGATGAAGCCCTCTGATGGGTGTGGAGCGTGCTGGGCAGGGGTGGGGCTGGAGAGGAAGAAGTTTCCTAATGTGATTTGAGTGTCCAGATACAGGTGGAACCAAAAGCTCAAGCATTTACTTTCTTTTTAATCAGCAGCCACAAAAACCAACTTCTTTGTCACGGGTCGAGAGCAATGAAGATGAGGCTAACTACTCCCCCCCCCCCCACAAACACTATCTTCTCCACTCTCCAGAGACTAAGTTCGAAAAAAATATTGACGACACCCCTCTACGAATACACACTAGCTCGAATGAAGAAAAGAATGTTCCGATTTCATTTTGTCATTAAGGATGATGGGGTGGGGAGGAAAAAGACTTTTCTCTCCTCCTTTCCATTCCTTGTCATCTCCCCCTCACCACCACCCCACCATATCTCAAGGGAGTCATCTAAGCTCTTCCACGGCATTACCCTCTAAATGCAATCCAATCAGCTTCACCGCACATAAACACGCCTTTTTTTACGGGTTTTCCCCTTTGCAGCAACGTTGAAAAAAGAGGGAGCGAACAATTTCCCCGTCTGTCAATTTGTTTCATTTTAATTGTACGACGTTTGATTCAACCCAATTCCCTTGAATACTATCAGTTGATGAAGAGGGGGCGGGCGAGATTGTGTTAAACGTTCAGATTTTCTATTTTCTGCTGTTTAGAAAAAAGGGTTCAGAGGCACAACTTGTTCAGCACCACGTCGAATCGATACGAGTTTGACCCTTCCTGTTTAAAAGGGGGAATTTTTGTTTTTTAAAGCGCTGGGAGTAAAATTGTTTCACACCAGGTAAAAAAAAGGGGGTGGCGTTAAAGGGCATTTAAAGCGCTAAAATTACACCCCCTAAGCACCCTTGTAAACCGCATAAAAGCGTGTGCGGTTTGGTCAAGCTAAAGAGAGATAGCGGTTGACAGGTATACGATGTGTGTCCAACCCATGAGCTTATCTGAGAGGGTCCACCTTATAATTACTGGCCAGTTTTCTGGGAGACCTAAAAGTGAGGAGTGAGTAGTAGGTGTGGGAAAATGTTTGCGTTTCAGCCTAATCTCTCGTGTTGGACCGCGTCTTTATAGCTTGGAAGCCCTTTCCCTTGTTTATGTGGTGGTGTGGTAGTGGGGAAGGGTGGGTTTCATCTCCAATGTTTAACCATCTTACTGTCCAAACCCTTATAATGACCATATTTGGTGAAATAGGCGCGGTAAATTTAAGCTAAATATATTTGAACTGTAGAACATTGTTTTCTACCCCCGACCCCCCTCAATCTAACATCGCTACCCTCACACCCGGCTCAGGCACAAAAAAAAAAAAAAAACATCAACGGTGGCTTTGAAAGAAATAATGGTTTATCACACGGGGGGGGGGGGGCTCAAGGCAAAGGGTGGTTCATAGGGGGAAGGGGGTTCGATTGTTGTTAACGCAAGCAACTCTGAAATAGTGTCGTTGGGTTTCTTTAATGCTCTTACGTGCTTGATAGGGTAACAGGAAAACAATAATCTGATACATTGTTGCCTCTATCCCTGTCATTTGCCCGGGGTGTTGGCCTCAAAAGGTCCGAGAGAGAAAACAATGTGAGCCAGTTCCACCTGTTGAATTTTTAATGTCGTATCTGATCTTGTGAGCTTATAATCATTGTCGCCCCCCTCCTCGCACTGTAATTCCCATCCCATCCCAACCACGGGCTGTGTGCGAACTGAGAACGACACTTCCACGCTTTGGTTCCCCCCCCCACCGACGTAATTTCTGGTGGAACCGTCCAGCATGACCTCACCCAATCATTCCTTGTCACAAACACTGAAATAAAATAAAAAATGAAAGATGCTCTGACCATTAGTGCACGACTGAATTGGGGATATCCGAGGGTGCTATTTCTTCCCCTTTCCAATTTTTTTCCTCCCTTTTTTTTATATATTTATATATATATCGCTTTTCTTCTATTGACCGAGTTTCGCCTCCAAGTTACATTTTTGTTCAAGAAGAAAGGAAGACACCCTCTTCCCCTTCTGAGTCAATGAAGTGCTTATGACAAGACAGGATCATTAAGGGCAGAAGAGGAGGAGGGAACCCTCGAACTTGCCCCCTTTTTGGCCAATCTTTATATATTTTCTATAACTCACAAACGCGGGGGTGATTGGCCCGATCGTTTCTCCTTTTTAAAAGGAGGGAAAACTTATCTTTTCCTCCGAAAAACTTGACCATTGCTGTGAGTAGTGGCAGGAGGAAGACCAGGGCAGGAGGATCTGTGAGTTTAACTCCGCTTGAGATGAAAAACTCGCAATAGAACCCATTCAGACGATGTCCACTTGTTTGTGTTTATTGGGAAGCCGTCACTTGTGATTCCCCAGAGGGACAGAAGTCACAATTTTCTTTACCTCCCGATAGGACGATTGCCCCTTCTGACAGTTCGTTTTTATGCGAACTGTAAGAGGTTCAATAAACATTGGTTGTACTTACTCTACCGATAGATCCTATGGGGCAGCGTGAGCACAAAAAAAAAAAGCTGGGTGGGGGTTAGGCATCATAAGGTACTGGGAGATATTACAGGGAATTCAAATCACAAGTTTATAGCAAAGAAGTAGTGTAGTCGCCGCATTATTTTCCCTCCGGAGAATTTGTTTTCTACGCCCATGGTTTTCACTGTTTCCTCTTTTCTCGTTTATTTCTCTTCTCTCCTCTACCGCCGCCCCTTTGTAGCTAAGCAGTTCTGATTGGCCTTGTTTGCCTCTATGGTTTTCCTACATGTGGACTTCCTGGCATTGTGTCTTGTTAACCGAAATAGTATAACCGTGGCTTCGAGCACGTTTCCTTCAAGATCCCCGACCCCCGCCCACCATGATGGTGCAGGAAGAGAAAATTTGGTAGGCTCGATTTCTTTCAATACTCCGTTGTTCTCGTACTTCAATCGTTTGTTATTTTGCATTGCATTGTGGAAATTCTCCCCCCTATCCCCCCTGGTCTTGCTGAAATGTTCGTCTACGTTCAGTAAATAAACAGATCTCTTTAGGTGCACCTCAGATCAGATTTATTCTGCCCTTTTTAAATAAATTCACGCTCCAGTGCTTCCTTAACGAGGGAATTTTTCCCTTCTTAATGAGAAAATCTGACCACAATTATTATATAGGAAATCCCATTTCCTATTCATTGATTTAGACTCCTCAAATCTACGACGACCGCTTCGTAAAGTGGGCGCTGGAGATCCGCAGCCTGTCACGCATCATTCTGAGTCCGATCATTCCGTGTTTTCGCCTTTCGAAACTTGATACATTTCACTGCAGGCACCTATACCGCTCGTTGGCTGAATTGATCTCCACTGAAAATGTTGTACTCGTTATCGAGATGTACGCACGCAGTTACACGACCCATTCTGTCAGGAAACTGCCATTTTGTCAACTTGTCATGTTTAACTCTACGCTCAAAATCAGGCAATTGAAGTCCGAAACAGGGTCACTATATTCAGCCCTGTGATTAGTTGTTTCTTCACCAGTGACTGTTGTCCCGATAAAACGAAGACGAATTCCAAAAATGTGATTGTTCCGCCCAGGAACTTGCGTTTTAGGCCCAACTGGACAAAAAACGCAAACTTTTTGCTTTTTTAAAATCTGGGTATAATTCAAGATTTCAAGCGATTGGCAATGCTCGTCTTATCCTGTACAATGCGAGGGCTTCCCAGCCACTTGGGCTACAGTCGGGGGTTGTTATAGAAGGGCGCGCAGTTCTGTTGATTGTTTTCCGTCGTATAGCAAAATCTCACTGTCGCCTCTTGTATAAACAACTACCGCGCTACTAAGTCGAGCTTTTCTTCCTGTAGCTAGCTTTGGTTAAAAGCTTGTTTTCTGGGAAAAGAAACGAGACAAACTGTCTCGAAAATAGTTCGCGATGGACAGTGTGGAAAGGGACGAAGTGAGAGGAGTGTCAAATAGCCTGCTGATAAGTCGTTTGTTTACCCTCTCGACAGCGTGCAATTCTTTCCAGATCCGGGGAGTTTCTCTATATGTTTATCTTTCACAGTCGATGCATATTACCCCTGGTCATTACACCACCCTTCCGCGCTGGTCCAAGATTTGATTTGTGTTATTCTCCGAAGGAAAATGGTTTTTTTTTAGTCAATTCACCCTATTATTTTGTTTAGACGATACTTTTTTCTGTTTTCTTTTTTCTTGAATAAAAACTTCTACGAGAAAACTAGAGCTAAGAAGTAGAGTGGCTATTGAGGTGTTAACAGAGGGGTAACTTCAATGACGGTCATTCGATCCACACAAGCCCACCCAGTGGTGGGGGGGGGGGAAGTATTGAAGAAGAAAAAAGCTTGGAAGGGACGAGGAGAGTTCGTTTGGTTGATAGTGTTATGTCCTATCGAAAGGGGAGGGGTTCCCCGAAGAGGAAAAGAAAGTACATCCCGGGGATTCAAGTTCGGTCTTTAACGTTTTGCCTCATCCTCTGTCCACCTCCCTCGTTTTTTTTTTTTGGGCAAATATATAAAAATAGGGAGAGGGGAAGGATGTGCTTTACTGAATTATTCCCTCCCCTTCTCATAACTTCCCCTTCATTATTTTTTGTCGTAAACCGTGTGTGACACTTTTTTTTATGCGGTAAAAAAAAAGAGGAATAAGCCCTCTTTCACTCGATCTTCGTAACGTTTTATTGTTCAACCTTCAGTCGGAATCACTTTTCCCCTGCCGGCAAATCCCGAGAAGGAATTCTATAAACAATTGGAGTAAAATACAAATTTTAATTATTTTTTAAAAGAAAGAACGCTTAATCAGAACCCCTAGAGTTTCATTTTCCATCGGTAATAGAGCCACGGTTCAGGTGGGACCCCACTCGTGTCGTGAGTTTCTTGGGGCAAAATAGTCAGGACGGCCTAACTTCTTGCTACGCCTACCCCCTTCCATTCAACATTTCGGCGATGAAATGTAATGACGCCAATCGAAAGGTGCGCCAGATTTAACAAGTGCACCAGGGGGCCTATTCTGAGTTGTCGGGAAGAAATGCCGCAAGTGCGGTTGCTATGACGGGATAATGTTATTTCTTATTCAGCGTTCTTGGATCCTGCTTGCGGGATTTTATCCCGACAACTCAGAATAGGCCCCCAAGTCGGAAACCCAGAAAAAAAAAAAAAAAATCCTGTGAGATATAAAGGAGAGGGGTAGCCCCAAGTGTTCAAACACCACCGGTTTTTGATTCATACAAATTAAAACCCAATAGCTCCCTTGGTAGGCTTTTCTTTACCTCGTTCTACCACCAGAGGGGGGGGGAGGGTGTTTATAGTAGAGAATCTGATGAAAGCACTTTCACCCGCATAGCACACCTCTCCGACTATCTTCATCGTCTTTTTTGCACCCCCATCTCAACAAATCTCGTTATAAATATATAGAGGAAGTCTTTCATCATGCCCTCTCTTTCACTTTTTTCTCGTGAATTGAACGCTGGATTTTCACGTTTCTGACTCTCTAAAAACCCAATTTCGCGGGTTTTGTTGCTGGAAAACCAATTTCGTTGTGTTGCATAGTTCAAAAACCAATTTTACGGAATTGTCTTCGTCAAAAAACAATTTTGTGCTGTTCTGGTCCACTAAAAAAAAAAGAACACAAATTTTGAGGCATTGCCTCATTCAAAACCTAATTTCGCTCACCAATTCGGCTGGTCTGGCTCACTAGTAAACGATTTTGTCGGATTTCGCTCACTAAAAAAAAGAATCCAATTTCGCGGATTCATAACGCCAAAACCCCATTTTCATGGGTCTGACAGTAAAAAATCAACGAAGTACGCGGGGCCGGCTCATTCAAAAACTACTGAGGGGGTTCGAGGGGTCGGTTCATTCCAAATCAATTCCTCGGTCTCGGATTAGTGATGAACAAAGCAAGACCAAGTCTGGAAGGTCTTGGTCTTGTTCTCGCACAGCAACTCTTGGTCTTGGTGTCGTTTAGTGAAGGAAGGTCTTGGCCTTGGTTTCGTTCTTGCGTCAGACTCAGTCTTGGTCTTGGTCTTGGTCTTGGTCTCGCTGAAAGAGTCTTGCAGGTCTTGCTTTGTTGGCTTTACTTTTTTTCGTATTTACTTCAAGTGAGTGGTGGTCTGTTTTTTATTTTTAAAGAAAACAATTGCATTGCATACCGAAAAAACAACTCCCGAACCTAGTTCGGGATTAATGAAACGAAAAATTTAATTTTTCAGTTTTATTCATTTATCCCCACCTCCGATATTTTTTTGATGTTCTTCGTATTTTTCCTTCATATCTCGCCGTATACTGAAAAAAAATGTAACCTGCCCCACCCTCCTACAACCATGTGTGGTTTGAGATGGCCAAATTAACGAAGTTTGGTTTTCAAACGAGCTGAATTACTTTTTTGAACGAACCAAACCTGTCCATCTGGTTAGGAACAGCAGATTTCAAAAAAGCGTAAATCCCCGAAATTGATTTTTTAAGGTGCCAAATCCAAGAAACGGGGTTTGAACGTGCGAATGTGAATTTGGTTTTTCAAAGAGTAAAATTCCCAAAAACTGGAGTTTGAAGGAGCTAAATTCGCGAATGACAGCCAATGGCCGAAATTTGGTATTTGAATCATCCAAATCCGTGAATTTGTTTTTTGAAAGAGCAACATTTGTTTTTTGAAATTGCGAAATCTGTAAAACTGATTCCAGAAAGAACTAAGACCACGAAATTGTTTTTTTTAAAACAATGTAAGTACGCGAAATTAGGATTTTAAATGGACAAACTCCGTGAAGTTTGGTATCAAAGGAGCAAAATCAGTGACATTTGGCTGTGAACGAGCGAAAATATGGTTGAGCGCAAAAATCCCAAAATTTGTTTTTTCATTTTTCTACAATTTAGTTTTTATTAAAAAAAATTGAATGCGCCGTCAACTGTCTGGGGATATAGCAGCTCGGATCCGGTGGGACGAATCTGGGAAGAATTCATCGGCTCGAGCCCAGCTGGATTCGTGGACAATGAAGACATGGCACCCACTTTTCTGTCTTATTCAGGCTCTTTGTCGCACCCGGACGTCATTCTGGCCCATTCCTCCCAAATGCCATGGATCAAACACTCTCTCGGCCACGCCCCTGGAAATATGGGTCACAAGCAGAATGCTGGTAGCAATCTGCACCCCCATCAGAGAAACCCCTGCTGAGAAGAAGTCATACTGGAATCTGAAGAAAGCCAGGTGGACGGACTACAAAAAGCTCACCGACGATTCGTTAACGTTGGACCCGTTGACCGACAATGTGGACTCGTCGTGTAAAGCGGTAACAGCAGCAATCATGAAAGCAGCAGGTAAATGTATCCCTAGGGGCAGAGTGAAGAAGTATAGTCCATTCTGAAATAGCGCTCTGCAAAGATTGAAAGAGGAGAGGGATCAGGCCAGAGAGAATCCCGAGCGAAATCCGGGTTCAGTGGGTGACAGGATTGCTCTGAAAAAGAGGTCGGCCAGGTTGAAATTTGAGATTATCCAGGCGAAGCGGAAGGCATGCAGCTCCTTCCTTGGTAGCCTAGACTACCGCAAAGACGGTCTCAAAGCCCATAAATACGTCTCGAAACTGAACAACGAAGGGAATGAGAGAAATCACCCATTGGTCGACGGTGATAGGGTGATAACCGACGAGACTGACATAGCCAAGCATTTTTGCCGCCATTATTGTAAAGTCAGCAACTTCAAGCCTGCTCGCCGACATGCACTACCCAATGCAATCCTGCCGAACACGGTATTAGAAGAAGGAGACGACGAGCTACTTAATCAGGAGTTCTCCACGGATGAGCTGATGGTTGCTTTGGGTAATAGCAAAAAGAAGAAAAGCCCAGGCTCAGATGGTCTGCTCCCGGAGTTCCTTGCACAACTCGGCGACAAAGCTAAAGAAACCCTGCTTTGCCTGATCAATTTGGTTTGGAGAAAAGGACTGCCCAGCATGTGGAGAAAATCAGAGGTTATCCCTATCCTGAAGAAAGATAAAAGCCCAGACCGACCCGAAAGTTATCGGCCTATTGCCCTTTCAAGTGTGTTGTGCAAGCTAGCTGAAAGGATGGCCCTGCATCGTCTGCAGATCTTCTTGAATAAGCACGAGACCCTGTCTAACGCTCAAGCTGGATTTAGGGCAAATAGAAGCACCAAGGAACATGTTATTCGCTTGGCGGAAGAGGTTAAGAATGGTTTCCAGCGAAAGCAGAGCACGCTGGCTGTTTTCGTCGACTTCAGCACTGCTTTTGATGTTGTGTGGAGGAGGAGGCTGCTCGAAAAGCTTATTGACAAGGGGATACATGGTAGAATGTACGGCTTCATAAGGTCCTTCCTCGCCCAACGTTACCTTCGGGTAAGGTACCGTGATGCCACATCCCCGTTCAAACAAACGAAGCAAGGTCTACCGCAGGGGTCCGTCCTCAGTCCGACTCTTTTCAACTTGATGATTGATGACGTGGTGCTCGAACTTCAAAAAATACCGGGCCTCAACTGTCTTCTCTACGCCGACGACCTTGTGGTCTGGGCGACAAGCAGTTCTATCCCGGCACTAGAAGAATGCCTTAACAAGGCAATGAAAGCCCTCCGGGCCTGGGCCAACAGTAATGAACTTCGAGTAAACCCCAGTAAAACTAATTTCCAGCTGTTCACGCTCTCTACCAAGCCCCCTCCCGTCTCCCTGAGGTACGGCCAAGAACCCATTGAGAAGACAAATGAAGCCACCTATCTGGGAGTCACGTTCGACAACAAGTTGAACTGGATAAGGAATGTGGAGCGGCTTCAGGCCAAGGGAGCGAAACGTACCCAGCTACTGAAGCGTCTCACGGGAACAAAGTGGGGCGCTCATCAGGATCTGCTAGCTCTCACGTACAAAACGTATGTTCGTCCGGTGATGGAGTACGGGAGGGAGGTGATGATAACAGCCTCAGCAACAACCCTAGAAAAGCTGGACAAAATGCAAAATGTTGCCCTGAGGCTAGTTACAGGAGCATCCCAGTCCACCCCCATTGCAGCGATGGAACTGCAGACCGGAATTGAGCCCCTTAGCGTCATAAGAGAAATCGCAGCAGTAGCCATGAAGGAGAGGCTCCACAGACTTGAAGATCCATACTGGCAGAGGGAGGAAGTGGTGTCCCAGAGACTCTGTACACAGCAAAACTTCTCCTCAGTTGTGGAAACCATAGAGCGAAGACATGACATCACCCCCGGTCCTCGGGAGACATTCCATATTGAGGGTGAGCTGACTTCGTGGCGCAGGGGCAGAGGGCAGACTTGACCTGACCAGGGATGTGAAAAAGGGACAGTCATCCATCTCTGAGCTGAGAATGACGGCTCTGGAGACCCTCAATGAAAGGTACCCTAACCCCCTATGGCTGCGAGTATATACAGATGGTTCCGCTAAAGATGCCACGAGGAACGCTGGTGCAGGCGTGTTTTCCTCCGCCAGATCAAAGCACCAGTTGGAATTGTTGCCACAAATTTCGAAGGGGAGGTCAAGGCAATCCAGTTGGCGCTGGAGGAGTGTCTGAAACTGGAGCAAACCCCTTTTATAGTAATCCTGGTCGATTCCCAAGCAGCCATCACAGCCGTTACAGGATCTGGATAATCCGGTGACTCCTCGACTGTCCGGGAGTGTAGGAGATTGGCGGATGTACTGCTTAAAAAAGGTAGCCGTTTGACAATCCAGTGGGTGCCCTCTCATTGTGGCCTGTTTGGAAACGAGATGGCCGATCGGTTGTCAAAGGAAGGCTCGGAGATGACCCAACAAACCATCCCAGTAACGCAGTATGCCGCAAGAAAAGATGCTCAAAGAAAGATTCTGGGGACCCTGGCTACTGAGCATGCTGAGCGCGCTGGAGGGAAGAAATGGGAATCCCTAGCAAGAAGTGGCGGTCAAATACCAGCAGATCTTCCCAGGAAAGTTGGAGTTGCCTGCTTTCGCACATTGACCGGCCATGATTTTCTCCAGAAACATCTGCACAGGATAGACGTGAAATCATCGCCAGATTGTGAATTGTGCGGGACCGGTGAAATGGACGGTGAACACCTCGAGACCTGCAGAGCTCTACAGGATGTGAGATCCTCACTGACCGAAGATGACGACCGCTTCCACCGGACTGCAAAACTTTACTGGGCTGCAAGAAGTCGGATGGCCGAAGTTGCCCCACCGACACGGCGTAGTTAAAAAAAAAAAAAAAAAAAAAGTTTTTATAATTGGCCGAACCCATGGAACAGGTTTCAGAAAGAGCCAATTCACGAAATCACGTTTTGAAAGAGTGTGCAAATTTATAAAAAAATTGGGGCATTTGTATTTGGGTTTGAAATGAGCCAAATCCAGGAATTTGGGTTTGAAAAGAGCGAAATAGGTTTTCCGAATGAGGCAAACTGTAAAAATCCGATTTCAACAAGAGCTAAAACCATGTAATTTGGTATTTAATAGCGAGAAAATTCCCGAAATTGTGGGGTTCGAAATAGCAAGAAACTGTAAAATTGGATACTGAAGGTGCCAAATTTGGGACATTTGTTACGGCAGAATAAAAATCTCCGGCGAAATTGGGGTTAGAAAAATTCAAAATCACAAAATGTCGTTCGTTTGTAGCCAAATAAATTTTTCGAACCAACCGAAAACCTTCTCCCCCCCTTCCTTCCTTCCTTCTTTTTCTTCCTAGAACTGATTTTGATAAAGAGCTAAAGCCACGAAAATTTGTTTTTGATGAGGCAAATATCGCCATTAAACTGGGTTTTAAACGAGCCAAATCCGCAAAATGGGTTCTTGTAAGAGCAAAACCCACAAAATTCGGTTGTTGAAAGCTGAACTTCTTTTACAAGACTCTTGCAACACAGTCTTGGTCTTGCATTTCAAGTCTTGGTCTTGCAGCCGTTAGAGATTTTTGGTCTTGGTCTTAACTACAAGAGTCGCGCGAGACCTCAAGACCAAGACCATTTTTGCTCATCACTAACGCGGATGGTCGAAAACCAGGATATTTGGCGTTAATCCGGACGTGAGGCGGCTCTCAAAATTATTGAAAGCCCTCCCATCAAGTACTTCTAATATTGAGATTGATTCACCTTTGGAAAGATGACAACTTTGGTTAAGCTATCGAAGAAAAAATGGATAGTAGAGCCAGAGGGAAAGTAATAAAAATTGAACAATTGAAAGGGACGGGATAATAACTACATTTCCCAGCGATAATTGACTCATTCTCAAGTGTAGAAGTAAGAAAATAAGACAGGGGGCTATTCCCGTCTGATAGGGTTTGTGGTTGGTCTGCGGGTGGTGAGGGGGAAATGAATCGTAGCCCGAGGATTTCTCTCTTGTACATGATTAGAGACGGTTGGGACAACGCTTACGTGAGTTGAATGCATACACGCCAATTTTTATGTGAGGGAGGAGTGAAAAAAGAAAACCGTCCCTACTACACCTCATGCGTTGGGAGGGTCATTGGGGGGGGGGGGAAGAAAAATCTGCGAGAAAACCACTTTGTTTCCACGGTTCACCGATATTGTCCCTGTGAAGCTTCAGAGACGCGCTAACGTGTCAAAATATACATAGAAGGATAATAATTTGCTTATATGTATCTGAATAAGCTCGTTTTAATTATTAACAGGGAGGCCGTGTCGGAACTTTGAACACCCCCCCCCCCCTAGAATGGGATTTATGTCCACTTACATACAGATACAAGAACTACCGCTCAGGCTCTTCCTCTGATTTCCCCCCTCACCCCCTTCATTTTCTACTTCAAACCGAGATGATGTTTGTTTACTCAGCATAAACTGACCGTGCACTTCTTGGAGACATATTTCGAGTGAACTCTATCGCTTCTGTCGTCAAGACTTTTTTTTTTTTTTTCCTTTAATTTATGATTTTATAAATAACGTCTCAGACTTTTCTCAGAAAAGCTGACAAGAAGGGCGGGCCCTTTTAACCAAACGATGTACAATCTCGGTGGCTTTCTCAGCTAATTCTCCAGCGTGGGCAGTCTAAAAACCTTGTCGCGTACGGGGTGAAAACACCTACTAGTCTATAATAATTATTCGTTACAATGTGAGGGCGTACTTGTTTAAAAATTAATTTCAGATAAAAATTAATTGGTTCCAGGTTATAAAGCGACCTTAAATAATGAAGAAGGGGTCCCCTTTGGCGGTGGTGGAAGAGAGGGAGGTTGATATGAAGGATGGGTGGAAAAAACAATCACACTCTACTAAACAAAGGTAGCTCACAAGGACTAAAATGTTGAAGAATGAAATAGTGTTAAGTTATGAAAGGGGTGAAACATGCTCTATCGCTGGAATCTTCCCTCATGCTCATAGGGATGAAAGCACCGGAGTTTTTTTGTTTTTTTTATTGGAGTAGCTTGCGGGCATTTTTTGTCCTTTTCGTGGTGTGCGGCAGCTGTAGGTGAACTCTTTCACGGCAATCCTAAAAAAATCTTCAATTTTTCTTGCACAGACGAGTAAGAAAAACGTTTTATGCGATAAGAATGAGAACGCAGTCTCTCATTTTAAAGCCCTTTTTGATTTATATTCAGCGCAGTGTTGGTAGGAAATAAGGCGTGCAAATTGAAATCTGCATCGATTCGGCCGTATATAGCGCCTATATCTCAGTCAGATTTCGTCTTACTGAGCGTCGCGTATACACCTACTCTCGAAACAGTTGTTTAAATTTCAATCATTAATGCAGAGATTTCGCAATGTTGGCCCTCTACGTATCACGATACCTACGTCATAATTTATTTTTTAATCGTCAACTCTTGGCGTCATACCATAATTCACCAGCCTCGCGTAATTATTTCTGAGCTTAAAGACCTCCAGACCCTCGAAGGATGATATTCCGATAAAGGTGTGTATAAATTAAATTGTCTCGCCGTCTTTGCATACTATTTACACTCTCTCTTTTTATGACAGCTGTAATTGGAGGAAAGGAGACCAAGGAAGAAGGTAAAGGACTATTGAGGCAAATCGGATTAATTCTCAAGTTAATTAATGTCTTTCGCACGCCTCCTACTGACTCTTTTGGTTGTGGAAAAGAAGATTCTGTGCATGGAAGAGGGGGAGGGGGTGTTAAGCTTCCCTGCATTGTCCGCGATCGCTTCTTACAAACTCTATTTGTGGCAAAGGTGATGGGCGGGGGTGTGCAGGGTGTTTAAAATATTGAACGTCACACCCTCCGAAGTTCTCGACATTTCAGTAAACTATCAGTGGGGCTTCTTTTCTTTTTCTTCGAAGTTTTTTTTTTTCTCTCCAAGAAAAAACAGGCTGCGAGTAGCGAACAGAGGATGTAAAGACCTCCTCGCTTCCTCGTTTCACCGTGCCTACCAGAGGGATCTAAAAGACGTAACTGTGCCCTTGGCGTCCCATCCTCTCTTCCCTAAACCCCGTATTAAACCACCCTGGAAAAGCTTTCTCTTTTCTAGAAGGCTCGAGTTTTCTTCTCTCCAGCCCTCCCTGCCCCCTTCCTATCACTGCCATCGATTCTTATATCATTCCCGCACCGACTTGGCTAAACTCTTCAACCCAGGGGTATCCATAACTTATAGATAATTTCATAAAGAAGGATAAAAAGAAAAGAAGGACACCCGATTTGAGCCCCAAGGATAAAAGCGGATAAATCATGAAGTTGATGGGGGGGGGCTGCTCGTGGGGGAGGGGGTGACAAATAGCTTCAGAAAGTGCAGCCTGATCGGATGCGGACCTTCATTGTTAGCTTCAGTGAAAACACTTAAGTTGCTTGGGCGGTCGTTTAATATAAAACCAGCGGAATAACTTTTTTCACCCTCCCCCCCCCCCAATATCCCTGTTACTTTGCCAGTGCACATCCCTCGAGAAAGAAAGGAAAGAAGGAAAAACGAAAAGAAAATTCACAGCGTCAATTCCCTCGAGGTCAATTAGATACACACAGTTGAGGATGCAGGTCTCGGACGGCATGTAATCGGATCACAAGCTTCGGTTACCTTCAACACTTGACAATATCCTTTCCCTTTATATACCGCCTCCGCCACAGACCCCTTCACCCTTATCATCACGACGACCCTCGCAATTCCCTCCCTATATACCTGTGTACACAGGGACAAAATGCCCTTTTTCTTTTTTACCACTCCCTCTCTATCTTTAGATCACGCTACCCCCACCCATCCCAACGTACACCGGCGTGCAGAGCGTCATAAAAATTCAACTCCACGTTAAAATAATTTAATAATTCCGAAGCCTTTGTTGGATTTGTATCAACGAAGTATCAAAAATGTGTAACAAACCGAGTGACCCACCAATAGTGCGCTATGAGTGCGACTTTAGGAAGGACAGTACTATACACTTTGTGGTTTGTGGTCCTATGGTCCTTTACGCCCCTCAAAAGGAAGTGAAAGGTACATTTTACCCTGAAAAAACACCAAAATCTTGAAAATTTCGCCCAAGAAACAGATTTTCCACGGCCAAACAGACACAATATACAAGTTTAGGAAATTAGTACTCAGTGAAACATTAATCAGAACGTGAAATAGTCACGAAACTACAACGATTCAGGGCAAGGGCGGATCAGAGACCTCTCTAAGGGGGAGGGAAGTAATCGAAACAACTCCCCATCACCCAGTACACCCCCACCACATGCCCACCCCACCCCTCCACTATGTTTAGAGCGATTTTGCCAGTTCCAGGGGACATCAGAATCCCCCCCCCCCCCATAGATCCGCCTATGATTCAGGACTAAGTAATTATGAAATTGCCAGTTTCGGGGGGTTGAGAAGCCGCAAAAATTGCAACCGGTGGCAAAAATTTAGAGATTAAATGAATAAATAGCGCGGAAATTGCAAGTTTCAAAGCTAGATGCAAGTTTTGGACTAAACAGTCACTGAAACAGCGCATGTTTACGACAATAAAAAGCCACAAAATCACTATTTTAGGGGGGAAACCAGTGAAATTGTAAAGCAATAGATTTAGTTTTGAACGTGAGTAGC
The DNA here is from genome assembly GCA_038030265.1 of Corythucha ciliata. Lineage (NCBI taxonomy): Eukaryota > Metazoa > Arthropoda > Insecta > Hemiptera > Tingidae > Corythucha > Corythucha ciliata. Next base: position 55,872,305 of record CM075938.1, read on the forward strand.
AGATAGGTATCAAGTCATTTAATAAACAAATTGTATGACCAAAACGCCACTGAATTGAAAATCCGCGAAATTGTAAGTGTCGGGTCTAAATATCCCAGAAATAGCAAGTTTCGGCCCAGCAGACGTGGCCGAGGTCGTTGGGGCGTCGACTCTCATGTCTAGGTATCGTCTGCTGAGTGGGTTCGATTCCCACTACAAGCTGGATTATTTTAAAGAAAAAAAAAATGTTAGCTCACGTGAAAAATAGTGAAGTGTGTGCTTTCGCCCCTCGTCCACGACACCGTATGGTAGTTGGACGTAAAGCACGTTGGATTTACCACTCCAACTTACTCAATAGCAAGTTTCGGGTGTACACTTTCCCAAAATGAAATTCCGGGGCAGAGTTCAGTCTAGCCGGTCCCGAGGGCTCCAAAAGGTCAATGAATAGCCGCAAAATTGCATCATTCAAAGCTAAATATTTGCGTAATTATAATATTCGCACCCGAATGTTCTGGAAATTGCGAATTTATGGTCTTAATTTTCGCGAAATTGAAAGTTTCGGGACCGCGGACAGCACCCAATTTCTGACGAATAGACGCAAAATTTTTGATCTGAATATCGGCGAAATTGTAAGATTATAGTCTTTATTCTCGCAAAATCGGAGGTTAATAATAATAATAAGTGGGCGCCGGGCTTCGAACCCGGCAGGCACCAAGGCCTCCAATGGGGCTCATGCGCCATACCCTGATCCAGCTGTGCATTTTACACCCGTTCTGCGCGGGCGTTTCGGTCGGTGTACAGTTTGTTGAACGCACGCCACTGGGAACGGCCACACGAAGCCGAGTGCACCGTTTCACAGCTAGTCCAAGTGAACCGGGCCCAAGCGACAGCGCCCAAAGCCCGGAAAATATTGCCACAAAATTACATTACTCAGAGTTGAAAATATGCGAAATTACTAGTTTGGGTTTAGATATTCGCGAAGTTTCGAGGTCGTTATTTTCTCGAAGCTGCAAGTTTCTGGTCTTTATTTTCGCGAAAAACAAACAGGGATCCTTTTCAGCCGGACAGCGCTCAAAGTGAGGAACAGCCGCAAAATTGAAACGGTTTGGAGTCAAACACGTATTCGCGAAATTGTAAGTTCCATGGATTCCTGAAATTGCCAGACTTAGATCTTCAACTAAGCGACATTGCTAGTTTCCTGACAATATTTTATTATAGCAAATTTCTGGGCCCTTTTTTTGGTGAGTACAGACCAATGGCAAGCATGCCCCAACTAGCTGCGCCCACAGCCTGAAGAATAGCCGCGTAATTGCAACATTTAGACACATTATATTTGCGAGTTCGGCTCCTAATTTGAGCGAAATTACTTGAAGATTTCGGGGCTGAAATTAAGCGAAATTGCAAGGTTAATGTATTAATTGCAAGTTTCGAGACCTTTTTAGTGGCGGCAGAAGCGAAGATAGCCGGTCCCAAAAGCACCCTAAACCTACGAAATTGGCTGAATATCCTCGGCCTTGGTCTTATTTCCAACAAAATGCCAAGGGGTCAATTTGGGAAAAAGTGCGAATTTTGGGATCTTTTTTTTAGTGGCCTCAGTTGGCCGCAAGAGCGCAACATAAAAGTAAAAACATGAAAATCAAAACAAAACATGGTGCTAGAACCATGGCTGGTTTATGACGTGGGCATTTCGATGTAGATTTTGCTAATGGACCGAGAGCCAGCGACGTAAAAAGTTTAACCATTTGCATCTCGCATGGCGCATTAAGGGGGAGTTGTACGTGTGTTTAATCGACCCCCTCCAATCATACCTCACCTACTCGGCGTTACGTAAATTATCGCCGTATTTCTGGACCAATCCTGGATTTCAAGGTCTCGTTTAAATCTACAAGAAATTCCGCACAACCGTACGATCTTCTTTTTTCATATTTCACCCCTAAAATAACTGTAAAACGAACATAAACTTTTACCTTGAAAATTCACACTCTTTCGAAGACTTATTTAGGAAAGCAAGATCGTTCGGCTGTGCGGAATTTCCTGAAGATTTCAATGAGACCATGAAATCCAGGATTGGTGCAAAAATACGGCGATAATTCACGTAACGCCGAGTAGGCGAGGTACGATTGGAGGGGAGTCGAGGAAACACATTTACAAGTACTCCCTTAAATCGATATTGGCTCGCTAATAGTGGGAAAAAGGATCTGCCTTTATTTGGACTAGGTGAAACCAGTGGCACTTGCGAGGTCTGACGGGAAAAACGTTTTTTCACGTGATAACGCATGGGAAAATATTGGGAAATGAATATTACATTTCTTGCAAACGAACCAATGAAAAAGTTGGAGAATCCGAAAACCCCTTAATTTGAAGTAGCTACTGATTTTCGGTGTCAGGGTACTTTAATATCAATGAAAATAGGACGAGAAATTCTAAGAAAATATAATAAAAAGTCCATGATGAACTGTTTATATGCTACCGCTGAAAAACAGCGTCACCACAGGTAAGAGCACACCCAGAAAACCAACCAAGCTTAGATGGCGTCTGGCACCGGTTTCGTCACGTCCAAATTTATGGCACACCATTTTTCCCACTATTAGGTAGCCATTACCGAATTAATGTGCCAAGCGAGAAAAGAATGCAAATGGTTGCACTTTTTACGTCGCTGGCTCTTGGTGTATGATTAGATCTGGCTGAAATCAAATTACCATGACTGTTTTAAACTGTAGTGCCCTCAAATGACTGAATGTGAGCCTTAAATTGTTTTACCAACCTTGACTTCTGTTGACAATCAATCTCCCTAAAACAAGAAAACAAAAGTGTTAAAATTCCTAAAATTAAAATGATTTTTTTTTTAAAGATACCCACATTTAGAAGATTGACCGGTGTTTTCTTTCTCAAAGGAGCGAGCCAGGCGATGAATCGACGTGCCACTCACAAACAGTTTGTACGGCGGAAAAAAAAAGATACTTTTTGCGCCCAATTCAAAAAAGCTCACTGCCGTGACTTTATCCACAAATCACACGCGCAACTCGGGGGAAAACCTACTAAACCATTGGCTGGGCCTGAAAAAATAGATGAAACTCGAATTAAAACAACACATTATGAATACAAAAGCTGAACACGATGATTTGTGTCTCCCAAACTGGCTATTATGGGAAAACCCTGATCAAGCTACACCGGGGAATTGTTGATTCCTGGTAAAATTACTATTTGGCCATTCAAATCCGGATTTTATTTCTAAATCCGATTGTTTAGCGAGGGAACAAATGTGATTTTACAAGATTCATGACCTAATTTCAGTGAAACTGCAATTTTCAGGGCCTATTGGGCAACCCGGTCCCGACTGCGCAATTAACTTAGAATTTCAACTTGAATTTATTTGCGAATTTGAAACTGAATAAATTTGTGAGTGAAATTGAATTTAGCGATTGTGGGTCCTAATTTGAGCGAAATTGCAAGTTTCCTGGTTATGCGCGAAATTAATCAGCCTGCGGGTATTGATTCTTGAGAATATGCATGTTTCGGGTCTTATTGTTAATGTCAGCATTGTGTTCCGTGGACTCGGAACAAAGGCGCCGCATCTGGGCCATCTCTCAGGTGGTGAAGGAAGCGGAGATCGAAAACCTTCCCCGCCATCAGTACACCCAGACCACAGCCTCTCCACTATGATGTGAGCGATTTGACCAGTTCCTAAAGGGGGGGGGGATTCTGTTGCCTGAAGAAAAGTTCCTCCTGTAACTCGGACCCCGGGGTAGCAGACGAACCGCGTCGCAGTCGTAGGCTGACGAGGCCCATACGACGTACCCCCAACAAAATAGCATAATTTTGGAGTCTTAGGCCGCGTTCATACTGCGGCGATACGATATCGTTTCTACATCACTCTGACACATTTCCAGTTGTTTCTATTTGTCCCAGACGCTGTTTATTTGCGTCGGCGATATCGAAACGATATCGTATTGCTCTAGTATGTTCGCCACCTAATAATTATGTTATCTGCAAAATCTGATGTTTTCAGGCACAATGTTAACATTACAAGTTTTAGGCCCTCATTTGAGCACAATTTCAAGTTTCCTGACCAAGAGTTTGTAGGCCGGAGGTGCGACGACGGTTTCATACAGAAAAAAAGAGAGACGTTCTCGTCGCGTAAAGATTACTTTATTACGGGACCGGTTTCAACTGCTGCCAGCCATCTTCAACCATTATACAGGGTGTAACGGAAAAGTCAGGCATAAATGAAATGGGTGATTCTTGGTCACATTTGGAACCAAAATGACCCTATACACCATGGTCCGATTACTTATGGTTTTTGAGATAATCGGGGTTTTCCTAATTTTTAATGTACCTACGGTTTTCCTTAGTAAATCGTCTGTACCTGATGAAAAAATGGTCTCATTGAAATTTAAAAGAAGCCATTGGAAAGAGCACTAAATTCTCTGTAGGATTGGATATTTTCATCTCTAAATCGATCAAAATTTAAGTGATTAAATTGCTGCTGAACAGACAACTTCTTAGATTTCCAGAAAACTCCTAGTCTTTCAGCCAGCTGTCAATTCTTTTATGGCCTTCGTAGGAAGTGTAAAAAATTATTAAAAACTTCTACTGTTTGTCATCTTTCGAATGGCCTGCTTAGTTCTGGATTATTCTTTTTTTCTTCCGAGATAGAAGCAGAAACGCGTGAAAAAACCACCAAAGTATCCGTTTTTAAGCATGCCTTATTCAGGTAAGGCAATTGCTTCCGCGAGCGCGCCCTCGGCCTCTCCAGTTCATGGTGATTGTAATGCGGTTGGTGGTGGACATAGGTGGTGGATGTGGGTGTTATTTATTTTTATTTATTTATTTGCACAATCACATTTCTTAACCAACAAGAATTATTTATTTTATTGTTTTATTATTTCAATAATCCAGCCCAACCCAAAACCCCCAACCCAAGGCTCAATCCAAGCTCATAACGGGAATTTGTAACTAACTGATGCATGATGGAGCTCCTCCTCGTTTTAGTAGATCAGCCCGCCGTATTCTGGACAAAACTTTCCCGAACCGATGGATCGGAAGAGCTGGTCCAACATTATGGCCGCCGCGTTCACCTGACTTGAACCCTTTAGACTTCTACGCACGGGGAAACATCAAAACTATAGTCTACGCAGATCCTATTCCAGATATCGAGACATAAGACAAAAAATAATCAACACGTGCAACAGTATCTGTGATGAATTGCTCGATAAGTTCCACCGGTCGTTGGAAAGACGTGCACAACTTTGTATCCGCCAACAAGGGAGGCAATTCGAATTTTTTCTTTAAATTAAAAATTACTTAAATCCCTTTTATGTACGAAAATTACTTAATTTTAGAATTTGTAATGAATTTATTTGTGTTTTTCTAGGGGTTTACTTTCGGAAAACCCTACCGGATCACCGAAAAGTGGAAATTTAAAAAATTCATTTTTTCAGAACTTCCAAATTTTTCTAGAATTGATTATCTAGAGACCTGATTCACCTATCACAAAGAAGAAGAATAATAAAACATGAGAGTTACAATTATTAGGAGCTACTCTGGTCATTAATGTAATGCCTACATGAGGATGCATGTAGCGTTTTTTATAGTATGAATAGAGAAACTCTGGAAAAATTGTGGGTAAAGGGTGGGGATGAACATGTCACTTTAACGATGGTACCGTGCGCCAACTTTTCTCAAAAAATGTCATCTCGGAAAGCACCTGTTGCGCAGAAATCTGACTTCAAATTATAGGCAACGATGATGAACTTGAACATAATTTTGAGTTCGCAGCTGATTTCCTCAGCGCCTACGAACAAAATTGAATTGAACAACACGAAGTCTGATGGAAAAAAGTCTGCCCTTTCCAATGGTGCCACTTAATTTGACGTGAAAGCTCTGGTTGCCAAACTACGAACGATTTTATCCGTAAAAACGAGGCCCATTACAAAAGTGCTTATTTCCTTAAAATCTCGGAAACTATTAGGAAACGGACTATGGTTAATACGGATAATTTTGACGCATTTTGGACGTACATTCACAGGGCAAAATATTGACATCCATTTTTTGAACACCCTGAATATTCCATGAAATTGAAGGTTTGGGGTCTTCGGGTGTTAATTTAATGGAAATTGCAGGTTCAAGCATGGCGATCAACATTCTAGAGCGATACAACTGTTGGGACATCACCAACAGCGACTAGGACAAATTGAAAATACTGGAACTGTATGAAAGTGACACAGAAACGATGTCATATTGCTTCAGTGTGATCGCCGCCTGAAGATCTTAGTTTAAGCAAAATGACAAGTTTTGGGACCTCCTTCGTAATGGCCGATCTAAAAAGCTAGCCAGCCCTAAAAGAGCCTAGAGCCGGGCGAACCGAATATCCTCGGCAATGCGACACTCGGGTCTTAATTCCTGTTAAAATGCACGTTTCAGGTCTCAATTTCGGTGAAAATGCAAATTTCAACGGAACAGGGGCTCAATTTTAACGGAATTGGAAGTTTCGTTTCTTAATTTCATCGAAATTACAAAAATGTGGTTCTTAATTTCGTCTGCGAGATTGCAAGCTTCGGGGCTTAATTTCAACGAAACAGGAAGTTTTGGGTCTTGTTTCCGCGAAATTGCAAGTTTCGGGACCTATTTCTCAAGTGGCCGTTTCACTCGCGGTCCAGCCGGCTCTGGAACACCCAAAGCGTGATGAACAACCGCAAAATCACTAAAGCTAGGTAAATATCAGTAAATTCCTGGCTGAACATCCGTAAAATGAACATTTCCTGGTCTTAATTTCAGTGAAATTGCCAGTTTGGGGTGTTAGTTCAAGCAAAATCGCCAGTCCCAGGGCGACGCGGATGGCGAAAAGCCACCCATCTGTAGATCTAGAGCTAGACACGCCCATGCAAAGGTTGGTATTATTACAGGGCCTTCACGCGAGACTCAAATAGAAAATAAATGTACCTCTATCATCGGCTGGGCACTGAAATGAATAATCTCAATCCAACGTTTATGCGGTTATTCTGCTGAGGTTTGTGCGAAAAAAAGTCATAGGCTCTGAACTCGTAGGGGGATTGTAGCAGTCTTGAAGGGCCCTGGCTTTTGGCTTCAAACCCCCGTGCGAGTTCAGAGCAGACTCTGAACTCGACGTGAGATTGTAAATACCCCCCCCCCCCCGATTCTATAACTTGATTTGCAACATTATTATGGTTTTCTCTCTCAGAAGTTGGGCTCACTATTAACGGAGCAAGGCACTTCGGCCGGGGGGGGAGGCCACGTAACGGGTCAGACACAGGCCACATCAGAAGCCACAACAGCGAAAGTTACCGTTCAAACGACTTTGCCGTGAAACATAAGGCCTTGCGACAGTCCTGATTCTTGGGCCTGAAGTGGCAATTTCATCGCCATTAAATGATGGCGAGGGGGTTGCCTGGAACTAGAATGATTGTTCAAAAATCGCGATGATAAGCCAAATTTTTCCCATTCGTTCACCATCACTGTGTTAAAAGTTTGACCAAGCCTGCCTAACCAAACCTAAAAGGCGAAAGCTTGGAGAGTGTAGAAAGTAGAAACATTTGATCTCGATGATGAAAATGAGGGCTTGGAGCGCAATGCATAAATTGAATACTAAGTTGAATTTTTACCTTCAGAGACGAAGATCCAACCGATTGTTTCGCACGTCTCCCGTTGAACCTCTCGACTCGGGCCATTGCCCCGAGACAACTCCATGAAATCGCGCATAGAAAACAAGGACAAAACCACGGGTTTATCGGACATTTTACGCGTAAATTACTTCTTGAATCACAGTTAATAGGACTCACTTTGTTAATACTTTTCAGGATGATTTCGGATGGCGAAGCTTTTGACAGAAAAATCTCAACGAAATCAAAATAAACGCGAAGGGACGAAATGGCCGACCTTGTTTGCTGCGTACGGAGCTGTGTGTTGTGTGTGAGTGAAGTGAACGTGAACTTGTTGTGGTTGTGCTTGTGAGTTCGTTGCGGAGGGGGTGCTCCCTCTGGTGGAGCGTTGTGATACCACCAGACCACCACTCTCTCCCTTGTCACTTGTCAGCACGGATGACGTGATAATTATTTCTTCTTGGCCAGTTTAGATAATTCGCGCACTTTATTATACCGTCTGGACGACGAGGTCCAAAGCCTTACATTTCGTTTAAATTGTGAGTACAATTTAGTTTTATACACTCTATTCGCGCGAACAGCCTTCCGCGTTGGGTTTGTCCCAAAATCCCCGATGAGTGGGTTGGCCGATTGGGCGTGATGAAGAGGGACTTTTTTGTTGCAAAAGTCTTTCGATACTGAGAGTAATTTCTGGTAAATTTAGGACAGACCTTACAAAATGCTTTCACCAGTCAAAATGTTTGGTCCCTGCGTCCGCGGTATCGCAGCTTGTACGTGGTAGGTGGCAGCTCTCTCCACCCATACAGCTCCACTGTACAGTACAGTGGCCATCATGGCGCCGGCGATTTCACTTCCTTTCTGTTGTTTTTTCGCGAGTAGTTACTGAGACTAGACGATGAGCCCCCCTATTACTTTCAATCTGTTCAAATCTTGAGTAATATTTTGTATTTTTGCGTGTTTTATTTGTGTGAACGACCTATCGTTGAATTTGCCACCAAAATCACCGATGAAAGATCGGCCAGATTTTTTCCTCGTTCTCTGCTCACCCAACTGCGAAGTTATCCAACGGGGATAAGGGACTTTTACGTTTCATCATACCGTCGGAACTGAAAGCTATTGGGAATTCAAGCTATCACTTGGAGCGCTGCCGTCTGATATTGAAAAGAGTACTCCTTGGTAGAATTCCTACTGATTTCAATGACAGTGCCGGGTGTTTTAATTAAATTCGTGGTTTTAAATGTTGATTGGGAGCTCGAAATGAATGAATTTATGTTCCCTGGTTGGAATACTGTATTGCGGGCCAACACAAGTCAATTTTGCAAGTGGCCATTATGATGGAAAAATCCAAGCTTCCAAAATGAAATGCCTCGGTGGGAATTTCCTCTCTTGAAAAACACCGGCAACACCAACAAAACAGTAGGTACTTCTGTTTTTTACTCAAATGGTCGAACTTCCTTACCCAATGGACTTCAAAGGCGTCTTCGATAGCCAATGATGGAATGAGAAGTCTCCTTTATTCTGATAAAAGGGGTGTAAATAATGAACCTCAAGGGAACTTGGCTTGGTCATATTCTTTCACATCTCTGTTCTAGCCTTCCCTACTCATTAATGGTCTGGTAATTTGTTCGTTTTGCGATTGTACTGTTACTCCGAAAATATGCGCTTAACGCTAACGGAATTCCTAAGCTTTCTAGGTAAGTAAATTCATTCATGATACGTAACAAGTACACACGTTCTACAGCTTGGTGCACTCGAAGCATTTTTGAAGCATGAAGCAGCATTGCCTGCGTGTTTTAAAAAACCATCCGCTCACTACAGGGTATCATTTTTTCTTGCAAGTAAACATGCTTCCAACAATTCATCTTGAGCGCCGAGCTTCAAGACACTACGCCAGTGGCGTAGCGTGCTGAGAATGTGCCCCCCCCCCACAAGAAAAGAATTGGCATGGAGGGGGGTTGCCCCCCTCTTCACAAGAAATAAGAAGACGGGAGGTTCGTTTCGTTGAAAACCACTGCATAAGTACACAAACACAACTCACTTGCACTGCGTGCGGACGGCCGGCGCGGCGTCCACCTCCATCCCAGCTGAGCGCTGAGTCTACGTTATTTTGACGGATGGTGTTAATTACGGCGCATTCGGTTCATTGTTTTAGTAAATAGACCAGTCAATATACACAAAAATCGGGGTAAATCGCAAACATGCATGTAATTGATTTTTTTGTTGCGTGTTGTTAGGACCAATGAGAGCAGTTATTACTCAAGTTTGCAACCCTCAAAACCTTGTGCTTAACTCATGGCACTCGAAAAACTAAGAAATTTCATCACTTTTTCTGGGTTTTTAAACAAAAATACCAGAAGAAAGAGTTTTTCGAGCATGACCACAGTATACATTGTTAAAGCCAACTAAATTTGCTACAATTTAAGCCATGCCCTCAAGCATCCTGGGTCTGTTAGTTCAGGAAATACAGTCAATCAACAAAATACCTAATCTCGCCAAAAAGCGAGATTTTATTGGTAGGGTAATTTTTCAAGACCCGTAGCACTCAAATACACGGTGATTGGTACTTGGTTGAACAAAATGAGAGGGGTGATTGTACACCCAAAATGCAACAAAAAATTTCCTATGACCTAAGGCCAGATTTTCATTCCTAGTTCAGATAATCAATTTGTTGTTTTTTTAGCACATCACGGGTTTCCGCCAACGATATACAGGGTGTTTGAGGTTTGTGTGGCAATACTGAACCACGTGATGAATTAGGTCATTTAGCATCGATTTCACGAAGTACACTATTATCGATAGTCAATTTACTTTCGAGATATCGAATAAAAACTGATGTTTTCATGATTAGCTCTTTTTTTTTTCAAATTTGACTTGCTGTGTCACCGCACGAGGTTAATTTGAACAAAGTGAATAGTGCGTTGGAAACAGAACAAAATTGCCTACAAAATGAGCCCAAAAGAATTGGTGATTGTCCAATATTGATTGGCATATCAGTCGATCAAAGTCTTCCAAAATGCTTTTTGCGTTTTTCTCTTGCCCACTCTTCCGCTTCTAAATCTTCTAACCTCAGTGGCATCAAACGTTCAGATAAATGGAAAAACATCTGCAATTTGTCAGCATTCCAACGATGTGCTACAATTGCCATCTACTGATTTTAGTTCCACAGAAATCAGCAAGCAATATGAAAAACATCGGGAGCCTGGGTTAAACTTTCATATTAATTATCTAACTTTTTTTGCTCTTTCTGTATCAATTGTGTTAATAATGCCACTTTTTATCAATTGGGGATTAAAAGTTAGCAATGGTCATTATCTGCTACATTGAGAAACAACAGAATTATTAATTAAACTCAAGAGAAAGGTGCATTCTTTTATTTTATAAAGCCTTTACTTCAAGTGTTCAAAATGGCCACCATTACTCTTAAGCACATCCTGGACACCTCTAAATTCAGTTGTAGTAATACGCAGGTTCCTCTTTCGTCACAGAATGTCCGTTCGTTCTAAGAGCGTTTCGATCTCCTGAGCATATTCCAGTTCTTTCAACCATCCTCACAAATAAACTTCTAATGGAGTTAGGACAGAGGACCTGGGTGGCCACGGAATTTGGCCCTCCCCTGCTTATCCACTTGCCGGCGAGCCTTTCTTCAAGAAATTTCCTGACCGATCGCAGAAAGTGAGCGGGAAAATACCCAGTTTGGACATTCGATCCTGGAAAACTTTCCAGAACGATGATTCTCCCGATCACTCCGGTTATCGCTCAGAGAATTTCTTTAAAAAGATTCGACGACAACTGGATAAGCAAGAGAGTGCCAACTTCGTGGCCACCCAGTCTGTCCTAACAACATTAGATTTTTATGTGTTAGGACGGTTGAAAGAACTGGTCCAAGCTCAAGAGATCGAAGCGAGAGGTTCTCTTAGAAACAATGAACATGGCTAACCAAATTCTGGGCCGGGGGAGGAACCTGCTCATTACAACAACTGAATTTAGGGGTGGCGAAGACGTGCTTAAGGTGAAATGGAGGCCATTTTGAACACTTGAAGTAAAGGTTTTATAAAATAAAAGAATGCACCTTTCTCTTGAGTTTAATTAATAATTCTGTTGTTTCTCAATGTAGCAGATAATGACCATTGCTAACAATAATCCCCAATTGATAAAAAGTGGCATTATTAACACAATTGATACAGAAAGAGCAAAACAAGTTAGATAATTAATATGGAAGTTTAACCCAGTCTCCCGATGTTTTTCAGATCGCTTGCTGATTTCTGTGGAACTAAAAGCAGTAGATGGCAATTGTAGCACATCGTTGGAAAGCTGACAAATTGCAGATGTTTTTCCATCCATCTGAACGTTTGATGCCACTGAGGTTAGAAGAATTAGAAGCGGAAGAGTAGGCAGGAGAAAAACGCAAAACGCATTTTGGGAGAGTTTGATCGACTGATATGCCAATCAAAATTGGACAATCACCAATTCTTCTGGGCTCATTTTGTAGGCAATTTTGTTCTGTTTCCAACGCACTATTCACTTTATTCAAATTAACCTCGTGCGGTGACACAGCAAGTCAAACTTGAAAAAAAAGAGCTAATCATGAAAACATCAGTTTTTATTCGATATCTCGAAATAAATTGACTATCGATAATAGTGTATTTCGTGAAATCGATGCTAAATGACCTAATTCGTCACGTTGTTCAGTATTGCCACACAAACCTCAAACACCCTGTATAAAAGAACTGGATTGCTCATCACTGCTGATAAAGACCAGCTGATAATAGCCATCAAATAAGCTCCCATAGTGGATGAGAGGGGTGGAGTTTCAAAATAAGTGCCATATTGCCATAACTACACAAGGAGAGGGACAGGGTGATTGTTTACCATGGGACGACCTGCCCCCTCCACGCCCCTCCAGTCCTCTGTGAGCAATCCAGGTTTATATATCGTTGGTTTCCGCAACAAAAACATCTGTAACATGGGAAGTAAGCGTCCTAGGTTAAATCCAACGACACCACTGAAAATAGCACTCTTTTTTTTGTGTGAGTAAAGACATTTTGTCTTATGATAGCGAAAGATTCTTTGAGTAAACTGGGAAAATATCAGGATATTTTAAAAAATGTCAGTTTTTGACAACTGTTCAAAGCTAGACTACATTAGCCATGGTGCTCCCAGCACCTGGCAAGTTCCTCTAAAACTGTATGACGTAACTTAGCTTAATATGTCATGCTTATTTTACTCCTGTCCTTCGCAATTTTTTGATAAAAATCCATTGTTATACAAAGAAATGAGGCAATTAGGCCCATTTTGAGTGCCTACAAGAAGATCAAGAGCCATTCCCAAAACTTTTTTTTTTAGCTCAATTCAATTTTCCTATGCTCATCTATGAGGAAAGACAAATTAGAGTGGAATAAGCTGAAAAAAATGTCTTGAAATAGCTTTCGTATCTTCTTTTAGGCACACAAAATGGGCCTAATTGCCTCATTTTTTGGTATAACAATGGATTTTTCTCAAAACATTGCAAACGACAGGAGTAAAATAAGCATGAAGTATTAAACTTAGTTACTTCATACAGTTCTAGAGGAATTGGTCGGGCGCTGGGAGCACCATGGCTAATGTAGTCTAGCTTTGAACAGTTGTCAAAAACTGACATTTTTTAAAATATCCAGATATTTTCCCAGTTTACTCCAAGAATCTTTCGCTAACATTGGACAAAATGTCCATTCTCACACAGAAAACAGTGTGCTCTTTTCATTGGTGTCGTTGGATTTAATTTAGGACGCATGCTTCGCAAGTTACAGCTGTTTTTGTTGCGAAAACCAGTGATGTGCTGAAAAACGTGAAAAAATCTAATATCTCGACTAGGAAAGGAAATCGGACCCTAGGCCATAAGACAATTTTTGTTACATTTTTGATGTTTAATCACTCCTATTACTTTGCTCATCCAAGTACCAGCCACCCTGTCCTATAGAATATCCACGCGAAAATAAATTTTAGGCAATAGCGTCAGATTCAAATTGAGTTACTGCCTAAGATTTATTCTCGCGTGGATATTCTGTAGGACCATCATGTTTGAGTCACCCTAGGCCCCTGCACTACGCTACGTTTTTCTTAACATTTTGCTGAGCAGTTCAGGGGTCTCTGCAACTGCACAGTCTTCCCAACGGAGTCAAAACTGCGCAATTTTCCAGTCCAGACGCAGCGTTTTACCTGCAAAGTGTTGAACTGTGCAGACAAAGTGTTATGAAAACAGTAACATGTGGACCGGCCCTTCACACATGCCTGCGTGTTCTTTTAAAAGTTCGCTCTAGTGGTGTAAGGCCTGTTTTACACGAGTAAGTTTTTTGTTGAAAAATATGTTCAATCTGATCACAACCAGACGATTTGAGGCAGCGAACATCTGTCAATTTTTTTCAAAATGGCTCATTTGTTCAAAAAACTTACTCGTATAAAAGGGGCCTAATAAAGGTCCTTTTACGTGCGATTCTAATTGCTGGGAAATTGTGTTAGGCCCCTTTTACACGAGTACGTTTTTTAAAAAAATGAACGATGCACACGACAGGACGTTTGTGGCGTAGCTTCAGTTTGGCAAATTTCTTAGGCCGGAGACGACCACATCACTTAAATCCAATAGTTCTGTTTAGGTTTAGCCTTAAACTGAACGCCTAGAGTGACTCACGAAGACAGAACAATTTGTTCGGGATGGACGATTCACACGTGCACTGACAGAAAAAAAAAATGTATGTAATTGTATATCAATACATACTTGGCCTAGTAGCTCCAACAAAAATAAAAATAGTTGAAGCAACAGTAAAACAATGCAAAATAGTCACTCAAACCGGCCCTTTTGTGGGTGATATTGATAAAAGAGTACTTTTTCTAGTAGTTCACCCGGAAATCCGCCAGACATCGTATCCGATAGCTTGAATTCCCAATCGCTCGTAAATTCTGGTGGCCCCTTTTTAACAGGGTTTAGATTCCTCGAATTTGTCAGACAAAATGTTTGGTAAAATCCGCAATTGAAAGCTGAAAGCGGTTAAAGCTGAAAAAACGCGCTATAATATTGACAAATAAAAGACGCTTTCAGGTTAAAATTGGACAAAAATGGCAAATGGCGTACTGAAATGGCGTAAAATCGCGTATGAAAAAGGGATTAGCATGCTGAATGGCCGCAAAATTAGCCAAAACGCTATTTCACAGCTGAAATTGGGAAAAATCGCTAATTTGCAATTTGCATAAATAAAGTTGTGGAAAAACATTAATTCGCGAATACAAAATGAAGAAAATCACTATTCGTGGCTAAAATTAAGAAAAACGTTAATTTTCAGTTCAAATTGGGGAAAAGTGATAATTCTCAGTTGAAAATGGAAAAAATTGCTAATTTGCAGCTTAAATTGAGTCAAACGCCAATTAATTCTTGTCAAAAATTGACAAAACTCGGTGGGTAATGCACAGGTTGGAAACGCTGCCACGCTGCTAAAGTTTAGAAAAAGCGAAAATTCGCTGCTAAAGTTGAGAAACATCACTAATTCTCGAAGAATTTATAATTTAAAAATGATTTTTTGACAGAAATATATGGATAGATGTGAAATTTTTGGTTTGAAAAAAAAAAAAAAAAAAATTTATAATTTAAATTCGCACCTTCTGAAGGCATTTCTGTGGCTAAAATTCAGAAAAATGGCAAATTCATGCATGGCTATATAAAAATGGAAAAAATCGCCAACCTACTGCTAAAATTGCGCCAAACGCCAATTTGTGACTGAAATTGAGAAAATTCGCTAATTCACAGGTTTGAAACGCTACGACGCGTCACCGCTACAATTTAAAAAAAGCGCAACTTTTCAGGCTGAAATTGAAAAAAAGCGCCAATTTATGGCACAATAGGCGAAGAAACCGCTAATTCGCGAGTAAACTGAGAAAAATGGCTCACGCATTGCGTTATGGTGAACCAAAAAAATCCTAATTCGTGAAAAGTCCCCCTATTTTGCGGCTAATATTGTGGAAAAGACTTAAGAAAAACGTTAATTTCCAGCTAAAACTGAGAAAAGTGCTAATCCCCTGGTAAAAAATTTAAAAAATCGCTAATTTGCTACTAAAATTGATGAAAACGCCAAAACATCGCTCACGGGATAAAAACGATACTTTGCTGCTAAAGTTGAGAAAATGCGCAAATTCATGGCTATGGAAGGGGGTGGGGCAAAACCGCTAATCTGCGGCTGAAATTATGAGAAGAACGATACACTCGGCCAAAAAAGCGCTAATTTGCGGGTAGAGTCCAAAAATCGCCCCTAACTGAGAGGTTGAGGCTATGATGAGGCCAACAACATGTCCAGATTCATGAGTGTGCTGGCTGGGTGGAATGATGACTAAAATGTGAAATTACCCCCTCCCCTAACCCTTACAAGATTTCAATCTGATCCCCCCCCCCAGACAAATTCCTACCTACGCCACTGCAGAGGGGGGTCATGACCGTCCCTCCAACTTAAGAATATTATACGTATAACTGGTCAACCCCCCCCTGAAACAAATGACCAATAATGAAATAAATACAAATAATTGTTATGAACTTCCCTCTCCGTCACCACCTCCTTACCATTTACAAATTTCCTGCCACTTTTCATTTTCACTTTAAAATTTAGTGCCAAATCCAAATTTCAAATAGTCCTGGAGCCAGCCCAGAAAAGGTGCATGTATTTTGTCACAGGTTCTGATGATCGGAACT
The DNA here is from genome assembly GCA_038030265.1 of Corythucha ciliata. Lineage (NCBI taxonomy): Eukaryota > Metazoa > Arthropoda > Insecta > Hemiptera > Tingidae > Corythucha > Corythucha ciliata. The sequence goes on from CM075938.1 coordinate 55,888,610, forward strand.
CATGGCTCATGGTCCATTGAGTGAGAAAATAAACGTCTGCCATGCCAAAGCGATTTCTTCCAAAGATGGCGGCCATTTTGATGATAAAAATTTGCCCCACCTCTGCACATGCAGGGTGACTGGTACTTAATTGACCAAAATGAGACGGGTGATTGTACACCCATTTTTATACCCAAAAATGAGGCAATTAAGCCCATTTTGAGTGCCTATAAAGAAGATGTTTTGGTATAACAATGGATTTTTCTCAAAAAATTGCGAAGGACAGGAGTAAACTCAGCGCGAAGTATTGAACTAAGTGCCTTCATCCAGTTTTAGAGGAATTTGCCAGGCGCTGTTAGCAACGTTGCTATTGTAGTCTTGCTTTGAACGGTTGTCAAAAAACTGATATTTTCCCGGTTTACTCCGAAAAACTTCCGCTATCACTAAAAAAAACGTCTATAGTCACACAGAAAAAAGTGTGCTTTTTTCAGTGGTGTCGTTGGATTTAACCTAGGACGCCTATTTCCCAAGTTACAGCTGTTTTTGTTGCTAAACCCCCTGCTATGTTAAATAGCGAAAAAAAAATCAATTATCTCGACTTCAAAAATGGAAATCGGACCCATGGAACATTTTTTGTTGCATTTTGGGTGTACAATCATCCCTCTCATTAGAGAACCTATAATCAGACAGGTAAAATCCCAGACGCCATGTTCGTTCTTATCAATTATCAGTCTTGTTGAATCCACCTTTTGTTGATGCTCTGTGGAGCTCTGATTCTGATTAAACTGATAAGAGCGAACATGGCCGCGTAAGCGTCTACTCGTCTTTAAAGGTTCCTTACTCTCATTTGGTTCAACCAAGTACCAGTCACCCTGCATGCGCAGAGGTGGGCAAAATTTGTATCATCAAAGTGGCCGCCATCTTTGAAAGCAACCGCTTTAGCATGGCAGACATTTATTTTCTCACTCAATGGACCATGAGCCTTGAGTTCCGATCTTCAAAACCTGTGACAAAATACATGCACCTTTTCGGGGCTGTCTTCAGGACTAAAAGCTCTTGGGTAAATTAGTCGAATTTTACAATTTTCCGTAATTTCCCCTGTCATCACCACCCTTCGACTTTTTCAGGAACGTGATTGCTACAATACTTTTTTGCCCAAATCTGAAAACGCTAGGATCAACTAGTGAAATTTGCTGGTTTTTTTAAGATTTCGAGCCCTACTGTCACCCCTTCACCACCTATCATCGACCGATAAGCCGATTTCTTGAGAAAAAATTACGGACATGTTCTCCCCGTACCGAAATGTCGTTTTTAGATATAACTTCGAAACAAGTGATTTCAGAATTTTTCAAATATTTTTTTCCGTTTCCTCGTGAAATTTCCTTGCGAATTGACCACAATTTAGCTGAGTTAGCTCATTCATGCTCAATGGGGAACTTGCATGAATGTCCGATTTGGGAGAAAAGTATACCGGTGAATTGGCAAAAGGATATCAGTGGTAGTTGCAGCCCGATTGGTGCATTTGGTGATTTTTAACTAAATTTCAAATTGAATAAATTAATTAAACTGATGTTATCCGGACGACGATGGAAGTGCATGGCCCAACACGATTCGAGTTTCGAGAAAAAATGGCTCGAATCGTTAAAATCGTAATTGGCCATGTTGTCGTGGAGTTATTCAGACTTCAGGTGGTATAGTTGTTGTCTCTCCAAATTAATTGTTTTTATTTCTTTCAGTTCTTCGTCAAATCGATTTATTCAAAGAGGGTTGCGTTTGTACTAAAGATGATGTGTTAATTAGGGTCCTGATGATGGCCTAGACAGGCCGAAAATCGATTTGACGAAGAACTGAAAGAAATAAAAACAATTAATGTGGAGAGACAACAACTATACCACCTGAAGGCTCGAATCGTGTTGGGCTATGCCCTTCCATCGTCGTCCGGATAACATCAGTTTAATTAATTTATTAATTAAAAATACCGGCGACAGAATTATTCATCAATTCCATCTAAATTTCAAAGTTCTTCAAGAGGGGATAGATGGTACGAGGGGAAATGACGTCAGAAAGAAATAACAAGAAAAATTGTCCAACTGATAATATGTCTTAGCCCCCCCCCCTCTTCCTCACACCATAGATTTCATTAAATAGGCTTTGACGTTATCAAATCCCCACTCAAAATTTTTAAATATTCGCTCTAAAAAAATCCTTGATAGATTTCAATGTTTAATGTGAGCAATAGCATTGTGGAAGAGCCTTCTTCAAGAAACACCAGTGCTTGAAAAATGTGCAAGTTCCCCATTTTGCTTAAAATAACCACTTTTTGGTGATTTATACATTTCACACTCCAAATTTTGTGGGTCTTGCTCATTCAGAAACCAATTACTTGGCTCTGGCTTCTTCAAAAACGAAATTTCGCGGGGTTGGCTCACTTGAGACCCATTCTGCTCCTGACCATGGTCACCGCAATATGTATAATTATGTTGTATGTGCAAATCAAAAAACAGGTTAATAATGGAAAATTAGCCTTTTTTTATTGCGTAGAACCTGTATCGTTGGCTTAAATGTCTATATTGAACCTCACATTCACGTTTTGGGAACTAAGTTTCCGGCTGAATTTTTATCTATTTTTCCAGGTCTAGTCAACGGTGTTCGTTCGCGTTGCGCGTGGTTTTTTGGATAAATTCTCGGCAGTGAACTTTTTAAATTGTGCGCAAAAAAGTATGTAAGCTGTTTGTGAGTGGCATGCTGATTCATCACCTGGCTCGCCCCTTTGAGAAAACACCGGCCAATCTTCTAAATGTGGGTATCTTTTTTTTTTTCTTTTATAAAATAATTTTAGGAATACAACTTTTGTTCTTGTTTCAGAGGAAGATTGATTGTGAACAGCAGTCAAGGTTAGTGAATTACTTTAAGGCTCAGTCCATAATTTGAGGGCAGTACACCGTAACAGTCCAAAACAGTCATTGTTATTCGATTTCAGTCAGCTCTAATTTGCAAAATCCCCGTCGTACTGCCCTCATGAACCAGCCACGGTTCGAGCATCATGTTTTCAAACTTTTCGGTTTCGAGCGGTTCACGAAATTAATTTTAAACAACGTATGAGGTTTTTGTTTTCAACGCATGCAAAATAAGAGGGAAGGATTAATCGTGTTATAATTTTGCAACGGACCCATTGTTATATGTAGAACCCCCAAAGGCCCCCTCAAAGCCTTACTCCTATAAGTGAAAAAAATATTTTCATGGCGTGTTTCCTCCTACCCACCAGAGACGCTGATTTGGACATTTTTCCTGGGGGAATACCTGATGATGACACCACTCCTGGGGCGCGTTACTTACTGCATGAAATCACCAAATTTCCGGAGAAGTAGCCTTTGTTATTTAGAACACAATTAATCTAAATTTCGCACATTTTAATGATTTAAAAATGATTTCGTGGGTTAAGCCATGTTAAGCTCTTATACAAAAACAAGTTTTAACAGACAGATTTCGCAGGTTTAATATTTTCACAGGTGTTACAGGTTTGGAAAGACCAATTTCTTGAGTTAGTTCTTTCAAATTCTATGAATAGTTGAAATTCTAGCCTTAAAAAATAGTTTCACATGATTGGCTCATTAACAACCCAATTTAGTGGCAATTTATTGACTCGTAAGTTGACTTTGTGGGATCTGTACAAATTTTGTCGAGAAACTGGAAGATTTAATGCCGGAAACGCGTGACCCTCTCTTGAATGACGGGCCCTCGCACGCCACCGCGGTGGTTTTAGGTCTACTCTGCAACTCCTGTCGAGTGACCAGATGTAGGTACTGCTTTTGGTAGAACCGTACTGCTGCTATTTGGCATGCGGTACTTCTGTATACATGTAGCTTTGGAAACTCAGTAAATGTAAGGAGAAAGAAAGGTGGAGTTTGTGGCTCAGTTGATCATTTGTAGCTAAAATTGAGAAAAAGCGCTATTTCGCGATTCACTGAGGACCTTAGACGGTTAGAAATGAGAAGAATCGCTTCTGTGCTGTTCATAGGGCAAGTCTGGGTCTATAATTGAGGAAAAACATTAATTAGAGGCTACAATTGCTCGTCATGAATCACGAGGTTATTGAACGATGATAACAAGAGAGTGTGTTCTGTTAAAACAGTTAGTGTCACTATCCCTTGAGAGTTTCCCTTAGTTATGACGTCATGGGAACAGTCAAAGGAATAGTGACACTCACTTTTTTTACAGAACAGGCCCCAAATTCTATTCGTTTGACAGTCCCGGACTACTCTGAGCAGCACGAAATTTTGTAACCTCACGAGTTATCATGTCGAATAGCGCGAAACAAAAATTATGGAAGGTTAGTACTTTCAGTGCTGTTAGTGCAGCTTCGGACGACAAACGAACAGGGCTAAAGCTTATTTGGAGACTAAAGGGTCTCATATTGAGATTTCCGCCCCGGGTCCTGATAGACGTATAGGTCTGCCACTAATAAGAGGCATTTGGCGCCAGAAGTTCGTGTGATTCGCGACTAGGCGCGTTGGACGAAACAGACTCGTAGTCGTGGGCACCCGAAAAGTGTGTCAAGTCAAAGAACGTTGGCCCCACGGGAAGGACACCAAGAAGAAGACTATGGATAGAAATTTGCCCTCGAAAAAAAAAAAAAAAAAATTGGCGCCCCTCTGATGAATCTCGCGCCCTGGGGCTGTAGCCCCTATACTCGACCATAGGTTTCATTTTGGGCCTTTTTGGTGATAGGGTGAGGTGGCGTAGGGTATAGTGATTCCTCCCTCCCATCAAGGGCGGGAAGCTCGACAGTTAAAGTCACTTGAGTGGGAAATGGGTTTTTATTATTGACTCTTCGCTTATCTCTGTCGGGCAAGGTGCCTGCATTTAAGGTTTTTAACGACAAGTCGAGAAAATAAACGCGAATGCAAAAATGCTAAATAGTATTAGGAGGAGAGTCCTGCCCTACCCCTCCACACCAATTTTCTTCAGTCAATTTCTCTCTCTGGAGGATTTTATACTTCTTTACTTCTTTTTAGAATTCCTGGAAGATCCCATGAAGTTCTCTTATCAAAAAAACTCGCCTCCCACCAGTATTTACATAATTGACAAGGAAACCCTGCTATATAGAAGATAGATTTCTTCATTAAATGTAAACTAAATGCAATGCCTTCAGGCGTTCAAATGTATGTCGTGCGGTAGAGATTAACAAGAGAAAATTTCGTTGAGCTTAATAGCTTTCCCCCTGCTCTCTTCTACTCACTATCACTCCCATAAGGATATTTACGTGGATGAAGTCCCATGAGCCACGTTAAACAGTACTTCGTGTCTCCCCACTGTAACTAATCAATCGCCTATTAACTAAAGAGAGTCTTTTCTTCCCCTTTTCTTACTTGAAACATCTGGATGGTTTACGCGTCAAATTTCTACGTCTTATATCGATATTTTTTCCTCCAAATTTGTGTTTCTTTTGTTCCTTTTTATACAATGAGTTTACAAGTATTCCTCCGTCGTGAAAGAGCGGATGCGATATTGATTGTTGATGAAGCGTGCTTAAGTCCCTGAGCACAGTGTCTTTTATTTCCTTTTTTAAATCTATCGTTAAAGAGAGCTTCCGCGTACAAGAGCTAGAAGGATCACCTCCCGGGTCAAGTAGACACTATTCTAGGAGAAAAAAAAAATAGGGGGAATCGAGGTCTTTGAATCCTATTTACTAACTACCCCTTGCTAGAATTACTTTAAAAACCACCCCTTGCACATCCTTGTAAGCACAATATAGCCTGCGGTCGAAAAGTGTCATCATGCTTTACTGGCTTCTAGGGATGAGCGTTCAGTTTCATTTCTATCCCTTCCACGTATCGTATGTTCCCCAATATCCATGCTATTTTTTATGTTAATGCAATTAAACATCTTTATGGGAATCAATTGTCCTGCCCAAACCATTAAGATGGCAAGATTATCCATTGTGAACAAAATACCTTTCGTATTGGGGTGGTTATAGTTGCTGCTGGAAAATTAGGGCATAACTCAACGCATTTAGCAATTATTTTATTCCTTCGAGCGTCTTATTCACGCATCTCGTTATACGTGAGTTATTACCACACCTAGGCTACTCTCCATAAAGAATGAAAACTCCATTTTTGTAGTCTCCGCCCCACCCCGCACTTTTTCCTCCCCCAACCATGAGTATTTCACGGAAAGATAAGCCATTCATCCGGTAAGAAAGAGATAAACGAGGTGGTTAGGGCGGAAAAGGCAAATCATGTTAATGAATATGACTATCCCCCGCCGTCGGTTAAAGGTTGTGGGTGTGGGGGTGGGGATTTAAGAGAGATGAACACAAATCTGCACAACTTCAGAGCTTAGCGTGTTAGACAGGGAGAGACTTATTGAAGGGGGTGGGGGGGGGGTGAGCAAGTCGTGCGTCCGTGTTTGGGTGACTAACTCCAAAAAGGGTCCGGAGGTGAAGTGACAGGGGGGGGGAGGTATCGATTGAGGGAAGAATTGAGAGAATGAATTTCTTCCTTCTTTATGACCTTTCTCCTTAGGTCCGAGGGAAAACATCGGATGAAGGGTGGGAAAAAAGTTTCTGATGTCCATCCCTTTATCTCGTCCAATCCGCCCTTTTTTTTACAAGGGTGGTCACAAAACATATACAAATTACGCCGGATTTGTTGTGCCTTTTCTACGGCCCTCTTCGCACCCCCCTCCCCCCATAACCTTTTTACAGCTAACTTGTAAATGTGAGCTCCAAGCGTAATGGCCGGGTGTATAAGCCCCCCCCCCCTCCCCTTGAGATGGTCATTTTGTTGAGGACACGTGACCTTCTCCGGGAGACGTTGGGGGGAGAGGTTATATCGAAGTCAAAGTTAAACGATCCAAAGAAGGGAAGCTCTAAAAATTGACGTTTAAAACACAAAAAATCACCATTCCATTAAACGCATTCCTCCATTCCCCCCTCATACCCCCTTTGCTTGCTTTAAAAGACAGTCTTTCTTCTTATTTTGATGTTTTGTACCTTAACGCCACCCACTCGATCGTTTTAAGACAACCGAGTTTGCGAAACTGTCACGTTTTAGGCCTCCCTAGGCCCCTAATTCGACAGAGTCATTGGAAGAAGTCTGAACTTTTAAGGCGTTCAACAAAAGAAGAAGAAAAAAACGCGAAAAAAAAAAAACTTCACAGTGACGGAACGCTATCCTTCTTTCCTCAACACCGTCGCTCGTCCAATAATTTTACACTTTTTTTTCTGATCTTTTTTTTCCAAGGAATATTTTAAACCGAGAAAATAAAGGAAGAAAAGAACGTAACCTCTTTCGCTCAAACCTCTAATATTTATATTGGATAGTTAAGAACAAGTGTTACCCAACGCGGAGAGCGTGTTCGGACATTTATTGCATTTGAGAAGTCCAGGGGCGGAATAAAGAGGGGGCGGCCCAAAGACGGTATGGAGAACGGTGTGGTCGACTTTGTGGTCAAAAGATATCAAATCGTGGGGGGGGGGGAGTGTGAGAGGAGTTTTGAGGGTCTGGGACTGAATATTGAAATCCTGCAAACGAGTTTCGCTAGAAGGACTGAAGAAAAGAAAGAGAGAGACAAAAGGACTTTCAGGGCTTGCGTTATGACCACTTTACACCTCCCCCCCCCCCACCCACCGAACGGGCTACTTGTCATTTCATAAGTAACCTAGAGGTCAATAAAGTTGAACGAGGGAAAAAAGAAAATGAAGTTAGGTTTACACTTTCATGTACATAAACGGACTAAAAACGAGAAGAAAAGGTTTGAATTACAAGTGCCGGCCGCTTCTTGAGTCCATTGGAGAAATTCGAGTGGTTACCCCGCGAGAATAAAAGAAAATAAAATAAAACGATAAAAAGGTCTAGCGCACCCCATCGAATAGTTAAATTTTACCATATTTTCCAATTCTGCGGGTTCGTGTTCAGGTTCAGTAAAAATGGGAATTCTCCCCCTCCAACCAACACACTGACTGTACGTGGTTGGAACCAAAGACCTCAGTGCCCAAAAGGTTAAGTGAGGATGAAGCGGGGTAGGTGGAATATTCATATTACTTTCTTGTAAGTTACAACTGTCGTTTCTTCTTCGTCACCCAAACGCAACACCGTGCGACACCCCTGACTTCTGAAATCTGGCGCAACACCAGAATTAGAATGCTTCTGTTACGTTGATTTTTCCCTAGGAGGTCAAATTTTAAACTAAATTTCACCACGAAGTTAGTCTTTTGAATCGCGGATTAGGTCAGGGAAGTAAGTAGTCGACGTCGACGTCATCAGCACGAAAATCGCCAACACCAGACGAATTCAACGTTCAGTTCAGGCGGTGAAAATTCCTTCTCTATAAAATGTGCATGACCTTCCGCCGCCCGCACAACAGCCTCCCCGCACCTCTCTCCACCATCACTTTCACCGTCGATTGATAAAGCCTTATAATATAGTTTATCGAAATATTTGAACTCCTGAACCACGTGCCGTTATCGATGCCCCCAAGGTGCATTCTCCGCGTTGTTTTTTTTTTTTCTTTTACAAATCATTTTATTTCGGTTACACATAATTTCTGGACTGGAGAATAACACCGCGTTGGTGGATGAGATTTCTTCGTTCCAGGACGGAAATCTGAGATGATACACTGCTCTCCCTTGAACCCTTTTTCATCTTTTCGCAGGAAGAAAGATTGTCATCATTGTAAACAAAATGAAGAGGAAAGCGTAATTGGATCGCCATTTTTATGTAATTAGGTATTCACCCCGAACCCCGTCACCCTCGTGCCTTAGTAACAAAAGCGCTTGTTTACTATTACGTAAGTATGTCAAAAAGCTGCGTAAATTACACTTTTTCCTCGGTGATATACCTATATTTAATTAACTGAGCTCTCTAATTCAGTTTCACCTCAATACACACCAAGACGACTCATATACATTTCCCTTTCTGCCTCCACTTTTATTTCGATATTTAGAAGGATTTGAGGAAGGAGGGTATTTTATTTCCATTGCCCTTTAGTATCAGAGGCCGCGTTGGGAAACTTTCGTTTGATTTAAGACATCCGGCGGGTCTATTTGTCGCTGAAAATAATGGGTGAGAGCGGAAATCAACGGCGTCGTCGTCGTCCAGAGACTGACGGGAAAGCTAATGTTACACGAAGCTTCGCATCTTCGAGTCTTGTTTTTCTTTATTTGTGCTCAATTATTTAGGGTGGTTCATTGAACTTGGCTGATCGTATAAAATTGGGGGGAAAAAAGACAGTTGAAATTCGTGGAAGAGGGTGGGTATTGGCAAAGGGGCGAGAGAGAAGGTTTTTAGTGAGGAGCGGTCGGTCCTAAAAAACGAAAAAAAAAAGAAAGAAAAAAATATTAATGTGCATAAAATGACCAGAAAAGACGGTTAGAACCCTCCCTCCCTCCCTGTTTCACAGACAGATGGATCACGGCTCTACATTCTTCTCGTTTTCCTTTCGACGACGTTCAGGGTCACTTCATTTTTGTTTCTTCTTTCTCTCTTTAGCAGGAGAAGAAAACAGTTTCAAGCCTCAGATTCCTCTCGATTCTTTAAGGTTTGCAATGCCTCTACGAGTAATTGTCTACACAGACGCTATGCGCCTTGTAGTACGCACTTTCAGTAGAATAAATTTGTTTGGTAGCTGATCCACACGCACAGCTTGGAAATCGAGCCTCTCCGCTTGTTAAATTGATGGGCGAGCTCGCCAAGCATCAACCCATGCCCTACAGTCTTCGCCTGCCTAGTTATTTTTAGTGAAAAAAAAAAAATGCTTTCTCCACGCCCTTTCCTTTTTTAACCATTATCTTCCAGTATGTAACGGTAGTATAATTGGCGTTATCCAAATAGGGAATGAAGAGAAATGGGCGTGGTATTATAGGCGGTGCTTCTCGTTGACATTAGTTGACATTGATGACAAGGGAGCTTGATATTTGGATAACGAGCTTAACAAAAGATGAACAGTGAAATTTGAGGGGTGGGAGGTGTCATCATTAGAACTTTGTTAACGTTTTATTATTAAAACGTCCGCTCACGCGTCTTAATTCGTTATAGGCGTGTGATAGATTCACGTATTACACACCCTTGTCAAGGACAGAGTTTTTGTCATGATCGCGTTTATTGCACTGTGAAATGAAGAGATTTGTGAATAAAACATTGTAACGCCGAGATAGTTCACTGGTAATTACATTGAATATCAATTGCATTTACACGCGCGTTCGCTGCTCTTTAAACCCCGTAATCGAAGAGGTTGACGTAATTTTATTTTATTTTATTATTATTTTATTTTTAAAAAGAAAAATTGCGAATAATTACATTGTAACATCACGCGATTTATCGCAGACACGTGCATTAAATCAGTAATTTCCAACTTTTAGTTCCCGACCCACCATTTCAAGGCACATTCGTGAGGTTTTCTCGTTGTATCCCCAAATTTGGAGGTTGTGGCTCGTTAAAAATCCCCTATTTCGTGGGGTTTTCTTTGCAAATGACCCCTATTTCGTGAGTTTGGCTCTTTAAAAAACATATTTCTCGGGTTTTTATTTTCAAACAGCCAAATTCAAAAAATCAATGTCGCAGGGTTTCCTACAGCGTGAAACCCCAAAATTCACTCTTCCTCCTCCTCCTCTTGCTCGTCTGGCCGTACGGTCTTTTTTTTATTTCATGGAGGGTGCACTTCTCCCGATCCCGAGTGTAACTCCTATCCATATAAACTCGATCGGCAGCCGACGAAAACCCTTTCAAGTTACGCTCTGTTAACGCCAAATCGTATATTGACAGCTCTACGACTTTTTTAAATTGTTGGAAGTGGCTACAGAAGAAAAATATACAAACTACCCGAGGTTATCCAAGTCTCCTCCCATCCTCCCAACCCTATCTCCCGCAAAATTGACTAGTCCGCCCCCTCATATTTTAAAATTCCACCTCGCGGCTACCAGCACCTTTGGACTGTCTTTATAGCCAAACTCGAGAAACTGGATTTTGGAAGGAGCCAACTTTTTTGCGGATTTTTGAGAGAGTCAAGCTCACGAAATTTGGGGTTTGAAAGAGTCAACCATGAAATTTGGTTTTCGGAAAAGTCAAATTTGCGAAATTTGGGCATTACTAGAATCATACCGTGAAATATAGCCAAACACCGGGAAATTGGTTTTTGTAAGAGCCAAAGTTCCTCCTTTGTAAAGGACAAAAGATCTGTTTTTTTAATGAAACCCCTTCTTCTCCCACGGAAGTTGGCTGTCAAGCCAAACTCGCGGTCTGGCTTTTCGTGAGAGGCAAACTTGCCAAATTTTTTATTTTAATCCTCGGACCCCACGCGGAATGATTTGTGAATGAGACAAATCCTATACTTTTAGACTAATAGCGATTTCCATTCAACACACTACACAAGTGTAGTGCCGCGTCCTCACCATAAACATTATGTTTCAATTCAGATAGGACGGATGGAAAAACTTACACCACACTAGTGTATTGCATTGAATAGAAAACGCCATAATTTGTGAATTTGGTCCTTTGAAAGGGCCATAATAATTACAAGGACCGTTGAAAGTCAGCCAGTTTCTCAGGTGGCCTGTGGCCATATTTTTAATGGAAAACAAAAAACATTTAGATTTTCTGTGGTTGTATTCGAACATTTATAAATCTTGCTCTCCCCCCTCCCCCCCATTATATCGTATGCTCCACCAACCGGGAAATAACGTTTTACCTACAAGTGAAGCTAATAAAGAGTTCAATCGTTAGCGATACGAAAAAGTGAGAATGATAATCTAATCAACTTATTGTCTGACGTATGGAGCTCCCTCATCAACCCCCTTCTCCTCTTCACCCTCCACCAACAGAGTTCAAGAGTTCAGAGATAGATATTGAATGATAGAAAGCGAAGTAGAATCAATGGAAGACTTACTTGTGTTCCGGCGAGGAGGGGGTGGTGGTAGTAACATCGCAATAATTCTTCAACGTTTTGACGGATGTAGACAGATTTGGGGGGGGGGGCAAACAATATTTTTTAAACGTTTTCTCCATGAAATGACTTTTATTAAAGTACAATTTGATGCATTAAAAAATAAAGCAAATCGATATTTCGAACAACAACAAAAAAAAAGTTTACATAATACTAGGCAGACGTTGGTAACGTTAAATACTCAATAAGTACCTGCGTAAAAAAATCAAACTGAACAGAAAAAAAACAAATGATATTAAACCGAAAATACTTTTTTATCCATTTAATATTTTTTATGGCTGAGGAATTTTTTGTATGCATACAAATATTTACATCAACCCAAATTAATTTACTCGGATTTCAAAGGAAAAAAATAAACGTATATTGTACTTGCAAATAGAAATTTTTCAGTACAACCAATACCAGTAAAAAATTTGAAAAGAACTTAATAAAAACATCATCTAAATTGGCACGTCGAGTTACTTGATTTGTATTTACACGCAACATGTTTCACTTATATCATTTTTGCGACGGAAAAAATAAAAATATTCAAAAACCTAGGGCATTGGGGCATCTACAAATGTTACAGGCTACTAAATTTGTAATTTATTCGAGCAGAAATTGGATTTTAAAAATTATTACGTCACTTCTTTGTACTTTTTTTAACGTATTTGTAAATACACATTTTGGTTTTATTTCAATTTTAAACAACAGAATGTCTATTGATATGATTTTAGATGACAATACACGGATCCCCCCTTTGAGTTTAATTACTAAGAAATCTAATTAGTAGTAAAATATTTTTTCGATCTTCGTTTAAAAATCTATTCAATTGAAATGTTGGGCACCAAACAAGGGGGGAGGGAGCGCTACTCGGACAATTTCATCTTCCACGCGAGAACAGAGTACGAGTCAACTTTTGTGGTGCTTAATTACTAATATTTTTAATTAATCTTCGTAAAATTCAGAACATAAATGAATAAACAATAAACGTTTAAAAATTATCACAAATTTACACAGAGAGCTCGACTGTAAATCACTAACAAAAATCGGTGTTTTGAAAAAGTCAACAAAGAATTGTATTGCAGGGGGAGGGGGTGGCCACGAGTTTTAATTTTACCTCAAACGATTCACCTCGAGTCGAGCTCCTTGTAGCGGTAACCTGTGACCCCCGCTCACCTGCGTCACAGATACGGTCCAGTCGGAAGACACATGGGACTGCGCGAGCGTGACCTTCTGATTGGAACGGCGTAGCGTTGCTTAAAATCCTCGAAACTTCGCTTTATGGCGTCCCTTTCACGGATGATGTCATTCAATTGAACTCTTAACTTGTGAACTTCAGTTTGGAGATTTTTGTTCATAATTTCGAGTTCGTGTCTCTGGTGGAGACGTTTGGTTCGACAGTTTTGAGCGTAGCCTCGATTTTTTAGCGTTCGTCTTTTCTGTTTGAGTCGAACAATAGCCTCTCGAGGGTAGCCGTGAAGACGTTTGTTCAAGTCCCGCACGGTCAGGCACATGAGTAATTCGTCGGAGATGATATCTTCGGCGTTGGAAGAGGCAGTGGTAGCGTTGCTGGCGACGCTAGGCGTGGAACGGTGGTGCTGGGACATGTTGGAGTGTTGGGGGGTGGCCGATTGTCGTTGATCAGGCCTTTGATAGGGAGAGTAGCAGTGAACGCTGTGATGGTGGTGTTCATAGTCGAGCCTTTTGGGACCGCCAGACCCTATCATACTTCCTGGGTGTTGCTGAAATTGTGCCCATTCTTCAGGGCTAAGATCATTAGCACAGTTTGGCCTTAAATCTAAAGGAGCTTCTTGCCTAAAAGGCAACCAACCCATGTCTTCCATTTGAGGCCTCAGTGGAACGGCCATTTCAACGTGGTAGTGCCTCGACATGGGCGATTCAGATGAGTCGCGGTCTGGAGGCGTGTGAGGTGGTGACACTGGTGGCTCGTACATATGCACCATCATCTGTTGATGTGACATCGGTACAGCAGCATAATCTTCTGAGTGGTGACCGGGAGGGGTCAGGAGATTATGAGGTGGCGACTGGCCCGGATGGACCATACCACCAGCGTAAGGCATGGACATCGATGGCAATCGTTCAATTCCACCGCCCTCTTTTTTCACCGCCACTTCCAAATGGTCCAGAACAAAATCTTCGACGTACTGATCAGCAAGAACGTTCGATTCCATTTTGTTGTCAACCTGAGCTTCCATTTTCAAATGTATTCACATTCTGCACTTAAATCCACACGCGATAAACAAATTACCCGTAACTGCAACACCGCTAAAAAAAAAAAAAAAAAAAATACAAGTTTTAATTGATTGTAAAACTCATCAATTAACTCGAAAGGAACGTATATTTAATTCACGGAGACATCAACACTTCCAAGCTAGGGTCTCGGATTTGAACTGACTTCTGCGCTAAACGATATTGTCGGTGGTTTTTCAGGCTCGAGTTCGCGTGGAATCGTGGGTGTGGCATGGGAAGGGGTTCAAGCGGGTGAAAGGATTTTATCCAATAACAGTTCGGCGGCCAACTCACCAAGCTCCGCCTTTTCACTCCTTCCTTTCAGGAAAGAAAGACGGTTATCAGGGGGCGCACAACGTACGGTCGTGATGTGTGTTGGATGGGTGAAGGAGAGGGTGGGTTTTAGAGTGTCTTCCTCTGTCGTCGACGACGACTCTCCTTTTTTCCCCCTTCGGTCCATTTCAAACGCGGTCGGCTCCTTTGAAGCCCTTCATATCAAAAGATGCCGCTATCTTTTCTTTCTTTTTTCCACTAAAGATCTTTTTGCTAAGGTAATTTTACTTCATTTTTTGATAAATAAGCAGCTCCCAAAACAAAAAGAACAGTGGCTATGGTTCTTCCCAGCAAACTGCGCGCCTCGTCCTTCTTCACCTCTCGTGGTTTATGCGCCGTATTTTTACGATTTATATTTATCAACCACTACTCACTCGCACGTCATGCTAATTGTTAACGCTCCAAGGACGAGGCGTTAATTCCGGTCAAAGGGGCTCACACTTACTTCAAATTGGTTAATTGGGACAGTTTAAATCTCACCACATCTTCAAATAAAATCAATCAAATATAATAAAATGGTTATGCCACACGTTGTAGACTGCGCTTACGGCATTAAACGGCCATATCATCGTTGAGGATTGTGGTTTTAGGTCATATTTATCACAATACAGCCTTTCAACTTGTTCAATGGAGTGAATTCTGACAGGACGTTTAAATTAAAGCATTGAAAAAAAAAATTAAACCAAACGAACAAAAACCCGCGTAATGGAGTCATTCCTTTGTTTCTAAGAAATATTTTATTGCATGAGCATAATTATATACGTGGAATGAATCATGTATCGTCTTCAGCACCCCGTTTACTATATCGTCCGTCGGTCCCACTGCAGCACCGTCTAACTAACATTTTGTCGGTTTTGGGGTTGTGATGAGTCTCAATTCTAATTTTCGTGCTGGATCGAATGGTGAGCTCCTTTTTCCACTCAAGAAGTTATTTTTTATTATTTATCTACCGAAGTTATTAATGTTATTAGTTATCTATCTAAGCCTGAAGCCTGAAACAACAGCAGCAATTTGAGAATTTTTTCATTTCAGCCACTTTTTCAATGATGAAAACTGAGCACACGCGTAATAGTATTGGTTTCCGGGATAGTTACAAAAGGTAAAGTGAACGATTGGGTGGAGAATAATTATTGAAAATCAGTTTTTTGCCTCTCCTGAAAAGTTGTTGATAATCAGTTAGCCGCAGTGTTGCAGTGGGACCGATGTAATGTGTATGCATTATGCAGCAGGGATCGGAGAATACATATAGAATGCCTGTCAATTCGTTAAAGAAAACTGACACCCTCCGCCCACCATCAACACCATTTAGGATTTTTGGCTGGATGTCCGCCAATCTGTAATCCAACTCCTTGAAGCATAAGAATCGAATATAAAAAGGGAAATCGGCGGATTTAAGAAAATGCAAGTTCCCCCACTGTCTAAATTCCACCTAGGTATATGAAAATTAACATTTTACATTCAAAAACGCGAAACTTATCAGCAGTAAATCATCGATTTCACCTCCAACTTCTCGCATTATTGCTCGTAGTTGGATTCATAAAAAATCACTTTGGATTTTCGGATTAATAGTTTCGAGGAACCCCCAAGATTTCACCAAAAACCGTCCAGGGGTGGACGTTTTTTATCGTCATTTTTTCAAAATGCTTCAATTTGAACCAGGCTCGGTTTGTAAAAGTCCCTTCGGACAACATTGAATTGCCTCAATGCCCAGTGCAGCTAGAGACGTCCTATACTTTCCCCGGACATTGTGCTATACTTACTTTTTAAAGCGTCCGGGGACGTCCGGGCTCATATTTCAGATGTTAGGGGAGATGTCAGAATTGTCCTCTTTTTTGTCCTATTTTTCGGTTTCTATACTTACTGTAACGTCAGGTATATTTAACTCCCGACATCTTTCACGTTTAATGTTTACAAGGCCGCGGCTGCGGCGCTTGCTCGCAACGTCACCAGTCCACGTTTCTCCCTTACGGTCCTCATCAAATCAGCCTTGGAGACGCGGTCTCCTCCCTAACTTGATTTCCCAGGTCAGGTCGAGCGCGGGGATCATATAGCGCAAAGTCCAGTCGAAGAACAATACAGCGATTTTGTCAATGAATCGCACTCTCACACTCTGTCACTCAAAAATCTGAAATCCCCCCCCCCCCCAATACAGAACATTGGACCGACAAACCAGGCAATTTGGCTCACAGTCTGATTTAAACCTATAGCCTACATAATGCGCGTTTGGCACTTTCAGTACAACATTTCGCCATTTTGATTCATACAAACGCCAGTTTCGCGGATTTTCTCTCTTTAAAAACTAAATTTGGCTGATTAGTCTCGTTCAAATCCCATTTTCGGGGGTTTGGCCTTTTCATAAACCAAATTTCGTGGATTTTGCTCTTTCCAAAACCATTTTTATACGGACTTTCATTCTCTCATAGAACCCAATTTCGTGGACATTACGGCTCCTTTAAAACCCTATTTCCGGCATTTTCGCCCGTTCGAAAACCAAATGTCGTCGCGCTTAGCTCTTAAAATCTTAACCGATTTTATTCGGCAATTCGGATTTTGTTGGGTTTATTCAAAAAACTACTTTGGCAAAAAACGAACGACAAAAAACAAATTTCGTGATTTTGGTTTTCTCAAGTCATAAAAATTCACTATTCTTATGACCAAACGTTTCAAATTTGACACCTTATAAGCCAAATTTCATTAATTTTTGTTATTTCTTACCCAAAGTTCGCTAATTTTCACGATTTTAAACCCTTTTCAGAACCAAATTTCATGAATTTTTGTTATTTAGTACCCAAATTTGGCTGATTTTTGCGCTTTCAAAACCCAAATTTCGTGGTTTTCGCTACTACTGGAATCAGTTTCCCAGGTTTGGCTGGTCCAGAAAATTAATTTGGCTCTTTCAAGAACTGAATTTGCGGATTTGACTCATTCAAAACCAAATTTCACGGATTTTGCTTATTTCACAAACGACAATGCCCGGCGTCCTCGGAGACCACTTTTACGTCTGGTCAGTGGTCACTCTGAGTGCAGCCAACTTCCAGCTCAACGGCAAGCACCAATTATAGTTGACCAAAAATGAGCGTCTCGCGTTATCATCGATTTTTGTCGATGTCATGTCGATTCATCGAGGCATTCATCATCTGAGCGGTCTGTCAAAGCTCTTTCTCCTCGCGGGTTGGATCTCCGCAACTATGAACTCTCGTTTCGGCCGTTGAACTTCATTTCATCATGGTCTGCCGGGACCAAAAATTAACATTGTATAGGGCCAAGAAACTGCGCGTCGTCCGCAATTTTCTTTTATTCAGAATTAAGCCTATTGAATCACCCCCCCACCCTGCCATCCAGGCAAGTAATTTTTGTCGCTATCAACGAAAACCACCCGCAACCGCTTCTGGTAAAAAACGGTCATTTCTGTGTCGGATATCCATATTCATTGTCTGAGGGCCCAATCTAGTTGACCGAGCCTGGTATATGATATTTGGGACACAATTTCAAGTTTATTGGCCAAACTTGTCGTATTTTGGGACGAGAGGGTCAGTTTGGAAGCCATCACTGAAATTTTTCTTGCAATTAATGGATAACGGCTCTTTCTAAGCGCTGTCAGTTTATTATGTGGTGTGGAAGGGGGTGGATTGACGATTTTCTTGCCGAGGTCTGATTTACTTTCTACTAATTGATTGACTTGTTGGACCCCTGCCTCCCTCTAGCTACGCCCATGGCTTCGACAGCCTGAGCTTCTCCTCCTTCACCAACCCTCTCACGCTCGCTATAGTGAACCTAAATAATTGAAGCGTAAATAAAATAAACTTCGTGACGGAGGTGACCATGTTTTGCACGTGCACTATTTCCTTCGTGTTCCATTTTTTTCCCCCGCGTTTTGTAATTTATTTTTTAAATCACGCGTTGTTGCCGGAGGAAACGAAATGAAAGAAATAATAAGAACGCAACAACCGGGTGCAGCATTGCAGAGAATATCATCCCCGGCGCCAATTTCTCGGAATTGGTTCAGAGCATTGTGTATCTCAAAGCACCCCCCCCCTCCCACAACCATTTCCCAACCAACCACCAACCGAAGAGGAGTGCTCGTGTGCTATCCATTGACATTCCCAGACGTGATGCCCCAGTCGTGAGAATTCTCTCCGGTGTCAAATCTGAGTCAGCATTTTATTGAGAAAAAAAATGAAGAAAAAATAAATACAATAAAAAAAAAAATGAAAAGGATGACTGAGGAGAAGGTAGGGATTTTTTTGTGAGTGTGTAACAGAATTAAAACAATATTCCAGGCGAAAAATCAAGTAAACACTCGCTTTGGAGTTTACTTTTAGTTTTGTCTTTTTTTTGTTTATTCCAAAAACAGGCGTGGGAAATATGTTGGTTATGGTATGCTCTGTATAAATAAAAGTTTTTTCCAGCCAGGCACTCGTCAAAAAATATTCAATTATTCGATGAGACTGTTTTAAAATTGTTCCTTCCGGCAAGGTTTCTAGAGCATTCATTTCTTAATTAATTTTATTTCCCAGAGGACCCCCTTTTCTTCACCAACCATTCACATTTTCTCGCCATATCGCGTTGATCGTCGATAAATTCGGTTTAAATTATACATTTTTATTATTATTTAAAGGAAAACAGGCTACAGCTACATGTCTATCATTAAAATTGCCGAGTTCGACGATTTTTATTCTCTCTAATGCATTCATTCAATTCAATTCACAATCAATTTTTGAATACAAATCACGTCTGCTGCGGTTAACGCATATCGATAAAACGGCAAGGTTATCAAAAACAATTATTTTCATTGAATGAAAAATGGTGGTTGGACGGGGAAGGTGGATGTTGACGAAATGACCTTTTTTTTTGGTTTTTAGGGGGAATGATCCATGCGATTTATTTTCGGGCTACTAAAAAGATTTTCTCATGGCACATTATTCGTTTATTAATAGAAATTGCAGCGTCGGTGATTTTTAGAGTTTCCGTTGAGCCACGGCAATTTTGCCAACTCCGAAATTTTCCTCTACAACTACGAAGGGTATCGGGTTACCATTCTTCGTTCTGAGGACCTCTGAAAGCTCAAAAAAAAACTCAGAAACCTTTTATTTTTTCATTCAATGAATCGCTTTCCTCTTATTCTATTCAATAAAGAATCAAGCATTGTTTAAAAAACAATAAGTTTTTGAAGTTACGGCTCTGGGAATAGCTGTGAAGGAGAAATTAGTTAATTATTCTACGGAGACTGTGAGAGAACGGCGCCCAAAAATATAACAACAAAATGAAAACAATTAATTCTTAATTTAGCGTCCATTCGGGGTTGTTGATCCTTTGTTTGATGTATGTCACAGTTTAAGGCTGGTTGCTCAATTTTCCTTGCCATTCCATTCCGGCTATTGGCCAACTTTGTTTTTTCTTTTCTCAAAATACAAAACGACCTGTCCTTTATATTGCGTCTTATTCCCCACCCTTCAGCACCCACTTCAAAGCGGGCGTCTTTTTTTTTATTAACAAGAACAAAAATTGAGAAATATTTTTCTTGGCCTATTTAAAGTTTTCTTTCAATAAAAAATTATCGTATTGTTAACATAACCACATCTTTTTGGTATAACAAAATCCGCCTCCTCTAATTCTATTGAAAATTCAATGGAGACGTGAGTACGCCGTTAACCCCTCCCACCAGTCATTACTGTAAGACGGTTGGGAGTTTGACCCATGGAGAAAGGAAAACCTGTTTCCAGGCCCCTCTTCATATCTTACCTGGGGCACCCACTTCGAAATGCCTCAACCAATAAAGGATCTCTAAAAAAACATGGTTCTCATGGAATAGTACGCCATTATAACACTCGATTAACCATTTCTACACAGGTCTAACAACGTTTAGATTACCGAATTATTCCCAACCCCACCATAACTTACCAATCGCGATTTTCGCTCCTCATTGATACCAGTTTACACGAAGTTGGGGGGGGGGGGGTTCTCCCTTTCCCCCAGCTCCCACAAACACGCCGACACATGAAGTAAGAAGTCCACTCTGACTGAAAAAGGGCATTATTAAATTTTCAGGGGTGAAATTGCAAGGTGTTGAGTTTATGTCGCTATATAGAACTGTTTTCTTCGGGCGATAATTGCAGTTTTCCTGATTCTTAGGCCTCAACTTGTCCTCTAGCGCGGATTCGTCCATAAGAGGACAGTAATTTTTTTGTATTACATTGGGTTCATGGTCTCTTCTAGGAGTTTCCGTCCTGAGTTGTTGTCTAAAGCTCCGGCTACACGGTCAAGGTTTACTTGTCACTTTTACTTGACTGAAAAAACGGTGTGGCTACACGGCTTATGCTTTCCTTCAGTTTTGAGCTCAGTTCAGTTCTGCCTCAGTCCGCTTCAAGTCTTCAGAACGGATAGACCTCAGCCAAGTCACGATATGAGTGATAATTGCGATATGCAAGTATTCTTTTTGGCTTTGCTGGCATTGAAAAGAAGTAAAAAAAAACAGCAATCGAACGAAGTGGTGCAAAAAGTGGTTACTCCGTAGACCCTCCAACACTCTTAGCTTTCCATATTGTCTACAGCAGCAGCTCGCCGGTAGCACCATCCGCTCATTGCATGGGTATCTCTCCTCGCTCCACTTGAAGCTCGACAGTCCTCATGAGGTCGAGTTCGGTTAAGTTCGTCTTCATTCGCCACCCCCCTCAACACCCCTTTCTTCTGAATTGTCACAATTGTCACATTCGCTTCACAACAATCAAACTCTTCGATCGACTGAATATTTCAATTCATTAATAAATAGGTAATAAATTCATTAATAAATAGTTGAAAGACTCCTCACGGCCTCACGTGATATTAGCGATGATGCGTAGGGCGCAGGATGGTGTATTAGTAAACAAATAAGTAGGTATATCCAATTTAATATTAATAAGAATTAACTAATTATTTTTTTATCTTCGACCAAATCCGGAAATCCCGCAGATAAAAAGGCGGATACACAGAAACTTTTGAAACCGACCTCGCCTGCGGCCTGCCGATGGCGCTGAAGGATGAGCTTGAGCTATAGTAAGCAAAAATTCAAAAGCTCTCATGAAATTATGCATTTGAAAATGTCAATATATTTTTTTTTTCAAAGTTGTTAACACACCTTCAGTATTTGGGATCAAGAGATTAACAGAAATTTGGGTTGGACGGGTTAGTGAAGAGTGCGCCGATTTTTTCTTTTTCTTCGTCGACAATAATTTTCTTTGAGAGCGAATTTTGTTTTTTTCATGGAGGTGGATGAGAAGGATCCCGGAGAAATTCATGGACAGATGTTTTACTGGAAGGTACTACCAAAATTCCTTCCTAGCTCACAAACACCGCTCTCCTGAAGACTGCTCGATGTTTTGTGATGACTACTTCTAATCGTCGCAATTTTGGACGTGACCTTCTCTTTCTTAAGGTGTATCAGTCTCGCGAACATCTTGTCACAGAGGAGCTTCAGGAGAGCTTCAATTTCAAGACTATGTTCTGCCAGTTAACTATAATTTCCTTAATTTAGGGAGTTTGACGAGCCACAGAGGGCAAATGCCCCAGAGGCAGACGATCATATTCGTAATCAGCTACGTAAAACCTTTCGAATGAGACCAGTTTCATTCATGTCCCTAATTAAGGACTTTAATTAGCTATAAAATCCTTAGGCCCCAGATACCCCACGGCTAGGGTGACAAGGCGTCCTTCTTTCCCCGGACTTGTCTTACTTTCTTGAGCGTCTGGGGACGTCCGAGCTCATTTTTCTTGTGTCCGGGGAGAGATCGAAATTGTCCTCTTTTTTGTCCTACTTTTTCGGTTTCTACTTGATGTAAGTAACCCCTGGATTCCTAATTCAAAACATCTTTCAAGTTTTCATCTTCAAACAAAGCTGCAGCTCCTAGCCAGAGCCAGTCCCCATTTTGCCCTGGCCGAGCTGAGCCGGGTCTCCCTAACTCCACCAGATCAGGTCGAGCGCCAGGGGCGAAGAGATCGTAGCACAAAGTCCACTCAGAGAACAATACAGTGATTTCGCCCACTGAATCTGTTCCACACAACGTCATGCCTCTATTTCACTCAAAACTCTAAAATTCAGCCCACAACACATGAGAACATTGGCCGATGAACCGGAAAATAAGACTCACAGCCTGATTTAAAACTAGTCATGCGTTTGACACTTTCAAGAACAAAATTTCGTAATTTTCACTCTTCCAAACTTCAATTTCGCGAATTTTCGCTCAATCAAAATTAAATTTGGTGGATTCGTGTCGTTCAAATCCCAATTTCTGGGTTTGCTTATTCAAAACCCAAATTTCTTGGAATTTACTCCTTCACAAACTAAATTTCTGAACTTTTGCTCTTTACATAATCAGTTTTGCAGGTTTGGTTAATAAAAAAACCAATTTCGCAAAAAACGAGCGAAAAAAAAATTCTAATTTTGGCTGGAAATTTTCACTCTTCCATGAACGAACGTTTCAAATTTGGCACCTTAAAAACCAAATTCCACTAATTTTTGTTATTTCGTACACGAATTTTGCGGATTTTCTTGCTTTTAAATCCCGAATTACGTGGGGTTTGCTCTTTGATCAACTAATTTTACGAACTTTTCCTGCTTCAACACCCAATTTCGTGGACTTCGCTCCTTTATCCCGACTTTGGGGAATTTTGCATGATGGAAAACCAAATTTCGTGGCTTTGCCTCTTTGTAAAATATGTTTCGCGCGGGTTTGGTTACGTCAATGACCAAAATTGGTGAAAAAATAATGACGGAAAAACAAAACTCGTGATTCTAGCTTTTTCAATTCACATTTTCGCTGTTGATTTTTCATGACTAAATGTTTCAAATTTGACACCTTCAAAATCAAATTTCACGAATTTTGTTATTTAGTACCTACCCAAATTTCACTGAAGTCCGTGCGTTTAAAACCAAACTTTCGCGGTTTTAGATCTAACTGAAATCAGTTTCGCAGGTTTTGCTAATTCAGACAACGAATTTGGCTCTTTTAAAATTCAAAGTCCCTATTTTGGAGTATTCCAAACCTTAATTTCGTCAATTTTGGTCTTTTAAATCCCCAAATTTTGCGGTTTTTTTAAAATCAAAACCTAATTTTGTGGATTTGGCGCATTTCCACCACGATTTCACAGTAGTTGGTTACTTTACTCACCAAATTTCGTGGGTTTGGCTCTTGGAGTCCAAAGTTGTACACGGCGTAGACCAATTCGAAAAGCTAACATCGAAAACACAAATTTCTTGATTTGGCAGCTTGAACCCAAATTTTACTGAAAATTTACGCCCTGTCATAAACAAAATCGCGGATTCTGCTTCTTAAAAACCTTAATTCACGAGATTTTGCTATTTTCTGCTTAAAGGACCCTAATTTTGCGTAATTTCGTTCTTTCAAAAAACGAATTTCGTATCCCAAGTTTTTTCTACAATCAGTTCAGAAATTTCGCTTGTTCGAAAAACAAAAATGTGGCTCTTTCAAAAAGCAAATGCATTGATTTGGCGTCACAAACGCAAGTTTTGCGGGCTTTCGCTCTTTCAAAACCAAATTCGCTGATTAGGCTCACATTCAAAAACCATGATTTAATATTTTTGGCTCTTTCAAACCTCGGTGCCGTAGTTTTCGTTCTTCTCAAAAATTTATTTCCAACCTGAAACGCGGACCTCTCCTTTAACACCAAACTGATCAACGATTAGTCGTTAGGAGTCCTACTCTACGTCGAAAGCGTCCTACTATTGTCCTACTTTTCGAACCAGGCGTCCTCGGAAACCACTTTTTCATCTGGTCGCCCTAAGCATGGCAGACTCCTAGGGCCGTATTCAAAAACTCACCTTTACAAAGCCTTAACTAAAGGAGTTGAAAAATGTGATGGTTTTATACAAATGTGTCATCTGTTTTGAAGCGCTTAAAGGAGATGTAAAGGTTAAGCTTGGTTTCTGAATACGGCCCCTAGACTCTTAAATAGGGGCTCATAAACTATCATTTTGCTGCACACCTTTCAAAACTGTACTATTTCCGGTTGAATGGGACTGTCGCCAGCTCTCGGTCTACAACTTCCTCATTGTCATTGCACAAAATGTTATCTTGCAAATGCACAAAATAATTTTTCCTGTTTACCGTGTGCCATATGCCCGGTGCTGCGCTAAGTTCCGCCAAAGTAATGAGCATTGTAAAAAAAAAATTGAAGCATTCCACGGTTTGATGTTAGACAGTGGGAGCTGCAAAGAAGAAACTCGTTTTAAACTTTTTTTTAAAATTACGATTGTAATGGAAACATGAGTAAAATTCAAGGTTTTGGTGAAAATCTATGTTAATTTTGTACATATTGTACTTTTTTTTTTTACCATGAGAGAAGAGGGAGTGAAAAGAAACAATTCAGGCGTTCGGCTGATGCGACCGAAGGTGAACTTGGCCGAGCCCGACCTCACGAGGACTCCCGAGCTTCAAGTCTCGCTCCTACTTTACCGCCTGTAAAACTCCCCACCGCCAAGCGGTCCACACCGGTAACGCACCAGCCTTGACCAGCTGGTGTGACTGACGGGGAGCGGAACGAGGATAACCAGGACTTGCACGTGTCGGGTCACTTCCCGGCCGTCATGTCAGGCTTAAACCTGGTCATGTGCCTTTCCAGGCATCAAGCCAGTGCGGGAAGAAGGCACAATCCTGGTTACTTCGTAGAAATCTACATTCTCATGTCAACTTAATGAAGGATTTAAGAGACGACGTCGAAGAGTGGAGAAGTTACGTCCGAATGGACATAGACGCTTATTCTGAGTTATTGCGGTTAGTTACTCCTTTAATTGAGCGTGAGGACACAGTATAAAGCGAGAGAGTATCACAGTATCACTGGACCTCAACGTTTTGGACTGAAGAAAAAGCTGAGGAAAGAATGAAGGCCGGCCACACGCTCAAGCTTGCGCGAGAGAAAGCTTGATACTTGACGTGAATTCTTTCAAGCCTTCAAGCCGCGCCTGAGGCTTGAAGGAGCTTCAGTTTTGCCGTCCACACGCTCAAACTTTACGTAGGGAAAGACTGATTCGAGCTTTCCGTAGGGAAAGCTTGACCGTGTAGCCGGGCCTTAAAACCTTTTATGGACCCTTCCGCTCTAGCATGGAGTTCTTGGAGCGAAATAGGTTGGTTTTCAAGTTCAAATGACCGCGCGCGGAGAATAACGAATAGTCGAATTTCTATTAGAACCTAGCCGTTTTGCCCACTTAAAATTGCCAAATTCGGAGCATACAGTGGCCAAACCAGAAATCGCCCCGGGAGGGGCTAAACCGGCTATTGATAGTGGAGGTAATTTTGGTAGGACGGGAAGGGGCAAATTGAATGCATATAAACATATTATGATTTCCCCTCGAACAATCAGACTCTCTAATAGTGGTGACGAGGAGGAAGTTTTCCGGTTTACGAAATTTTAGAAAATTCTTGATTTTATTGAGTCTGATACGCTCAAGAGGCATGAAAATGAACACGAAAGGGAGAGATTTTTTTTTTTCCTATTCTTTATACTCCGCATCAACGCTTTCCTTCTTTCCTTTCCGTCTTATATGAGCGCCTTCATGAAGAGCCTATCGATGACGGTCATCTTTATAGCCCCGGCGGCCTGCGGGCCCATTATTTAGCTGGGCAATGGCTCACGCCAGATACCAGATACTCCCCATTGTCTGTATAAATGCTCCCCAGACACGGTTCAAGCGCCCTTTTACTTTTTTCTTGTTCTTTTTCCTCCCCCTTTGGTTGCTGGAAACTCGGATAAAATATTAACGTTCGAAAATCACGTTCATTCATCGCTTTCCCTTCGCCTCACCCTTCTCTCATCTTCTTTCGAACTCCAGTGTTTAGTAAGCACTCGCTCTCTAAACAATTTTAGTCGCCGCCTCTTTAAATTCGCATTCACACAACCTTACATCCCCGTTGCGTCTTATAAATAATGAGCGACCGAAAAAACTGTGTAAGACAAAATCGATAAGGATTTATTCAATTGGTTTATGTCGTTGTGGCCTCAGATGGAAACCCTCCCGTAATCCCAAAAGTTCACGGGGATGTGCACTTGATTGAATCGGCAGTCGAAGGAAGGAGTCTCTTAGTATGATGGCTAAGAATTGGTGGCTCTGAAGTAGTGGGGGAGGGGGTAAAAGGACTTCTCTCAAGACGATAAAGTTGGGAACTACGGTTTCAAGTTATAGCTTTCGAATAATTACGAACAACTTATAAAGTTGAAAGGAGAGGGGAAGGGGACTTCTATTTAAGGGCACTGACTGATTCACGATGTCAAAAGACCGGAATTATTAATTTAGGAAGTTCCGTTCTCCTTTGGAGATTGAGAAAAGAAGGAATGGATATCGAAATTAAATTTAACCTGTGCAGTACCCATATAAGAAAAATTCTTAATCATTTTCGCTAAATCCTATCAATCATTGGAGGAGTAAAATGATTAACTGACGTTGTTATTAAAATAATAACAACTCGTTCAAATAATAGAGAGAAGTGGTATTGTACAGAAAGGAAAGATCTACACAACTGCCAGTTTTGGCGAGTGTGGGTAGGAACCGGCGGGATGGAGAGCTTTCAAATGTTTACCTGCCGAGTCGGCAGTTGAGAACAGAAATTCCTCTTCCTCCTCCCTCAATTAATCCTCCGAAGGGGCACCACGGGAGAGTTTTCATCTCCTCTCCGGTTTGGGTTAATTACTTCAATTTTAACGGGCAGAACAAAGTGTTTAAAGGGTGGTGAAAGGAGTAGACAAAGAGGAGAGGGGGGCTCTTCTCGTGCGTTCATAATTTAAATGCCACAAAATTCAACTTGCCAACCATTTGACTTCCCCCCTTCCTGTTCGGTTATTTATTCTCCATTAAAGCTTTCGCCGCAGATTTTTTCATGAATTCACTCCTTTCTGCTCAAACAAGGGAAATCCTTTTGGTAGTCAATGACTTGAAGGGCATAGATTGGTCAATATTTGTCGATTGTTCGGTTTATAAAGACAATTTACCCCAACCCGCACCCATCCGAGAACTTAGGTCACAGAGATTCAAAGACATGTTTCAAATAAGAGACACGCTTCAATTACAAGACATGTTTGAATTACCTTCACTGTAATCGTTTGGGAACTAAGGGGATTTCAACGGATATTCATGCAATAAAGTTGAAAGTTGTGACTGAGAAGAATCTTCCCCTTTGAGGCGTTGAATACATTTAAAAGTTCATCCGATTTGTAAACACACTTATGAACCACGCACTCCGGGCGTTACGGAACCTGTTCTATATAGGGAATTATAATGAGACCTTTACGGGGTGTCATTTTACCCCGTGAAAAATGACTTCACCGGGACACCTCACCTGCTGTGAACTTGAGGGCGCGATTAAAGGCCCTTTCACTTCGCGCCAGTACAAGTGAAAAAAAGTCCCCATTGAACCGCATCTGCCATTTTTTTTTACTATGTCGTAAGTGGCACCCCACCACATCTTCTTTGTTAGATGGAGAAAAAGGGGTGGAGGAGTTGCAGTGAGGATTTCTAGTGAAACCGATCACCAAACTGCACGTTTCGCAAGTACGGATCTATGGGATGGGCGATCGATCACGTAAGAGCCTTGTTGATGAAACTTGTTGATGATGAGATGACATTGGTCGGAGCAGGGGCTGCATATCTCTCTGGTTGAATCAGTTTTGAAACGTACCGAAAATTAATCATAGGTGTGCGGGGAAGGGATTTGTACCCTAAATAGCCGCACCTGCCCCATATCCTCTCCGAGAAAGCCAACTTCGATTGTTGACATTCACAACTTACAAGTACTTTTGTCAGCTACGGCTGTTCTCTGAGCGCCTCGGCCGATCCTCCGTAGGGCGTCGATTTTTTTTTTTCAGACTCGTTAAAAATTTCCCTACGAGGTGTAAGGAAGGGTGCTGGGTTGAGAACAGGGGTTTAGGGGAACTTGGTCATTTTGAAGAGCCAAAACATCAAAAGTAATATTTGGAGAGTTTTCAGTAGACATTCAAACACTGAAGATGCCGAACAGGCGAAACCAGTTTGTCTTGGACACTCCTTGACAAGGTATGACTGACAACGTAGGCAACGTAATACTTGGAGAGTTGAACCAGTAAAATTGGTTTTGTGAGTGAGCTAATCCCGCGGAAATTTTTTTTGAAAGTCAAAGCCACGGAATTTATTTCTTGAAGAGCCAAATCCGGGAAGCTGGATTTGTTAGCCCTAATTACACCAACCGAGTGGCCAGGCCAAGACCGGCAGAGTACTGCGTACTGCGTCGGTGGTGATTACTCGGACGAGTGCACTGTCTGGGCCGAGCACTCGGTACTTGTAATTGGGCCTTTAGTTTCGTATACATTCTCATCATAAACGAAATGTTCGTATGAGTGTTTTGATGGCCTGCTGCCGGAGCTCCCCATCTCTTCGTAGCTCTATTCCGCATCGAGCAAAATTAGTTTTTCCTGTTTTCTTGTTCAAACAAGAATCAGGGGTAATAGTGGATTAGTTTCTTCGCCAATTAGCATAAACAATTCCCTTGAGAGATACCCATCGTTATACGCCGGAGAAATTGAATTAACTATGTTTGAAAGGCACCCGGTCGAATCAGTAAAGGGTTGAGCGATCTTTAAACCCTTTACCATGAACTCGCATCCGGGGAAATTCCCGAGTTTAAAATCAGGAGCGTTTGCGGGTTAGGGGTGAGTATACACTTAATTAAATAGATGGTCTTTGTTTTGAGGGATAAAGGCTTAACGCTTGTTAACCTTGTAAATATTTGACGAAATGCTTCGAGGAATTATTTACACGGCG
Source organism: Corythucha ciliata (assembly GCA_038030265.1). Lineage (NCBI taxonomy): Eukaryota > Metazoa > Arthropoda > Insecta > Hemiptera > Tingidae > Corythucha > Corythucha ciliata. The sequence goes on from CM075938.1 coordinate 55,917,873, forward strand.
AAAGGTTTTTCCGCTTTTCCACGTGTCACTGAGCATCACAGCAAGGGCCAGGGCGATATTTGAAACGGTAATTATCGACTCTCCATTCACTACTTTTACCTGGTCGGGTGAATGGGAGGGAGGGGCGATATTTCTCGGAAAAAGGGTGCATTTTCCTAATACCTTCGAAGTCCATCACCGTCTTCACCCCGCGGACCAGCTATACCGCCACTATCGTGACTGGTGGAACCCTCTGCCTCACTCTGTAATAGCCGAGTAATTGTGTAATTCAGGAAGAGGAGTGACTATGTGTGCAGCATGGAATTACTCGAGACAATTGAGGGTTGATTGCTAACGAGAAAGAGAGAGCACGAGGGAGTCAGTTGGGGTGCCTTCGCGATTGTTCTGAACTCGAATTCGAGCTTCGCACCGATTAAAACTATTCAACCAGTGTAGAGATAGGGATCAATAGGTGACATAGTTGACAATTAAATCGAACAATGAATAAAAAAAACACAATTAAAACAAAAAGTAATACCTTATTCCTGAACTATTTTGTTGCTATGTGGCAACCGAACTCGCTTCTAAGGCCTGGGAGGATCCACGGAGGCTGAAAATGGGAAGACTTATAATTTCAAAACCCAAAGAATAGGAATGATTCCTCGAATAATAAAATTATAGTCCGGGAGCCCACCGTATGAAAGATCCCGGTCATTTGATCGTGTTTGGCACCTGCTCAGACGTTTTCTATGGTCTATAGGAGATGACACTTCTGAGATCGCCAGAAATTTGCCGTGGGACAGGGGCTGACAACAGAGCTAGCTGTGGGCAAACACACCTTTGGGCTGCTTGAAAACGGCTGGCAAGTGTAAAAATTAGTTCTTCACAAAAAATAAACTAGAAAACTACCACCGCTATCCAATTTCGAATGAAACCCTGGCAGAGAGCCTCGAAATTTCACATTTTCTATAGATCGCTGACGGCGTTATCTACGGCCAAATTGGATGGCGTTGTTGATTTCGTAACGTATTGGACGTGGGAAACAAATTTTTACTCTCGCCAGTCGTTTTCAAAGCACCCGAGGGTGTGTTCGTCAACAGCTAGCTCTGCTGTGAGCCCCTGTCCCACGGAAAATTTCTGGCGATCTCAGAAGTGTCATCTCCTAGACCGCCAGACACGATCAAATGACCCGGATTTTTCATACGGTGGGCTCCTGGACTATTAAGTTAAGAGAAGGGTAGGGGGGGGGTTTCAGCCTAACTTTGTTCCTTACCTGATCATCCGTGGGATATGGCTTCATTAAGCAGATGAACTGAACGTTCAATTTGTCCGTGCTACCAGTTTCCGACCAGGGGGATTAACAATTTTGATCTTGAAGTTGGGAGCGGTAGTCACGTAACTGGGCTGCTTGGTTTTGGGACAGTCTCACTGTAATCATTACCAACGTCATTGTGTCAAAGTAATGAAAAAGTCGGGTCCCAAGGATTTTTCCAACGATTTGGACACCAAACTTTTCGCTAGGGGGGTTCACATTCATTGAGGACGTCAACGCTTATAGCCTTGTGAATAACTGTCTGTCGTCTAGAAGATTCCAGAATGCCCTCAAGATCGCTAGGGCCGTGCCCGTGTTTAAAAAATGACTGAAATTGATAATTATCGCCCCATTTCCATCCTCCCAGTTCTATCCAAGATCGTCGAATTTTTCATCAACGAGCAACTTTGGGAGCATCTCAACGAATCAAATCTCGCCAGATCAGTACGGCTTTCTAAAAGGGAAATCCATGGTTGACGCAATCTCCTCGATCGTCTCTAAAATTCTCGCCTTCTTCGAGGCTAAAAATACATCCGTTAGGGCCTTTTTGGAGTAAGATGCCATGCTCGGCATCTTACTCGAAAAGTTGGAAAACATTGGTGTCGGCAGGGTGGCCCTAGCTCTCGTAAGATGATACCTGAGACCGATCGATTCCAGTGCGTCTCAGTAAACGGAAGGGATTTTAGCCTGCTACCCGTCACTCAATGATTTCCTCAGGTCTCAATTACCGGTCCAACCCTTTTCCTCATCCTGATTAGTGACTTAAGCATAGCGATATACGAAACAGTCATTTATTCATGTACGCGGACTACACAACTTTACTGACCACTCACTCATCTTTTATGACGGCTGCTTCGCTGAGCGACGAGGTTGTGACTGCAGCTAACGATTGGTTCCGTGAAAGTGCGCTGCAATTACATCGAGAGAAATCTATAAAAGTTACGTGTTGCCTCTACCACCTTCCGCCGCTTGGTCAGAGCGTGGTGAAATTTCTCGGAGTGTACCTCGATACCAAATTATCCTTCAAAGACCACATCTCTGGACTTGAACAAGATTGACGTTGTACCTGATGCCACAACGTTATACTTTGCCGAGAATGACACCGAAACTGATAGCATCTAAACAATTTTCGTACTTGCTGAAGAGTTTTTTGAGCTTCTTTTCATCAACTCCTTCGTTAGTCTTTGCAAGTAAGACGTCAAAGCCTGTGAGGATGTTCACGTGGGACAAATATCGGTCGTGAACCTGCGCGATGAACGCGTCCAAAAGAGGGATGGAAATACTCCTTCTGTAGTACTCTTCGGCATCGGAGTGAGGAACGTTGATCCTTCCGGTTTGTTTTGAAGCTGTGCGAGGCACAGAGATTTCGATCCCATTTTTTCGACAGAAATCCTCAGTTTCTGCGTACCTCTGCCTTGAACTCTTTTTCTGCGTCTTTTCGCATCTCTTCAAATTTTTGAAAAGTGTCTTTAGCCAATGACATTGAGCATCCCAAGTCCATATTAACCGTTTGCAACGCTTTGCAGAGCGGCAAAGTTATGGCGAAGACTTTTGCCAACACAAATAACGTAATCTGGAACTCACTCGAGAGAACAGAATGCTGAAGCGCAAAAGCGTCCGACGAAGCATTTTTGTCCGGCCATTCCTCTATTTCGTTGAGTGCGTCGATGACCACGTCCTGCATTTCTAAAAATGTTAAAATCGAATCATGTCTTTCGACCCATCTGGTAGGACAGAGTTGCTTAAGCCTCTTCTTTTTATATTCATTCCCGAGTTTCTCAATGGAAGCGGAAAATACGTTTTGTCTTTTAGGCGTTTTGAAAAAATTGTAAATTTTTCCAATTGTTTCCATGCAATTTAATACTGCACGTATGTTGCAGGCATCTGAAATTGCGAGGTTAAGTGAGTGCGATGAGCAGTGCACATAAATTGCAGTCTCGTATAATGGTCGGATGTAGGCCTGCACCCCATGAAAAATTCCGCTCATCGCTGCAGCACCGTCGTACCCTTGCCCAACCATGAAAGAACAATTAATGTTCATTTTGTTAAGAGTCTCCAAGAGCACGTTTGATAGTCCTTCGCCGGTCAGACTCGTTAAAGCAACAAACCCAATGAAATTTTCTTCAATCTTTCGTTCGCTTTCATTAAAGAAACGCAATACCAACGAAAACTGTTCTTTACCAGATATATCAGCAGTCTCGTCAGCCAAGACACTAAAAAATTTGGCCCGCTGCAATTTCACTAATATTTTCGAGACAATTATTTCACCGCATGCGTGAATAATTTCGTTTTGTGTTTTGGCACTTAAATACGTGGCATTTTTTGTCATGCTTGAGACGAATCATTTCGTCTCCGGATCTAAGCATCTTAATATATTGCCTGGAAGTTCCCATCATTTTCAAGCGGGTCTTCATCCAAAGTGATAGGTCCAGAATCCCGATGACCCCTCAACGGAATTCCTTGACGACCGCAAAGAATGATCGTATCTATAATGGGCGCAATCTTCCTACGGTTTTCTTCGGCTATTTTTTTAGCTGAAACATCCACTTGGCGGACGACTGAGTCTTGTTTTTTATCCTCGATGAGACTCGCGTTGTGGGATTTGATGACGCTGAATTTATGACATTCGGTGGACTCATGGTTGTTGAAAACTTCTATAGCGTCCTTCCATTTATTAAATTTATTCCTCACAAGTTGACCTAGCGTTTGGTGCTGTCCAGTCCCACCGGTCGTGCCCGCATGGAAAACGCAATATTTACAGAAGGCGCCGTCCTCTTTCTTCGAATAAGCTAGCCATTTCCATCTTTTCAGCCATTTAATCTGAAATTTTATGGCGTTTTCTATTTCCACAAAAAACTGCTCTGGAGTTGCTCCAGCGCTGCTCTGATAGGGTTTTAGGCGATCCATTTGCCATTAGGGCCGCCGTGGAGCAACTTGTAGTGAGTTCCATTTGCCATGTAGTCTCGCTGCAGAGCAACTCTAGAGCAACATTTATTGCTCCGGGAAATTTGACGGAGCAATGAACATCTTGGAAGGTAATATGATAACAAAAAACAAAACTTTGCTCATTCCAGCTTTTATAATTAAATAACTTGTGATGTGTGTAGTTCAAAGTGATGAAATTAAACGCTAGAAGAAAATGTTTACGAGATTACTACTTATAGTGAGCACCAAGAGGACAATTTATTTACCAATTAGGTACCCAATAATTTAACAAAACAAACTATTTTATTACTCCATCTCGAAGTGAACTTCAGCTCGCAGAATCAATTCACCCTGATAAACCGACAAAATCCATTTGCTTCCCGACAAGAGACTTCGTTGGAATGTACATGACATTATCGATGGATAAAACGAATTTAATCTTGAATAAATTTTCAACACAATTGGAGTTTCGAGAAAAAGTGGCTCCCCGGCGGGATTTGAACCCGCAACCTCTGGATTACCAGTCCAGCACGCTGCCAATTGCGCCACGGAGACGCCTCTGGGAGTCGTACTCCGAGGGATAAGCTAAGCCGAACCCCACCCAGGTCCATTGTTTCTCGAAACTCGAGGCGTTTCTCCTGATCGGTAAACCACGCCGAAATTTATCTTATCTAGATGTTTTGAGATGTATATAATGAATATTTCTGTCGCCGGTATTTTAAATTAATAAATTAATTAAACTGATGTTATCCGGACGACGATAGAAGGGCATAGCCCAACACAATTGTAGTTTCGAGAAAAAATGGCTCCCCGGCGGGATTTGAACCCGCAACCTCTGGATTACCAGTCACGAAATTCGTGAAGAGGACTAAATCTTTCATATTGGTATAAAACCCTCTGTCAATAGTCCGGAATTTCCCGAGTTTCCCCTCAACTGGCCGGGTTCAAATTTTGGGCCAAGGTGGATTGGGCCACGTGGAAACTACGTGCCAATTTTCAGCGCAAACTGAACATTTTAAGTATCTGGTCAGTAGAGATAACTCTGGGTCAGTAAATTAGGCATTCCTATTTTCAAGGTAGGTAGTTTCGCCGAACAAACTCACGAATATTTCAGCTACGGAATTATCATGCGTTGATTCGGGTTTGAAGCACGGACTCTGGAATTGTAGAAACAATGTTATTATGTTTCTAAAAGTTGAAATTTCGTGCCTTTCAAAAACTGCCAAGACAGAAGAGAGAGAGGAAAAAAGAGTTAAGCGCCCCATACACTATGCGATTGCCTGCAGGCCGTCGCCTCAAGAAGCGACCTTCCGGCCAAAATCGACGGGCAACATACACTGTCAGTCAACGATCTCATGTCCGATCCTAGCCGGTCCTACGGCCACACACCTTCAGTTTTCACGGACTGCAGTCCATGGCCTTCAGATTAACTGAAAATGTGTGGGTAACCCTGATCGACGGCCTCACGATTGCCTTCAGTTAAACTGATAGTGCATGGGGCGCTTTAGGCGTTTCTTAAACCACAACGCGAATTTGCGGCGGAAAACTTTCGAGGCTTAAAAATCAGATGTCTCTACCTAAAAAAAAAAACTGATTCTTCAACAGCAACAACAGGGAATTCGCGTTGATTTGTGATCTTTGAGAAACGGTAAGTGAAAGTGCATCGCGGCATAGTAAAATAATAACAAGAGAGAAGACTTCTAGTGCTTGACCCTCGATTCCGTCTACACTCACCCTTTACCCTTTACTTAGACTTAAGTAAGTAAAGATGAAGTGACGTTTCTGAATAGAAAACCTGTTCTTAACTTAAAACACCCTTCACTTACACTTAACTTAGCATAAGTTAAGTAGCATTTGAGTGGCGTTTATGAATACGGCCCTTGGTCCTTTTTAGCCGTCGAAGGTCTCCTGCAGTATCCAGCAGGGCGAGTGCCTCAGAGTGTTTGTGGAACCTCTTTTCGTGCTCCGCTGCTCGTTTTTTGATAGCTTCTGCCACCGTTTCAACTTGCAGGTCACGATGCACGTCAAGACCTCGTACATACCAGGGCGCATTTGTTATCATTCTCAAAATTTTGTTTTGAAAAGTTTGTATGACTTTGACATTGCTTTTCTTGGTGCAACCCCAAAGCTGACACCCGGAGGCCCAGAAAAGGCTTCAGAACTTGCTGGTATAGCAGGAGCTTGTTGGCCATCGAGAGTTCAGAATGCTTCCCGAGCGGCCAGTACATTTTTCCTCTTTTTTATTTTTGACGTGGGGCTTCCACCGGAGTTTAGCATCCAGCGTCATGCCTAGGTCCTTCGCCGTATTTGCAAATGGTATTATTCTATTATTTTCTCATTGAGTTGCACGGGGATTGGACTGGTCCATCGATTTGTAAAGTTTACATGAACAGATTTCTCCTCGTTGAGTTTTATTCTCCACATTTTTGTCCATGAGATTAAGTTGAGTCAACCAGCTCCTCAATGACGGCCAGCCGTGTACGACACAAGGCAGGGGCAGCAATCACACCAGCTTGGAGGTCCATCACAATTTTTTGTATTTTGTATTTCAGCTATTGGCGATTGTAGCTAAGGGATACGATGTCTGGCGACGTTTCAGAGAAACATTAGTGGCCCATACACAGGCAGATAATTTTGACAGATTTGATCGGCCGATATTTTCAACAGATATCGTTAACGATCTAGAGCAAACGATGAGATCTGTCGTCGCCCCTTAACGTACAAAAGTTATCTGCGACCGATATCTGTTACCCGATCAGATCAGCTCGTTAGTGGGAGCACATCTGGCAGATTTCATTAATCGATCGGGTTCGAAAGATATTTGAGATCGGTGACAGATATGGAGTTTTAAAAAAAATGGAGGGAGCAAAAAGCTTTTTCACTTGAGAGGTAATAAATTGATATAATTCAGATCAAAAGACTTATAAACGAACTGGAATAAAAGCAGTATATTGTCTAGCCTGAATCATACATATGTTATTAAACACTATAGAACGGACAGATCAGATCGTTACGTTAAGGGGTGACGCCCGATTCAAAATCGGCAGATCTGTCCCACAGATATCTCTCATGAGAAATCGGTAGGTTAGTCGGGGACCACAGACCACATCTGACGGATTTGATCTCCCACCGATATCGTTCGGCAGATATTTGTAGATCGGTCATCGTTTATTGCCCACTAACGAGCAAATTTTCACCACCGATATCTGTCAAAAACATGAAATCTGCCGCAGATATCTGCTCGTGTATGCCCACCTAATGAGTCCGGTACTCCATGTGATTTGTTGTTGTCGTTTGACAACAAACTACAACAAAGGTTTTATACCAAGGTGACTAGATTTTCTATAGGTGCCGCAGATCACTGTCCTTCACCTACGTCACGAGCAGTCCCAACCATCATTGCGCTGGACCCAGTACATTATTAATTGTTATTGGGCTGTGATTTTTGAGAATTCATAAGCTTCAATTTCAAAATCAACTTGCTCTGCTGCTCTAGGGTGAGCAATCGGGAGCAAAGGACTGCTGGTGACGTCAGTCTCCACCCCTCTCGTCCGATGGGCAGGGGGAAATCTGCGGCACCTATAGTAAAGTTTAGTCACCTTGGTTTTATACAATGAGGAAGTTCATGTATCAAAAATGTTGATCAGTGACACTTTTTTACTGTGACTACGGCTAAATAATCCGATGGTGACGAGGAGGCCTCGATATTGTACCATTGTCATCACCGAATCAAGAAAACAAGACGGTTATGCGGGTGCGCAGTACTCCCGTACAGAAACTTTCACTGTCGGCTATATGTTGGAGCAGGAAAACTCGAAAACACCGATTCAAAAACGTTTTCGACCATTTTGCTGAACCTGTGCCGTTCTCTGAGCACTAAAACGAAACGGTGAACTGGCGAGTACCAATGAAGAAATGATAGGGCGCTCGTGGGATGTCTCTCATGGGTGAATCCAGAGAAAACTGTGTGCTGTGGTTTCTCTTCCCATCGTACCTAACCGAGACACAACATTGTCATTTCATTGTTTCGCAAAAATTGAGGGTTCAACGGTGTCAGCAATCAATTAGCCCAGTGTTGGGAGAAAGTCGACCGCCGAAAGGCTTGGGGGCTTGCTTGACGTTCGAGTATAAGTGTATCAGAGACCATGTTCTTCTGTTCTCGTCGCTTTAGGCCAACTGACTACTTTTTTCCCATTATGTTACGGACGTTGACCACGAAAAAACACTTTTAAGGGGGAGTTGCACATGTGTTTCCTCGACCCCCCTCCAATCATACCTCGCCTACTCCGCGTTACGGAAATTACCGCCGTATTTCTGCGCCAATCGTGGACTTTAAGGGCTCATTTAAATCTTCAGGAAATTCCGCACAAGCGTACGATCTTCCTTTTTCATATTTCATCCCTAAAATAACTGTAAAACGCACACAAACTTTTACCTTAAAAATTCATAGTCTTTCGACGACTTATTTAGGAAAGCAAGATCGTACGCTTGTGCGGAATTTCCTGAAGATTTAAATGAGCCCTTGAAGTCCACGATTGGCGCAGAAATACGGCGGTAATTTCCGTAACGCGGAGTTGGCGAGGTATGATTGGAGGGGGGTCGAGGAAACACATGTACAACTCCCCCTTAAAAAACACAAGACTTGTTATCATTTAACATATGTAGGGAGTACCGGTTTCATTATCGCACGATCACTAGCGCCGCTAGTGATAGCTACAATCGCCAATACAGCTTCTATTCTTATAAAATAAACATATGAATTTTTCTAGGATAACCGTCAGACATGTTAAAATTGCTCCTTTTCTCGAAAATATCATTCCAGTTGTACCCGCTCTCAACCGGAGCTTCTGCTGCTCTGGAGCTCCTCCATGCCCGAGCAATGACGTCACTTGCTCCGCTCCAGAGCAATTCTGCCTTGGCAAATAGAAAACGCCAATTCCTTGGCCCAGAAGAGGGAAACTTGAAATCATCGTCAGGGTACCAAATATGTTTTATTAAATCACTTTGAAGACTAATTGACCCAACAAAATTTGCAATGTCGTTACGTTCGGGCTGATTAGAAACTGGGATTTGAAGTGAGCAAGAACTTGATTCACCTGGGTCCGAGGGCTCAGAAAGCGACGACAAACTGTCCGTTGTTCTCTGTCTTTTGACTAAAAAACCCGTCCATGGTCCCGATCACATTTTTTTTCTTGAGACCGGAACTCATACTGACTGGCGGAGCAGGCCCTTATTCTTAAGTTACGAACAAGACAAATTTTTAAAAATCACTATTACGCACCTATTTCACTCCAAGCTTTACTATTCAACTCAAACTTGAAAGAGTAAAATGAAAAACCAGCAAGGCTCAGTAGACAGTGGGAGGGTCAGAAATGTTGGCGGTTTATACTCAGCATCTTTCTAACAAAAATTGCCACGTCTCTTTTAGCGAGGCCGTGCAGGGCGGGTTTCATTTTGGAACTGAATAAAGGAAAAGAGCTACTCGTCAAGGGAAAACATAAATAATTACGCGGCTGTTTAAAATTCATTCATTGAAACAGCGCTTCGAACTCTGGCGATGCCTGAACGGAGCACGGAGTACGGAGCAGGACGAAGTAAGCTATTTTTTCTGGAATTCTAGCGTTTTTGATATGGAGTAATTCTGAAGAAGATTTCGTTTTATTATTATTATTATTATTATTATTTTCTTGTTATTTTGTTAAAATATTATTTATTTACTATGTATAGAACTTTTGGGGGGAGGGGGGTTCTGACCCCCCTAACCCCCTCCCCTCATGGGCACGCCACTGTGTGTGGGGGAAGGCTGCAGGAACTGGTTCGCTTTATTTTAGACGAATTCTGGTGGGTCTTAAGAGGTGTAACTATATTCTCACTCTTTTCGGAGCCTTCGCTTACGAGTGCTTGAAACTTATCAATAGAAGATTCAGTGACTTTCCGCAGACCTCATCCGTCCATTCGCACAATACACGAGGTGCATCTGAACAATTTCCAGAGCGCGTCCGGCTTGTAAAAAGCAAGCAGAACCCAGCATAGTATACGGCTCAAATTCATTACTATAAGTTATCGCGTGGCTGTTAGTGATGGTCGTCTAAAAATCAAAGACGTAAAATCGTTTTTAACGGATCGTGTGTTGTACCTACAGTTTGAAGGAATTCACCATGACGTGCTGATTCTTGTTACACTATTTATTGCTAAAGCCTTAATAAATTATTATTATACATTCGCCCTTGCCGACGACCTCTTATCATGCTGTAATATCGTCTTCTGAGGCAGGTCGAGTCTCAAGTTGATTTCTTTCAAGTCCTTTAAGGCACCATCGCACCTTTGGGCACCTCTTTTCCTAATAACCAAATTATTCGATTAACTCCCCGTTTTTCCAATCCTGGATGGCCCGTTTTCGGAGGGGCTCACAAACGGGTAGTTTTGTTTCACTTAAACCGAAAAGAGGCCCCTGAGTGGCAAAATAGAAAATAATCAATTCCGTGTACCCAAATTTGATAGTCACAGGTTTTGAAGAGGAAGTGGGTGTGCGCGGGTTGAATTTTGTGGTTTGCATTGATCATGGTTTCGTGGAACGCAAATTCTTATTCGATTGGGGGAGGGTCGTGTTCACTTTTTCCTTTATAGTAGAGTAGGAAAACCCCAGACAATTGAAGGCCAACAAGAATAAAAGTATAGGATTGGTATAATTCCCCCCCTTCTCACTTTCAAGAAGCGTTTAACCAAAGGGCTCTTTTTTGACTCCGACGGGAGGTGGTAGCAATTGGAGCGGCGGGCGGAGGGCCGAGAGTGGAGCGTGAAAAGGGAGAGCGTGAAAGAGTGAGACACCAACACGGGGGTGAAGAGGCAAGACTGCTGAGATCAGCAAGTCAGTCACTCTCACTCTCTCTCTCTCTCTCTTTCTCCTGGTTCGATTTTCCAACCGAGGCCGCCCCTCAACTGCCGCCTCTTCTATCTTCTTCGGAACACCCTGATCACGCTCACCCCCCCCCCCATCGAATAACACACTTGGACGACGCGTGAGCTTTAAAGAGGCCGTGTCCCTTTAAATAGCAAGAAGAAGCAATGACAATTATGAGGCCCTGGGGGCTTCGCGGGGGCCACCCTTGAGAGGAGTTAAAGGGCCTAGTCTTTTTTGTAGGTATTTTTCCTTGAGTCTTTATCCGATACTTTTTCACTCAAACCGTGCCTCATTTTGAGGCTTTTCGGTGATTATCTCAACAGCGTTTAGTCTCAATTTTGATTTTTCGGAAACGTTCTTTTGTTAAATACCACAAAAACGTGATAAGATTATTGGAATGAAACAAAAATCATCTCATTTCGGATGTGACAATTTATCAAAACACGAATCTGTACTTCTGTTGTGGGCGCATTTCCTCCCCATTCCAGTAAATTAATTTAATTTTCCTGACAGAATTAAGTAATCAAACGTGTTTTCTGCCTCTGGCTGGAATTTGGAAAGGGAAAAAACCGTCTCGAAGAGTAGCCAGGCACTACTTTCACATTTTGCGATAAGCTACAATTGTGTTTTGTCTTATTAGTCGAGGCGCTCGTGACACGATGTTTAAAACAGAGCTCGAATTAAGGATGATTGTGGGTCACGAAGTTGTACTTATTTATGGCGATATGCGTGCAGTTTTTACCGAGGACGTAGGAGAGTGATTAACCTTGTACGGCAAGCCCTGCATGAGTGGTGAGTAAATTCGTCGTGCAAATCGCTCCTTTGTTTAGAGCGTTTTATACACTGCGCACTGTTAACCACCCTGCCCTACCAAATGACCGATTAGCCACAAAAGCTAGTGGTTAAATTGAACCCTTTAAGGGGGGGGGGGTTCAGGCTGGTTTCCTCGACCCGTTCCCAGTCACCCCTCGCCTAAACTTTGTCCATAAATTTTGGCTCCATTTCTGCATCAATATTCGATTTCAAAGTCTAATTTTAATCTTCAAGAAGTTCTACAGTGACGTTAGATCTTGCTTTTCCAAATTTCATCCCTGAAATTACCTTAAAACACATTCGAATTCTACAGTGCTTTGGGGTTATTTGGGGATAAAATTTGAAAAAGCAAGATCTAACGTCACTGTACAACTTCCTGAAGATTAAAATTAGACTTTGAAATCGAATATTGGTGCAGAAATGGAGCCAAAATTTATGTGCGAAGTTTTAGGCGAGGGGTGACTGGGAACGGGTCGAGGAAATCCGCCTGAAACCCCCCCCCCCTTAACCTTCACAACGGTCAACAGAGAGGATGATGACGGGTTTACTTGACAACTGCCCTCCCCCCTCAGTCAAGCCGAGTTTCCACGCACAGATTCAAGAAAGGCTTCAAGTTTTTCTTCTGGATGGTAGAGGGTGAGAAGTGACGATTCCCCACCCATCAATTGGGTAACAATTATCTCTCTTCTCTTTATGGGAAATGGTGCTGTTCGACCCTGAACTCAGACTGCCAAGGAGTGATTCAATGATGTATACAATTAATTACATTATGTAGTAAAAAAAATTTAATTAGTGGTAGGGGAAGAAGAATTTTCAAAATGCAGACTCGTGTATACTATCTGAAAACCATTACGCAATGCTTGTTACCGACTAGCGTGCGCATAAGTTTGAAAATGCAATTAACGGCCTCGATGAGCGGCTCTGTAATCGAGAACATCAGCTGAAACTATACAAACTACCAGCAGCGCTCGCAATTTCGACCATTGCACCCTTATATTGGGTGCGCTTTGGCCGGGGCGCGGTTTCATTCCAATTCAGGTTTTAATGATAAAATTGAGAAAACTAGGAATATACTTGTTAGCAGCGTTGAACTACATATTTTTTCTCAATTTTAGCCAAGAAATAGCCTCCTAAAACTGCTTATGTGCGTTTTCTCAATTTTATCCGCGAATTAGCTCATGTACTAATTTTTAGCTGCAAATCGGCACTTTTTATAAGCTTTTAGCCTTGAAGTTGCCTCAAGAATTTGCAAATTAGGTAGCGTTTAAGAGCTCGTTCCCAATTTTATCGCAAATTAGCAATTTTTCTGAATTTAAGCTTTGAATTGGCGCTTTCCCCAATTTTAAACACCAGTTCGTGTTTTTCTTTATTTATTATCCGCGAATTAGCGCTTTTTCTCAATTTTTATTCCCAAAGTTGCCCCAGGAATCACCGAGTTGACGTTTTATCAATATCAGATGTGAATTAGCGTTTTTCTTCCAATTTCAGCAGCGAATTAGCACATTTTCTCATTTTTAGCTGCGAATCGGTGCTTTATTATAAAACTTCTAGCCGCCGTGAATTAACCTCAAGAATCCGCGAAGTGGAGATAGCGTATGAGTGCTCCGTCCAAACTTTTTCCACAAACTAGCGTTTTCCTCAATTTTAAACGCCAATTCGTTTTTTTCTAAATTTTACCCGTGAATTAGCGTTTTTTTACAGTTTTAGCCGTTTGAATCAGCGCTTTTTCTCAATTTTATTCCCGAAGTTCTCCAAGAATCTGCAAGTTGGCGTTTTCTCAATTTCAGCTGTGAATTAGACTTTTTACCATCAATTTTAGCATTGAATGAGCACATTTCTTAATTTTAGCTGCGAATTATAGCGCTTTTTCTCCGTTTCAGTCTCAGCCCCAAGAATCCGTGAGTTGGCGTTTTCTGTGAATTCGCGCTTTTTCTAAATTTTGAAAGCTGCCAAATGGTAACAATTGGTCATAATAGCGTGTATCTCTATTTTTAGACTCGAATTCGCGTTGTTCTCTTTTTTTATCCGCGAATTAGCGTTTTTCTCAGTTTTAGCAACGAGAATTGGCGCTTTTTACTAATTTCAGTCCGCCCCAACAATTCGTCATTTTACGTTGTCTCCATGACCACGCATGAATTTCATAAATTTTTCTCAATTTCAGCCGCGAATCAGCGCTTTTTCTAAATGTTAGTCTCAATGTTGCCCCAAGAATCTATGAGTTGGCGTTTCTCCCTTTAAGCTGTGAATTTGATCATTTTTCATTTTTTAACTCGGCCATGATTCAGTCCTTAAAATTTGCGAGTTCCCAGATTTTAAGCTCGGATATAATAATGTTATCTTGTGACAGAGTTTGGGTGCTGTCTAGCTCGGGTTTTTTGCAGCCACTAAAAAAAAAACCATTGGAAGAGCCTTCAAGAAAGGAAGGTACTGAAGAAAATGGAACAGTCGATGAGACCGAAGCCAACATAAGCGGTGTTCGAACAGCGCTGTTCAGTTCTCATACAGGTAAACAATTCATAATTTGTAGAATTCCATATCCTCCACACCGAAAGGGGGAAGGAGTTAATGGGAATCCTCTTTTTTCGTGGGAACCTCCGTTGTCAGTGAAGAGCTTCAGCTAGTGAAATCTCTTTTCACCGTTGAAAACGTCCATTTATGGTGGATTAGGCCCGTATACGAGAAAACGCTATGCAGTATCGGTGTGGTAGATTTCAGGACCCGAGGCATTTCCGGGCATGCTTTCGCGACGACCACGTCGTTTCCTGTCAATCTCACCAATTCAATGTCAAAATTGGGAAGCTTGGTACTCATGAAAACCAAATTGGACGTCTTTCTCGCTCTATCTAAATCTAAATCCCTAAAAAAATAAGTATATAAGATTTGACTCGGTGTCTGGGCTCAGGCCTCTATAGTTTGTGACTAAATTAACAGCTTTTTTTTTCTGTATGGGTTGTCAGTTTGTGGCGGTGAAGTTGGCAATTTCTGCCCGCATTGTGATTACGTATGAAAAACTGCCTATGAAAAAATGCTTCAATCATTTTTTTTTGTGATTAGAGTTTCTTGTGGTTAGATTTGTTTGAACTCAAGCACGTCCTTCGCGACCCCCCTTCCCTGTAGGCGACACCTCAAGTTTTGAGGGCTGAAATTTACATTAAGTTTGTGTGGAGGACCCCACGATACTTCCATGTTCCCGTCGTTCGCTTACAACGTGCCTTTCACATGAAACAATTCCGACACTGAGTGGCCAGGTTCCTTCAAAATACACTGGGACTGTCCCAGGTACACCGAGACGGTTGGCAAACCCTACAGCTGGGTGCTAGGAAATCCGTTGACCGAGCGGTTACTAAAAGAACAAAAATATTGAGACACAAACCTCTTTGAAAGCTCTCTGAGTCAACAGATGACGTTTGATTCTGGACAGTGCCTCATGCGGATTATCGTAGGCCTGTTCGATCAGCCCGAGTTCCTCCCTTTGACTCTGATTGAGGCGAGATTTAACGCTGTACGCCTCTTTGAGTCTTTCCAGAGCCAGGATTAGAAGCTTCGTGTCGTGTTTGTAAGACAGAGGCGGAAATGGAATGGGAGCGAATCGTCTTGACTCCAACCAGTGGACAGTTGTCGTGTAGATGGCTACGGCTTCTTCGGGTGAAATATACGGACCGTCCTGGAAAAAGAAGAGAAAGTGTTAGGGGGTGTGAGGGGGGGGGCTTTTACGAGAGGATGGTGTTTTACCTTCAAGTAATTGTGTTGACGTTCTTGCTCAGCCTTCAGGTACAGCCTGGTCAACCTTCCGAGATTTTTCTTGCAAACAGTTTTGTCAACGGTTGCACCTCGACGAATTCTTTCTCGATTGTAATGAGCCGTATTGGTCCACCAGTCGGCTTTCATTTTGACGTAACGAAGAATCATGTTTTCTATTGGAATTGGCAGACCGGGAACCTGTTAACACAAAAAGCGTGAAAAACGCCCGACTGGAAAGTTCCTAAAAAGATACTTACTTTCCACGGAATATTCGCTTTCCAACATCTCCAGGCTTCGGACAAATGCTGCAAAATTGTTCGCGCTTTATTCTGTTTAATACCCTCGGGCATCATATCGACGATATCGTGCATCACTGAAGCTCTCAACTCCAAATCGAAATGACTCTCGACTCGCTGTTTAGTGACAGTTTTGGCTACGCCCTTGCTGTGACGTCCTTCGAACTGC
Organism: Corythucha ciliata; assembly: GCA_038030265.1. NCBI lineage: Eukaryota > Metazoa > Arthropoda > Insecta > Hemiptera > Tingidae > Corythucha > Corythucha ciliata. The sequence goes on from CM075938.1 coordinate 55,934,009, forward strand.
CTCGACAGAAGATTTCCCAACCACCGCTCTAGAAGCGGCGTTATTCCGCGCATGAAAAACAGCCAGACTCTCCAACCGGGAGCCCAAATGCCGCAACCGGGTCCTTTGCCAACGGTGCCCTTAAGCATCGCAAAAAAAAAAAAAAGTTTAAACTATTCACATATTCAGACAACGTTTCACTCACTGTGTTGAATCTGTAGTAAATCAAGTGCTTCAAATCTTTGCACATTCTAATTTGCCTCATGAGTTTGTATTTGTATCGGTACATCCCGGTAAGTTGACCGACGTGAGCGAAAACGTACTGAAGTCCGTCAGCCAATTGAAAAGCATCAACATTGTTCAATCGATACTGAACGTGTGAATCGATAATTAGCTTCGTAAGTCGAAGTATCTCACGACACAAGTGAAAGGCTGAGAAACGAGTAATACGTTAGTGGAAATAGTTGACTCGATAGTTGGGGGGGGGGGGGCTTACCATTTCCAAACCGCGATTTTTTTCTTTCTTTCGTCGTCAAAGTTTTTACTGGTTTCAAATTGAAATTATAATCCAAGTGAAGGTAATTTAAGTTCTTTCGGTGAATCAAAAGGTTCAACATGTTGTAACCCTGGCGACACACTTGAAGACCCGCTTCCACCCAGTCGAGAGTGGTCGTTTGAAAGAATTTGGTACCTTTGAACGAGCGGAAAAGGTACCGTTTCTTTTGGGCCTTCGGTGGCCTGTGTTTGAGGGCGTTCAGTACGAAGTATTTTAGGAGTTTTTGATAGGAGACTCTGACTTTCACCGGTTGGCCGGGTGGAACGTGCTCACGGTACCAGCATTTAACCAGGGGCACGTCAACGGCTCTTCGACAACGACCCGACCTAGACAACATAACCATAAACGACATTTACATAAACATTACAGTTTTTTAGTACATATTTGTTCCCAAATCTAAGCAGCTTTATTTATTTTTATAAGTATACAAGATGAACATCGAATCCCCCCTTTACCTGTCCAACCACCTACACAAAATTATTGGCCTCCTTATGGGTTTTTCTCTCCCTCCCTTTCGTCGTTTTCTGACCCTCGTTTGGCCGACGGAATTTCCAGATTTTGAAATAAAATGAACGAAATGGAGGAGATTTAAATGTTCCCCGGGTGATTTAAATGTTCTTCCTATCCAACAACTTGCTGTTTGAACTTCAACATCACACAGTTAAGATTAGAAGATGACAAACACGCCGATTGACTCGTGCTGTCATAAACTCAGAATTTTCGGAACCTACATCAGATGTAGGTTCCCCCTCACAGACACCCCTAACATTTTCCACAGACCACTCTGAAAAGTAATGAAAAAGAGCCTGTGGAAATGATTTACCTTAAATTGAAAGGCCTGGGTGCCCATAAGAGAGATATTCCATTCGCGGTATTGTCGGTATACAAAGGAGTTTCCTGTAGGAACGGTTGAACGTCACCCGCCAACTCAAATTCTTCCTCGTCTTCTGGAAGTTGTTCTGGAACCTGGAAAAAAGAAAACATAAAAATCACGAGCCCAAGGGAGGGCTAGCTGTGGAGTTGCCAACCTTGACAGTGTGACGGTGAGAAATCGGATTGATGAGAGGATCGAAGTAAAACGCAGGCAAATCAGGGTCTTCAGTTTTAATGAACACCACATTAGGAGCATGGTACCTGTGGGATAAAATGAGCTCGTTATATCGAGGACAAATGCATAAAGAAACGATATAATTATACTGTTGATGGCTACAGCAGCAAAATAAAATTGGCTCTTTATAAATTGCCAATCACGCCATCTTTTTTAGTTTTCGCCACTTGCGAGAGAAGCAAAGCATACGATTCGACTTAGATTCCGATATTTATTCGACTCAGTGGCGAAATTGAAACGTTAAAAGTTTGAATGCTTACCAGGACAATTTTACGTAGTGAGGAAGATTGTTGTAAAGGTACGGAAATGCAATTCTGTACTCGGTTCTTACGGGTTGCCGAATTATAATTTTGTTGATATCGTTAAACTCATTCCAATCCTCGTCCCTAACAAATTAAAAACCTTATGAATCACTTATTCTTAGGAAGTGATAACAAATCAACTTACGCTGCGTTTGAGTCTTTAATGAGAGGCTCAAATTTAGGACCTCCTGGGATCGCCATATTTAGTGCTTTGGCAGTGAAAAATGATTTTAAGTCGAACAAGTAAAAATAATTCTCATCAACTAAATCAGTAAGAAGTTGATTGGCTAATCGATACAAGGTGGCCATTTGAGGAAGGCTCAGATTCCAACGACGGTAGGTGGATCCGTTAACGTACCTATTTTCAACGATTAATGATAAAATTTGTCAAACTTTGAACAAACCAAAAAAAAAAAAAAAAATTACTTCGTCCCCACAAGAGGCTTATGGTCGTAAAACCATTCGATAACAGTCGCATCTTCATCAGCGTCCATATCTATTTGAATGGCTTCCAACGGTTCAACGTCCAAAACATTGTCGGCATAGTCAAGAGGAGGCTCTTCGTCATCGAAGGGGGGAAATCTCATTCTTTTAAAATGACGCCGATCCCTTTTTTCACGTCTCATCATAATCCACATTGTCCTGAAGAGAGAAAGAAAAAAATGTTATTAGTACGCATAGCAATAAGCCGCCAAAGCACAGCATACCCCCATTGCGCGATGTAAATTGGTTCGACCACCCAAGGAATTTCATTTACAAAAGTGATGGCTCCAGTGATGTGATAAAGAGCTTTGACGTCTCGAATTTGTTCCCAGGGCATGGGCATGTTTTCCAGTAATTTCATGACTGCGTGAGGCATGTACTTAAGAGCACTAAAAAAAGAGAGGAGGGTTGATGGTGAGGATGTGAAATTCATGAGGACAAAAAGAGAAACCCTACCCTAAATAAACTCTTTTGTCGTGGCGGTATTTACGGCTGGACATATCGCCGTGATCTCTAATAATTTTCCTTATATGCTCAGGAGGCATATTCTCTTTTTGAGCGTCGACGAAACCAAATTTTCTTTTTTCGGCAAAACGTTTCGTTTGCATTTGTTGCCACTTTTGAGCTATAACATTGATAAAATTAAGTTTTTGGGTACAGGAAAAGCGTTAGTAATGAGTACCTTTTTCTTGAAGCTTGTCGTCGGTTATTGGCTCAGGGTGTTTGGGATGTGGTTGTACCTGAGCTTGAACGGCGGCCTGATTTGCAGCGGCAGCCTGAGCCGCGGCCATTTGATGGTGCTGCATGGCGGCCATTTGGTGAGCGTGGGCAGCTGCATGAGCGAGCTGATGGGCTGCCACCGCCTGCTGTTGCTGTTGTTGAGCGATCATGGCCGAAGCCCACGGATGGGCTCCGAGCAGGTATGGTGGTATAGCCATACTGCAGTCGGGAGTTTACTGTAAGAGAGAGAATTGAAGGGTTAGGTCTGAGGTTGAGGACGCTAATTAGCTTGATTTGAGGTATTTCTTATGAGCTATTTGTTTTTAAATGCTGCATTTTCGGAGGGAATACATTTGTTTGGTTGCACAGACTCCACACAACGCAAACGTAGAGCTTATAAACGGGCCTTAACAATCAAGAATTATTACATGCATGGTATTACTGGTAAACTGGACCTTTTTGATACAATTCATTATGCCGATGAAGTGGAGTTACTCAGGACGAAAGATGTTGACGAGAGATGTTGTCACTCCACGGGTGTTTTATTAACCAAACCTTTCTCTCGTACTTATTTAGACCTTTTTGAAACCGGAAAAAACTGATTGTTTGCAAAAGTCTTCAAGGTTGAGTTCAGTTTGACGTAGTCACAGCCATTTTTTGCATTTCTAGCAATTTCCTACTTTAATTTAACGAATTTACACCATGAAAATGCCTCTCGGCTACACGTCCTCGGGCTATTGTAATGGTTAGAATCAGCCACTCTCGGTTATTCGGTTTCCGTCTCAAGCAGTTATTTAGCCAGGAAAGTTCCACTTTTATCCCTAAAGTATGGTTTTGGGGCATTAAACAAAAATTGTCATCAACCTACCATTATTACGCGTACTGGGCTGTGTAAAAAGCAGTTTTTGCCTGGAAAACTGGTCATTCGGCAACAAAACTGGATTTTTAGCTCCAAAATCTGTGCGTTCAGCCGGGAAACTTTCATTTCAGCCCTCCTCTTCTAACTTCCCTAGACAAACCCAATATTCAGCCTATCGCTTTATGACCACGAAACAACCTGTTGAGCCAGGCAATTGTCAATCGAGCTATGCGACAATCAATTGAGCTGTGACCTGTGAGACTGTCGATCGCCGGGCTAATGAAACCAGGACTGAGTAGCTCGGGCAGCCGAATGGCAAAGTTCGGAACGGACCGCATCCTCCGTGCATTTTCATGATTGTCTGGTGGGTCTGGCTTCCAACATCATTCAAGTTCATCTTTAACTTGACAGTTTCACACACCTATGAGTTTCCATGGTGAACGAGATAGTTTTAATGTGCGAAATTGTCCTGTGAGACCGGCATTCAATGTTCTGCGTCAAAAGTATCATTTTCAAGGGCTAATAATAGTTTTTGGACAATAAAAATCAGAATAAAGCTATACCGACAGTTACCCGGCACACGCGGGAATAACGATTCCCTCGCCCCCATTTTTTTTATAGCACATACATTTCTGGGGATGAATTGACCATTTATTTATCAAATAGGAGGCTAAAAAACCAGTTTTTATACAAAAAATTCAGATTTTAAGGTTCAGTTTATAGGCTGAGTAGCCGTTTGCCGGGGTGAAATCGACGGGTTTCTTGAGAAAAATGACCTTTTCAGTGGCCGATTCACTGACTCGGGCTGTCCATGACTTTTCTGGGGGATGGCCGGAAGAGTCCTGGCACCGAATCACCCATCCGGGATATTTCGAAAGGACCTCCAAATCACGCTATCCCTCAAAATGCGGGCCTCTAAAAGCTGAAGTCGCGTACGAAGACACCGATAATTCGGACAGTGGAACAGTTTCTCAATATTTGTACGAGAGACTGGCTGCAGCAAGCTGTGAATCAGCCACAAATCTAGAAAGTTTGCTCCAGAAACTGATAGTTTCGTCAGGAAACAATCAATTTCTCAACAAGAAAAACAAAGTTTTTCAAGCCCCAGAAACCTGATATTCTTCTCCATAATCGAAAATATAGCTCTGGAAACCACTCAGCGAAGTGCTATTGTAACACTTGACATCAAGCCAATCGACGTTGTTTGATGCCATAAGTACAGGGTGGAACGGCTATTTTCTTCATTTCATCGAAGTTCATCAAGATAATTTTTGAGAAATGGAGAAGATAGCGATCCGATTTTGTTTTGCTTGTTCATGCGAGGTCTCGACTCCCCCCCCCCACACCTTTAACTTGGAGGAAAAAAAAAAGACCCCAGGTGAGCCGCTAACTTCACCTTTCTGGCAGGACATTCGTTAAAACACAGGACTAACAGTTCTGGGGGGCTATTCTCTAACTCCGAAGCAATAGCTTTTTCGCAGTCATATGTTTATTTCATTAATTTTCTTTAATGAAATAAATTAATTAATTAATTTTAATTTTCTTTAAAAAAATGAATGAAATAGACACATAGCTGGCGAAAAAAAAATGCTTTTAATGATTTTTTATTTTGGAGGCAGGAGTGATATCTGGTTTTTAATTTTTTTGACCGATCCTGCCGGCGTTTTCGTTGTCAGCGACGTTTTTTTTTTTTTTTTTTTTTTTTTTTTTTTTTTTTTCTAATGGCGGATTTCACCAAGTTTGAGTTAAAGTGCGGGCTACTTAACTCTCAAAGTTAAGAGTGACTCGAGGTTAAGAAAGGTTTTGAGCTCTTGCTAACCCACAGGCCAAGACTAACTCGAAGAAGTGAAACGAATTTTTTTCGCTAACCCCAAGTTAACCGTAAACTCGAACCTCAATTCTCAGCTGAGAACAAAGAATTGTCAAATTTCTGAGGTAGAAATGGAGAAAACTACATTTGTTTGGTGTTATAGTGAGGGCTAGCTAACTCTAGGAGTTAAGAGTTCGTTCGAGTTAGGAGAGATCCCGTTTCACCATCAATTCCAAATTGGAGTTACCAAACCCTTAGTTTTTTCCCAGATCCCTTCGGTTTTTCGCCTAGAATATAGCACATTCAAATAACCTCACTGAGGACAATTCAAATGAAGACAATGTTCGACATCATTTCCGCTTACCCGGAAAATAAAACGAAAACAAGAGAGAGAAAAAGAAACGAAAAACTGCGGGGGAGAGAAAAAGCCAAGAGACGGAGTCAATTCTTCACGATAAAGCTGTCTACAGTAGTAATTTTTATCTACACAGCAGCTCATCAGACCAATGAAATTTGTTCAGTGCAGTCGTGCTCGGACAGTCGTTTATTTCTAGAATCGTTCTAATTTTGGAAAAATCGTTCTATTCTACACGAATTTCGTTTATTAATTTATAGAAGCGGTACGCAAAATTTTCAAAGTGTCGGTTGTGGCGAAGAGATGAGGAGTTATTGATCATGAACAGACGCAGTTGTGTGGGAAGAAAGAAAGATAGGTGGAAGGAGATCGCGGACAAATTCGACAGCATCGACTCATTCGCACTGACCCAAGCGTCAGGATTACGACTACCGTCCGCCTCAGTTCCACTTCGTGCTATAGACTCACAATCAGATGCTATTGCCTTTACAGAGTATCTGATGTGTCCCGAAGTGACCGACAGGCAAAGAGGCAACTCCAAATAATAAGCAGCATAATAACGTGCGTTCTTTAGCTACAGGCTATGGAATTCATTTGAAGCCTTACGGCGGAATCAACAGCCCGGTCCGCCGATAAAGGACCGGACGACCCACAAGTGAACAAGCGATCTATCATAATACAGGATTTTGATACTTTATACGCGTTGTAGTTCTCATTTGTTATTCAGACTTTTGTGAATTAAAACATCATTTTATTCGTACTATTGAATTTACATCACTCGCTCCTTACAAACCCGCAATATCATGAGCCGTCCCGTCCTGCCGTCTTTGAGAGCGGGTTGTTACCCTTCCATATCGTCGCTTTATGATCGTCGCCCTTATTGAACCCGTCTAAATATTGTCATCGTCCTCGTGAATATAGCAGTGCGCTGTTTCATTATCACTTTTTTAACATAAAATTCAAGACAGAACGAAATTTTAAACATATTTTTTGGGCCTGAAACAAGGTTATGTCCGAGTCAAGAGATTATTCCCTGGAAATACTAGAGAATAAGATCTGGGAGTTAACTCTCTTGGTAACCCGCACGTTAAGACAAACTCAAAGTGCGGAAACGCATTTTTTCTTTAACTCCGGGTTATCCTTAACTCCAACTCTAACTTTTGACGATGAAACTCATTATTTGAGTTAAGCCGGAGTTAAGAGAGGAGGTTTCTTTACTCGAGGTTAAGCATAACTCGAAGTGGTGAAACACTTTTTTTACGCTAACTCCGAGTTACCCGTAACTCAAACCTTAACTCTCGGTGGTGAAATCCGCCATAAGAGACTTATGGCCGATTTCACCAAGTTGGAGTTAAAGTGTGGACTACTTAACTCTCGGAGTTAAGGGTGTCTCGAGGTTAAGAGCTTTTACTAACCTTCAGGTTAAGACTAACTCTAAGAAGGGAAACAATTTTTTGTCACTAACTCCAAGTTACCCGTAACTCGAACCTGAAATATCAGGGCTAAAAAAAAAATCGTCAAATCCTCAGGGTAGATTTCAATCGGTCCGGTGTTGGAGTGTGGGTTAGTTAACTCTTGGAGTTTGGAGTGCCTTCGAGTTAAGAGAGCTTCCGTTTCACCACTAATTTAAAGTGAGAGTTACCAAACCCTCGGGTTTTCCTCCATACACTTTACTACGTCTACATTTTTCATATGCGAAGAGCCTCCTCACTCAGAACTCTAATGAAGGCATTTTGTCGACATTATTTCAACTTTTCCAGGAGATAATTCGAACTTGGGGGGGAGAGGGGCATGCTTAGGAGTAAAGACTTCAATCTGGTCGACTTTTCATAACAAAGCTTTATACAGTTATAATTTTCGGGTGAGGGACCGTATGATCACTGAAATTTATTTCTGTTCATATTAAGCCGTATTTCTTCACCAGTCCTGGATTTAAAGGTCTCATATAAATCTCCAGGAAATTCCGCACGTGTGTACGATCTTCCTTTCCTACATAAGTCAACGATAGAGAGTGCATTTTCAAGGTGAAATTCTACGTGGATTTTACAGTTGCAGTGCAGAGGCATTGAAATCCAGGATTGGTACAGAAATGAGGCGATAATTTACGTAACGCGGCTTTGAAATCAATCTCGTCATAGTAATTTAGGTAGCTGATTCTCTTCTTGAATACCCTTGGTCGTCTTTGCAGCTGAATTATCATTTGTATGTCATCGTCGTCATCATCGTTTAATAATTCGAACGCAAATGAACGATGTTCCATTCGCACTCTTTTTACACGGGGTTTTTAAACAGTTATTTTCAAGGAAGAACTAAAAATATGCTTCACCGAAAAAGTATGCTTTTGGTCAGAAACAAGGTTATGTCCGAGTCAACGAGTTATTCCCTAGAAAAAGTAGAGAATAAGATCTGGGAGTTAACCACCCTGGTAACCCGAAGGTTAAGCCAAATTCCGAGTGGTGAAACACATTTTTTCAAAAAACTCGGAGTTATCCGTAACTCAAACTCTAACTTTCGATGATGAAACTCACCAACAGGGTTAAGCAGGGGTTAAGAGACGAAGTTCCTATTATTAACCCTAAGATTAATGCTAACTCGAAGTGGTGAAACGGTTTTTTTTTCACTAACTCTGAGATAACCCTAACTCGAACGATAGGCAATAAAAGACGTTGTGTTCTCCACAGGTTGTATTTGTTCATTTAACGGAACCGGTTTTCGATCTTTAAGATCATCTTCAGCGTTAGTATAATTGAGGAAGACCCTCTCGTTTTATGGCATAAACGAGAGGGTCTTCCTCAATTATACTAACGCTGAAGATGATCTTAAAGATCGAAAACCGGTTCCGTTAAATAAACAAATACAACCTGTGGAGAACACAACGTCTTTTATTGCCTATCGTAATATTCACGCTCCACAACATCGTCTCTTCATGACTTCTAACTCGAACCTTAACTCTCAGTGGTGAAATCGGCCATTAGACAACTTATTCAAGATTTACACACCTATCATCACCTCAGATACACCTTAAAAACCTTCAAAATTGAAAAAATTTAAACCACATGTCATTACAAACAAAAGTCAAAAAAAGAAGCCTGAGGACGTCGAGGATCCCTCGACGAAACGTTGCTGACAACGAAAACGCCGGCAGGATCGGTCAAAACAATTAAAAACCAAAATATTGCTTGTTGTTAGAGAATAGGCCCCCTGAAGTCCGTACAAGAGCGGACCTCGCTAGCCGCTCTTGGGTCGAGAAACCAACAATACGGAGGAACGCGTTTGCTCCCCCCCCCCCTTTAAGGTGCGTTTTCGACGGGGCCAGCTGCCTCCGCAAATTGACTATTGTTCCAGGGGCTTAAATCTAACACCTCGAATTCGGTCTGCATAAAAAATCTCAATAATTGCCCAATTAGCCACTTGTTGGCAAAAATGACAAAAAATTAAAATTGGCCGAAACTGAAGTATCCAGTATGTCAAGCGCAGGTTTTTTTATCTTGAGATACAACGTTAGAAGTTCGAGGAAGAGCCTCGTTGCAGGCGGACAGCGCTGGCCCGCTTTGGAGTCGTGGCGGGGCTGATACCTAAGGATGTTTCAAACCGAGTTTTGACCAATTTGACGACATGAAGGCGCCAGGGATACAGCCCCCCGGCCAGCCTTACTTGTACTTACGGTGCCCCGTACGAGCACGTCTAATTTCTCGATTCTTTACAACGATATCGGTTGCCCTGAATCTCCTAGTTGAAATTCTAAATTCCCAGCTGTAAAATGGGCAGAACACACTCTTTGTTTCCTCTCAGAGACCCAAGCAAACAACCCTAAGCGTATGTTCGGCATCCCAACATTAGCGACCACACACCGCACTTCCAATTAAAAATCAACGGATGAAAACATTTTAGCACTTTTTTCTAACAGCAGCAAGGCTGAGAAAGTATATTTTAATGAAAAAAAAATCAGACAAATTCATTCGATATGAATTCATCCAACGAAGGGAAAACGTTTCAATGCAAGCAAGAATGGTAACTTACCGCCAAGACCACTATTAACGTACGCTCCGTGATACCACTTCTATGGTTTTTCTCACATATTTTCCTTTTTTCGTCGAGAATTTCATCCAATTAGTGAATTAAATAAGCAAATAACACAATAAACGAAATTTACGGCACTCCAGACAATCACTGAACAAGAAGAAACACAAGAATGGCCGTCCGTGTTTCCTAACCTGACCACGACATTGGTGGGGTGTTGGGGGGATGAGTGAAATGTTTCTTGTTGTGACGTCATCAATTCAATCTGGAAAGTAGTCGCTAATCTTATCGGAGCCCGCCTCGCAACCTGGAGAAGATTTTTTTTTGTTTATTTGTTTACGTTTTCGGTTTTCTCTACTTGAATGAGTCAATTCGGTCCTCCCTTTCGTGCCGATAAATAACACAGAACACTCACGAACATGGACAGCGTAGAAATGGAACCAGAACTGGCGAAAAAACTCTTCATCGAAGGCGGCACTCTGATCATCATGGACGTACCCCCTGGGACAGAGTTTGGAATCGACCTTAAAACTTGGGACACTGGTGATAAATTCAAAGGAGTGAAAATGATTCCTCCTGGACCGCACGTTGTGTATTACAGGTAACTCACGAATAGATTGCCGAGTTCATGTTCTTATCGTCGGGTGTCGGTGTCAAGTCCTAGAAATAAGTACGGTGACGTCGCCCCTCGGGTGTCCTTCTTTCACACGTTCAAGAAAGGAGAAATGCTAGTCAAAAAGTGGGATGCTAAGGAGGAAGGCCTAAGTGAAGAGGGTAAGTTTGGATGGTTTGGTTAGTACTGGGCGATTACTAATTTTGAGGGTGCAGCTGTCCCTGAAACTGACGTAGACCGTTTGAAGACGAATCTTTTACAACTGGACAAATATTTGGGTCCTTACCCTTACGACACTTATGATACTTGGAAGAAACTTTCCAGTCTCATAACAGGTAACCGTTGGCATCAGTAGAATGCGGTCGTGATACAAGTACAGTGGTGGCTTGAGGTAATCAAGAGGCCTCTTTGGGCATTTTGATGATTTCAGATAAATTAATTATCCGGTTGAGTCCTCAATGTGGCATAATACGATCAGCCCTAGACTTGGTAAGCCCAAAAGATATGAAACCGGTTCACTCCAGAAACGGTCGGACTAAAACAGTCGAGCAACGTGAGGAAGAGAAACTGCCTCAATTGGTTCCTGTTGCAGGTTTTTCAACTTCGGTCCTTCGGTAATTCTCAGGAGCATGAATTTTTACGTTTCTTTTCAAAGGAACCGACGTAAGGTTTACACCAATCCCAGAACGTGGCTACCCTGAAGGATCCTCCGCTCAGGAAATCACCAAGCACACCCTCGACCAGTCTTTCACTGTTGAGAGTATGATTTCTACAATCGGAGAGTATGACCCTTAAAATTCCTGTGACGATCCATTTTTTAAGTCTCTCCTCAAACGATTTCAGTCCCAATGAACTTGTCGGGGAACTTCAATTCGCCTTCATCTGCTTCCTCATGGGACAAAGTTTGGAAGCGCTTGAATCGTGGCGAACTCTCGTTCAAATTCTTTGCAAGTGTCGTTCGGCAATTATTCGTCGCCGACAGATGTATCTCAATTTTATACAGTCGCTCGAAGCTCAACTCGATCAAATTCCCGGCGATTTCCTCGTCGACATTGTGTCGTCTAATAACGTCATATATTCATCGCTGAGAGAATTGTTTCTCACTATGTCAGAATCCTCAGAGATTGAAGGAAGGTGAAGTTTTGAGTGTTCTCGGTTAAATGCTTCGGTCATGCTCGTATAATTTAAGGGTTTTTGGCAGGTTAAAATGCGAAGCAGAAAGAATGAAAGAGCGTTTAACGAAAAAATTCTGTTGGGATTTTGAAGATCTTGACCTTGAACTGGGAGACGATGCACCTGTAGTCGTGTTGCTCGAGGTAAGAAATCGCCAATTCGCCATCGCCTCCCCCCCCCCCCCCCGACTTCAGAAATTGTGACGGACTCACGGAAGTCACGCTTCTCATTCTAACCTAACACCACAACCCCTTTTGTAACGCGTAACGCCACCAATCGGCATTGTCCTATAGAGACCACGAGCAGTGGCGGATCTAGGATTTCATTTTGTGAGGGGTTTCATCATAAATCAGATGAACTCTTTCTTTTAATGAAACAAATGATACAGCCATTTTGTCCCCCAAGTTTCCATACCCTTCCATGCTACTATGTGACTATGTGTCATGTTCGATATTCTTCTGGAAAGATTTTATCCACCACAAATGATTTGTGTCCGAGACGACCACAGATTTGTGGTGTATGCTCTTTTAAACGCTTTTAACGTCAGGAAATAACATTAAAACCCGCGTGAACTTTCACGTGGAAATTTCACGTTCTTCCTTCTGTTGATATTATGATCTCCATTATTTATTTGTCTTCCTGTTGAGATCATACGATTATTGTTTTTTGGTTTTCCGTTTGAAAATAAAATCTTTAAAAATAAAGATAGTTACAATAGGTTATGGGCCCAGACTTCCAAAAGTCGTTTAAATTAAAGAATTTGTAAAAAAAAAACGACAATCGACAAACGATGGAGAACGAACATTTTGAGAAGTTACGAACGGACAATTATAGATCATGGTCACTAAGGGCGCAAGGAATTTTAACGATGAAAGGTCTGGAGATGGCGATGTACAGGAAGATTTCGAAGTTTGAAGTGACGAACGAAGTCGGAGTATCGACAACAAATGCAAAGCTATAATAACGCTAAGCGTTGACGACGAAAATCTAGCGAATGCATGACAGCACAAGAGATGTGGCAAACTTTGAAGAAAGCTCACGAAAAAACGGACAAATACCACGGAATTACGATTTTGAGGGATTACGTAAATGACAAAAAATCATCGAACGAAACCATTAAAAACTACGTGCGAACGAAAAACGAAAAAAGACGAAATCTCAAGCAGTATGGCCTATCCCTGGACGATAACATTCACATCGGAATAATATTAATTGGATTACCGGCTGAGTACGACGGAATCATTAGAAGTATCAATCTTCAAGACGACAATAACAAATTAGAAAACATCACATCGCGACTGATTGATGAAGAACAAATGTTTATGCAACGAAATTCAAGAACGAACGAAGACAACAACGTAACAACTTTTAACACCAACACACGAACATACGCCAAGAGCAAACGACAACCACCAAAAGCAGAAGAAGATGAAAAACCTTTAAGGACGACACCTACCAAGGAACAAAGCTAATTGTGAATTAGTGGATTTTCTCAAATTGATCCGCGATTTATCGTTTTTCTCCGTTTCAGCGGTGAATGAGCGCTTCTTGCCCACTTTAGCCGCTAATTCACTGAATCTTTAACAGCGAATGAGCTCTTCCTGTACATTTTAGACGGCAATTAGCTGTTTGTCTCAGTTTTAGCCACGAGTTAACGTTTTATTCCTTTAATTTTAGCGTTTTTCTTCACTTCTTAGTCGTGCGAATTACGGCTCATCACCATTTTAGCCGCAAGTTATCTCGTTTCCTCAGTTCTAGCAGAGAATTAGCGTTTTGTTTTCTTCGTTTTAGCTGAGCATTATTTCCGAATTTTAACCGTGAATTATTCCTTAATTTCACGCCTGAATCACCGCATTTACTCAATTTCAGTTTCGAACTGGAGGATTTTCACACAATCCTTGAATTTGCGTTTATCTCCATTTCAGCTCCGCGAATGAGCGCCTTTTGTTATATCGGCCGTGAATCAACGAAATGTCCCAATTTTAGCCGGGAATGAGCGGTTGTATCAGTTTTAGCCGTGAACAAGCAGAATCACCAAATGTGAAATTTAGCTTCACATTAGGGCTTGCTTGTGCCGAGAAACAGCGTATTTCTCCATTTCAGCTGCTGATAAGCGCTTTCTGCCAAAGTTAGCCACGAATTAAATATTTAATTATCTTTGTTTTAGTTGCAAATCAGCATGTTACATCAATTTTGGACGGGAATAAGCGGTTTGTCTCAGTTTTAGCCGTGAATAAGCGGCTTTTCTATCACTTCTATCCGAGAATTAGCTTTTTTTCTCAGTTTTTACCGCGATCTAAGCGCTTTTTCACATTTTTTAGTCGCAAATTATTTCTCAATTTTAGCCACGAATTACCACGTTTTCTTAATTTCAGCCAATTTTCTCAAATTGTTCCGCGAATTGGCTGAATTCTCCATTTTAGTTGTGAATGAGCGTTTTACTTCAATTTTAGGCCGGAATTAGTAGATTTTCTCAGTTTTAGCCGCGAATGACGTGGCTTTCTCAATTTTAGCCGTGAATAAGCGATTTTTCTCAACTGCGATTTTTTCTGTTGTTGCCTTGAAAAAACCACGAATTTTGAGTTTTCGAAAATTAATTTTTGAGCCAGGTGAGCGATGGACTTTAGCTTTTTCTCAATTTTCGCCACATGTTAGTGATTTTTTTCATTTTCAGCCACGAGTTAGTGATTTGTTTTCGTTTTCTACTATGAATCAACGCTTTTCTGCTACCGCTAGAAGCCCCTATTTGATATTGGCGTTTTTTTTTTTCAATGTTCTCCCGCGTACTTGCCCATAGAGTAACACATTAGCACGCTTTCTCAATTTCTTCCGCCTTAAAGGCCTATAGGAATTTGGAGTTGACGTTTTTTCTTTGGTTTGTCCGCGAAGTTGCCTTCAGATTTCTCGAATTGGTGTATTTTTCCTAATAAGTGGCAAATCATCGCTTGTTCTCAATATTTGCCGCTAATCATCGCTTTGAAACCTAAAAATCCATTTTTTTTTTTTCATCTATTTACGCTTTTTGGCCCCCCCCCTCAATGAATGGTGGCCTCACCATCACGAGATCGCCCATTTGTCAAGAAATCATCATTCTGTGCAGGTCCCCCTTCAACAGTCGCCCTTTGTTATGTGCAAGGTATTAGGTCCCACGCACACTAGGAGAAAAAAGACGCCGACGCGTGAGTCGGCGTCTTTTTTCTCGGCGAAGAGAAGACTCTCGCGTACGCGTCCAATGTGAAAGGTCCCATAGAGTTCTATGTGTTTTTACTGCACGAGTCGGACGCTGACGCGCGCGTCGGCGTCTTTTTTCTCCTAGTGTGCGCGGGGCCTTGGAAAAAATCTCTGGAATGACTATCAACAAATTCAACAAAGCTACCAAATCAACAAAGCTACTCGGTGACGACAGGCGAACCAAATATTTGGCACAAACGACTTGGACATCCCAACGATCAATTAATGAAGGAACTTGAGCGCATATACCGTGTAAAAAACAATTTTTCCAAATGTGACGTCTGCAGGGAATGCAAAATGAAGAGACAACCATTTCCTAAATTTACGACTTCTCGAAAAGAACGATGTTTGGATTTGATTCACAGCGACATCATGGGACCGATAAATCCAATTTCATCACGTTCACGGATGACTACAGTAGATACTCTGTTGTCTACGCAATAAAGAATAAAAACGAGGCACTAGAAAAATTCAAAATGTTCAAAAATTACGCAGAAAACAAATTCGGACGCAGGAGAATATTCAAGCAACGAATTCCAAAAATTCCTGGTAGCTCACGGCATTGAAAGACAATTGTCAACAGCTTACTGCCCTCAGCAAAATGGTGTGGCAGAACGGCTGAATCAAACATTAATGAACATCACGAGATGTTTAATAAGAGACGGAAACCTTAGTGGAGAATTCTGGGGAGAAGCAATCGTAACAGCATGCTATCTTAAAAAACAGACGAACAACTTCAGTGAATGACGGTGAAACTCCGTACAGACGATGGCATGGGTTTGACGCCAAAGTAAATCATTTACGACGATTTGGATGCACTTCTTGGTACTTTGACGAAAAGACGAGAGCCAAATGGCAGCCAACAGGCAAGCACGCGATATTTTTTGGGTACGACACTCAAGCAAAAGCTTACAGACTATGGGACGAACGACAACAAGCCACTTATTGTTAGACGACATGTGAAATTTGACGAAGAAAGAATTGAAGGAGAAAATCGAACTAAAAAAGAAATAAATGAAAATAGACGAAACGCGACTGAATTATTCTACAATACTTACGACGATAACGACGACAGCGAAAGAAATGATATGGTCTACAATGAAAGGGAAATTTTAATCGACAACGAAGCAAACATCGACGACGAAGAAGACGACACGCCGATTTTAAGAAAATTAAATGAGGGAAACACGGACGAAAACGCCAACGACGCAAACCTAGACGACGCTGGACACGGAAGAACACGTTACGGACGCGAAATCAGGCTACCAAAACGATACGGGGATCTTGCAAAACAAGTCAGCGACAATATCGAACCACGAACCTACAAGGAAGCAACCATGAGTAACGAAAAATACGAATGGCATCAAGCAATCAACGAGGAACTTAATAATTTACACGAAAACAACACTTGGGATATTGTCAAACGACCCCCAAATCAACGCGTACTAAAAACTATGTGGATCTTCAAACGAAAAAGGAACGAGAAGGGCGAAATCATCCGCTACAAAGCTAGACTTGTTGTACTTGGTAATCATCACGAAGACAACGACAACGTTTTTGCCCCAGTCGTAATGAGAAAAACGATGAGAATTCTTATGGCTCTAAGTGTGAAGAACAACTGGTCAATCGAACACGTTGACATCGGATCAGCTTATAGACCAAGAGCCAGCGACGTAAAAAGTGCAACCATTTGCATACTTTTCTTACCCAGCGCATAAAATCGAGAATAATTCCCCAATAGTGGGAAAAATTGTCTGCCTCCATTTGGACGTGACGAAACTGGTGGCAGACGGCTTCAAAGATTCACTTGTGGGGAGAAGTAACAAAAATTCCGGCTAGACGGCAAACATGTTATATTCTCGTGATAACGCATTGGAAAATATTGGGAAATGAATATTACGTTTCATGCTAACGGCTCCTGCGGCTGCGAGCCAAATGAAAAGTCGATAACCACTTTGATTTGAAGTACCGCTTGTCGGTGTCAGGGTATATGAAGCCTATTAGAAGAAGAGGGACGAAAAATTCTAGTATCGAATCCTTTTTTTTTTTTATTCGATGCATTTTGAAAGATCCCATCGGCTGTACTCTGATTTACGGCGCATGGAAAATGCGTATTATGAATTTTCATATTTCGTGGTGAAAGTAACCATAATTTTACACACACTGCAGCCTAAAACATTTTTTGGGGTGTGTTCTTACCTGAAGTGACACTGCTTTTCTACGATAGTATAAAAACTGTGCTTCATAGATTTTTTAAAATATTTTTTTCAGATTTCTCATCCTATTTTCCCCCAGAAAACAGTACCCTGGCACCGAAAACCGATCCTTCAAATTAGAGGGTTTTAAGCTTTCACGACTTTGCCATTGGCTCGACCCCATAGAACGTGATAGCATTAAATGTAATATGCATTTCCCCGTATTTTTCAATGCGTAATCACGTGAATAGAACGTCTTTGCCGTATGATCGGAATTTTTGTTACTTCTCCCCAGAAGTGAATCTTTGATGCCGCCTGCCACCGGTTTCGTCACGTCCAAATGGAGGCAGACAATTTTTCCCACTATTGGGGAATTATTCTCGATTTTATGCGCTGGGTAAGAAAAGTATGCAAATGGTTGCACTTTTTACGTCGCTGGCTAATGGTCTATTACTTGAATGCAAAAACTGATCGAGATACCTACATCGAAATTCCAGAAGGGGTTGAAACCGAGAAATACAAACGGTCATTCGTCTTTAAACTTAATAAAGGACTGTATGGACTGCACGAGGCTGGTCTTTTGTGGAACGAAGAACTGAATCAATTTTTTATTCTGTTGGTGTGTTGCTATGTTACAAAAAAAGACCACTACAAAAATGAGCAGGTTATCGAAGCGGGTGTATCAAATACAATCTCACTGCTCGTATGCCGATTATTTTACTTTAATTTATTTTATTATTTGCATAAAAACATGGTGTCAGAGTGCTGAGAACACGCACAGGTAACGTGCTTGACGATGTTCTCAACGTTACCCGTGCCTGAACCCCTAAAATGCGCTGTGGGAGAAAACTTGTGTGAGAGTTGGTTTCTTTTCAAAGATGGGTGGAAAAACTACGAAATCGGCACAGGTCTTGAGGAGGAAAACGACCGGAAGCGAACGGCTGTGTTCAAAGCGGTCATCGGGAGAGAAGGTATGCGACTTCTCAAGCAATTAAAACTCCTAGAAGAAGAAAAGGTTGACAGAATCATTGCAGCTCTTGATGCCGAAATAACCCCTCAAAAGAATGTCGTTTACGAAAGGTACGTTTTTTTCTCACTTTATCAGGAGGAGGGAATGTCGTTTTCTGAAATTTTTGAGAATTTTGAAAGAAAAGGCAGGCTCTTGTGATTTTGGAGTACTTGAAGAAGAAATGGTACGTGATAGGTTTGTAGTGGGAATCCGCGACCATGATTTCCGTAGAAGGCTACTGCAACAACGGAAGTTGACGCTCTCCAAAGTTGTTGTTGAGGCCGCTGTAATTGAAGAGACGACCAAGCAATTGTCTAGCATGAGCCAGCAGCTCGGAGACGAAATTGTCAACAAACTATCTCGAACCTCGATATCAAAGCAGTCGCCAAGTGGTCGACAACATATACTCAACGAAAGAGACTGCAAATTTTGTGGTAAACGGCACATATTTGACAAAAATAAACGCCCGGCGTTTGGGAAAAGTTGCATGAATTGTGGCAAACGGGACCACTTCGCTGTGGTGTGTCGTTCGTCGAAGCAAATGGTCAAGGCAGTCAATTCTCGAGAGGCACAAAGCAGCTGTTCGGTGCTGTCGGACAGTGAGGAAAGCATTATGAACATCAGCTCGGCAAAACAAGCTAACAGACTCATGGTTGAGGTTGTCATCAATGGTACGGAATGCGTCGCGCAGATAGACACCGGCGCCTCCTGCAACCTAATTGGCTGGAAGCAAATAAAGAGCATTCGATCGCAGCCGGTTATCACACCATCGGGGCAAATGCTGCGTTGCTTTAATGGGCAACGAGAACGGTCGGAAGGTGAGTGCATTTTACGTGTTATGCACGATGACAAGACACACAAGGCAAGATTCCTGATTACTAAACACGATGATATAATCATGGGCCTCAAGGCTTCACTTGGGATGGATTTGGTTTGTCACCACTCCAGCGTTGAAGTTAAAAAAGTTCAATTAGAAAAATTCAAAGAAATGTGTTAGGGCCAGATATTTAGTGAACTGTATAAAAAATCAAAAACAAAAAAGCGGAAAGCAAAAGGAGGAGGTAGGAAGAGGAACGCACCTTGAATATTTCGATCACGAGGAGCGATCTCCTGTAGCCCGGTTCATCCGACAATAAATGACCGAACTCGACGATGTCGAAAGAAAATTACGTTTTATTAATTACCGGTCGCGGGCAAACTTTCCCAAAAAAAAGCGAGACCACTTCAGCTTTAGCACGTGTTTGATACCAACCAAAAACCAACAACAAGTCCAAGTCCCGATTCGAAAGTAAAGTCTTTTTTCTGGTGATATAGGTGGGGGTAAAGGTGACGGGATAGGAAGAGCAGGGGGAAATTTACAATTGATACAAACAGAAAAAATCGAATAAAAGAAGGGAAATATAAAAACAAAACAAAAGAGACCATAATTATCTTTCTTCTCGAACATCCCGCCCGACACTGAAGCTTCCATCCAAGCTTCAGCAGAAGTCTTCGATAGGTAAAGGTATGAGTTTGTTGGCGGGGCGCTTATATTCGGCGGTCGCCGCCCGACCAGAGCCAGAAGCAGGAGTCTTGACCGTCGCTACTCGAACGTTGCCGTCGGGGCCAGGAAAAACGCTGACGATTCGTCCCAATTTCCAGCTGAGAGGTGGTAACTGGTCGTCCTTCACCAGTACCATGGTGCCAGGTTTTAGGTTAGGGGAAGAGGTGATCCATTTACACCGACCTTGAAGCGATGTCAAATATTCTGAAGTCCATCTCCTCCAGAATAGCTGAGAGAGTCGACTAGTGAGTTTCCAACGATCGCGAAGATCAATCCTTGCATCAGGTAACGTCAAGTCCGGTTCTGGCAAATTGTGTAGGCTGTCCATGACCAAGAAGTGTGCTGGTGTCAGAGCTTCGAATTCCCCCGGATCCTCACTCATGGGAGTCAGGGGTCGAGAATTGAGTGCTGCTTCGACTCTAGTGAGCACTGTGGATAGTTCCTCAAAGGTGAGTAGAGCTCCCTGTGTAATTTTCATGAGACACCGTTTGGCGCTTTTGA
The DNA here is from genome assembly GCA_038030265.1 of Corythucha ciliata. Lineage (NCBI taxonomy): Eukaryota > Metazoa > Arthropoda > Insecta > Hemiptera > Tingidae > Corythucha > Corythucha ciliata. Next base: position 55,954,466 of record CM075938.1, read on the forward strand.
CGGCTGCCTCCCAAATACCTCCAAAGTGAGGCGACGAGGGTGGAATAAAGTGCCATTGAATTCCAAATTTAGAGGCATTGTCCGCCAACGAAGATTGGTTATGTGATTGAATAAGAAACTTTTTCAATTCCTTGTCTGCACCAACAAAATTTGTGCCATTGTCACTGTATAAGTGTGAGCAGAGCCCTCGGCGAGATACGAATCTGGTCAAGGCCGCTATAAAGGCAGCAGTCGACAGACTGGAGACCACTTCGATGTGGCAGGCACGAGTAGAAAGACAAACGAAAATACAAATGTAGGCCTTTATTTTAGGCGATTTTCGGAGAGTCGACGATTTGATTTCAATTGGTCCGGCGTAATCAACACCGCAATTCACGAAGGCACGAGAGGAAGGTTCGGTTCTAACCCGCGGTAGTGCATGGAGCCATAATGGGCTGATTGGTCTTGGGCTTTACGTGATGGCATTTCACGCATCGAAAAACGATAGATCTAATGAGCCTTCTGGCTGCGAGGACCCAAAAGCGGCGACGAAGCGAAGCGAGAAGTAAGGTTGGTCCCAAATGACCGAATTCCTCGTGGTAAAAACGGACAATTAGCGTTGTCAAATGGCTTTTATTTGGCAGCAAAATGGGATGCCGTTTGGGGTAGGGCATATCGGATAATGACAGCCGACCACCTACTCGAATTATGCCATTTTCGTCAAGAAAGGGTCCCAACTTACCCAATTTACTAGATGGATTTAGTCCATTTTGGATTCGAAGGAAATCATCAGCGAAGAGATCCCTTTGGACTAGTCTGATCCAAGTGTTGAGCGAAATTTTGAGTTCCTTTGTTCTTAAAGGCCCTCGATAACGAGTACTCGGAGGGCAGCCGAAACGTAGACAAAAGGCCGTGACCCGTTGAAGTCGTAACAAAGAAGAGAAACGATTGAGTATCGATAGATAGAATTGTTCCGGCGTCACGATTTTAAGGCATTTTTGGGGTTTTTCTTCCAAAATCGCAGGATCTACGCTTTTAATTGATACCTTAGATTTTGGCCAACTATTTTCAGGCAAAAGGAGCCATTCTGGCCCGTGCCACCAAAGTTTGAACTCGACTAGTTCTTTGGGGTACATTCCCCGAGAGGCGCAGTCAGCAGGGTTCTGTTCCGACTGACAGTGTCTCCACCATGATTGATCCGTGCTTCGTCTAATAAAATCGACACGATTGCCGACGAAAGTCTTCCATTTTTCAGGAGGCTGCGAAATCCAATGAAGTGTCACGGATGAGTCGGTCCAACAATACACTTGGTCTACCTTTAAATGTGACTGTAGAGTAGGCAACACATCCTTTATCAGTCTCGCAAGAAGCACAGCTGCGCACAACTCCAAACGAGCGATGGTTATTTTGCGATTCGAAGGGCTTAATTTAGTCTTAGCCACCAAAATTGTCGTCGAAGACAAGCCACTTGGGTCGATCGTTGATAGGTACAAAACACTAGCGTAGGCGCGCTCTGATGAATCCGCGAAACCGTGCAAAACAAATCGTGGATGTTGACCAATCCGTTGTACTGGTCGACTGATTTTTAATTTCGAAAACTTCTCGATCTGCTCGTGGAATCGGAGCCATCTCGATTTTATTTCGGGAGAGACCTGATCGTCCCAGCCCAATTTCTCGTTCCACAAGTCCTTTATGAGGAGCTTCCCGATGACAATTGAAGGGGCGAGCCATCCGAAGGGGTCATAAACACGAGCCAAATGTGAAAGCATGGTTCGTTTGGTCGCGTTCTCAGAGATCGAAAAAACCCTATAAGTAAAATAATCCTCTTGAGGATTCCAGTCAAGCCCGAGTACTTTTAGAAATGGGCTGTCACAATCGAAGGCAACGTTTACGCCAATCCGTCGATCTTCAGACGGTATCCCATCCAGAACTTCGTCATAATTTGATGCCCATTTTCTCATGCTGAAGCCACCCTTTCCGAGTAGCTCTACCAATTCGCCATGCACTGAACGAGCCTCGTCGATTGAGGCACACGAGAGAAGCAGGTCATCTACGAAGATTTGTCGTTCGAGGGCACGAGAAGCAGCGGGGTAGGGTTCCCCCTCGTCCTTCACAAGTTGATGCAACGTTCTGATTGCCAAAAAAGGGCTGCATTTCACCCCAAAAGTGACGGTCAGGAGCCGATAAGTATCAATCGGGTCAGTGGCGTCAAAACGCCAAAGAATTTTTTGAAAATCGCAGTGGTCTTCTTGGAGACGAATTTGGAGAAACATTTGACGAATATCTCCGATGAGAGCCACTGGAAACATACGAAAACCAAGAAGTACATCCACTATTTCATTCTGAAGTTTTTGGCCTGGGAAAAGGCAGTCATTTAATGACTTGCCATTCGTCGATCGCGCCGAAGCGTCGAATACCACGCGAATTGATTTTTTCGCTCCATCTGATTTCCAAACCGCATGGTGGGGCAAGTAGAAAGAACCAGATTCTTTCGGCTCGTAGTTCAATGGCGGTACTCTTTCCATTAAACTGGAATCGATGAGGTTTCGCATGAACTTACCATACTCAACCCTGAGATTGTCATCTTTCTCGAAGTGTCTTTCGAGAGCCATGAGACGACTAGTCGCCCGACGCTTGGAGTCGCCCAAATCAGGCTCGTTTGGCTTGAAGAGAAGCGGCACAATGTACCTGCCGTCATCCTGACGTCGATGATTTGACGCGAAGAAGTCCTCGCTCCATAGCTCTTCAGGAGCCACTACTTTTTCTTTAGGGAAGGCGTCCAGTTCCCAAAATGAAGTGACCATTTCCTCAAGACTTACGTGCAGCACGACCGATGTCAAAGATTGCAAAGTGTCGGCTTGGGACACCAAAACATTGTCGGTGGCAACTGGTCCCATCAACAACCAGCCCAGTGAACTCTCAAGAGCCAGAGGTGTGCCGCTTGGCCCCTCTTTTCTACCCGATTTTATTAGTCTCGGGAAAATATCTGCCCCCAAAAGGATGTCAATCTCTTGTGGCGTTGAGAACGTCGGGTCAGCCAGATCCAAATCCAGGAGGTGTTCCCACTGTTGCGCCGGCAATTCGACCGAAGGAATCTTGCCTGTGATGCGGTCAACACACAGCGTATCCACTGCGTAGGTAGGCGAGTTTCGGGAGGTAGAGGTGAATCTAACCTGTACAGAATTTTTTATGGGAACCGCGTTACCACCAAGACCCTTTACTTGCCTCGAATAACTCTGAAGAGGCAAACCACATTTTTTAGCGAATTTTAGAGTCGTTAAGGAGCACTGCGAGCCGGGGTCGATCAAAGCCCGGGCGATTACACGTTCGTCGGATTTATTTACAATTGACAATAAAGCTGTAGAAAGAAGAATGGTAACGTGCCTATCCGAATTCCTTTTTGCAAGGGCACAAGTGTTACAGAAGTTTGCCTCACTGTTCAGCTCCGAAGGACCAGATTCCTTAGTAAGGAGTTGCGACGACTCTTCTGAATTGAGGAAGTGTAATAATGTGTGATGGTTCTTCTTACACACACGGCACGAAGTTTTCGAACTGCATGAGGCAGCGGCATGATTCCCTGATAGACAAAGTATGCAAACTCTTGCCTTTTTGACGGCCTTGTAACGATCAGGAGGTCTTAAATTGAGAAACCGTTTGCAATCCATTGCAGAGTGAGCGTGCGAATCACACGCAAAGCACGTACTGGGCGCGCTAGACGTTGCAACGTAAACGCCTTTTGCTCGATTTTTGCCATCAGACTGCTGACTGGCTAACTTTGTAGTTTTCGAGTAGTGAACCGTGGCCGAAAGGGACTTTGCTCTGCTCTCCAAAAAAGCGAACAGCTCAGGGAACGTTGGCTCATCAGCAGCGACCGAATTTTCGAATAATGAGCGAGACTCATCGTCAATTTTCCCCAACGTTAAATACAAAAGAACGAACCCCCACTCATCGACATTGTGGCCCAAAGCCTTGAGAGCATCGAGGTTAGTGGAAAATTTAGAAACCAAATCGGCGAGAGTGGTATTATTTTTACCCACGATGGGATGCCGAACGATCTGAGCCCAAAGCTCAGTGGAAATGACGCGTTTATTGTCATAACTTTTCACCAAAGTTTGCCAAGCTACGTCCAAGTTGCCGGCTTCCAGACGAAGATTTTGAATCTTGGCCAGTGCTTCACCTCGTAGGGCTGACCTGAGGTAGTACAATTTTCGAACTGCAGGAATCGAAGGGTCTTCCAAAATTAAAGAGTTGAAAAGTTCTTTAAAATTAGTCCAATTGGACTCTTTTTTCCCGTCATAGGAGGGTAATTCGATTGCCGGTAGGCGAACGGTCGAAAAGGCACCGTGCTCATTTTGAGTCGATGGGGTAAGCTTTTTGAGCATTTTACCCTCCTTGTCGTGAATAGAGACCGAAGATAGGTCACAAGGTGACACAGGCCTTGGTAACTGGTCCGACCCAGGGCTCACGTCGCGCGATTGAGCGGTCGAATTATTTTGTCTCATTCGAGGAGGATCCACTTCCTCGCCTAAGAATCGACAGTAACATGCGAGGACGAACGATTCATTCTTTCTTTAGCTGTTAGAAGTTGGGCTTCGAGGCGGTAAATACCGTTCGTGTACAGCTCTAATAAATCTGTAAGTTCTTGCTCCGTAACATTTGCGTCACGAACCTCACTCGCGATAAGGTCATAGAACGTTTCTTCCGTTTCGACACGGGTTCTAGTTAGATTTTGAATTTCCAAGAGATGCCTCAGATCCAAGTCGCCATGTGAGGAAAGATAGGTTATACGTCGGAGCGTTACCTTGAGCTTCGAATAAGCCCTTTTAAATTGATTCGAGTCATCGAGTCATCCATCCATTTTCGTTGATTACAAAATCTATAAACGACCGAGCTTTTTTTTTTTTTTTTTTTTTTTTTTTAAGACCAAAGAAAGTGACAACAAAAAATCCTATCCAAAAGGATTGCCGAAAAACAATTATTTTAAAACGGCCAAACAACAAAATCGAACGATATCGAATAAAACGATTAAACCAAATCCGAAGCCCTGAGGACCAAAATGTTAGGGCCAGATATTTAGTGAACTGTATAAAAAATCAAAAACAAAAAAGCGGAAAGCAAAAGGAGGAGGTAGGAAGAGGAACGCACCTTGAATATTTCGATCACGAGGAGCGATCTCCTGTAGCCCGGTTCATCCGACAATAAATGACCGAACTCGACGATGTCGAAAGAAAATTACGTTTTATTAATTACCGGTCGCGGGCAAACTTTCCCAAAAAAAAGCGAGACCACTTCAGCTTTAGCACGTGTTTGATACCAACCAAAAACCAACAACAAGTCCAAGTCCCGATTCGAAAGTAAAGTCTTTTTTCTGGTGATATAGGTGGGGGTAAAGGTGACGGGATAGGAAGAGCAGGGGGAAATTTACAATTGATACAAACAGAAAAAATCGAATAAAAGAAGGGAAATATAAAAACAAAACAAAAGAGACCATAATTATCTTTCTTCTCGAACAAAATGTTTGATGAGACTGCCGTAGGCGAAATAGGCGAACTTAAATTGCAGCTTCGTGAAGACGCTGTTCCAGTGATTGAGTCACCAAGAAGATTTCCCGTCGGCATACGCAGCAAAATAAAGGCAGAATTAGATCAGTTAGAAAAAAACGGTATTATACGAAAAGTTAATCATGCTACCCAATGGACCACAAACATGGTTTTTATAATGGGACCAAAAAAGAACCGCTTGTGCATTGCCCCAAAGCATTTGTATGCGTCTTTGATCAGAAATCGTTTCATTACTCCTACTGTAGAAGAAGTCACACCACTACTCGCAAAAGCCAAAGTTTTTAGTGTGGTCGACGCAAAAAATGGATTTTTTCAAATGCCTTTAGCCAAAGAATCCCAAGAATTGACTGTTTTGGACGCCTTACGGTCGTTATTGTTATAATAAATGTCCGTTTGGGATTTCTGTGGCTCCAGAGGATGGGTTATCAGTTGTCATTGCGATCGCAGACGATATTTTGATTTATGGTGAAGGAAACACTCAGGCGGAAGCGATGAAAGATCATGACAAAAAGGTCGAGGCTGTATTTCAGCGAGCCAAAGAACGAAATCTGCGATTGAACAAAAACAAATGTGTCTTCGCGAAATCAGAAATACGCTACATGGGACATATTTTCACGTCCAGTGGACTCAAAGCCGACCCTGAAAAAATCCGAGCGATCAAGGAACTGCCTCGTCCTCAAGACGCGTCTCAGATGTTGTCGTTTCTCGGCATGGTCAACTATTTGTCGAAATTTATACCGGGTTTATCGCAAAAGGCAGCGCCATTGAGAGCCTATAGTGGTGAATGGACAGATGAAATGGAGGATTCCTGAATTTTGTTAAAAGATAAGTTGCAAAATGCACCTACTCTCAAATATTTTGACGCATCGAATAGCATTACTCTTCAAGTGGGCGCTAGCAGCTATGGATTGGGCGCTGCTCTAATCCAAAATGGTAGACCTGTCGCTTACGCATCCCGCACCTCAACCAAGAGCGAGACAAAATATGCACAGATCGAGAAAGAGACCCTAGCAATTCTTTTCGGGATGAAGCGCTTCGAACAATACATTTTCGGCCGAGAGGTACTTGTTCAAACAGATCACAAACCACTCGAGATTATATTCAAACGTAATCTGTGTGATACTCCCAAAAGAATCCAACGTATGCTATTGCAGCTCGTCGGCTTCGACGTTAAAGTGCAGTTTACCAAAGGAACCGACGTCTGCATTGCTGATGCCATGTCTCGGTTGCCTACGGGTGGGAATGAATCTGATCTAATAATTGCTAAAGTGATGGAAGAAACAAATCCTTTAATAGGGTTGGCGATCAGTGACCCAACGCTGAGCACCATTCGTGAATACACCCAACAGGACGAAGAAGGGATGCTGTTACTACAGTTCACAGAAAGCGGTTGGCCTGAGGATGAAAAGTCGGTGCCACCAAAAATGCGAGATTGGTGGAAAATTCGAGAGCAAATCACTTCGTCAGACGGCATTGTAATTAAAAATCAGCAAATTTTCGTTCCATTCGGCCTGCGGAACACAATCATGAAGAAACTTCACAAGGGTCATAAGAGCGGTGAAGCTGATTTACGTCTAGCAAAAACTCGTGTGTTTTGGCTGAAAATGTCTGATGACATTCAAAGGTATGCTAAAGCGTGTTCAATGTGCGTGGATTTAGATGTGGCGCGGAATCAAAAAGAACCACTTGTTCTCAGAGAGACGCCGTGTGGTCCTTGGTTAGAAATAGGCGTTGATTTGCTGCAGTTTAACGGAAAGAACTATCTCGTTGCCTGTGACTATTTTTCGTCTTTTTTTGAGTGAACCGAATTGGAAGATCAAGGCTCTGAAGAAACAATAAAGGCTTTGAAGAGTTATTTCGCAAGGTATGGGGTGCCTAAAATTGTTTTTACAGATGAAGGTTAGAATTTCAAGTCCCGCGAATTCTAGCGGTTTTCTAAAGATTGGAATTTTACGCTGAAGACTTCGTCACCCCATCATCAACAGTCCAACGGCAAGGCTGAGTCTGCTGTGAAGCTCGTCAAACGTCTTTTAAAGTTGGAGAGTAGAGGCGAAGACATATACGAAGCCCTACTTACGTGGAGAAACACACCTTCTGCTCAAATGACATTCAGTCCTGCTGAATTGATGTTTGGCCGAAAGCTCAGAATCATTTTGCCAAGTTTATGTGCCGTCGGTGATTCAAATGTCGACCATTCAGTTGCTCGGAGAGAAATAGGAAAGAAAAAAGAAGCTTACAAGAAGTCGTATGATCGATCGGCAAGAACCCTCCCGACTTTGGAACAAAGGGCAACCTGTTCGGGTTTTTTCTTAACCCAAGTTCGCCAACAGCACCCGATTGGCGAAGTGGTGAGGTACTGCAAAAGTTGAGCACAAGATCGTACTTAGTAAGCGTCAATGGACGAACTTACAAAAGGAATAGGATTCATTTAAAACCCTGCACAGCAACGTTACAAAGCGGTAGCAAAGATTATCGGTGGATTTGGGATGACCCCATTAATTCAGAACCACCTGCACTTAACGAGCCGGAGCTACAAGACCAAGAAACGGGGAGTAACGAAATCAGAGAACAGCTGCCAGAGGAGGACAACCGCCAATCATCACAACAACCAGAGGAAAGAAGATGAAGATTCGGTAGACGAATAAGAGAACCAGTTCGTTTAAATTTGTAACGCGTTTGGAATTATTTTATTATTTTCTTTTTTCAAATATTTTATTATTGTTAAACCAGGGGAGATGTTGGTAAGTTGCTATGTTACAAAAAAAGACCACTACAAAAATGAGAAGGTTATCGAAGCGGGTGTATCAAATACAATCTCACTGCTTGTATGCCGATTATTTTACTTTAATTTATTTTATTATTTGCATAAAAACATATTCAACAAGGACTAAAGCGTTGTCAAGCAGATCCTTGTGTTTACATAAACAAGAAAAGAAATTTAATAATCACGACATATGTCGACGATCTAGCTTTACACGGCGAGGACAGTGAAATAAAGAAAATGAAAATAAATCTCAGCAAACGATTCAAAATCCACGATTTGGGAAAAGTACAACGATTAATCATTTTGCTCTCAATCAACGTTCTAAAACGAGAAAACAGACTGAAACTTACCCAATCGGACTACACGCTCAAATTGTTGGAAGATGCAGGAATGACTAACTGTAAAACGGCGTCTACACCTTTAGAAATGAATCCGAGCTTGACAAAAAATACTTCAGAAGCTGACGACGAACTTAAAAACAAATATCAAAAAACATTGGGAGGATTGATGTACCTGGCTACAAACACACGGCCCGACATAGCTTTTGCAACGTCTTATTTGAGTCAGTTCTCATCAAATCCGAGCAGCGAACATTGGTCAGCTGTAAAACACGTCTTAAGATAGTTGAAGGGAACGGTAGGTTTCGGGATTGAATTGAAATGATTAAGACCTTTTGTAAAATAAGGCTTTATTTGACAAAATTATGCAATCAGGGTTTTAAATGGGTTTGTAAAGAAAGGTAATGTGGGAATATTCAATTTCACATCATTCTTCCCTCCTGGTGAATCTTTCGTGACCAAGGTTTACTTGGTGTAGTCTGAAAGGTAAGAAGGTGTCTTTCGTGTCCGTGAACTTCTACGAAGAATTGGTGGAGAGAAATCATGTCGCGGAGTGGAAGGATTTGAGTTATGATCCGATTGAGAATTCAGGTCAACGTTTTGCGGTTCATCGGAATCAGCGTTGTCGTTTTCGGAGCGTGAATTATCGATATCTTTTTGCAATTCCATTGACGTTGTGAGAGGAGCTAGATCTCTAGTCGATACAACCGTTACTCTTCCGTCGTGTAGTTCTACTTGGGCGTACTCTGAGTTTCCTTCAATAAGAGTAGCTTCTTCGACTATAGGATCGTACTTTGAAGCCCTAACATGTTTCTTCAACAGAATCGGTCCCGGCGTTGATAACCAAGACGGCGTTGATGTGCCATTTCCCGTTCGTGGGGTGTCTCGTTTGTTGCTGTGCACAGCAGGGAGCGAATAGAGTGAAGAGCCACACCCAGCACGTCTTCCCAGTGGGTTATTGGTAATCCAGCACTTTTCAAAGCTAGTTGAACAGATTTCCAGATGACCCCATTATAACGTTCTGCTTGTCCGTTTCCTCTTGGGTTATACGGCGTCGTTCTACTAGACGCTATTCCTTGAGAATTTAGATATGCCTTGAATTCGAACGACATGTATGAAGACCCTTGATCTGAGTGAATGTAGGAAGGTGTTCCAAACAGATGAATTACTGACTCCAGAGCTTTTATCAAAGTGGGAGTTGTCATGTCCGGGCAAGGAATTGCTAGAGGAAACCTTGAATATTCGTCAATTATTGTTAAAATGTATTTATTTCGCGATTTAGAGGGTAAGGGACCTTTAAAATCAATATTGATTCGTTCGAGAGGAGAAGTAGCTTTTATTAAGGTTCCTCTATGTTTGAAAAATGTCGGTTTAATTTCACGACAAATTCGACAATTGGCCACAGTTTGTCGAACTTCCTCGACCGAAAATGGTAAATTTTTGTTTTTATCCAATGATAGAATCGAGTTATACCAGGATGGCATAGTGTTTCATGGTACTCTTGCAACCTGTCGTGAGAGCGTGTTATGTTGGCGCATATCCGAGAAAACGCGTCTGCGGCTACATTCTCTTTCCCGGGGCGATAAACTATATCGTACGAGAAACAAGATAGCTCCAATCTCCAGCGCATTATCTTCTCGTTTTTAATTTTGCTTGTGTGATTCTTGGAGAATATGAATGAAACTGAGCGTTGATCCGTTATAAGCTGAAAATGTCGTCCAGTTAAGAAGTGCCGCCATTTACGTACAGCCTCTACAATGGCGCATGCTTCTTTTTCTACTGCTGCATATCCTTGCTCTGTTTTTAGTTAGCTGGCGAGAGTAGAACGCAACTGGGCGTCCGCTTTGTGACAACGTTGCGGCCAAAGCAAATGACGAAGCGTCCGTTTCGACTGTAAAGGGGAAGTTATAGTCTGTAGCAACGAGAGCAGCATCTACAATGCACTTTTTGAGCTCTTCAAATGCCCTTAGAGGCTCTTCAGTTAAGGGAAATCTACAGTTTACGAGTGGGCGTACTTTTTCGGAAAATCGTTGTACAAACTTCGAATAATGTGAAAACAATCCCATCGTCCGTTTTAAAGAAGCTGTGTTTGTTGGAGGTTTCAAGTTTTTTAAATGAGTTAAACGTTCTGGATCCGGTCGTATTGTCTTATTTTTGATTATGTACCCTAAAATACTTATTTCCGATTGGTTAAAATGGCTTTTCTCAAAATTTATTGTTAAATTGTACTTCTCAGCTATCTCCATGAACTTCTTTAATTTATTGTCGTGATCGGTTCTATCTTTCCCGCATATCGTTACATCATCTAGGTAAGCGAATGCCCCTTCTAGGTTTTCTGTTCGTATGATGTCGTCTATAACCCTTTGAAACGCTGCCACGCCATTTGTGACTCCGAACGGAATACGCTTGAATTGGTACAGCCGTCCGTCAGCTTCAAATGCAGTGTATATTCTGTCTGAGTCCCTAATTGGAATTTGATGGTACTGAAAATTGAAAATTGCGCTACTTTATTCACTACGTCTTCGAGATTTGGTAGTGGATACGCATCCAACATGGTATACCGATTGATAGTTGTGGAATAATCAATTACCATACGACGTTTATGGTTTGAGTTCGACGTAACTAATACCTGGGCGCGCCACGGGGAGCTGCTTGGTTCGATTATATCTTCCTGCAGAAGTCGTTTTACTTCTTCCCTAATGAAAGTTAGGTCCAAAGGATTATACCTTCTTGATTTCACACTGATCGGCCGACATTCTGACGCCAAATGACCAAAAAGAGAAGCTGGCTGCACGTTTGCAACAGCCAGAGCACTGATATTTAAAGGGGACTTTGTTCCTCCGAAAGACATTTGAAGGCTTTCGTGATTCTGGAGAATGTCGTGTCCGATTAACACATCACAGCATAAATCCCGGAGGACATACAGGTAGACTTTGTGGACAAAGTGCCCGGGTAACTGTACTGTCACAGAATATTTGTTTTCGACGGGTGTTTGAAAGGAAGTTGAAGCCATTGAGATTCGTTCTTGGCAACGTAGAATTTTCAAATTCAAACTTCGAGCTAGTTGTTCACTCACAAAACTAATTAAACTACCAGTGTCGATAAGAGCAAGGGCTTTGAAATTGTTCATGAAGACAGGAACAGTAGCTTTCTTCAGAGAAGAGGGAGTGGATGAGCTAGCAACGACCGTTGAGACATGTTTTACCGAAGTTTTTAGAGCAACACGCGGACCCGATCGGCACACCTTGGCAAAATGCCCTAATTTGTTACACTTCGAGCACGTGACGTCCCGAGCTGGGCAACGATCCCTTGTGTGGAAATTGCGACCACAGAAGTAACATGATTTGACATGGATAGTTTTTGTAGAAGACTCTGAAGTTGATGCAACTACTGGATCGTTTTCAGAAATTTCTGAGGATGGATTTGAAGGATTTTTGTCTATCGATAACGAATTAACGGAATGAATATTGTTGTACATCATTGAATGTTGTTGGGCTAGCTCCATTGCTCTAGCTTGATCGACTGCTTCAGTTAAACTTAATGTACTCGTCTCAAGGAGACGCTGTCTAATCTGATTCGACAACAACCCACTGATAAAGGCACCCCTCATAAAATCAGAGCAGTTTTGTTCAGCTGTCACTGCTTTGAATTTACACCTATTAGCAAGAATTTTTAGAGCTTCCACGTACCTTTCGATTGCTTCTCCGGGTTGCTGTCGTCTAGTTTGAAGCTCATGCCTCGCAAATACTTCATTAACTGGCTTGACGTATAGATTTTGTAGTACACTCATTGCGTCCGTGTAGGTTCCGGAATGTCTAATGTATTGGAACACCGTAGGTGATACAAGGTTGTGAAGTATTCTTAGCTTCTGTTCATCGTTCGTTTGGATTGACGCAATTAAGTTTAGAAAGGTGCGATGCCAGCGTTCCCATTCAATCGTCGCTGTCGGTGAACCCGGATCGAGATTTAGTTTGTCTGGTTGAACGAGACGGTCCATGTCTCCTAGGTAGATGTTCCCAAAATAATTTTGTCAAATAAATTGAAATGATTAAGACCTTTTGTAAAATAAGGCTTTATTTGACAAAATTATGCAATCAGGGTTTTAAATGGGTTTCTAAAGAAAGGTAAACGTAAACAGTAAACATGTGGGAATATTCAATTTCACATCATGAATATAAGAAGGAAGAAAACGACTCGATCCAAATTTACTCGGACTCTGATTGGGGAAGCGACAAGACTGATCGTAAATCCTACAGCGGCAACGTAATCTGCGTCGCAGGGGGAGCAGTGTCTTGAGCATCAAGAAAACAGAGGTGCATTGCTCTAAGCACAGCCGAAGCTGAATTCATCACGCTGTGTGAGTGCAATAAAGAGAGGGCTTGACTGCACAATTTTCTTTGCGAAATAAACGAGATGAACGAAGAAGATGTGAAAGTCATATGGATGGACAACTTATCAGCCAAGAAGATTGCCGAAACACAAACTACCAGTGACAGAAACAAACATATCGACCTAAAACTATTCAGCATCCGAGACGCAATAGCTGATGGCACTCTGACGCTGAACTACGTACCAACCAGCAGCAATCTGGCTAATATATTCACAAAACCACTGGGCTTCCAAAAACACACACGATTACGCGAAGGGCTAGGAATGGGTTGTGTCGAACCTTACTGTAGTATCTCGTTATAATGCTGTCAATTAGACACGCAATTGAAACACACTAATTAATATTTTTTATTGGAAACATGTGAGTTCATTTTGCATTGCAACATCCCTCCCAAGGTTCATTTATACAATACAAAGTCTGACAGTTTCCGTGGAAGCTTTATAGTTCTTCCGGATCTTTCTTCCTCTCTTGATTTGATTCGTTTTCTTGTTCATTTATAATCTCTTCTACTTTGCAGCTCTCATTTTTCGTTTCGTCTATATCAGGTGATAAAAATTTGAAGAATGATGCGTTCCGTGTTATCATCGAATCTGGGCTAGACGCTGTTATTCGTGTACCATTGACTTCAGTGATTTCAAGAGGGTTCGGACTGAAAGGTGGGGTGTACTTGTTCACCTTCGGTTGCTTCACCAGAACAGTATCACCTTTTTTGAAAGAATGATCTGTGACCCGTCTTTTTGAATCCGCATATTCTTTCATCTTGGTTTGACTGATCTCTTCGTTATTTTTAAGTTTATAATCTAACTCGTCTTCAATATGTGAAGCAAACTGTGGCAGATAAGAGTGAAAATCATTTCTCAGAAGCATTTTTGCTGGAGCAATATGAGTAGAGCAATGAGGTGTATCTCTGTACTGCAACAAATATTCCATCAATGCATCTTCCCAGTTTTTGCTTTCTATCACCGCCGTCCGGACTGTTTTATTTAAATTTGTCATGACATGTTCTGCTCTCCCATTCGCCTCGGGCCAATAACTTGTGCCTTTGTGATGTTTTATTCCTAGTTTCGAGCAGAAATGAGAAAAGTCGTAACTGTTGAACGGAGGACCTCCGTCAGTTCTGATCAAACGAGGAAGTCCAAACTGTGAAAATATTTTGAACAAATTTCGACAGACTGTCGCAGAGGTTAATGAATTAATAGGCTCTGCAATAGGGTATTTTGTGTAATCGTCGACCAAAACCATTAGTCCAGTCATTAGGTGAAAAGTAGGAACAAGTTTTGGGGTAGAAATGGTTTTTATGGTTCTATATGTATTTTGAGGTGCTGAATCCGAATCTGAGGTTTGCCAACAAAATTTCGTGACGGAAAATGGAGAAAAATGCTAAAAACTGAGAAATGTTTGACATTTTATGATTTTTTGAGTATAGCTCAAAAACTATCAACTTTTTGTAAAAAAACGTTATCATGTTATTTAAAGACGAATAAATTTGCTACAGTTTGAGCGCAACCGGAGCTCTGTAGGTCCAATAGATCCCGAGATACAGCACTTCAAAATTTGGCCGATTTTCGCAAAAAGTGCAAATTTTGGGTTTTGACTATCTACCGAGCCAAATTTCGGCAGAACCCCCTCCTCCTAGAGAGATGTTATCGTAAGAAAAGTTGTAGTAAATGTTATTGACTTTAATTCAAGCGCAAAACGAAGTCGGTAGACCCCATGGTTCTCTTGCAATCTTAGAAAATCCGAAACAAGGGAAATGATGTTTATTGAGGCTCCTGGTAGGTTACTCTGAAACTATCTACTTTTTGACAACATGACTTATTATGAATTTTCTATGAGTTAAGAATTATTGTTGAAATCAGTATACATATTTGTAAATGTATGTATACAATTTATGATACGTAAAATTAAATTAGACACATTAAAAGACATCATATCATCAGGTAAAAAAAGTACAAGTATTAGTGAAACAAATGTGGACTTTTATTATATATACAACGATATTTTACTATACTTAATACAAACATGGATTAATTTAATGCGATATTACAGTAAACGGGGTCTTTTTGATGGCCCTGGTTGGGGATCAGTGATGAGAGGTTCGTCAAATTCGAGGGCTTCTGGAAAATAGAAGAGTAGGTAAAATGAGAATGAGTTTGGTGGAAATAACAGTTTCTACATAGAGGATTATGGCAGCTTTTCAAAACTAGACATACCTTCGATGAGGTTTTCTTCAGCTTCTTTATTCAATTCATCCTCTACTTCGTCTTCAAATTCAGGGGACTCAATATTTTCGCACATCCCTCCACAGGATGTGCAGAGTGGTGAGCAGTGGAGGCCGATCCTTCTATAACCCCAACTGTTCTGGCAACCTTTTTTGCATTTGCACGAGATGTTATTTAGCACGGATTCTGGCGCAGGGTTGGCAGTTGTGGTTATGGGGACCAGACCATTCCTTGTCTTTCTCCATCCCCACTTGGTTGGATCTTTCTGCTGACTCCAGTTACACAACCACTGCTGCACCTGAAGGTATACTCGCAAGTAGTGTTGTTGGGCAGCAGATTCAGTTGGTGGGAGTGAGGCTAGATTGGACGACGTTTTGAAAGACGACGTTATGTACAGCTTGTACCTGAGGTCGTTCAAGCTGGTCTCTTTTCGAGGACTATACAAAGCCATAAGAAAAATATTTCCGGCTTTTGAAAATCGTGAGGGTCTGCCTGAGGGTCTTTGAAAACCTGCACAACTTCCTGTAAGTCAGGATTTTTCTGCAGGATTTTTATGGACTTCATCTTGCCCTGGTTGAACAAAGCCGACGTAGTGTCACATCCAGTCATCGCGTGCAAAAATAGTATGTGAGGCGAAACGGTTTTGTTTATGGCAACATGTGGATTGTATAGGGTGTGAGTCATTTTTCCTTTTCCCGGTTTCAAGAACCGCACATTTTGCTTTTCAGGGGTGCACAGGCCAATCAACAATACCAGAAGGTCTACGTCTTCTCCCACAACTATTACATTTTCCTTTGCTTCAGACATTGTAAGTGCTGTCCTAACAATGAGGACATCGGCATCTTCTGCAGCTTGGCTCGAATAAATTTCAGCTTCATTGAATTTGTCCATTAGCATGGGGATAAATCGCCTCTTATTCTGTGAGTTTGCCAGGAAACTCTCCTGGGATACAGTGGGCACCATGATTTCTGTAAATGATATCGCAGCAGACTGCTTTCGTTGTGCTCTTCTCTGTCTTTCGACTTGTTTGGTGCCTTGAAACCCTTCGTCAGGGTAACCATCAAAGATAAAAGTTGCAGTGTGCTTTGACGTATGACACATAACTTCTGCAAATTGCGGCATACGTCTGGTTCAGCTTCCATTTAACCCTATGAAGTAAATATCCTCCATCAATGACAAATTTTGGATTGGTCAGGTCCTGCTCAGTTGGAGTAAATGCCTTGTACATGCTTGATTTGGTTGCTTTACGCATTATCCCATGCTCATCGAAAAGAGAGAGCGGGCAGGGGCTAAGCTCATAGCTTAAAAATTCTCGCAGCTCTTCATCGGTGTGCTTGACAATGGTGATCCGTTGGAAAAGTGTAGTGGGACTGATAACTACAGTCTTGTCCTTAATCTGAATTGCTGAGTTCATAATTGCAAGAGGCTGCACTCTGTCACTTCTTTTCAATTTCATGTGTTGGAAATTGCCACCAGTGGAGTCCTGAAGACTTTTCAGCCCCACTTCCTTGGACAAGTGGCAGTTGATCCTCTCATCACCTACAACACCCGTACTTATTGACTTGAGGTCGGTGGTTTTGGGGAAAGGAGCATGTTCGTTAAACCAATTCAGAAACTTCTGTGCATCAGAGTGGTCTCGCTTTTGGGCACTGTCTCTGCTGTCAACATGTTGCTCGGATGTTGCAACTTCCAACCCTGCAAATTGTTCAATCTGTTGGCACACATGGACCAGTGCTGTCATGCCTTGAGTCCATTTTGACAAAACACCTGCACTTACTCCACGGCCATGAGTGAGACCGCCACTCGACTTCATCGACCTCATGAGAGTTTGCTCAATCGTCATATCACTCCAGATACCACACCAGAACTTATCAGTCCGAAGAATTGAGAAAAACCCTTGGGTGATGAATTGCTCTAATTCAGCAGATGGCTTGACAGTTTCCAAGGTATGCATATCCTGAAGGTACAGATGACTGCATTTGGCATAGTTATGATGGCCACTGGAATGAAAAATAGGGAGCATTTCATGAATTGTTTGAAGGTGTAGTTCCCAGTTGCTGCTTCTCTCAGCTTCAATGAAATGCTTCATCAAAGTCACCATTTCAAAGTAGCGAACCCAGAGCTTGGCAGTTGGGCCGCGTTCAGCCAAAACTTGAAGCTGGGTTCTGAATTGTTCTCTCCAAGCTTTTACAGTCGCATTCTCTTGTACATCATTTGAAAGAATAACACTTCTGTCCAAGTTGAATAAGATCTCTGTTATGTCTTCCTCCATATTTGGTGACAGGACCATTGAGTCTATGACAATTTTGGCCAACGTTCTGTGCGCCAACATATGAGCTCGCACTGCCCTTGCGTAAGAATGTCCAGTCATAATTTTTTCTGTAGAGTTTGCTGCAAATATGGTAGTAAACAGCTCAAACAAGCCACTACCTTGCATTATCAAACCAATTGCTCCCATAAAGGACATCAGTAAGTGAAATCCACCCAGCCTCACGAATGTCTCGAGCCTTGAGGTAGAGGGGTTGGTCAATTGTGATAAAAGTGGTAACTTGATTCAAGTTATGAGTGTTCTCTACCCCTTTGTAAATTGCTGTCAGAATTGTATCGTAGTCACTTGGAGGAGCATTGATGAAAGGCATGTAATTAATAAAAGTTTGTTCATACGGCATGTCCCTCATGACATCTACCGTAAACCCATTCCATCCAGATAGGCCAGGGATGTGTCGACTTTTGCCATATAGCCAAAGCAGATCAGGCACACTAGGAACCACAGTTGATTCTGTTTCTGGGTATAGTTCCCTCAGATCTTTGACCAGGATGTCTGATAACCCATCAGGCTTAGTCCTTTCAAAGTGGAACATTTTCATGGATGCATTACTGCTACGGTTGGGCGGCGATGTAAGTCGAGGAATGACTTGGTTGGGGATGACTGCGCGCTTCGGAGAAATACAGGAAATACCACCCATCACATGAAACGTGTGGTGTCCATCGATTGTGTGGACGTTGAAGTCCGCATTATCGAAGACCTGCTGTGAGAAGGTTGGAGGATAGACTTGCAGTGGGTTACTGTGGACGGCTGACTCTTCCAGGCGCCTGGTCTCAGAATATGTTGCACCAAATCCCAATGAGGCCAACAAATCAATCAAATTCCTTGAACCAAACTTCTTATATACTAAAACTGACAATCCAAGAAGAATTGGAGACAGGAAGGACTTGGGCCTAACTGCGCCAATCATGGCATGAGCCAATGCTGTGCTCTTCTTTTCCCATTTTTCGTGGTCTCCTCGTTTCTTGTGGAGCACGACTGTATTCATAAATGAGCGTAGAGTTTCAGGAATCATTTCCTTACTTCCATCCACAAAGTGTCAGGTGGGGGGGGGGGGTACTGATCTTTTTCATAATTAATGGCACGTATATCCTCAGCAATAATTGCAGCTGCAGTTGTGCATATCCGGAGTCTTTCCTCCTCTTCGTTTTTGGCCTTCTCCTGGTACCATGCGTCTGTCAAAATTTTATACCCCGTGTTTTTGAAGCAAACAACCATCTCCTTCTTTTTGGAAAATGAAAAAATCACGTCGGAACCGTATTTTTTAAGTAAGTGTGCTTTCACCGTTCTGGGGTCAGGTCTATATTCTCCCTTAATTTGCTGCAGCATTTGTTCCATAGAAAACTGGCATTCCCCATCATTGTTCTCGAGATGATGAACAATATCTTTCATTGCTGCCTCAATGTCTTGGCAAAGAGGACCCCTAGCTTTCTTTTCGCTAGCTTTTGGACGATTGTACAGCTTCCTATTACACAGACTGTGATATTGGCAGTCAGAGGCCACTATGTCAGAGACGCTCGAAAGTCTGTCGATTATGCCTCGTCCGAAGTCGTCATCTCGTTCTCTGGCCCTTTTAATAAGGGTGTCCTTAACCTTCAGAACTCGAACCTTGTACACTGTGTTACGATTGGTCTTTTTCTTTTGTTGTTGTTGATTGAATTTTGGGGGTATGGGAAGAGCACATATGAAGCAGTGAGTTCTAAAAGAGAACTTATTTATTTCAACAGATCGTCTTTTGGGTGCCTCCCTACCCTTCTCTACGTTCTTCAAATGAGCAGCAATCATTCTTTCATTAATATACCTTTTACGGCATCGATCATGCAAGTCAACTGAGGACAACTTACCGACCTCAGCATGCTTTCCATCCTTCCTCCTTTTGCTGCATTCAATTAACGTTTTTAAACCTCTTTCCCGCACCGTCGTCACCTTCTCGACCTCGCTATCTAGCACGTCATCGCACAAAACACACACGCGCGAAGACATTGTCAACACAACACGCACGTAGGTACTATAATATCGCACATAGATACAACAGAGATGATATTCCAACGGCTACAATTCACGAACTACTCCCGAATGTGTTGAGAGCGCAGGTTAGTAGATAAGGGCGGTGGGGCTTCGGTCCAGGGACCGTCCTTTGATGAATAGAAGGGGAAGGGCACTGACCCTCTATTACGCACCAAATGCTTATCGCCCCTCACATTCCCCTTGTCATTCGCCCACCGGTCGGTAAAAAAGGCTCACCCGTTCCACAGCTTGTGAATAAAATAATAATCTTGTCAAAAAGTAGATAGTTTCAGAGTAACCTACCAGGAGCCTCAATAAACAACATTTCCCTTGTTTCGGATTTTCTAAGATTGCAAGAGAACCATGGGGTCTACCGACTTCGTTTTGCGCTTGAATTAAAGTCAATAACATTTACTACAACTTTTCTTACGATAACATCTCTCTAGGAGGAGGGGGTTCTGGCGAAATTTGGCTCGGTAGATAGTCAAAACCCAAAAATTGCACTTTTTGCGAAAATCGGCCAAATTTTGAAGTGCTGTATCTCGGGATCTATCGGACCTACAGAGCTCCGGTTGCGCTCAAACTGTAGCAAATTTATTCGTCTTTAAATAACATAATAACGTTTTTTTACAAAAAGATGATAGTTTTTGAGCTATACTCAAAAAATCAAAAAAAGTCAAAAATTTCTCAGTTTTTAGCATTTTTCTCCATTTTCCGTCACGAAATTTTGTTGGCAAACCTCAGATTCGGATTCAGCACCTCAAAATACATATAGAACCATAAAAACCATTTCTACCCCAAAACTTGTTTCTATTTCACTGTTTGGAACACCTAATGACTGGACTACATTACGTACTTCTGATTTGGGTATGGACCCGAAAAGTCCAACGACAACTTTTCCCACGCTGCAGAAGGAATCTGAGTTGGTCGAATAGGATCTCTTTTTGTTCTGAAAGTGGTTGCTTGGCAAGGTAAACATTTTCTGACGGCATTTTCTATTTTAGAACTCATGTTTGGAAACCATACTTTTCCCCGCAAGAGTTCCTTTGATTTCGTTATACCTTGATGTCCACGATGCGCAAGCGAAACAGCTTTTTCTTGTAGGCTAGTCGGCAAAATAATCCGACTTCCACGCAACAGTACTCCATCGGATGTCACAGCTAGTTCATTTTTTATAGGCTTAAATGGAAACAGCTCTCTGTCTGTCCAATCACCCTTGTATACTGCTTCAATTACTTTCTTTAATAGTTTGTCTTTTCTAGTTTCTTCTGAAATTTCATCTCGTTTAATCGTTGAAGGTAACATGTTAGTCGTAACGAAATTGATATATTCTTCAGCTTCTTTAGATGTCTTTTTATTTAAGGGATGACGAGACATGTAGTCCGAAGGATTCTCTTTTCCATTTTGATGTTCAATTGAGAAATCGAACCCCATTAGTTTGAATCGAAGTCTCTCTAAACGAGGGGAAGCTTGAGCGTTCACTTTGGACATTAGAGACACTAGAGGCTTATGATCAGTACGAATTACGAAATGGTTCCCAATCAAATAATCTCTGAAATGGTCCACACTCCAAGTGATAGCCAGCATTTCTTTTTCAATTTGCGAATATCGACGTTGTGTGTCAGTGAGACTTACACTGGCACATTCAATAACTACTGGATTTCCATTTGAAGGTTGAGCCAAAATTGCAGCTATACCCTCTGGACCTGCGTCTGTATAAATATGTGAGGTCTTGCTTGAGTCAAAAAAATGGTTCCAAATCGAATTTTTAGTCATTTCCTTCACTCTCTCGAACGCTTGTTCCTCATTTCGAGTCCATCTCCATTCAAAATTGTTTTTAATTAGGTTTCTCAATGGCTTAGTCACGTTTGCTAAGTCAGGAATGAACCTGATAAGAAAATTGACCATTCCTAAGAAACTTCGAACATCTTGGATCGTCTTTGGAGGTTCCAACTCCGTAATTGCTTTAATCTTATCTAGATCGGGACCTATACCGTTTCTCGACAATTGATAGCCCAGATATTGAATACTCTCTTGTCCGAAAATCGACTTGCTGGCATTAATTGTCAGTCCAGCATCTCTCAGCCTAGACAGCACCTGATCGAGAGCATGTTCACCCTTATTTTTCCCGAATATGAGGATGTCGTCACTAACATTGATGCATCCCTTGATATTTATAATTACCTGGCGAACTATCTTTTGAAAAAGCTCTGGAGCAGACGTGATCCCGAAACTTAATCTTTTGTAACGGAAAAGACCTTTATGAGTAGCAAACGACGTGATTTCTCTGGATGACGGCTCAAGCTCTATTTGGTGAAAACCTTTATTCTAATCCACTTTGGAAAATACCGTAGCTCCATTGACGAGCGTTATGACGTCATTTATAGTTGGCGTTGGGAATCGCTCACGTAAAATGGCTTTATTTGGGACCCTCATGTCGACACACAATCTTAAAGAATTTTCTTTCTTTGGTACCAACACAATAGGTGATACCCAAGACGTGGGCCCCTCTACTTTTTCTATAATATCGTCGTTGAGAAGTTTATTAATTTCATCCTCAACCTGTGTGCGTAGATGGTAAGGTGTACGTCGAAAATTAGAAATGACAGGTGAGACCGACTTGTCAATATGCAATTTTAGTTTGAAGTCCTTCAGCTTACCTATACCTTTGAAAAGTTCGGGATATTTTTGATGAATTTTATTATAAGAACAATTTATGCCATCAACATTGAGAGCCAATGAAACTACTCCCAATTCCCTCGCTGTCTGACAACTCAATAACGACTCCCCTGAGTCCACAACCAAGATTTTACTCTTCACAACACGGTTTTTAAATTGCATGTCTGTTTTAAACTTACGAAGTACCTGGATAGGCTTGCCTTGGTAAGCATTTAGAGATGCCGAAGTTCTAGCAAGCGGCGGCGACCCAAGCTTGTTATGTGTCGCCTTGTTCACGAGAATTGACGGAACACCCCGTATCAACAATAAACTTAACTCGCTGATTTTCCAACTTGATACAAACGGTTGGGACATCTATAGTCGACGCCAAACTTACTAGATGTAATGATGCCTCAGACTTGGGTGGTCCAGATGAATCGGAATCAGTCCCGTCTTCACGAGAGACATTGTAAAATTTTCGAGGTTTTTGCTTGGAATTTTTAAACGT
Organism: Corythucha ciliata; assembly: GCA_038030265.1. Lineage (NCBI taxonomy): Eukaryota > Metazoa > Arthropoda > Insecta > Hemiptera > Tingidae > Corythucha > Corythucha ciliata. Next base: position 55,977,219 of record CM075938.1, read on the forward strand.
TCCTCGCGAAGTGCTCTCACCATTACGGTCCGAATCAACGAGTTGTCTGGCAGGTGGAAACTGACAAAATTTCGAATCAGGAAAATGATTATTTTTTCAACATTTAGAACAATATTTTCCTTTTGCTGGGCATTGTCCTTGCTTGTGCGGCCACTCACCATCACACGCGAAACATTTTCTAAAATTGAACTTCTTGTCCAATTTATTTACAGTGTCCGACGCCTCTAACACTGATAATTTGTTTGTGTTGAAAGATGTGATTTGAGATTTAATTACCTCATCTGCCTGGCCCAACGCAAGAACCTCCTTTAGTGTCATGTCTTTCTTCAACATTTCTTTTCTCAGATATTCCGAAGTAGTCTCCATCAACAACTGAATTTTAATTTCCAAGTCTGGGTCATGGAAATCACACGTAACAGCCATACGTCTTAATCTCACAGAATAATGTTGAATGGTCTCAGAAGGCTCTTGTATAGTACTCCGAAACTTATAAATCTCAAATAATATATTTCTTTGAGGCACGAAATAAGAGGACAAAGCTTTTTTAGCATCATCATACGATGGTCCAACATCAGATAAACTTTGAAAAATTTCCACTACTTCCTGTCCCGCACAATTTAAAAGTAGCGCCCTTTTTCTAATGTCAACCGTCACATCAGCGGCTATCAAAAAAATTTCGAAATCGCTCACCCAATTTTCCCACCGCGTAGCAGTATTCCCGTCCGCATGTGGATCGAATGGAACTGGTCTTACAGAAAACTCCATTTAAAAACCGAATCAGGCAATTCAAAGGATGTGTCCGTCCACAGATTTTTTATTTAATTATGCGAGACCGCGGTTTCGATTTACATCATCATCGGTCGCTACAACCAACAGAGAACCAACCAACCAATACATAAGTTAATAAAATTAAAAATAAATTAAAATAAACCACTACAACAAACAATATGAGGGTCTTACCTCAGTCGTCGTCAGCACCTAACTGACCTGTATGTACCTTCTCCTTCCCCGCTTCTTTCTCCATGAACCGGGAGATACAATTCAAAATCGGAGGAAGATCAAAGGTCTTATGATTGTTAATGCAGGTAACACTTAGGTCATTGCTGCACTTCCTGATTTCAAATCTCTCCATCCAATCCAAAAGTCTACCCTTTCCTAAGGAGTGGAGCAACTTAACACCCCCCTGCGCATCAAAGAGATGGCCCGAACATCGAAGATGATCCTTGAACTCCGAATTGCTTTTTGTGGAATGAGGGAGATGCTCCGATACCCGAGTGGCCAATTTCCTTCCGGTTTGTCCAATATAAACCTTCCGACAGCTACACTCAGCTACACTCAGCGACGACTGAGGTAAGACCCTCATATTGTTTGTTGTAGTGGTTTATTTTAATTTATTTTTAATTTTATTAACTTATGTATTGGTTGGTTGGTTCTCTGTTGGTTGTAGCGACCGATGATGATGTAAATCGAAACCGCGGTCTCGCATAATTAAATAAAAAATCTGTGGACGGACACATCCTTTGAATTGCCTGATTCGATACTCAAGTCCACGGGTCTGTCTAAAACGCGGATCTGCAGATCGGCAGATCTGTAAGATTAACACCTCGCATCTGCAGATTAACACCCCAAACCTGCAAATTAACACCTACAATTCCGTAATTCAACGAAAATGAGACTACAATTGAAAAATAAAGTTAAAGTAGACCAATAATAGGCACAACATTACCGATCATATTTTAATATGACAATAATGAAGCGACACTCGAACAATCACTTTTACTTCATTCGCTCAGACTTCAATTTACAAAAATTTGCTTAAATTTTGACGCTTCCATGTAAATACAACAGGCACTTCCCCCCCCCCCTACCACGCAGATCTGCAGATTCATAAAAGCCTGCAGGCCGGCCACTTAGCGTTAATTGTTCAGCCTCAAAATGCATAATATAGCTAATACAACAATTTATAATAATTCACCTCAATTTCGACCCCTCCTTGTCCATACAACAGGCACTTCCCCCCCCTACCACGCAGATCTGCAGATTCATAAAAGCCTGCAGACCGGCCACTTAGCGTTAATTGATCAGCCTCAAAATGCATAATATAGCTAATACAACAATTTATAGTAATTCACCTCAATATTGACCTGTCCTGGTCAATACAACTAGCACTTCCCCTCGTAGCGTGCAGATCTGCAGATTCATAAAAGCCTGCAGATCGGCCACTTAGCAGTAATTATTAAGCCTCAAAATGCATAATAGAGCTAATACAACAACTTAGGATAATTCACCTCAATTTCGATGCAGGCAGGCTTTTATGAATCTGCGGATCTGCACGCTACGGGGGAAGTGCTAGTTGTATTGACCAGGAGGGGTCAAAATTGAGGTGAATTATTATAAATTGTTGTATTAGCTATATTATGCATTTTGAGGCTGAACAATTAACGCTAAGTGGCCGGTCTGCAGGCTTTTAAGAATCTGCAGATCTGCGTGGTAGGGGGGGGGGAAGTGCCTGTTGTATTTACATGGAAGCGTCAAAATTTAAGCTAATTTTTGTAAATGGTATGATTGGCTGTTGCATGCAATTGAAGTCTGTGCGAATGAAGTAAAAGTGATTGTTCGAGTGTGTCGCTTCATTATTGTCATATTAAAATATGATCGGTAATGTTGTGCCTATTATTGGTCTACTTTAACTTTATTTTTCAATTGTAGTCTCATTTTCGTTGAATTACGGAATTTTAGGTGTTAATCTGCAGATTTGGGGTGTTTATCTGCAGATCTGCAGATGCGTGGTGTTAATCTTGCAGATCTGCAGATCCGCGTTTTAGACAGACCCCAAGTCCACTACATCGTTCTTTCCTTTTATTGATTTACGCTCCTGTCGAGAGAAAATGAACAACATTGCATTCAACAATATCAACCAACCTACAATTTTAGCTTTGAAGAACCTACGGTCAGTTTTTGATTTGTGTAGATTTTATTTTATATTACGTCTAAAATTCGCTAAGGTGAATAAGAATTTATGGTTTAATCATACTTGTTTACATGATAAGATTGTTCCGAAGTATATTAGGGCGAACTTCAATAAGTTTTCCTTCGACAAACATAAAAAAACAGCTTGGTTTTTAATCAAACAAGAATTGAAAAAACTGTACAAATTGAGGGACACCTATGGGTTCTATTTGTTTTTGGTTCAGAACAGCATTACTTCTGTCTTATCGCCCGTGGAGTGGGACTGTTTTGATTATTCCACTCGGGGAAAAGTTAGGCGCATTATGGATAAGAAACAATTGATAATGAATAGGAAAATTGAGCGTTTGAAGAAAGTGCAAGTTTTACCCAGACCCTCACAAGCGGAAGAACCTCCTTTTGAATTTTATCCTCGCGTAGTAAATTTATCTAAGACAGAGTTCAACGAGAAAGAAATAAAAGTACTGGAAAAAGGCTTAAAATTCATTCCTGACTCCGGTTTGGATAGTAAAAAACTCCTTAATTTGGCTGCTCATGTGGACACGTTTGCAATAGAGTCTAGTGTTAAATTTAAATGTAATGAATTTTTGAAATCCCTGTATCCTGCTTTAAACTGGAAAAGCAAATTGCCGAAGGACATATTGCATTTAAAACGTAAAATAAAAAGTTCTGATTTAGTTATAAATAAAGCCGACAAAGGGAACACAGTAGTCGTGATGGATAAAGAAGAATACATTTCGAAAACAGAATCTTTTTTGAAGGATAATCTGGCTACAGTGATGAAACTAGACCCGACAGAAAAAATAAAAAACAAAATAAAAGGAGCTCTTAAAAGTTTTGTATTCTCCGTTAAACCAGAACAAGTGAACAGATTAGTGCCTATGAATGCTCGATCCCCCTCTTGTATGGGTTGATAAAGTTACATAAACCTGACAAGCCCATTCGACCTGTGGTATCTTTCATTAATTCACCTTGCCAGAAAGTCGCAGAGTTTGTGGACTCAAGAATAAAAGCTTTAAGTAATTTTAAGAGTACATTTGGGGTGAAGAATTCAGTTGAGTTTATTAGTAGCTTGAACTCTGCAACGATATGTGATACCTCCATTCTAGTCTCATTTGATGTTTCAAATCTATTCACCAATGTACCTGGAGTTGATTGCGTAAATCTTATAGATAATTTATTGTTAAATAATGGCTGTGATCCTGCGATATCTAATGAATTAGTTACCTTGTTAAGTACCTGTTTAGAGAATAATTATTTTAAATTCAATAATGTTTTTTATAAAATGGATGGTTTACCCATGGGCTCTCCTTTGTCTCCCCTGTGTGCAGAGGTGTACATGGATGCTTTAGAGAAGGAATTGTTTGCCTCCAATTTTTCCTTAGTTAAGAAAATAGGCATGTGGAGACGTTACGTTGATGATGTTTTTTGTGTTTTCAACGGTCGGGAGAGTGAGTTGTATGAGTTGTTGGATTATCTAAATTCTCTTAGAGGTACAATTCGTTTTACCATAGAGGTGATGAAAGATCGGGCCTTGAACTTCCTGGATCTCACTGTGATTCTTAGAGATGGCTCCGTGCATTTCGAAATTTTCCGTAAGCCTACCGCTACGGATACGATGATTCCGATAGATTCTTACCATCCATGGCAACATAAATTGGCGGGATTCCATTGGCTTTTAGACAGGCTGGAAAAAATCCCTTTATCTCCTACGGCCTACGAAAAAGAATTAATGACGATCAAGTATCTGGCAGCCAGGAACGGGTATGACGACGAACTCATTGACAAGCTTCTTCACAAGAAACGTTTCAAGTCTCCGATGCATCAATACGCCAAGGATTTATCGTTCGGAACATCAGACGTTGCTCCCACTTTCTCTGTATTGCCTTTCGTGGCGGGCTTGTCGACTAAAATAGCCAGTATTCTCAAAAAAGAGGGATTCTCCGTGGCATACAGGAATAGCGGTTCATTAGCCAATCTGCTGTCGGTTCCGAAGGATGTAGTACCGAAATCGGATATGAGTGGGGTATACCGTCTCGAGTGTAGCTGTCGGAAGGTTTATATTGGACAAACCGGAAGGAAATTGGCCACTCGGGTATCGGAGCATCTCCCTCATTCCACAAAAAGCAATTCGGAGTTCAAGGATCATCTTCGATGTTCGGGCCATCTCTTTGATGCGCAGGGGGGTGTTAAGTTGCTCCACTCCTTAGGAAAGGGTAGACTTTTGGATTGGATGGAGAGATTTGAAATCAGGAAGTGCAGCAATGACCTAAGTGTTACCTGCATTAACAATCATAAGACCTTTGATCTTCCTCCGATTTTGAATTGTATCTCCCGGTTCATGGAGAAAGAAGCGGGGAAGGAGAAGGTACATACAGGTCAGTTAGGTGCTGACGTCGACTGAGGTAAGACCCTCATATTGTTTGTTGTAGTGGTTTATTTTAATTTATTTTTAATTTTATTAACTTATGTATTGGTTGGTTGGTTCTCTGTTGGTTGTAGCGACCGATGATGATGTAAATCGAAACCGCGGTCTCGCATAATTAAATAAAAAATCTGTGGACGGACACATCCTTTGAATTGCCTGATTCGATACTCAAGTCCACTACATCGTTCTTTCTTTTATTAAAACTCCATTTAGTACTTTTTTCTTTAACAATCGTAGGTATTTCGTACTGCTCACTGCCCGACCAGTTTGACCACCGGCCTCCGACAATGAACTGCGTAACGACGACCGCGCCAATGTAGTATCTCGTTGTAATGCTGTCAATTAGACACGCAATTGAAACACACTAATTAATATTTTTTATTGGAAACATGTGAGTTCATTTTGCATTGCAACACTTACCAACCCATTCAGGGGGAGTGTTAATATTATGATCTCCATTATTTATTTTTCTTCCTGTTGAGATCATACGATTATTGTTTTTTGGTTTTCCGTTTGAAAATGAAATATTTAAAAATAAAGATAGTTACAATACCTTCGACTCAAGGGCGGAGCCAGGAGGAGCAGGGGTCCTTTAACCTTTCATTTGTGCGAAACCACCTACACTCGGAAACCGTCAATTCGTCCTTTCAAAACTTTGCTAATTATCTTTAAAATTGAAGGTTTGGCCTTAAAAAACCCAAATAATCTTGAAATTCCGTCCGAAAACAGATTTTCCACAGAAAAATTAGGCATTTTTCGCAAATTCGCTTCACGGGCAAAATTGAGTTAATTCCGTTAATCCGCCACTGACCAAGAGTCATCAAACAAGGCAAACCGCTCGACTGGATGTTGAGCGGACTCCACTGTTCCGAACGACGAATGTCATCATAAAGCCTACAGTTGCGCAGGACATGCGTGAAAGGGGGGGGGTCTCGGCAGCCACCCACCCCCCTCTCCGCCAGACGTGTCTGGACGCCTGGCACAAACTCGAATAATTAATAAGTGCCTACTGGTACCACAGTCGTCGCACAAAACTCTTTTGGCACTGGGCAAGCCTCTCCCCCTCCCGCCCGACACTCGCATCACTCAGTCCCGCCCAGTCTCCTCCGTGCCAGAAACAGCGGTGACCATGGACCGTAAAATAGGGTGGAGTACTCTCCACCTCGCTCCTTAAATTCGTACACGAGTCCAAACGCCAAAGTCTCCCCCCTCCCCCCCCACAATCATACCCGTGGTTTCGGGCTAAACCAACCACCCCGAGAGCCCGCACCCTCGATGTCTTCTAACGCAATTTATTTTTTGTTGTTTTTTTTAGGAATGATTTTTCCTTCATTTGCGACACAGACCCTGTAATTATGGTAAAATATATTTTAAACCTTGTGTATAACATAATTTTACGTTCATCGCCCATTTTTTATTTAATGTACACAGCAATTTTTTAAATAATTTTGTTTAAAATATTATTTATAGACTTATTTATGACCCCTCCACATCCTGGTTGACGTCACTCTCCTCGTAATTTTCCTTTTCAAATTACTTTATTGTCGCTCCGAGGTAAATATTTTGATTTTTAAGGATACCAGCACAAATTGCCCCCTTTAATACGTTTTTCTTAATTGATTAATAAGGATAGTGATATGTTAGGAATTTTTTGCTCCACGAACGCTAAACAAAGGGTGTTCCACGTAATTTAAATGTTTCTATCTAGCCGTTTTTTTTTTTGTGTTCTTACCCTGGTCCAGTTAAATTAAGCAATATTTAAAACTCGTCCAGTTTCTGCTAACATTCTAACAAATTAGGGTTTAATTGTTTCTACTGGCTTAAAAAACACGGTAGGAAAAGGGTATGATCTAAGCGTTGAGGCAATTTCAACTGTTGAATTGGGTTTGATTCAAGCTTATTTGTTTATAAATGAGCGACCGTGGCCGTTGTTTCTGAGTCCTTGGAATCGATGAGTGTCGTCAACCGGCCTGAGTGATCCTCGGCTTTCCGACGAGCCTGAAAACAATTGAGAAAAATACGCTACTTTTGTGGTTTGACAGGATTGAGAAGGAGTAGAATTAAAAAAACCTTCTTTGAAGTTATACAAACGAGCTACTGGAAGTAAGCCGAGACTCTGCCTGGCTACATCGACCAGTTCTGGGTGTTGGTCCAAAACGGTTGACAGGGCAATGATGAGGATATCTGTTGTAAGGGAGGGGAGGGGGGTGTTAACGCAATCATTTTTTTTATTGGAGGGGGGGGGGGCTCCAACTTTCAACTTACCCAGAACTTTCTTTTCTAGACTCCTTGAAATCCTCCCCTGCTGTACTTCGGTCTCCAGGAAATCGGTGAATTTTTGAAGAGCATCCTTCGCTTCAACGCTTCCTGAGGGCGGCAAAAAATAAATAATAACAAAGCCAATTTTTATGGAGCGTAATGGTCCGTCTAATAAGAGCGACATTACCTCGAGAGAGGGACTGAGTGAACATGACGTTGGCTAATTGATAAATCACTTCTTCCAGGGAATTACTGGTGGTGGTCATCATGTCGGACATCCTTAGTTTTTCAATAAGGTCCTCATAGTCGTCGTCATTTAGCGTTGGAGCTTAAAAACGAACGATCCCATTAATTTCAGTACCCTTTCAGGGTTAGAAAGAGTGGGGGGGGGGGAGATTTTCCGCTTGGTGCGATCGACAGCCCTCGGGGTCAACCATTATGCGCGCTAGGGTAAAAATCTCACCAATTGCGGGATATATAGCGTTATAACTTATAACATTATTTGTGATAGAGCGTCCTTAGTAATCCCATGAGTTAGTTTTTAACGCTGTCCAAGAAAATCGGCGCATTTCGGGATCTACGTGTACTGACTTTGCCGGGTATACTCCTTCTCCAGTGCCTGCTCTATGTGAGGGAGAACCCGTCTGTTTCGTTCCGAGATGTTCATCCCCATGCAACGCGAGGAAGAGACAAGCTCGTTGGCATGACTGTCCGTCTGTCTAAGACAATGAACAGTTTCCTGGGAGTGAGTACTAGGCTCTACAATTCCTTGCCAGAGGACATCAGGAATCTCTAAGAGAACTCTTTTAAAAATAAAATTAAGGCAGTCATCTTGGACTCAAGAGCCGTACTCTGTCCAAGAATTTTTTGACTACTTTGGTAAGACTGATAAAAAAGATTATTAACTCTCTTGCTATTGTTATTGTACTGTTGGTAAATTTGACGTTGTGATGCCACAAGGTGGCTACAATAAAAAAATTATTATTATTAAGTGTTTTGAGGCACGCCCTGTGTTGTGTTTGGGTGGCGAAGGAGAAGGAGTGAAAATAATAATAATAATAATACTTTGTTTTTGAGCAAAGAATTCGAAAACTGTATTTTAAAATAGGAGGCCGGAATCGTACTGAAGGACGGTGAACAGGAGGCATTAGGAGGCGCTTGCGCCGGGGAATTCCTTATGCGTTGAGGAGTAAGGGAGAATGCTTATTTTACAGAAATGAATAAGAACATAACAATTCTCCCACGCGTAATATAAAAGCGGGGAAAAATAAGAATAGAAGTTAGAGTTCATGAAAAATTGATACTTAACGCGAGAATAAAAAAAAAGTTATACGTTAAAAGGAAAGAGAAAAAACTTTGAAAAAAAAAACAAAAAAACTTTGAATTACACTTCACTCGCGCACATAATCGTTCATCCAATGCGGAGGTTTTCGTTCGCGCACTAGTCTCGGTGGTGTGCTGGGAGCGGAAGGCGTTGCTGCTTCCGAGGAGCGTGTAGGAGCTATTGAGTCTTCTTGTTCGTCGTGCGGTGCTGATGATGGTGATGATGCAGTGGCGGCGGAAGTATTTTGGTTCAGGGGGGGGCGAAAATTAAGGCGCTTCCCCCTTCCCTTCCCCACCATACCCTACACTACCATCACTTCCTTAGTTTTCATCAATAGAAGGTGAAGTGTAGTGTAGTTCTCAATTTTAAGTAAATAGAGGAGGCAAGGTATTGTATGGAGGTGCCCAATAGTGTTGAATTTTCAGCATTTAGGGAATGATTTGAATGTGGTATACAACGGCCTGATTCTTGATAGGTTTTTGACTAATAATATTTTATTTTTATCCCACATGATACTAAAACCGAATTTTACGGCCGCAAATGAGTCCCAAAAGTGTCTCTTTTCATGCCTAGGAACTAAAGTATTTTTCAAGCGACATGCTCCGAAAGTAGTCATTTTCTGTACCCAAAAATGTCTGGGAAATTGACCATTACCGCACAGTGACATTCGAGAAATTTGCTGTACTAGTCCAGAAAATATTTACAGTCCTAGTACGGAGAGTAAATGAACTCGGGTTATAACCTCGTTTAAGGTCTTCTTAAACTAAAGACACGAGAAGTCAGTAGTCAATTTGTCAAAGTCAGTTTTATCATTTCCTTGCTGTCGCGTGAAAAAAGTCGTACATCACTCGTAGGAAGGGGATTTACCTCGCCTCGCCCGCCGGGCTTGTAATGTAATGTACCGCGGCAAATTTTACGGCGTTTTAGAGCCACGACTTTAGCTCCTGCGTATACATATACTATTATTGATTTCTTAGTTGTTTTTTTGCCACAAGAATATGGCAAGTATTCGTTTTAAATAATAAACGATAATCATTCGTACTCAAATAAAACAGCAAAGTGTGGGAATGCAGGTAGGGGCATAACTAGAAATCCGGATCCGGGGTTCGGATGGGGGCCCCTTAATAGCTTGAAGATGAAAAATCGGGATTTTCAAGTAGATAAGATGAAAACGAATGGCTAAACTCGCTTGTAAAAGTGAGTAAAACGCTGATTCGCGGCTGAAATTGAGAAAAATTGCTGAAATTTATGGCTGTTAATATTAAGAAAAAGCGCTAGCTAATTCACAGCTGACATTGAGATAACGCAAAATCACGAATTGTTGGGAGAGAAATTAGGAAAAAGGTCTAATTTACGCAGCTAAAACTGAGAAAAGCGCTAATTCAAGGATGAAAAAGAGAAAAACGCAAATTCGCGTCGTCTTGAAAAAAAAAAAAAAAAAAACCTCTAATTTACTGCTAAAATTGTGATAAAGTGCTACAATTTAGCAACTTTCAAAATTTAGAACAAGCGCAAATTCACAGCTAAAAGGGAGAAACGCCAACTCAAGCATTCTCGGGGCAACATTGGGACTGAAATTTAGAAAAAGCGCTAATTCACGGGTGAAATAGTCAAAAACGCGAATTTGCGTCTAGATAAAAGTGGAGGAAAACTCAGCTAAGGTATGAAAAATTACGATTTTACGGATAAAATCGAGAAAAAACGCTAAAATTAAGAAAATGTGCTAATTTACTGCTAAAATTGAGAAACAAAACGCTAATTCACAGCTGAAAATGAGAGAAAACGCCAATTCGCCAATTCTTAGGGGCAACTTTAAGGCTGAAGTTGAAAAGCGCTAATTCACGCGCTAAAGATGAGAAAAACGCTAATTCAAGGATAAAAAAGAGAACAACGCGAATTCGAGTCTAAAAATAGAGAAACACGCTATTATGATAAAGTGTTACAACTAGGCAGCTTTAAACATTGGGAAAAAGTGCGAATTCACAGAAAACGCCAACTCACGGATTCTCGGGGCTGGGACTGAAATTGAGAAAAAGCGCTGCGATTCACGGCGTGAAATAGAGAAAAACGCGAATTTGCGTCTAAAAGTGGAGGAAAACTTTAATTCACAACTAAGGTACAAAACATTTCAATTTTGCAGATAAAATCGAGAAAAAGTGCTATAATTTCCAGCTAAAATTAAAAAATGTGCCCATTCACTGCTAAATTGGGGGTAAAAAGGCTAATTCACAGCTCAAGTTGAGAATACCCCAACTTGCACATTCTTGGGGAACTTTGGGAATAAAATTGAGAAAAAGCGCTAATTCAAGCGGCTAAAACTGTGAAAAAGCGCTAATTCGAGGGTAATAAATAGAGAAAAACACGAATGGTTTTTTTTTTTGTAATGGAGAAAAGCGCGAATTTACGGCTTAAATTTAGAAAAATTGCTAATTTGCGGATAAAATTGGGAAAGAGCACTTAAACGCTACCTAATTTGCGGATTCTTAAGGCAACTTCACGGTAAGAGCTTGTAAAAAGCGCCGATTCGCAGCTAAAAATGAGAAAATGAGCTAATTCGCGGAAAAAATTGAGAAAACGCACTTTAGAGGCAATTTCGTGGCTAAAATTGAGGAAAATATGTACTTCAAAGCTGCAAAAAAGTATATTTACGGTTTAATTAGAGTAAAGGGCCTCCTAGAGATTTCCGCCCCGGGCCCCGGACAAGTGTTGTTCCGCCACTGGGTAGCGGTGATCGCATAACAAAACAGCGGGTTTGATGCCCCCAGGGTAGAGATGCCCGGTGCGCACCGCACACGCCGCACGCCCCTTGCTACGCCTGTGCTTCATATTGCTTAAATTTGGGCTAAAACCCTCTCCGGGGAGGGTGGCCGATAGGTGGATCGCCCTCCTTTGCCAGATGGCAGGGGTAAAGTGTAGAAGAAGAATCAATAATATACCTAACAAAAAGTCTGCAGAAAAGTGAAAAATGGGGGGGGGGGCGAATGTTCTAGGCATTGCTATTTTTCATCTTCTCGCAAATGATCCAGGGTTTTCGATCTGAGTGACGGTCGCTTGGTCCTCGAATAAGAAGCGAAAAGGTTAGAACAAGAACTTTGGGTGCAGTATTCGGGATAGAAGATTGGCATTGAAGCCTGGGGGGGGGGCGGCCGCCCACCCTGCCCCCCCGGTTCCGCCGCCACTGTGATGATGCGGATACAGATTTCCGCCGTGGAAGAAACATCGTTAGAGCAGGTGGTGGAGCAGGCCAGGAGGGGGATAGTTCCCTTGAATTTGGAGCTGATGGGAGCGGTACCTCGCACGTGACGAGCTGATCGATGTGACGTTTAAGGATGTATCCATCGTCAAGCTTCACTGAATAATGGAGCTTCCCCATTTTCTCGGTGATGGTGCCAAATTTCCATTTATTTGAGCCAGTGTAGTTTCGTGATGCGACGCGGTCTCCCACGCGTAGATTGCGAGACGGGGGGAAAGAGAGAGAGGCGCCGTCAGAGGACGGAGCGGGGCGAAGTAAATCGAGCGGCGTGCGGAGTCGACGCTGGAACAGGAGCTCAGCAGGGGATTTTCCTTGAGCATTTGGAGTCGATCGCCATTGAAGAGGATGTTGTGCAATCTTTCATGGAGTGTGCCGGAAGCGGAGGAGAGCGCGGATAGTTTTTCTTTAAGGGTGCGGACCGATCGTTCGGCTTGACCGTTTTTTTTTCGGGGGCGCCGGGCTTGAACCCGGCAGGCGCCTAAGCCTCCCTTGTGCTCCTACGCCATACCCAGATCTAACTGTGCACTTCACACCCGCACTACGCGGGCGTTTCGGTCGGTGCGCGGTTTGTTGAACGCACATCGCCGGGAACGCCCACACGAAGCCGGGTGTGCCGTGTCACAGCTCGCCGCAGCCTAATAGTGTAATGGGCAATGGCTGGATTCGAACCCAGGCCCGCTGGGTTGCGAAGCGAGCATTGTATCCATTACACCATCGAGGCGCGCCGACTTGACCGTTGGTGGACGGTTTGTACGGAGCGATGAGCTTCTGCCGAATTCCGAACTTTGAGCAAAATGAACGGAATCGGTCGGACGTAAAGAGAGATGCATTTGTCACTTACAATAGAGTGAGGGAGCCCAAATCGAGAAAAAAATGGCGCGAAGGTGTGCGATTGTAGAATCAGAGGACGGAGCTGTGGCCGACATGAAAACCTCTGGCCATTTAGAGTAGGCGTCAATGACAACAAAAAAATAACGGCCGTCTTTGGGGCCGGCGTAATCGATGTGGAGCCGTTGCCAAGGACCGGAGGGAGGTTCCCATGAGTGCAATGGAGCTTTAGACGGAGTAGCACGAATTTCCACGCATGCGCGGCAGCTTTTAGCGACGGCCTCAATATCGCGGTCGATACCAGGCCAGTAGACATGTTGGCGGGCGAGCAATTTCATCTTAACAATTCCCGAATGACAAGAATGGAGTTCGTCGAGAACCTTGGAGCGGAGGGGAGGGGGTATGTATACCCGATTCCCTCGAAAGATGATGCCTTGATCCGTTGAAAATTCGGGATCCTTGAAGTTTTTCTATTGAAGTTCCCGGAGCAGGTGAGCAGTTTCAGGACAAGTGCGGGTGGAATGAGCAAACTGTGTGATAATTGAGCATCTCGGACGAAATCTCATGGATATGAGCAATATTGAGTACGGAGTCTTCATCTGGTTTGTTGTTGGATTTTGTAATCGAAACCGCTTAAAAAGGTACCGTAGCGGATGAGACGGGAGGCGGACATGACAGGAAGTTTGGTTTGAGGAGCAAAAATGTGGACCAAGGGCTTATTATCGCAAAGTAATGTGAATTGTCTGCCATATAAGTAGTTGTATAGCTTTTTGATGGCCCAGTAGATAGCCGTAACTTCCCGATCCAATTGAGAGTAGTTCATTTCCGTTTTTGTACGAGCAGTGAGATGAAAGCTACGGGTCGCTCACAGCCGTTGACGATGTGCGATAGAACTCCCGATATGTCAGTCGGACTGGCGTCCGTGGCGAGCGTAATAGGTAGAGAGGGGTCGAACGGTGCAAGTGTGCGGGGGCTAGCGATTTCAGACTTTAGTTTCTTGAATGCCTGTTCACATTTGTGGTCCCATAGAAATTTTGAGTTCTTTTCTAATAATTTCCGTAATGGTGTAGTGGTTGTCGCGACATCTGGGAGGAATTTTGCGTAGTACATGACTAACCCAAGGAAGGAGCGGATGTCATCGCTGGTTTGTGGGCGAGGAGCTTTTTGGATGGCGTCTATCTGAGGTCTTTTTCAGCCCATCGGCCGTGATACGATGGCCTAGATATTGTACTTCTTGTTCGAAGAAAAAACATTTGTCTTTGTTGAGGTGTAAGTCGAGTTCTGCGAGCTTGTCGAGACACTTAAATAAGCGCTCCTTGCACTGTTGAATTGTTGGACCTTGAATGATGATGTCGTCGAAATATACAGCAAGGCCTGGAATGCCTTGAAATGCCTGGTCCATGATTTTTTGAAATTCATTTGGAGCTGTTTTGATGCCGAAAGCTAATTTGTTCATTTTGTATTTGCCTCGGTGTGTGGTGATGGCCATGATTTTGGAGCTGTCGGAGTCCATTTTGACGTTTAAATATGCTTTGTGTATGTCGAGCTTGCAGAAGTAACGGCCACCCTGGAGCTTATGAAATAGGTCTTCGATGAGCGGAATGGGGTATCTAACGTCTTGAAGAGCAGGATTGACTGTTTTTTTGTAATCGACGCAGAGCCTGACGGATTTGTCTGGTTTCGGAACGAGAACGAGGGGGCTTCCCCAGTCGCTGTGATCCGTTTTCTGTATTACGTCTTGAGCTTCGAGAGAGTCCAGTTCTTCGTTTACTTTGTCAAGAAGAGCATATGGTACCGGGCGAGCCTTGATATAAACTGGTTTAGTGTTCGGGAGCAAGCGTAAAGAGCAGGAAATGCCGGGAATGGAGCCGATTTTCTTTTCAAATAGTGGAGCATAACGCGTGAATATGTCGTTCTTTAACTTGGTCAGTGATTCGTTTTGTAGATGATTAATGCTTTGAATAGTGAGCCCAATGGAGCGCATCCAGCTTCTGCCCGGAATAGTCGCAGAAGGTGAGTCAACAATTTAGAGCAAGAGCTTTCCGGAATAATTGCGGAAGGAAACTGGTATACGCTTAAAAATTTCGCCAGTGTAAGTTTTGAAGGATAATGTGAGCTGTTGGAGCGGGATGTTTATTTGAAGCTTTTCTTTTTTCTTCTTCTTTTAATATTGTTAGTAGAATAAGAGCGAATGGAACGGACTCGCTGAGAGAATAAGAGCTAGAAGTGGGCCGGCGGCACGGCTTTGTTTATTTTCGTGTGAGCTGTGAGCGGAGAGTAGGTAGATCCTTCAGTCCTTCGCGGATCCCATCCTCGTCGCCAATTTTGTTGTGTTTGGGTGGCGAAGGAGAAGAAGTGAAAATAATAATAATAACACTTTGTTTTTGAGCAAAGAATTCGAAAACTGTATTTTAAAATAGGAGGCCGGAATCGTACTGAAGGACGGTGAGCAGGAGGCATTAGGAGGCGCTTGCGCCGGGGAATTCCTTATGCGTTGAGGAGTAAGGGAGAATGCTTATTTTACAGAAATGAATAATTAAAAAATGAATAAGAACATAACACACTGACAGACCTAGTCAAAGAGTGGAGGAGGGAGGCAATGATTAACAGCCCCCTCCGCTATTTCGATTCATTATTAAGAATGGAGTAATTGATTCTTGGGTACACACATGACACGGAGCCCCTCCTCCCTGGACAGTATAATTGGACGAAACCCGCATCTCTCGAAGGGACTTGAGTCCCCATTATATCACCACGAATGCCTCCAAGCTCCCATTATATGACACGCTCCTTTTATGGCACAAACGCTCCAATGACACGAATGCTCCCACCATGAGGCATTTCCCCCAAGGAATTCATAACTCGAGGAGAAAGAAAACCGCCATTTTCACTCTGGAAACCGCTTACTCCGCGGCAAAAAAATGTAGTCTGACCTTAGGCTCGTTTCACACATACTCGGTTTCACGCAAAGAAGAAGAAGAGATTTGTGAATTTTAAGATTACGAAAATACCATCCAAACAAAAGTTGTCTGTCTCTCAAAATAATGTGAGGGAGAGAAGAGTACACCAAAGGTCGCGACATTTGTTTAAACATTTTCGCGGGTCTGGAAAACTGCAAACTCAATTTCTCGGATTTCGCGCTCTAAAAAAAACAATTGCGCGGGGTTTTCTCGCCACAAAAAAAAAAAAAAAAAATGTAATGACCCTACGTCCATGATTGTTAACCCATGGCACATGTTTCCTTCTTCCAATATGAAGTGTATTGGGACAAAACAGTCCTCTAGCCCCCCAAACAGAGATGGGACCGATTAGGTTGTAAAGTAAGCAACGAGGATAAAAGCCAGCATCTCTTATTAAGAAAAATATTTAATTTCCCGTCTTCCTTTCCCTTTTCGAAGACTCGAACAAAGAGGAATGAAGAGAACCCCCCCCCCCCAACCACCAACAATAGGAAAATCAAGTGTTTCCATAAATCCCTGCGCCGATTTCCCACCTTAGGAATAAGAAAAATAACTGGTGGGAGAAATATTTTAAATTCCCCGGAAAAGCCCTTCTCGTGGCTTTTTGACGGGCTCTTGAACATCTAAGAAGGCTTGTGACGAAATTTTGACTTTTGGTATTCAGTCCCGGCAATTGGCAAATTCTCCCCTGAGCACTCATCGAAAATTAAGGTCGGTACAATTTACTTTTTAAATAATCACCCACGGGATTGAAAAGTAGCAATCGATTAATAATAAATTTTTCTCCGATTAATAAAAATCCTCTCTTCTCAAAATAAATAAATAATTTTGAACTTGATTTAAATAAAAGAAATAATCAATATAATTTTATCCTCGGTGTCTTGTTAAAGTTTCTTCCACTTTTCAAGCACCATAAAATAACATCAATTATTCTAGTCGTAATCGTACGAAATAACGAGTCTTTATAAACTATTCATTTTTTGATCTAAAATACCAACGAAACCCTCTCGAATTGCCAAGCGAGTTAAACGTTTCCCTTTCAAGTAGTAGATCTTTAAAAATTGTAAAAATATAAAAATTAACCAAACCTTTCCCAATTATTTCAATTATTGTCCACGAATCCTTTCGAACAAAATACCACCAGGGCCCTATTGCACAATGTTTTATTAGCTAATATTACAGCTGTTTTATAAGCTAATATTAGCTATATTATTAGCTAATAAAACATTGTGCAATAGGGCCCAGCCTTTTAAAACAATAATAAAAACGTCTGCTAATGATTATAGCACAGTGCTTCCTCGCTTTTCACCCCCTCCCCCTTGTACGAATTTGATGAAATTAATAGGGGACCCTCTGCTAGCCAACACATATATTCCCTGAAAATTTCATCAAATTCGGATAAAAACTATGGAAGATATGCTTGTTACAAGGATTTGCGGACAGACAGACAGACAGACACGAAACGTGAAATGCAAGTGGAAATTTCGATTTTAAAGAAGAAAAAAAAAATATTTCCTAAAAGTGAAAACAATGCTTCCGTAACTTGGAAGCAAAATTAAATTAAAATTGATCTAACATACTTTCTTTTTCCACCCTAGACAAGTGATGGGAGCGCCTATTTTCCCGAAAAATTAGTTGGTTAAAAATCAAGACTCATTGTTTCGTTAATTGAATTTGCATGTGCATGCCTTTCGTAATTTAAGTCGTATTTTTTTTGTCACATTATTCCTGAATTCATACTTATAAAAACATTTAATCACTGAAACAATGGCCCTTCCCGCACTTGACAAACTCATTGAGAGACAAACTTTCCTGCGAAAAGAACTAATTTCCACGATACATAACAAATCGTATAGTGCTTCCTGGATCAACAGTGATCTAAAAGATGACCTTTTTGCGTCCGCCCTATTATTAGGTACCCTCCAAATTCCCACTCCCGACCAACTCCGGGAACAATTAAAAACTTATTTTTCGTCCTTTGACGTCGCAGAGGCACTAACTGCTCTCGATGATAATATGATCAAACTTCGCCCACTCTTTGAACGCAGTGCTCAAGCCCCCAGCCAAAATGCCATAGCCAAACCCACTCCCGAAAACCCGGCCTCTCCGCCCAACTTACCCCCGCCCCAGCCACCGCCAGTGCCCAAGCCAAACAAAAAAAATCCGAAAATTGATGTCCCCTCCTTTTCGGGTGAACCCACCGAAAATATTGAAAGTTTCATTGACCGCTATGAAACGGTAGCGTCAATTTACTCCTGGGATGAAAATGATAAATTAATGTACATCCCATTTTCTCTGTCCGGCCCAGCGCGTCTGTGTTACGACGCCTTAAAAAGTCAAAATTCCCCCGTCCTCCAGTCCTGGCCTGCCCTCAAAAGCCACTTCCTTCAAAATTATACTCCCCGACACGAAAAACGCGCACTCCAGATAAAATTGCTCCAAATGACCCAACGCCCCGACCAAAACGCTTTTGACTTCGTCAATGAAGTCAAATGCATTGCGTACAAAATAAATTCCAACGCCTCAGATGAGGACATAATTTCATATATTTTGCCCGGCGTTTTACCCCACCTGCTCGACAAAATGAGCATGGCAAGCTCCAAGTCCCTCCCAATTTTTGTAAACGCCCTCCTCGATGTAGAGGCCACCCTCCGAATAAAACCCCCCTCAACCCCCCACTCATGTGCCTTATCGGACCAAATTGCCAAACTAACCTGCCAGGTAAATGCCATGGCAATGCAAAATAACTTACCCCCATCACATCGGGAAGATAACCCCTTTTCCAACAAAATACCCCAACCCCACGAAAAACCTAAAAATAAAAAAATGCACCCCCTGCCACTTATGTTTAACCCCGCCCCACTGGTCCGAAGCCCTACCCCGCAAAAATGCCAAATTTGTCAAAAATATGGCCACACAGCTATAAGTTGTTGGCACAGACAAAATCATTCAAAAAACTAGCTACCGGAGCTCGGTCATCCCTTCCCTCGCGACACGGCCAGAGCTCCGTACCCAAAAACACGATGACGAAAATTACGAAGAAAGATGGCCCCCCTAGACAGACTAGAACTCCTAAATATCGTTCTTCCCCATCACAAAAACACCCACAACTACATCTGAACCGCCCTATAAGTAAACTTGAAAATTTAAAAACTGAACCCATCATAAATTCCACAGACCAATTATTCTTCCTGAAAATTAATGTTGCCAACAACGAATACCTTGCTCTTGTAGATACGGGAGCATCTTTATCGTGTATTTCCCCAAAAATCATAAGTGAAGAAAACACCCAAAATGTCCAGAAAATTAAGCCCACTATCAGCCAAGTCACTATGGCAAATAATCAACCTATTGAAGTGAAACGAGCTTTCTCCCTTAAATTTTCTATCCAACGCGCTCATTTCACTTTTCCATTTCATGAAATTAAAAATTTGTCCCACGACATCATTCTTAGAACTGATTTTTTCAACCATGTCCAGGATAAAATCAATATCCCGTCACGTTCAATCGCCCTGAAAATTTCACCTTTCCAATTTCAAGATTTCGTGTTGCAAACATTCCCATTAGAAAACACCGTTAGGAAAAACTCCAACGGAAAAATTCTTTCGTCCCTAGACAATAAAGAATTCAAGTTTCTTCAGTCGAGTCAATGTCATCAACCCAAGAGTGCACGCGTTGTGAAAAACATCATTACAAAACCCCCTCAGTGCCTAGCATCATCTTGTATACATAAATTACTCGCAGAAATCAAACGCCGTTCAGCAAAGACAAAACGACCAAACAATAAAAAGAAAAACACCTTCTCCGTTACAACAATTGACTCAAGAAACTCCACGGACAATATCTCTGCAACTGTTGAACGTTTCCCACCCTAGACAGAAGCGAGCAGTTCTCGCACTTTTTACCCAGTTTCCCGTTTCTTGTTTTTAAATACAAATACATAATATTCGATACGCGTTCCTATTTCTAAAAGATATAACAAGTGGCTACGAGGATAATAAGAAACGGAACTTAACATTTTCTAAAGTTGAGGACAAGTGCGTGAAAGAATAAGAAAAAAAAAAAAACTCCGCGTCCGTGGCAACCGCTTTTCACCCCGACACTACGATGACGGATTCTCATTCATTTGATTTTTTTTTTTTTTTTTTTTCCTTTCTTCGATAACAAGGTAAAGACTTTTCCTTTTATTAACTACCTCTAGTACCAGTACCGAATCGTTAATTACACCATGGATGCCGAACAATTTGCCGCATTCATGTCTTCGTTTACTTCAAACCAGAAAAGGCTTCTTGAAGCGATTCGCTCTTCAGGCAGCTCAGGCCGTTCTCCCTCTTCTACACCGACACCCGCCGCTATTCTGATTCCTCCATTCGAAAATTTCACGCCTTCAAAAGAAAATTGTCCAATGTACGTTCAACGGTTTGAGAATGGGGAACTTGCATGAATCTCAGACTGGGGAGAAAAGCATACCGGTGATTTGACCAGTGAACTGAAGGATAACAACGGAAGTTGCAACCCGATTGGTGCGTTTTAAGATTTTTAAAAAAGGTTCAAAGTTCTTCAGAAGGGAATGGATGGTGCGAGGAGAAATGACGTAAATACTTACTTGTGAAGCATTTGAGGGAACTCTAAAATTGTTTGTTTACAAATAACATGAAAAATTTATTCCCAGTAAACGCATCTAACCCCCTCTTCCCCGCATCATCAATTTCAATAAGTAAGTTTTTACGTAATCGAACCCCCACTCAAAATTTTTAAAAATTCACTAAAAAAGCATCCTTGACTGATTTTGAAGTTTAATGTGAGCAATAGACTTGTGGAAGAGCCCTCTTTAAGCAACACCAACTTTTGAAAAATGTGCAAGTTCCCCATTACCTAACAATGAAAGGAGTTTTTGCCGATAAGGATCTGTGTAAGCAGATGCTCCTCAACTCCATCGGCTCACATCACTATCAATTACTTTTTTTTTTGAGTGCTCCCAAGAAATCCACTGATTTGACCTACGATGAGCTGATTAAGCTTCTTCAAGAGCATCTGTGCCCAAAGAAAAATGTTTTAGTTGCTCAACACAAATTCCTGTCCCTATATCAAGAGGCAAACCACTCGATCGCTGATTTTGTCGCCCTACTTCGACGTGACATTAATGACTGTGAATTTGTATGTCTGTGTGAACGAAGCATTGCCGATATTCTTCTACGTGCTCAGTTTATCCGTGGAATACGGGATAATTCGATCCGTGAACATCTCCTTCAATCAGAAAATAAATCTTTCGATGAAATAGTTCAAAAAGCTTTATCCCTGGAAGCCTCCAAAGTCGATAGTAGGCTACTCAGTTCAAAACAAGCAAATATTAGCTGTAGCACCGCTAATACTGAGGACGTAAATAAAGTAAAATTTCAGAAACCCCGAAATTCTCATAGGCCACGTCCCCGTTCAAAATCCAGAGTCGACTATCAACGCTTGGGGATCGATAAAATGTGTGTCCGCTGTGGCCGAGACAATCATAAAACTGTTGAATGCCGCACTGACCCACAGTCATTGTAGTGTAAGAGCTGCACAAAGAAGGGCCATGTCGCCAAAGTGTGCCTCACAACACTACTTGCTTCTAACAAAACTCGTAATCCTTCAAGTTCTGAACAATTTTTTTCCAGACGGAGTCAACCTACTAACTCAGTTGAAACTGAATATTCGAGTCTTAATCAAATAGTTGATATTTTCGGTCACAAAGACTCGAGTAAAGACGCTGAGAAATACTTCGTAACAGTTGAAATCGAAGGACAGCCCCAGAAATTCGAAGTTGATTCCGGAGCTGGTTACACTCTTCTTCCGCGTTCACAATTCAAACGCTTTCAGTTCAACAAACAACTAAAAAAATCAGATGTGGCCTTCCGATCCTACAGAAATAATATTTTCGTCCCAGATGGAAAACTTGATGTACAGGCAGGCGCGGATCCAGAGTCGGCTTAAGGAGGGGGCCATGACCCCGTGAAACGCCGTAACTGATTGGCTAAAATATTCCTGGTCCCTAATTAAGTAAACTTAACCTATGGGGGGAGGGGGGGGGAAGGCACGACCGCTCATGTCCCGCCGCTGGAACTTCTGAGTTTTGGACTCGGCGAACTCAATAATCTGCGCGTTCAACCTCGCTCCCGCCTTATCTTTTGACCTCTTTGCGACACGTTTTCTGGGGGGCAGTTGGGCATTGTCCAAGGGACTCATAAACCACGTCCGGTTCAAATAGAAACACATTAAAAACACAAACATTCAGCATAAACACCATCCCTGGGCAAAAATGATCACATTTTTTTTAATGGGCCAAACCGCGAATTTAGAAGTTTCTCGACACAGGGAGTCCGAAAATCGAGACGAATTTACAATCAGTTGGGCGGTTGAAGTGGTTCTCACTGTAATACCACCATTTTTGACCACTTATTGCTCACGTTTGCATAAGGTTGTGTACAGTACGTTGAACATGCTATCCGCACATCAACAGCTGCCTGAATTACAGTAGAGTTCCAAGCCTCGCTACACGGTAAAGCTTCAACCTTGGTAGGCGGGAATCCAGGGAGGGGCTCAGAGGGCTTGAGCCTCCTCCTTCAGTTCAGTGGGTAAGGGCGAGACGGTTGTATTCGGTGGGGGGGGGGGAGAATGGATCATTGATTGAGTCAATTAATATTTTATGGCGCGAATAGCCTCTTATTTGGCAAATGCATCAGTATAGCCATTTTAATGGCGTGGAGGCTCAGTATTTGGTCATTTATTAAGCACGAAATGGTAAGTTTCGCCATTTTCAGGGCACGAATTTGTCGGTTTAGCAAATTTTAGGGCATAATTAGTCAATCAAGCAATTTACAGCACAAGTTCAAGCATGAATCGTAAGTTCAACCATTTACAGCCGCATATTTCAACCAATTTTTGAGCGTGTTAGCTCCGGTTTGGCAATTTTTACCGCTCAAACTGTCAGTATGTTCATTTCTAGCGGGCGAAAATAGTCAGTGTGATATTTTCAGGGTGCACAAATCCGTCTTTTTAGTCTAGAGTGCGAACTCTGTTTAGCGAGTATCAAGGGCCGAATCGTTAATATAACCATTTTGTGGACACAAACACTCAGTTTTGCCATTTCTATTGGTACAAAATAGTCCGCCATACCATTTGTAGGTTGCGAATGGTCAGTTCGCTATTTCCAAGGAGCAAATTGTCAGTTCATTTATATGTATGAGGAATGAATATTAGTCTCAGCTATATTTTCAGAGCAAAAATCATCATTTTTGGCATTTTAGGGTCCGAGTGGTAAGTTTTGCCATTTTTAAAGCGAGAATTGCCAGTTTGACCATTTTGGCATGTTAAATAATTTTCTACGCACGAATGTTCAGTTTTGCCATTTAAAATACTTGTTCAGGCATTTTAGGGCGCGAATTTGTGGCACGTTAAGTCAGTTTGTTTAGAGCGCAAATCGCTAGTCAGCTTAAGCATTTTCAACGCGCGAATCGTCAGTTTTGCCATTTTTAGGGCGTAAATAGTCACGTCAAGCCAAAGGCGCGAATGGTCAGTTTGGCCGTTCTCTGCACGCGAATGGTCGATTTTGCACTTTTCAGGGCAGAAATCATCTATTAACGCATTTTCAAGGCGCGAAGTCAGTTTAACCGTTTTATTTGGAACACGAATATGTTAACGTCAAGCCAAATGGAGAATGGTCAGTATTGGCCATTTTTGGAGCACGAATTGTCAGTTAGGCCCATTTTCAGGGCTGCAAGGATCGTGAGGCTAGCCAATTTTAGATTGCTTGAAGTCCGTTTAGCTTTTTTTAAAGCGATAATTTTTCCACACATTTAGTCGGCTCAGCCATTTTCAAGGCGCTAACAGTTAGTTTTGCCACTTTGGGGTACTATTACCTTTAGTTAAGCCGTTTTTATGGTGGGCATAGCCATAGTTTAGCTATTTTTAGGCATTGAATTGCTCTCAAGCCATTTTTAATCGAGCGAAACAGACAATTTCCCAAGCAATGGAAATTGAGACAAATTGTCGAACGGAAGAATATCAATGAAAGAGTTCTCACAGTCACCCCACTTCCTGCACCCGAACTTTCCCGCGGGCAGGTCTGAAGGCCAAGGAAGAATCTCGATGCTTGTGGTCCTTTCAGGGCAGCTCAAGGGCCTAGGTACGAATGGTCTCGAAAAAATGCCGCATAAGGGATCCGAGGACGCTGTTTAAAACGCCGTGGCAACCACACCGCTGTTTTTGTTACCAACCGCTCGAACTAGTGACCGTGGAGTCGATAAAACCCGGCTGAAACCAACGACCACAACACATTCATTACTGGATCGTTAAAGGGGCTTTATTTCTCGGTTAAACATGGTTCGGGGACACATAAATCACGTATGCCTCAGACCCCAGCCTTAGACCCAAGAATTTGAGAAGGTGATAATTCCTCGTTAGTGTTTGGGAGGTGGTTTTGATGATGTTTTTGCGCAAGTGACCTCGCGACTCCAAGGGAGGGGCCATGGCCCCACTATGGCTTCTAGCTCAAACCATTGTTCCATCAACGGAAATACTACAGTCGCCTAGTGATCGCCTGATCCCTGATTCAAGTATCCGTCAACCGTTACGTTATGACGTGTCAAATGGACCACCAGGTCGTTCTCAACTCCGACGATCAGAACGTCAACGTCGTCCTCCAATCCATCTACGCGATTATGAACTTTCGTAATTCACATTAGAGGGTTGGATCCGCCAGACTTTACAACAGGGGCGGAGTCGTGAGGCAACTTGCGCAAAAAACATCATTAAACCACCCTCCAAACACAATAACGAGGGACTATCACCTTCTTAATTTTTAGGGTCAAAGGTTCTGGCCTGATGGTGCTATTACACGTGAGAGTAACTCTCTGAGAGTGCCAGGATGCACTTTCCGAAAACTCTCTGGTCCGTTTAGACTGGCGAGTTAAGCTTTCGAGAGCAAAAAACTCTCAATTGTAAACGCAGCTAGAGCCAGACCGTGATTTATAAGCCCCTGAACCATGTTTAACCGAAAAATACAGCCCCTTAAACGGCCCTGAAATGAATGTTGCACGTCGTCGTCGTTGGTATCAGCCGAGATTTTATCCACTCCCAGGGTCACCAGTATACGAGCGGTTGGTAGCAAAACAACCGAACGTGTGGTTGCCACGGCGTCTTAAACAACGGGCTTGGATCCCTCCTGCGGCATTTTTTCGAGACCATTCGTACCTAGGCCCCTGAGCTGCCCAGACAGGTCCATGGGCATCGAGATTCTTCCTTGAACTTCGGGGCTGTCCGCATGAAAGTTTTGGTACAGGTGGTTAGAAACAGTGGGGTCACTGTGACAACCCTTTCATTGATTCTTCAGATTGGCAATTTGTCTTAATTTTTGGATTTCCCGTGTTTTAAACCCAACACCCATTCATTGGCTAAAAATGGCTAAACTAAAACTATTCCCACCATAAAAACGGCTAAGCTAAAGGTAATCGCACCCCAACTTTGTAAAACCGACGATTAGCGCCTTGCAAATAGCTTAACTGACTAAATGTGTGCCCTAAAAATGGTCAAACTGAAAATCCCCGCTCTAAAAAAAGCTAAACGGACTTCAAGCGCCCTAAAAATGCCTAGCCTGACGATTCTTGCCGCCTTAACAGATGATTTCTGCCCTGAAAAACGCCAAATCGACCCTTTCGCGTGCAAAGAATGGCCAAACTGACCATTCGTGCATTTGGCTTGATGTGACTAATTTATTGCGCCCTTAAAATGGCAAAACTAACGATTCGCGCTCTAAAAATGGTGAAACTGACTTTCCGTGCCACTAATTCGCGTCCTAAAATGCCTGAACTTGAACAGTTGATTTCTGCCCTTAAAATGGCCAAAACTGGCCATTCGTGCGTAGAAAATTGCTAAACATGCTGTGCCTGCTGTAAAAATGGCCAAACTGCCAATTCCAGCTTCAAAAACGGTAAAACTTAGCATTCGGACCTTGAAATGTTAATAGATGATTTCTGCCCTGAAAAGTGCAAAATCGACCATTCGCGTGTAGAGAACGGCCAAACTGACCATTCGCGCCTGACTATTTACGCCCTAAAAATGGCAAAACTGACGATTCGTCCCCCCGAAACAGCTGTTTGAGTGAGCAAAATCCGAGAAATTGATGCGCGAAATGCCACGTCAAGGTCAAAATTTACGCGAAACTTGACATGGGTGAGAGTAAAAACTGCATTGAAACGGCCGCGGCACACCCAAGGGAAACATTTACGTGAAATTCTCCATTTTGTGGACAAAACGCAAGAACATTGGGGGAAACACTCACGTCCAACTTCATATCTGATCGAAATGACCATTTGCACTTTTCCGAAATTCCGCTTTGTTTCCGAGATATCCGCCATTTTCTTTTTTTTTTTTAGAAACAGCTTGTTGCGCACGCAACAATTGTTGCAATAGCGAAAATGATGAGCTCATGGAAATTTGATTTTCTGACTGTATCACACTCATTAGTGTTTTTCCTCATTTTAGCCGCTAAAATTATAGATTTTTGTACATTTCAGTCACGAATTAAAGTTGTTCCCCAATTTTCGTCGCGAATTACGTAAAGCTTTCTTCTTTTGGCTGTGGATTAAGCGATTTTTTCATATTCTGGCACAAAGCTACCTTTAGAAGCCGCGAATTTGACGTTTTGTCCACTCAAATCGCAAATTAGCGTTTTTAGCTGATCAGCGCTTCTCAATTTTATCGGTGAATTAACCACGGATTAACGATTTTTCGCCATTTTAGCGGTGAATTAGCGTTTTTGCGGTGATTTCGTATTTTTCTTGATTTTAACCGCTAATGAGCCATTTTTATCAATTTCATTCATGAATTAGTGCTTTTTCTGTACTTTATCCGCGGAAGCTTTAAGGAAACTTGAGCCACGAAGTAGCGCTTTTTCTCACTTCTGTACGTGAATTAGTTGCGTACCGAGAGAAAGTGGCGGGGGAGGGGGGCGGATCGCCCTGGGCTGATAAATGCCCGCCTCCTCCGGGCTGATGGGGCCCTAAAAATAAATAATAGGCATACCTATGTGGGCCTAAAAATTTGGTTATTAAGGATCTATGTTCATGTTTGTAGGTACGTGAAACCGAGTTTTTGGCATGTAGTTGAACAGCGATATTGGCTCCTTTCGACCATTTTCAATCCATCCAACCCTGGATGAATTGCTTGTAGGTGATCAGCTAATGAGTATAACTGAATAATCGATTTAGCCCACAAAAGCGCTATTCTGAAGGCTCTACGGGTAACTTCGCGGCTAAAATAAAGAGAATACGCTGCTCCCCAGTTTTTTTTTTTTAGTCCGTAAGCGGATAAAGATGAGAAGGCGTACTAATATGCTATTCTTGCAGCAAAAAGTTGGGAAAAATCGCTAGTATTCGTGGCTAAAACTGTTCAAAAGCCTTCATTCACGGTATCTGGATGAAACATCCAGACCGAAATTGAGAAAAAAATCGCTGATTCGCGGTGTATAGATGCCACCTTATGCCTAAAATGAAGAAAAAATGCTAATTTGCTGTTGCTAAAATTGAGACGTGGCCTAGTTTTTGCTTTTCTGCAAGCGCTAAAAGACAAGAGAACCCGCTAAGGCCATATAATAGAAAAAAAAACACGCTAATTCGGGACTAAAATTGAGAAAAATGACAAATTCCCAACTGAAATTGGAAAAAATCGCCCATTCGCGGATAAAAAGTGAAAAGCCGCTAATTCACAGCTAGTTTTGGAAAAATGCTAATTCACGACTGAAATTGAGAAGAATGGCTAATTCACGGCAAAAATTGAGAAAAATAGCTAATTCGCTAATGAAATTGACAAAAATCTAAACTTGGAACTATCCTATTTCGCGGGCTTAATTGAAAAGAATAAAATCTATTCTTATAATCTATTATCTAATAAATTAATTAGACAGATATTATCCGGACGACGAAGGAAGGGCATAGCCCAACACGATTCGGTGGTTTACCGATCAGGAGAAGCGCCTAGAGTTTCGAGAAACAATGGACCTGGGTGGGGTTCGGCTTAGCTTATCCCTCGGAGTACGACTCCCATAGGCGTCTCCGTGGCGCAAATGGCAGCGTGCTGGACTGGTAATCCAGAGGTTGCGGGTTCAAATCCCGCCGGGGAGCCATTTTTTCTCGAAACTCGAATCGTGTTGGGCTATGCCCTTCCTTCGTCGTCCGGATAATATCTGTCTAATTAATTTATTAACTAAAATACCGGCGACAGATTTATTCATTATATCCATCTATTATCTGATAATTAATTCGCAGCTAAAATTGTAAAAAATCCTATAATTTGCGGATAAAGTTTAGAAAAAATGTTCATTCGCGGATTCAAAAGAGAAAAATCGGCTAATTCTCGGCTATGTTCGAGAAAACGCTAATTCACGACTAAAATTTAGTAAAAACGCTGACTCGAGGCTAAAATTCAGCAAAAGACAATAATCTGTTGCTTCTGAAGGCAACTTCGTGCCTAAACCTGAAAAAACGCGCTAGTCCATGGCTAAAAGTTGAAAACAAAATTGTATTTGCGGGACAAAAATAGTTCGTACACCGCTAATTTGCGGCCAATATTGAGAAAAACCCCAAATTAATTAGCGCGGCTGAAATTAACGAAAATGGCTATACTTGCAGCCCAAAGTGCTTATTCACTGCTGAAAAGGTTAAAAAAAACGCTAATTTGCTGCAAAAATTGAGAAAAATCGCTAACATGGAATAAAAATGCTACTTCACACCTAAAATTGAGGAGAATCACTTATTCGCGCACAAAGTGTAGAGGAAAAGCTCTGTAATTCACGGCTAAAGTTGAAAAAAGTTCAATCTTCGGCTATTTTATAGTTTTGAAATATTCATAAATCAAGTGCGCTTCCATGGGCGTAGCCAGCGGAGGGCAGGGGTGGGCAGTTGCCCTCCCCTAGAATCAAAAGCGCAGATTTCGTGGGGCACCTGCCCACCCCCCCGAAAAATCCCTGATCTGGCTTTCTTGTATTCCTCTCCATAAAACCTATTTTGCGGATTTTTCGCTTATCGGTTTCACCAAAAATCAAAAATTCGCCAATGTTTGTTGCTGACAAACCGATTTCGAGGGTCAGCTCGACTTGGAAACCGATTTTTCACACTAAAATCCCATATTCGCAGGTTCGACGCGCAATTTTCGTATATTTTTGGCTAGCTCAAATCGTGTTTACCCCGCTGTGCCATACCCAGACTTGTGGTAGGAGAGGAAATGCCAGCTCTGTTTACCGTTTCAGGTCTAAAGCGCCCCATACACTATGCGATTGCCTGCAGGCCGTCGCCTCAAGAGGCGACCGTCCGGCCAAAATCGACGGGTATCATACAGTCAGTCAACTATCTCACGTCCGATCCTAGCCGGTCCTACGGCCACACACCTTCAGTTTTCACGGACTGGAGGTGGACTGCAGTCCATGGCCTTCAGATTAACTGAAAATGTGTGGGTAACCCCGATTGACGGCCTCACGATTGCCTTCAGTTAAACTGACAGTGTATGGGGCGCTTAAAATTCAAAGTTCAACTCCAAAAGTATCACTTTCCCGGAGAAGTGGGGGAGAAGTTTCAGGTTTTCGACATGAAATCCGAAATAGAAGCAGGCTACAAACGGTAGTTTTCCAGCAGATATTAATTTTTTGACGTATAGTGGCCGTTTCTGTGCAAATTTAGTCTCCGATGACCGCGAATTGACGCGATTCTAACCTGTTATATTTAGACGAAGTTTGTTCAATGAAAAAAACAAGTATTTATTCGCGAAGTATAAGGCAAAGCAAAAAGGTTTCATGTGATCTAAAAAATAGTGAGTGGAGTCAAATTTTAATTCCCACACTCCTCCTCACGAACGATTTTTGGGAGTCCCAAATTCTGTCTGAACTGTTCGAATTTAACAGTTGGGAGAGATTTCGTGAATATGTCAGCATCCATAATTTCGGAGGGTCGATAGTTGACTTCGACTTCTCCTCTCATGACTACGTCTCGAATAAAATGCTTTTTTATGTCGATATGTTTTGATTTCGAGCATTGATTGGGTTCTTTGCGAGACTTTGAGCTGCTTGGTTGTCAGTGAAAATCGTCACCGTCGATATTTGCATGCCCAAATCTATTCCCAGCTGTTTGAGATGGATTGCTTCTTTGGTGGCTTCTGTGAGTGCCATGAACTCTGCTTCGGCCGTCGAAAGAGCAACGGTTCTTTGTTTTCTTGATTCCCAGCTGACGACTGTTCCAGCGAGTTTAAAACAATAACCGGTGTAGGATCTTCAGTCTTGCGGACATGTTGCCCAGTCGGCGTCGGCGAAGCCAGTTAGACTTTTTCCAGTCTTTCTGAATTTTAACGCAAAATTCTTTGTTCCTTGCAGATACCTCAAAACGCGTTTCGCAGCCTCCCAGTGTTCCTTTCGAAAACAGGTATTAAATTGACTGAGGTAACTCACCGTATGAGAAATATCAGGTCGAGTTGCCACTGCAAGATACATCAATGAACCAATTAAACTTTGATACGGCATGTTGAATAATTCTTCCTCATCTTCTGTTTTTTTTTTAATTTTAGTCTTGGTTCCGTTGGAGTGGAAATTGGTTTGCACATAGACATATTGAATTGATTCAACAAATCATCGATGTATTTCGTTTGAGAAATGGAGATGTGATGTTTTGTTTGTTTAAATTCGATGCCAAGGCAATAACTGAGGTCGCTCAAATCACGGATTACGAATTTTTCTGAAAGTGATGTTTTCAGTTCTTCAAAATAACTTGGTTTTGTCGCGCCTATAATTAAGTCATCGACATAAACTGCAACAATAACTTTTTCTCCTCCCCCTCGCGACAAGACGTAGACGCAAGGGTCAGCGAGAGACGGTTGAAAACCCAAAGTTTGTAGAATTTTGTCCAACTTCAAGAACCATTGCCTTCCGGCTTGCTTCAACCCGTAGAGAGCTTTCTGTAGGCGGCAGACCTTTTCTTTTTTCAAGTTTTTCATGTCTTCAAGCATGTTTCTCGCTTTTGTGAACAAGTCCGAATTAGGATCGTCACTTTCTTCGAGAATTATGTCTTGAAGAAATTTTTCTAGACAGTTGGGCATTTTCATAAAAATTTCCTCTAGTCCAGTAAAATAAGAACTAAAAAGGGGGGTCAGGTTGCAATAATTAGGGTAGATGATTTTTTTATTTTATATTGTCTGGGATGGTGCTGGTATGACGTGTTCAAATTGTTGACCTCGAAAGACATCGGGATCATCCTGGAATTCTCGAAAAACCACAAAAATTTGGGACTTTTTTGGGGTTTTGGCTCTTTCACGCTAAACTAGCCATTTCTTGGTTGTGGCTTCGAAGTAACTTTTCAAAGTTGAGAACATTTCTGAGAAAACCAGTCTAGAGCGGGTTCTAAATGTATTACCATTTCCAAGATACAGCTCGTCAAATTTATGCAAATTTGTCAACACTTCGAAATTCTGTCTATGGTTCTTCGTTTTCGTTAGCTGTGATCATGATACGTACTAATTATTTTGCTAAACTAGACTGAATGATGAGGCCAAACGACTTGTTATCTCCAATATTTTGATAGTGGTTGGGTTTGATAGTGGTTTTCAGCCTATGAGTCGCGGGCTTTTCCTAGCTGGGTCGCCGTCTGTTATCTACACTTGGGTACCCATAATTTTGTCCTAAAGGGTCGTGCCCTCCCCACTATTTTATGTTTTGCTACCGTTACTTTATTTATTCGCCTAAGACTGCATAGTTCAAGTTTATTATTTCATTCACCCATTTAAAATTTCAGAGAGAGCGTGAAACAGTGCTCTCAGGCAAAAATTCGAATCGAGACGGGAAAGTTAATCCTAAAATCCCCAGGTACCCTGCTTCGGAACATCTAATTTGGTCCGAGGGACTAATGTGTCGTATATATATATAGGGTGTGCAAAAAGCGACTGGACAGAGAAAAACCAGTGAAGGGGTAACTCATTTCTGATCGAAATGACTATTTGCACTTTTCCGAAATTCCGCTTTGTTTCCGAGATATCCGCCATTTTCTGATTTTTTCAGAAACAGCTTATTGCACACGCAGTTATTGTTGCAATGGCAAGAATGATGAGCCCATTTGAAAGAGCACAAAATTTTCTATTTAAAGAGCCTATTTCTATCCAGATCAGACGATATCTACTACGTTTTGAATCAGCTTATTAGCGAGGAAACTTGATTCCGGAAGTATTGGTGCTTTGGTGATGTAGCCAGAAAATTACGTTTTTACGCCAATAAGCTGATTCAAAACGTAGTAGATGTTGTCTGACCTGGATTTAAAAAGGCTCTTTAAATGGAAAATTTTGTGCTCTTTCCAATGGGCTCATCATTCTTGCCATTGCAACAATAACTGCGTGTGCAATAAGCTGTTTCTGAAAAAATCAGAAAATGTCGGATATCTCGGAAACAAAGCGGAATTTCGGAAAAGTGCAAATAGTCATTTCGATCAGAAATTAGTTGCCCCTTCACTGGTTTTTCTCTGTCCAGTCGCTTTTTGTACACCCTGTATAATAATTAAATCGTGAGATATAATAGCAGAATTTGTGGCGTATATCATCTTATTAAAAAGGTAAGGCCACACGCTGGAAGACTTGCAGCATATTTTTATGCACTGCTCTCGATACGCCTCCGATGCGGATTTTCGATCATCTGAGAGAGATCATGCTGGACCAATTAATATAGTGTACACAAATTGAAAGCCCAGTTTAAATGTCGCCATAAGTTGAATATCTAAATAGTGTTGATTTCCGTGAATACCCATAATAATATTATAATCGATACAATATAATATTATCGACAATATAATATTATCGATACAAATTGTATCGATGGATTATATAAATGTTCCGACAGCAGCCTGTCGGGAAAAGTGCATTTCATTCTTGCGACAATCGAGTCAAACCTCATAAGTTAGAACGATATCAATCAACTATGAATGACATTTAGGCCGTGGTATAGAAAGTCAAAATCATAAAATCGTGTTTCTTTTTACCGCAGGCCCCTTTTTTGGCACCAACTGAGGGGGAACAAAATGATGAAAATGAAACAGAGTCGGTTTGGTTGCCTATACGATATGGGAAGGTGGACTCTTCTTAGAGGAGTTATTTGCAATTAAAATCTTTATCCCGGCCTAAATTTCATTCATAATTGATTGATATCGTTCTAACTTATGAGGTTTGACTCGATTGTCGCATGAATGAAATACACTTTTCCGGACAGTCTGCTGTCGGAACAAAACTTTTTTCAGGTTACGTTAATTTTCAGATCAGTTAAATTAGGTTAAATGGCATGTCACAATTTCACGATTGCGCAATGCGGAGTGCCTGGGTTCGAATCCGAAACAATTTTTTTTAAATTTTTTTTTGTTCCTCCCTTTTTGGCCCACCTCAGGATTTTTTACTCAATATTTATTAGGCTGTAGGCAAATCAAATAAAAGAGACGGCTCAAAATTCAGTGTCAATGAAATTTTTTGGTAATTGGGTGGTCCAGTAAGGCATAGCGTTAATTTAATAGCTCCTCTCCGCCGAGAACTCCCCTGCCATATCAACGGATTTGGTTCACAAGGGTATCATACGAAAGCGCGTTCATTTCTCATCACTCGTGTCAATTTTGGGGGCAATTGCAGCAACAGCCGTGCGGTAGCGAATTTTCAACTAATTCAAACCCCTCTTTCACACCGTTCTCGTGGACCGATTCATCTGGATCACGAACTCGTCCGAGATATTCACGCTATTGATGTTCAGACCAAATTTGGTTGCCCTAAGTCAAAAATTGCGACCGTGATCGTGCTAACAAGCGAGCGGGACCATATATATATATATATATATATATATAACGTAATTTTAACGTTCGACAAGTAGTTTGAAGTGAAAATTGCTTCAGCCCAAAAAGTTAATGGAAGGTTCGAGTCTAACGAGCTTTTTCAACTAGAGTTCTATTTTTCCTCTCAGCTACTCCGTTTTGCTGCGGTGTGTAGGTGGTTGCAAGTCTTCTTTTAATGCCGCAGTTTTTTAAATAGGCGTCAAATTCTTTGTTGCAGAACTCCGATTTTTCATTATCGGTTTGAAGAAACTTGATTTTCTTGCCAGTGAATCTTTCTGTTTCGCGCTGAAACTCTTTAAAACGACTCATGACTTCATTTTTCTGCTTCAAAAAATAAATTTTGCAATATCGGGAGTAATCGTCAATAAAAGTAACGAAATATTTTGAATTTCCGTTTGACGGGTTACGAACCGGACCAAACACATCGGAATGTACTATTTCAAGGAGTTCCGATGTTCTCGGGCTGTCTCGCTTTGGAAATGGGTTTCGAGTCATTTTTGCTTGAATGCAAGTTTCACATTCTTGCAATTTTCTTTCGGATTGAAGCTTAATCCGATCAACAGTTGATTTCGTAAGGCGAGTTTTAACGAATTTTCATTGACGTGGCCAAGCTTTGAATGCCACTCGACGATAGTGCTCTTTTCTTTGGATGAACATAATTTTGAGTCGTGGAGAGTTTTTTCCGATATATTTTCAACGAAGTAAAGTCCATTTGATTTCTTTGCCAGGAGATTTATGTTTTTGTTTCTATCCATTACAGTCGCTCTATCCTTTTTGAATAGTACAGTGAACCCTTTTTCAGTAATTTTGCTCACCGATAGAAGATTTGTGGACAGATTTGGAATGAATAAAGTATTCGGCAGATCAATTGTGTGATTCTTTTCGACTTTGATTTGTGCTAGACCTTTTCCACTTATGGGCTGAGTGTGATTTTCTGATGCCAATTTCAAAACACTTCCTTCTTTGTTTGGTTCGATTTCGATGAAAAGTGATTTCTTCGCACACATATGCGACGTTGAACCGCTATCAAGACACCAAAGATTTTTTGTAATGTCGAGTTCGTTGATTGAAAGACAGTGTTCTTTTACATCGGCTATATAGGTCGAATGCGTGTCAGTTTGATTACGTTTGACGTTGCAATCACGAGCTTTGTGTCCGAACTTGTTACAGATGTGACACTTGAAACATGTATCATGCGATCTAAAAAATAGTGAGTGGAGTCAAATTTTAATTCCCACATAACCTCCAGATCCTGTTATAAGCCTGCAAAAAGGCAATGGTGCATCTCATATTTTCGCCCGTGAAGCTGGCCCACAGGCGTGGATCCAGTTTTTCTCAAGAGTACATAGTTGCACACTGCACAGAGTTTTTTCCCCCCTATTTTAATCGTGAATGAGCATTGTTTTTTACCTCGAATTGACGTTTTCCTTAATTTTAGCTGAAACTGAGTACTTTTTCTCAATTCTAACTCGAACTAGCCCATTTTCTTCATTTTAGCCCTGAAAAGGTCTCAAAAAAACCGTGAAATAACACATTTTTGATATACTATTTCAATTACGGCCAGCACCGGGCATCGCCTAATTGCAAATTGGTGCGTTCTGTCAGTTTCAGCCGCAAAAAAAAAAAAAGTTCCGACAGCAGCCTGTCGAATAAAGTGCATTTCATTTATGCGACAATCCACTCAAACCTCATTAGTTTGAGTGAAATCAATAAATTTTAAATGAAATGTAGGCCGCGTTACAAATTATCCACTACTATGGCACCGTCATTAGTTTTGCATATAACGACAGCTATTAAATATTTCTATACATTTATACACATTAGAGGTATTCATCTTGCCACCCACCATCCTACCAACAGAATATCATCTCCTACATTCTCATATTCCTACGAATTTTCAACTAATTCAAACCCTTCTTTCACACCGTTCCCGTGGACCGATTCACCTGGATCACGAACTCGTCCGAGATGTTGAAGTAGAACATCAAAAGATGTATCGTCTTAATTAACCAAATGGGGCTTCACCCTTTTGTTTATTGTTTTTATCCCACCTGCTTTTTTGAACTTAAAAAATAGTTGTGTTAAAATAAAACTAAATAGCCCGTTTTTTTATTTTTCACTCTAAATCTTAATACGAGATACTCACGCTATTGATTTTTAGACCAAATTTGGTTGCCCTAAGTCAAAAATTGCGACCGTGATCGTGCTAACAAGCGAGCGGGACCACACACATATATATATATAACGCCGTGAATAAGCACTTTTTTCAAATATGTATGCGCTCAGTCATGCTCTTTCTCAATTTCACCCTCAAACTTGCCATTTATATGTATAAAAACGGTCAATTAGCTCTTTCTCGCAATGTTTACCGATGATTGAGAAACCACGAACTGGCGCCTTCTCTCAATTTTACCTGCGTGAATGAGCTCCATTTCTCAATTTTAGCCGTGCATTGGCGCTTTTCCTCAATCCCGGCCGTAAATGAGTGATTTTTCTCAATTCTACATTGAACGAGCAATTCATTTTGTCAATTTTTAGCTGTGAAAAGAGTTCTATAAACCGTGAATACGCGCATTTTCTTAACTCCACCCCAGACTTTGCATCGCGAAATCGCAAATTGGCGATTTTTCACGCATGTGAACCTGGCACAACACATGTCAGAAAATTGAACGAAAAATGAATCAATCGTTTGTTTACCGTTTGTTTACGTTTGTTTTGCCAAAATTTTCGTTTGTTTAGCATTCGGCATATGATTTTTTTTTAAAAAACAGCATGTGTCGGGCTTAGTTCACGCAACCCGACACACATGGGCGGAATCGTTTGTTTCGCGGCACATTCCGTCTCCATCTCGTTTGTTTTAGTACGGTGCAATTAGACCTATACCCCAACATCCAAAAAGTGAAAGTTTCCCTTCAACGCCAAATTGTTCCTCACAACCCACATATTGATTGGTAAAAAGTTCCACCATTTGGAGCTATGGGTTTGTGTAGGAGGGGGTGTTAAGTTAGTAAATTCTCATTTTGTTCCAGTATTTCTCAAATATTTCGAAATCTATGCAGTTTAGCGTGAAAATGAGCGTTCACAAAAATAATCTTCATCAAATTGCCCACAAAAATGATCCCCGAGATAATAAAGGATAATCTTACTTGAATGAACAGTTCGAGAGTTACGGCGGGTGTTGTAATAAACATTTTTCGTATTGCGACGTTTTTTGTATAACTTAGCCCGACACACGCTGGTTTTTTTTAAAAAAAATCATGTTCCAAATGCTAAAAAAACGAAAATTTCGGCTAAACAAACGTAAACAAACGATAATGAGACGGAATATGCCGCGAAACAAACGATTCCGCCCTTGTGTCGGGTTGCGTGAACTTAGCCCGACACATGCTGATTTTTTAATAAAAAATAAATTCAAAATGCTAAACAAACGAAAATTTCGGCTAAACAAACGAAACTTATGGCTAAACAAACGTAAACAAACGATAATGAGATGGAATATGCCGCGAAACAAACGATTCCGCCCATGTGTCGGGTTGCGTGAACTTAGCCCGACACATGCTGTTTTTTAAAAAAAATCATATTCCGAATGCTAAACAAACGAAAATTTTGGCAAAACAAACGTAAACAAACGGTAAACAAACGATTGATTCATTTTTCGTTAAATTTTCTGACATGTGTTGTGCCAGGTTCACATGCGTCGATTTTTCGCCAATTTCAACCGCGAATAACGAGATTTATTTCTTAAGTTTAACGTGAACCAGCGCTATTTCTCAATTTTAGCCGTGAATGGGTGTTTTACCTCAGTCTTAGCCGCAAAATGTCCTTTTCTAGATTTCATCCGCGAACGAGAACTTTTTCTCTAGACGTGCGTGTCCCCGAATAGGGCCGTCTCCACCTTACCAACTAAACTGAAAGAGGGGCACAAGCCCCCTGAGCACCTTTCTGCTAAGGTTGAAGTTTTACCGTGAACCGTGGCTAGGAGCTCTGCTGTAATTCAGGTAGCTCGATTCAGCGTGACGTGGCAGGGGTCAACGTATAGCCCACAACTATAACGCTCGTCTGATTGTAAATTCGTCTCGATTTTCAGACTCACTGCTGATGGATGGTTTTTAAGCTGAATGTTTATGTTTTCAACAAATATTGTTTCTATTTGAACTGGCCGTGGTTTATGAGCCCCTCGGACATTGCTCAATAGTCCCTAGAAAATGTATCTCGAAGAGGTCAAAAGATGGGAGCGAGGTTGAACGCGCAGATTATTGAGTTCGTCCCGTCCAAAACTCAGTTCCAGCAGCGGGACATGAGAGGACATGCCTTTCCCCCCTCCATTCATCGGTTGAGTTCACTTCATTCATACCCCCCCATCATGTCATGGCCCCCTTCTTGAGCCGACTCTGGACCTGCACCTGCTTTCCAAGTTGGAATCGAAAAGTAGCACAAAACAGATGACAATTTTTAGCTCTCTCCGGACGTACCCGGATGCTCTAAATAGTATGACATGTACGGGGATATTAGGACGCCGGATCACCGGCGTTATTTATTATTTCTCTTCAAATGGATCATTTCACTTTACGCTTGGCGTTTTAGCGAGCCAGAATCGGCTGACATCGGAAAACTCTTGGGAGGAAAAAAAAAATAAAACAAAACAAAACGTCAGCATAACCCTTGGACGTTTCACAGGTCCAAAATTCAAAATTAAACGAAACTGCACATCTCGGAGTGGGAGTCCAAAAATTTAAACGGATTTTCATTCAGACGAGCAGTTGAATGGGTTTTCGCCTTGTGATTCCTTCGTTTTTGTTCTCTTTGGTCCGTTTAGCCTCGACGCATGCGCACACGGACTGGGTCCACCCTTGGAATTAAAGAAAATCTGGCGAAACCACTAACAGTGCGAAACGCTAATTTTTATGGGCCACTTTAAGGGTCTCTGACGGTTCCTTAGTTTATATTACTAGACACCCGAAAAACGGGACTTCCCATTCATTCCATTTCGAATACTATTGAGTCACTGACCCTCCATTTTACACTCCGCAGACAATTAAAGGGTGATTTCAAAATTAAGGACTCTGAAAGAAAGCGCCGTGGATCATACAAAGCTCCCAGCTCTACCGCGAGATTATAGAGAACCGACAAGAAGAAGAAGAAAACATTTTAAAGACGTTTCACGTCAAAAAAAAGGAAAACAATAAAACAAAGCACGGTATCATGGAAGTCAAAGATTTAGCAAAAAAAAGACTTACCCTGACTTTCCATGTAATCGGATGAGGATCTTTTGAAACTGTCCTTAATAAGCTGTCGTATGTCTAATGGGTCCGTCAGAGGCTGCTGTTTGACCTTTAAAATTTCAAAAACAGTAGAGAGACCCCCCCCCCCCGTCCAATATCATTTCAGAGGCTTTTAATCAAAAGTTTGTTAAAGGCACTTCCCAGCAACTTTCCCGCAATCCCTCGAGCACAGAAAGTCATCAAACACATTGGTAGAAAAGAGAAAGTTCAATCTGTGTAACTTTGACTCAGAAAGCGAAAAGGGACAGTATATTATTATTTATTAGTGTTCCCCTTTACCTTTACCCAAAAAATTATTGCCAACATTATCATAAATTGTATTTTTTTTTTCTTCCCGTATTCATCGTAGGGATTTTCTTTATTTTAATCTATTGCTTTTCCCGGGTTTAAGCTAAAATGTAATATTTTCTCAGAGAAATTTCATTTTGTAATAAAATTGATTGTCTTACCCTTTGAGAAAAATACTGAAGATGCGGTCGTTCGCTGTCTGAGGAGTACTGAGCTTTTAAAATCTCCAAATTCTGTTTGATTTCTTCCAAGAAAACAATCGCTTCGTCCCTTGTCATCTGTCGGAAGTCTTTGTTTATACGCTTGAACGTTTTTAAGGGATCGGGGGAGTGGTGGTCACTTACGAGACCATCTTCTAAAAACTCTTCTATCGCCGTCGTCGCTCCCTTTTCATCGCCCGTCCAGAAAATGTATTCAGCCATGTCCAACGGTGAGAATTGCGACCCGGATGAATAAGGTCGGCCCTGGAGAGGAAGTGACCGTTAAATGGATGATGAGATGTATAGTTTGGTGGGTGGGTGGGTGGGGGGAGTAGATGCTCATACGTTGTAATTTCCCGGTGCTAACTGATTACTCAAATTATGTTCAGACGGTCTTTCGTTGGATTTGGGTCCGTACTCTATCACTTTATGGAAATGCTTGGGCGGAATGTCCATTGAAGTTCGAACGTGAGGCTCCCTGTCTTTGCTGTTCTTCTCCATTTCCTGGGCGACTCTAGCGACGATTTCGCCATTTTTCTCGACTGACAAAAAAAAAATTACATGTGAGTTTTTTCTAATAAAGAAATGTAAATTTTTTCGTGGAACAAAAAATGACTACATTCGAAGTTTTTGCTCGGGCAGTGTGCAAACTACCCGAACTATCGACACGAGCCCGATGCATTAAAGGCGTGGACTTCAATTGCAGGCACTCTTCCGATCTGAATGAAATTGAAAGTAATTTACGCCAGTTACGGTTCACCGTTCTTGAACGTTTAAATAAAACGGCCGTTCCCTCGGAGGAGCTCTTAAAAAACGTAGAATTTTTGGAAGAACGAGTGAAACAAATCGAGGACAAGACGAACAAAGGAACGTCATACAAAGGGGTAGAACACCCGGAAAGGGCACCGGTGTATCTCTTGGCTCACGTCGTGTGTAAAATCCCTCTGTTGAAGAAGAGATGCGAGGAGCTCGCGGAAGCAAAGCGCAGGGAAATTATTTTGTCGGCGTTGAACAAAGTAGCGGAGTCGATATTGGCCGACGGTGAAGCGGCCCTTGTAATGGAAAACGCTAGATTGGTGGGATTTTTAGAGTACTTGATCGATTTCTACACAGGCGTCACTAAATCGTTTAGCGAATATTCTTGTCGGTCTGAGATTAAATTAGAAAAATCTCAATTCAGACGAACTGACGACCATTTTCGAGGCAAACGAGGAGCTCGCTATGTTTTCGCGAGTATTTACAAGGAGAAAACTGCGGTCGAATGGTTAATTCACGAGATTGACGAAGAAGGACACGTTGTTACCATTCCATCGGTATGATAGAGCTAATTCTGCAACTGTTTTCTTGAAATAGATAGCATTTATTTAATTGCGACGGACATTTTTTGTCACGTGGCTCGTGTGTCGACTAAGCCAGAGCCCCAGTGTTCAAAGAACCACGGGCGGCTCTATAAGCCCGTAATACGGTAGGAGCCTTCATCGATCATCAAGGGTACAAAAGAAGGACTCCACCTTTTACTTCTAATCAGCTAACGCCCAGGAGGTTAACTGGGCAATGAATTTTTTTTTTTTTTTCAATTGTTTTGATCTGAGCCAAACGCGGTTTATGAGTCAGACCATGCTCAACAGAAAAATTCAGACGGTCCCGTCCACATACCCCCTCAAATCGCCTCTAAAAGTTGCTCAAGATTAGCGTATTGGGTCATTTTTTTCGAAGTGCTTCAAAATGAGTCGAACCCGGCCTCCGCTAAAGCTCACCTAAGCGGGGCGCCAGGACTTCCGGAACTACAATGTCTGAACCATAAACCCATCAAAGAGGTGCGGATCCGGACAGGTGTGACATTCAGAGCGCACGCCTGCCCTGGGTTTAATTTAAATTGGGCTTTATGATTACAATTTGCATTCAAATTGAGCAAATTTTTGGGGTTTGAAGGCCTTTGGTGTGTCGGGTCAGATTGAGGTACAAGGGCCGTCATAATGCAGCTAAATGCCCAAAACCTAACTTTCCAAAACAAGCTAAGTCATTATCGCAAAAATTCCCGAGTAGAAGAATGCGAGTAGCGAGCCGGAGCTCGAGCGGTCAACATCTCAGTGTATCGTATCTTATCGCTGCGTCTCATTTTTGCATCATATCGTTTTGCATCTTATAGTTCCGCCTTATTAGTGCATTTCATTCAAAAAATGCACTATTTTTGTTTTGTTTTTATCGCGTTGTTTAACGCTCCGCCTTATCGTTGTTTCGTTTGAAATTCCGAGAGTCTTCATCACCGCTTTGACTCATCAAACCTATCAATGGGGTCAAAATCACCAGG
This sequence comes from Corythucha ciliata, assembly GCA_038030265.1. Taxonomy (NCBI): domain Eukaryota; kingdom Metazoa; phylum Arthropoda; class Insecta; order Hemiptera; family Tingidae; genus Corythucha; species Corythucha ciliata. Next base: position 56,019,180 of record CM075938.1, read on the forward strand.
TACGAATTATAAACGTCCTCGTTTAGCATCAGTCCCCATGACCACTTTTGCGACACCAAACCCATTCAACCCACTAACCGAACTAGACCAAACCAATGAATCGCGTTTCGCGTAATTTGCGAAATAAGTCGCGAAAATGGACCTGAAAGTGGTTTTGGAGAAGCTGAATGGTTCCAACTGGCCGAGATGGAAACGGCAAGTAGAACTTCTGCTCAAGCATCACGACGTCTACGATGTGGTGATTGGGACTTCTGAGTGTCCCACAGAAGGTGATTCAGACATTAAAAAATGGAAAAAGGCTGATTCCCTTGCTCAGGTTCTGCTCGTGACGAACTTGAATGACGCCAATGTTGACCTAACTGCGATTTTTGATACTTCCCATGAAACGTGGCAAAGGCTTTTGTCTGTTCACAAAGTTCCGGCCAGCGTTTAGATAGACTCCTGGAATCTTTTTTCTCGTCTGGTAAGGCGGACGATGAAGACATAGCTACCTACGTCTCTCGTCTTCAAAGACTTTTTTCTGAAATCAACGATGAGCTAAACAAACTGTCGAAAGTTAAATTGCCAGATTTGCTACTGCTCAGCAGGGTCATGAGCACACTTCCAGCCGAGTATTTCGAATTCAAAAATGTTTGGGAAAGCATTCCGATGGCTGATAGAAGCGTCAGACTACTTCTGGAAAGATTGCGACTCATAGAAATGAGACTGCCGTTGCAGCAAGGGGCCAGCGGGTAGGCTATGCAAGTCATTTCTAAACCTCGTCCGCAGCGAGGGAGCAAGAAAAACGGAAAAGTCGGGAAGACAAATCAAATAAAATGTTTCATTTGCGACGAAGTGGGCCACTTTGCCGCTAAATGCCCATCAAAACCTAAGGCAAACGTCGTAAGTCTGTTGTGTTTCTCGGCTGAAACCAAAACGAACGATCAGAATTGGATAGCTGATAGTGGTGCTTCACACCACATGACTCATTGCAAGGACTGGTTTGAGTCTTATCGACCGTTTCCTCAACCTGTGGAAGTGACCGTGGGCAACAACTCCACAATTAAGGCACTAGGTGAAGGCATGATTCGTATGGAAGCTCTAATAGGGCAAAAAAGGATCCCAGTAGAAATAAATAACGCATGGTTCGTACCAGACATCTGTAAAAACCTACTCTCGGTGAGTCAAACGCTTAAGAAAGGAGTAACTTTCAAAGCCAATGGTTCTAAATGCGCTTTTATTAAAGCAAGAAATCCTATTGTCGTCGGAAAGCTCAAAAATGGATTATTTGAGCTGAATTTGAAGGTGCTCACACCTTCAAATTCTTCGGAAGCGCATGTCACGACCGTTAAAAACTTGAGTCTTCAACAATGGCATGAACGTCTCGCTCACCAAGACAAGCGGCACGTGATGATCGTACTGCGTGACAGATCTTTGCCCTTCGCCAATGACAAAGAATTTTGTAAGGGATGCCCATATGGTAAACAACACCGGAAGACCTACAAGCCGAGGACAGAGAGAGCAACATCCCCAGGTGAAATAGTCTTAGCCGACCTGTGTGGACCAGTGGAAGAGGCATCCGTCGGTGGTTCGAAGTATTGCCTTGTAGTCAAAGACGACTATTCGCGGTTCCGACGAGTATTCTTCATGAAGCAGAAAACCGAAGTGCCTGAATGCATTCGCATTTTTCTTGCCGAAGCAAGAAATGCAGGTATCACCGTGAAAACATTCATGAGCGACGGGGGTACGGAATTCGTCAATCGTACCGTAAAAAGCATTTTGAGCGAATCCGGAATCACAATGAGAACAGTGATACCGTACACCCCAGAACAAGTTGGTGGGATCGAAAGAGAGACGAGAACTCTCGTCGAAAGCGCCCGTACTATGATACACGCAAAGAATTTGCCGAAGCGATTATGGGCAGAAGCCATGAACACAGCTTGCCACATAATCAACCGAACTGGACCGACGTCAGTTCCTGGCAAAGCGCCCATACAGTTGTGGCCAGGAAAATGTCAATTACCCATACAACATTTCAGGGCATTCGGCACGACCTCGTACATTGGCTACGTCCACGTACCCAAGCCAAGAAGGGCCAAGTGGTCAGCGAAAGCTCAGAAAGGCATTCTAGTTGGGTACTGCGGAGAACAAGATGGTTTTCGGGTTTACGTCGATGGACACGTTATCTCGTCAGCGGACGTGATTTTCGAACCTGAGAATGAAACGACTGTTTTTTTAACAGAAAATCGCTATTCGAAACCTTCGGAAAACTCGGAATACGCTCAGATACCTCTAGCATTCAACAGGGACGACACCCTCAACGATTCAGAGGGAGAAATCGTTATTGGGACAGCGCCAGAGGAAACAGTGGAAAATGAGCCCACCGATGCGACCGAAATGGAATCAGCTCACTCAGAAAACGCTTCGTGCAGCCTCGATGTTGAGCATAACTCAACTTTTGCATCCGGTGGAATGGAATCTGAAAGCCCAAGCGAGAACAGAGTTGTGACTCGTTCTGGAAGGCAAGTAAAGCCACCAGACCACCTAAAAGAATTTGTCTGTGTCGCTGAAGAATCGATGAGTGTCCAAGAAGCTCTGTCATCAGCCCCCTGGCGTGAAGCTATGGATGAAGAAATGGAATCCCTAGTGAAAAACGAAGTCTTCGAGCTTGTAAAGTCGCCTGCGGGAGCCAAAATAATCGGAAGCCGATGGGTCCTGCGTGAAAAATCAAACTCAGATGGGACAGTCCAGCGCCTTAAAGCTCGTCTCGTAGCAAGAGGATTTTCTCAGCAGAAATCGACTATGATGAACAGTTCAGTCCTGTGGCGAGACTTGAAACTGTGAGGACAGTCATCAGTGTTGCTGCTAATGAAGACTTGCACATGCGCCAATTTGATGTGAAGACAGCATTTTTATATGGCTTTCTCAAGGAAAAGGTGTTCGTGAGTCAGCCGGAAGGATACGAGGATGGCTCTGGGAGGGTGTGGAAGCTTAAAAGAAGCCTATATGGTCTTAAACAAAGTCCAAGGTGTTGGAACCACCGATTTCTGCAGTTTATGGAAAAACAGCAATTCGTCCAGTCGGAATCGGATCCTTGTCTGTTTTCCAATCTCCTTAAAAATGGAAATAAGATCGTCATTGTCTGTTATGTTGATGATGGCCTCATAGCCGGCACGGACAGGACCGACTTAGAACGATTTATTGAGTGTTTAAAAGCTGAATTTGAAATCAAAGTTTCGACACCTGATTGCTATCTCGGAATAGCCATCAAACGAAGTGATGACGGAAAAATCACTCTTGATCAAAAGGCCTACACAGACAAAATTGCTGGATAAGTTCGGTATGACCGACTGTAAACCTGTGAGGACACCAGCAGAAACAGGCGGGCAAACGGTTAAAAGAGAAGGAAAACCCTTAGACCGGACGACACCCTACCGAGAAGCTGTTGGCAGCCTCATTTTTCTCGTTTCCGGGACAAGACCCGACTTGGCTTATGCAGTGAGCACCGTAGCGCAAGACGTTGAGAGCCCAACTGATATTTCTTGGGGGAAAGTAAAACGTATCTTCAGATATTTAAAAGGCACGTTGGACTTCTGGCTCACATACGAACGTGGGAGGCCAAAACAGCTGATTGCGTACAGTGATGCTGACTACGCAGCTGACAAATCGAGAAGATCGCGCAGTGGCATGCTTTGCATATACGCCGGCTCATTACTGACATGGACTAGTCAAAAACAAAAGAGCATCTCAGTCTCAACGATGGAAGCTGAGTATATATCAGCTAGTGAAGCAGCCAAGCAAATCATTTGGTTATCACGTCTACTCAGGGAAATAACGACTGATATTCAACAGCCGCGCTTAAATGTGGACAATCTGAGTGCTGTTCGTTTAATCAAGAATCCCGAGTTCCACTTTAAAAGCAAGCATATTGATGTGAGGTATCATTTTGTTCGAGAGAAAGTGGCTAATGGGGACTTCTTGGTGAATCACATCGCTAGTGAAAAACAACTCGCTGACATTCTGACGAAAGGACTACCCGGTCCTAGATTCTGGGAACTTCTGGACAACATGTGTGTTGTTTCAAAACATGAACTGAGGGAGTGTTGGTGAGTTACTTGTTTTGAAGAAAGTTAGCGGGAGCCATATGAGCTTCACGATGAGAATTGTTGTTTGGTTGTTACCAAGTTTAAAAAAAAAAATATTAATTATTTTCGTCTAATAAAAGTTCCCTTAATTTTTCGCGCGTTTCTCTAGTTTGCCCTGCAGCTTTAATTCCCTCCACACAAACAAGCATATAATAGAGCAACATACGATCTTAAAAAAGCATTGAAGTTACTCCATTCAGAAGAAAAACGAAATTCATTGATCTCACTAGATACACTTGATGGGTCACTGTGGCGTAAAGCAAAACTATTAGTTAAACAACCAGAATCTACTCCTCCGCTTAAGGTGAATAACACTTGGCACTCTACACCTGAAGAAAAAGCGCACGTCTTCGCAGGACAGCTTGTGGAACAATTCACCCCAAATCCTAGCGAATATCCCGTATTCCACGAACAAGTAGAAGAACAAATTGCTGAACCTCTTATTCTAACTCCGTTCAATGAATTTTTCAACCCTGCACAAGTGAAAAACGCCAGAAAGGCCCCAGGAAGTGACAGAATAACGCAACCACTATTGAAAAACATGCCAAGGAAAACACTTGTACTCCTCACACAACTTTACAATGCCATCCTTCGCACTACATCTTTCCCAACTAAGTGGAAACACGCACAAATTATTATAATCTTAAAGCCACAAAAAATCCTCGAGACCCCACTAGTTACCGAGCAATCAGCCTGATATCAATCTTTTCAAAAATATTCGAACGCCTTATGCTAACAAAGCTGATGCCATATTTGGAGACGGCAATACCGACATTCCAATTTGGATTCCGCAAATCGCACTCCTGCGAACAACAGCTACAAAGGCTCGTCGAGGAAATACTGGACACTTATGAGAACCAGGAAATCTGCCAGGGAATTTTCCTCGACACGGAAAAAGCTTTTGATCGGGTCTGGCATCCAGGCCTTTTGTATAAATTGAAGCCATTATTGCCTGATATCTATTACCGCATTATACAATCGTTCATCACAAATCGCACCTTCCACGTGAAATGCGATGATGCCATCTCGACCAACAAAAGAATAACCTCATCAGTGCCTCAGGGAAGTGTCTGGGGGCCGTTACTATACTTGATATATGTGGGTGATGTACCAACTTTTCCCAATGCAACTATACATTAGCTATGTTCGCCGATGACCAATCCATACTTTCACGGGCTAGCTGCGGCCAAGTTGCATCAAGAAAACTCCAACAACACATAACTACGGTCGAGGATTGGAACAAAAAGTGGAGAACTACAATGAACGTACAAAAGTCGAGCACTGTCACATTTACTTACAAGAGAGACTATCAAGTGAGTCCTATCGTGTTAAATAACATTGCTGTACCCCAAAAAGAAAATTTAAAATATCTCGGCATTAGGCTCGATAAAAAATTAATTTTTGGTGACCACATTAGTGACCTGGTGAAAAGGTTGAGAACCCGCATAAATTTTCTAAAACCACTTATCGGGCCACAATCTCCACTCACTTTGAGCAATAAGAGATTAATTTATCTAGTAATGATAAGACCCATTTGGCAATATGGCTGCTCAATCTGGGGATCCGACAGTCCGTCTCAAGTAAAAAGGGTGCAAACCCAGCAAAACCGTGCACTACGACTGATCACTAATGTGGAATGGTATACGTGAGAAATTCCGTATTACACCGAGATCTAGACATTCCCGAAGTTTCAAAAGTGATCGCAAAAACATTCCAACGACAGTTTGCCACGATCACATCTCACCCAAACCCTACGTTTGACGGATTCCATGAACGTCTCCTACACCACCAAACTGGAAGAAGACTAAAAAGAAGGAGACCTGTAGACCTTCTTACACCGTAGGATCAAGAAAACCTTATTAACCCACACACTGCGACAAACTAAAAACTACAAAAACAAGCTGTGATACGATTATTATAAGTCATAATATTAAAAACACTAGAAAATAAAACTTAAAATTATAATTAAATATATACCAAGGACTACCGATGGGTAGATGCCTTGACACACGTCTAAAAAAATCACTAAATTGTTACAACTATAAAGTAAATATGTTACTAAAGTTTTCGTTGAATAAAAATAAAAATAAATAAATAAATAAAAAATCCCTAAAAGAGTTCATTAATTTAGCCACTATAAAGTTACTCTTCTAAAGTCTTGCGCGAACCTTCGAACAGTTAACATCGTTCGGAGCTACCAAGAAATTTAAACAGTATTGTGTAATAGTTAAACATGGTGTGGAGGTGACTGGTGACCTACATTGTGTTGTGATGGATGGTGAGGGGAACACCGGTTGTTCCTCCGCGGGAGCGGTCGAGGAATTGGTTGAAAAAACTAAACTTGCAGTAGTGCAGTATCGTGCAACTACTGCAGCGTTTAGAATGCAGGACGAAAATATAAATGTAGCTTTTAGCGAGCTTTACAACATAATTTTATCGTTGTGCGAACATCTAACACAGGTGGATCAAAACACCAATGCTAGAGTGAATACTAAGCCTACTGGTGGACAGGCTGAAATGATCCAGCCCAGCAGAAATGAATACTGCACCGATGAGGAGGATCTTGAGCGAGAGACAAATTGGATTCTCAAAAAAAAGAATGCAAGAAAAGAAAAGCGGAATCATCGCCGGAAATTGAGGACAGAACTCCAGAAGGAAAGAAAACTCCGATTATGCAAGGTAAAGAGCAACCTGCCCCTCCACCCATCAACGTTAGTGGGTTGAAAGACTATTCCGACCTCCGTCGAATTATTACGGCAGTTATTAATGATAATGAACAATGGAAGGTGACCTCATTGAGGAATAATGTTTGGAAAATAAATGTTTTCAGCGAAGAAGCGTATAGGAATTTAACGCAAAAATTGAACGATGATAAAGTTCAATGGTATTCGTTCGAGAACAAACATAACCGACCCATCAGAGTAATAGCAAGAGGCCTACACCCCTCGTGCCCTGCTAAGGATATTATCGAAGACCTTGAGGCCAAAGGGCTAAAAGTTCTGGAAGCTGTAAATCTCATCAAAAAAGAGAAAGACATTGACGAACGTGGCGAGGTCTCTATTTTGAAACACTCTCTGCCGCTTTTCATGCTTGTATTCGACAACAATGAGAAAGTAGAAAATATTCACAATATTCAATCTATCCTTAATGTTAAAGTTAAAATTGAACCATTGAGGAGGACTTCGAAAGCGATCCCGCAGTGTAAAAACTGCCAAGGTTTCAACCATACGCAAAGATATTGTAAAATGGAAGCAAGATGCGTAAAGTGTGCTGGTAAGCACAACACGAAAGATTGCACATTGGATAGACAACTTCCTCCCAAGTGTGTAAATTGCCGAGGTCACCACCCTGCAAGCTACAGGGGATGCGAAGTAGCAAAGGAGTTGCAGAAAATCCGGGATAAGCCAAAAAATCCTCGGGGTAACTTCAAATCGCCTCGGGATACATTCTTCGCTCCTTTAAAAAACCCTAGCGCACGAGCCGATACGGAGAACGTCAAAGATCGGAGCACCTTTGCGGACGCCATAAAAAATCCTGTTTCGGGGATCAAAAACAAATCTACTGAGGAATTATTATCCCTAATTCTGAAGAAACTTGATGATCAAGCTGGTAAATATGTAGAGATGGCCGAGCGCATCAAGAAAATAGAAAACAGCGCTAAATTCAAAGTATAAGATGAAAAGTAAATTGAGAGGCATCCATTCATTTCGCATAGCGCTGTGGAAATGGACTCCGAGAAAGGTTGTTGGAGTTGGAAATATTTTTACAACAAGAAAACATTGACATTTGTTTAATCTCTGAAACACACTTCACTAGATCATCATTCGTTAAAATTAAGGGATATCGACTGTACCATAGCGTTCATCCTGCCGATAGAGCGAGAGGGGGAGCTGCGGTCCTAATCAAGGAAAATATCAAGCATCACGAGGAAGAAAAGATAGAAGAAGATGCAATGCAAGTAGCTTGCATAAGTGTCTTTATGAAGGACAGAGAGATGATAGTTGCGGCAATATACTGTCCTCCAAGACATGCGCTGAAAAAAGAGGACTACGCTATCAACAGACTTGGGCATGACTTCATTATCGGAGGTGACTTTAATGCGAAACACCAATACTGGGGATCAAGAATCCAGAATCCGAAAGGAAGACAACTTTTTGAGGCTGGAAGAGAAGCGCACTGTGAGTTCCATTCAGGAGGAAAACCGACCTACTGGCCTAAGGATATGAATAAAACACCGGACCTTATTGACTTCTTCATTGTGAAGGGCTTGTCATCAAATTACATACACACTGAGGACGACGAAATCTTGTTATCCGATCACTCGGCGGTAGTCATGACAGTTAGTGAATCGATAATAATGAAAGAAGAAACAGAAAGACTCACGAATAGGCGGACCAATTGGGAGATGTTCAAGGAGATTGTGAACGCCAAAGTTGACTTATCAATAAGTCTGCAAACGCCTGCCCAGTTAGAGAAAGAGGTGCATAATTTTGTGCAAACCTTACAAGAGGCGGCTTGGAGTAGCACGCCGAGTAATAATCCCAATCACAAGCGGTGGTCCAGCTATCCTGTGGAAGTACGGGAAATGGTTCAAGCGAAAAGGCGGGCACGTAAAATATGGCAAAGGAATCGATCAACAGAAAATAAGATGAAATTGAACAAGCTTTGTAACCAGCTGAAAGCGCTTATAAGGCATGTAAAGAACGAAAAATTTTCGGCGTACCTCGAAGGCTTGACACCAGAAAAAGGCACAGAATACTCGCTGTGGAAAGCGACAAAGAGCCTCAAGCGGCCAAAAGTGCCCATACCACCCATTCGAACTGGTGAAGGAACATGGGCTAGGAGCGCAAAGGAAAAAGTGCAGGTATTTGCAGATCATCTGGAAAGAACCTTCCAGCCCCATCCACGGCAGTCAGCCAACGAATGTGTATCCTACGTACCCAACAAGGACAACAGGGAAATTCGGCCAGTAATGATCAAAGAACTAAGGACGGAAATTATGACCAACCTCAGTACGAAAAAATCCCCCGGCTATGACTTGATAACAGCCAGGATAATGCGGGAGCTGCCCGAAAGGGGACTTAGGAAGCTACTGTATTTAATCAACGCAGCCTTACACCTCAAGTACGTCCCCCGGCAATGGAAAGTAGCTGAAGTTATAATGATAGAGAAGCCGGGAAAGCCAGCTAATGAAGTGAAGTCGTATCGACCCATTTCACTTCTCCCTACAGTCTCGAAACTTTTTGAGAAACTCCTCCTGAAAAGACTAAGGCCTATTCTAGAAGAAAAACGAATCATACCATCCCATCAGTTTGGATTCAGAGAACAACACTCCACAATAGATCAGGTCCATCGGATAGTGAATGCTGTGGAGTCTACTCTGGAAGAAAAGAAAATCTGTTCGGCTGTCTTTTTGGACGTAGCTCAAGCGTTTGATAAAGTTTGGCACAAGGGGCTTGAGTTCAAGTTGAATAAACTCCTTCCGAAAAAATTCTACGAAATTCTGAAATCTTATTTATGCGGTAGACACTTCCGAGTGAAACATGAGGGTGAATATTCGCGGTTGCGTAAAATTTCGGCTGGAGTACCTCAAGGAAGCGTCCTTGGACCAGTGCTTTACCTATTGTACACGAGTGACCTACCCGTAAGAGAGGACTCAATCATTGCAACGTTTGCCGACGACACAGCTCTTCTTGCAGTCGGAAATGATGTTGAAGAGGCTACTAGCAAAATGCAAACCGCGGTAGAAGAAGTAAACACCTGGACAAAAAAGTGGAGAATAAAACTCAACGAGGAGAAATCTGTTCATGTAAACTTTACAAATCGCAAGACCAGCCCAATCCCTGTGCAACTCAATGAGAAAATAATACCATTTGCAAACACGGCGAAGTACCTAGGCATGACGCTGGATGATAAACTCCGGTGGAAGCCTCACGTCAAAAAGAAAAAAGAGGAACTCAACACCAAGCTCAGAAAAATGTACTGGCTGCTCGGGAAGCATTCTGAGCTCTCGATGGCCAACAAGCTTCTGCTATACCAGCAAGTTCTGAAGCCGATCTGGGCCTACGGGTGTCAGCTTTGGGGCTGCACCAAGAAAAGCAATGTCAAAGTCATACAAACTTTTCAAAACAAAGTTTTGAGAATGATAACAAATGCGCCCTGGTATGTACGAGGGCTTGACCTGCAAGTTGAAACGGTGGCAGAAGCTATCAAAAAACGAGCAGCGGAGCACGAAAAAAGGCTCCACAAACACCCTAATGTCGAGGCACTCGTCTCGCTGGATACTGCAGGAGACCTTCGACGGCTAAAAAGGACCAAACCCCTTGACTTGGTAGCTACATTATAAGTGTAGTGAAGCCACAAACTGTGTAATGTGAAAGTGAAGTTGCTAGATGTTATTTAATTCTTATTTGTATATATAGCAGTTGCAACATGTACTAAATAGGAAAAAAAATAAAATAAAAAAAATAAAGTTACTGGCAGCCACTGAAACATCACGTTATTCTGAGGATCTTGGAACTCAACAAGAAAACCATGAATTTCACTCCTGAAACCGGCTACTCAACCTGAGAAACGGTTGATGTATCCTTAAAACCCGGATTGTGGTTTTTTAAAACAGGTTTTTTAACCCCGAAAACAGTGATTCATAAACTCAGCATTCGGCTAATAGTCCATAAATTCATCCACACAGAAAATGTCAATATCCATTCAGAACTGGCACATCTGCTGGGAATTTGTGTGTGAATTCCTTACATTATGAACTTTCTCACGAGGGTAGGCTGCAGCCAATTTTAATAAAGGTGTAGTCAGTTTCTGGGCTATATTCCTAATTTATGTAATATCTAGGGGTAAGCCCCATTTCGTGCTTACTCTCGTCTCAAAAAGGAGGGAAGACATCCCTAACAATGAGGCGATATTTCCGGAACGTAATGTGTCTACTGACACGACCGACGCGTGACGGCTCGTCCTAAAATATGTTTTTCTACCGTCATCTATGGATTTTTATATCTTACAAATATTTTTTGTCCAGTCAACAAAAACAATAAAATCGCAATTAAACGGCTAGTTCTGATTTTTTAGTATGTTTTCAGGACCAGCACCAGTAGTGCAAGTACTAGTTTTCAGCTTCGAAAAACTTGTGCTACTTTCGTGGCACTCGAAAAACCGCGAAATTTTTGCACTTTTTTCGGGGTTTTCACTTTATCTCCTAAAATATGCATTTTAAGATAAAACGTACGAAATACGTTAAAAACCAAACAAAATTTGCTACAGTTTGAGACCTAACGTACCTCTGTATGTCATATAGTAACCATGATACAGCTCCTCGAATTTGGATTAATTCGTCAAAAAAATTAAAATAAGTTTTGGTCAACTTTCGACCCGAATTTTGGCTAAAATACTCATCCTACTGGAAAAGCCGAGCCGAGAGAATTTGTAACCAATTTAATTATGTTCCATTTAAGCACACAACGATGTCTGAAAGACCATATATAGTCTAGTCAAACTGTAGTTCCACGTGGACAAAAATTTCGTATTCAATTTTTTCACTTTATTCTACGTTTTTTGGGGCGAGGAACAGGAATCTAAAGAGATCCAACAAAATTTCCTTGCGCGTTTTGAGAAAATCGCGAAAACTGCTCATTTTTGGCACTTTTTTGTTTTTTGCTTATAACTCCTTAATGACGCGTTCTACGTGAGATGTTACCCTCTCATTTTTTGAAAAGCATTTGATTCTGCGTCGAATCGTTCTTTCTTTTGTCAAAATTGACCCGGTTTCACCGGTATAGATTTTTTTTAAATCGTAATTTTCAGCCACTTTTGGTAAAATTAAAAAAAAATTCTAAGGCAGCAGCAACTTAAAATGGCTGTTCCAATCGGAAAAAAAGTCATGAAATCATAGTGGTTCAGAATTGAATTTTACATAAGTGAAAAGCCTTTAAACCTGCAGGAAAAATCAGTGGCATCAGTTATGCGACAAAAAAAGCGGAAAAAGGCGGCCCAAAAACCACGTTTTTCTGCACATTTTTGCCAGTAGCTCGCAAAGTAGTAGTCCAATTTTTTTCTATAAAAACGATCTGAAAGCTGATTGAATTTTCTATCAGACCTATTATATGAAATTTCATTTGAAGATTAACATAAGACAGGGCCATAACGTCAAACAATTTAAAATTTGCTGCAAAAAAAACCCCGTTTTTTGACACATTTCGGCCTATAACTCAAAAACTATCCATCCGATTAAACTTTGAAGAAACTCGTCTGAAAGCTCATTCAATTTCCTATAAGGAGTCATGTATGGCGTTTTTATAAAGACGTGATAAGTGGCAATAAAACGCAGTGGGAAATTCGCAAAATGAGTAATTTTTCCAAATACTCCTTTCTCAGCCGAACGTTTTTGCTTATAACTATCGAACGAAGCCTTCGATGAAAATTGCACTATTTTTCAATGAAAGCTGGTGAAACTAAAAGTCCGAAACCATATTTGCCAGATTTTTTAAGGCCCGGAAAATATTCTGTACAGGGCGATGAAAATAGGTGTTGTTTCAAAAAAAAGTGGCTACGCCCACCAACTTTGTCCACAAATGTTGAAACTCAACATATCACCTGTATTATAGGTACATCACAGGAGGATTACATCACTCAACTGAGACTTGAACTAGTTTTATTTTTTCACACAATTTTGCCAAAAGCGACTAGAAATTACCATTTAAAAAAATCAATACCGGCGAAACGGCTGGGTCATTGGATTGGGCCCCCCAGACAATCACAAAAATTGTACCTTTGGGTGTGGTCCAGAGCTACTCCATGTCCATCAGAGGTCCAAGATTATGGAGGCGATGGACCGCCCCTCAACGGAAGCGGAGGTGCTACCCTACAACGATTCTATTGCCCATTTGTCCCAAGAAATAAAGAACGGGTTCCAACGTAAACAAAGCTCACTGACTGTGTTTGTGGATTTTAAATCAGCATTTGATGTTGTCTGGCGGAAAAAGCTGCTCAGTAAGCTCCTGGAGCTGGGTGTGCATGGACATATGTACAGGTTTGTCGCCTCTTTTCTTGCTCAGCGCTTCATTAGGGTGCGATACAACAATGAGGTTTCAGTGTACAGACAGACTCGCCAGGGACTTCCGCAGGGCTCAGTGCTGAGCCCGACGCTGTTCAGCATAATGATTGATGATGTCATCAACCAGGTTACAAGTCCTGGAAGTAACGCACTCCTTTATGCTGACGACTTGGTGATCTGGGGTACAAGCAGCTCGATTCAAGCCCTCGAAACTGCACTGAATGGAGCGTTGAGATCACTGGGTAGATGGGCTGCCGAAAATGAGATGACAGTGAGCCCAACTAAGACCATTTTTCAGCTGTTTAGCCTTTCCAAAAAGGAGCATTCCATCTCGCTCTTCTACAACTCTGAAGCCATCCCGAGAACATCGGAGGCAGTCTACCTGGGGGTGAGACTGGACACGCAGCTCACCTGGAGGAAACATATTGATTCTCTGAAGGATAAAGGCCTGAATAGATGTAAATTGCTCAAGAGACTCACTGGTACCAAATGGGGTGCAACTCAGGATGTCCTGGCCTTAACCTACAAAACCTACGTGCGCCCTGTTCTGGAGTATGGATCTGAGGTTACTGTGACTGCTGCAGATACCCACTTCACAAAGCTGGAAAAAGCCCAGAACTGCGCCCTGCGAGTCGTAACAGGTGGCCCAAGGTCTACACCAATCACTGCAATGCAAGTCCAGTCGGGCATTGAACCTTTGAAGGACCGACAGCAGATAGCCTCTGTAATGTTGAGGGAAAGGCTGGCAAGGCTTAGTGATCCATACTGGACCCAGGACAACAGTGTGGCACCTAGACTGAAGACCCAGACAAGCTTCACTTCTGCAGTGGCGAGGATTGAGGAGGAGCATGCCATCTCTCTTGGCCCGAGAGAGGCTTTTCTTGGTTCAATGCCAATCCTGAGCACTCCCCGGCTAAGGCTTGACCTCGTTAGAGAGGTTAGTAAGGAGCTGTGTTCATCCCAGGAGCTGAGATCCCTTGCCCTGGCGACTATAGAGGAGAGATATCCACCTGAAACATGGCTGCATGTCTACACTGACGGATCCGCCCAAAACTCGACCACCAATGCAGGAGCAGGAGTTTTCTCCAACTCTTTCCAACTTAGTGCTCCCGTTGGACAGTCAGCCTCCAACTTTGACGGGAAGGTCGAAGCCATTTCTATGGCTCTGGGCGAGTGCCTGAGGAGAGCTGACACCAGAGTCGCAATTTTTGTGGACTCCATGGCAGCTCTCCAAGCCGTGTGTAACGCTAGAGGAGATAGACGAGTTCCATTGTGAGAAGGTCCAAGCAACGAGCACACGAGCTGATCAGCAGAGGAGTGGAACTGGTGCTTCAGTGGATTTCCGGACACTGTGGAGTGTATGGGAATGAGGAAGCTGATCGTCTGGCGAGAGAGGGTGCCATATCCGCCCAATTTGAGAATAGCGTCACGTACCACACTTCCAAAAGAGCTATTAAGACCTGTATTATGAAATCTTTGGAAGTAAGGCAGCAGCGGGAAGCTGAAGGTAGGAAGTGGCAATCACTGACTGTACAAAACGGACGGATTCCACATAACCTTCCTCGACAAGTAGCCGTAGCCTGTTTCAGGCTAACCACAGGCCATGACTACCTCCAAGGCCACCTGCACAGAATAGGTGTATTTCAGAGCCCGGATTGTGTGCTCTGTGGAGGCGGGTTCATGGATGGTCGGCATCTGGGTAATTGTCCGGAGCTTGAAGACGTCCGTGCATCCTTGGAGGCCGAAAATTGTATTTACACCAGAAACTCGACGTTATATTGGGCTGCGAGAAGACGAATGGCCGAAGTTGCCGCAAACCGTCGAGGCATAAGATAAAAAAAAAAAAAAAAAAAAAAAAAAAAAAAAAAAAAAAAAACAACGATTCACGTCCCTGGCTGTCAACCCGATCGTGTTTTCATGAGTTTTGGTACCCAAGCTATCACGACAGCATGATTTTGGAAAATGTGTTCCTTCCTCATTCTTTCAATTTTGAGGTATTTTCAATCAGCACGAGCCATAAGTTTCGCCCGATCACTGCGATACATGTCACCACGACCATGGAAAAACAATTAGCAAGTAGTGCAGCAGTCCATTCATAGAGTGTATAGAGGAGAATGGTCCTGATGATTAGCTTAGCGATGACCATGCTACACTTATCGCTCGTGTGCACTGGGACCCACCCAAACTTAGGGGTGGGAACTCAACAGATTCATTTTTAGAAAAATCTAGTTTCCAAACTTTTTGTTTATTCGAGGATTTTGATGAAACTATTTGGTCTACAGACATCCTTGTGAGCTTAAATGGAACATAATTAAATTTGCTACAACTTCTCTCGACTCGGATTTCCCCGTAGGATGAGTATTTTGGCCAAACCTTGGGTCGAAAGTTGACCAAAACTTGAAATTTTAATTTTTTTGACGAATTAATCCAAATTCGAGGAGCTGTATCATGGTTACTATATGACATACAGAGGTACGTTAGGTCTCAAACTGTAGCAAATTTTATGTGGTTTTTAACGTATTTCGTACGTTTTATCTTAAAATGCATATTTTAGGAGATAAAGTGAAAAACCCGAAAAAAGTGCAAAAATTTCGCGGTTTTTCGAGTGCCACAAAAGTAGCACAAGTCTTTCGAAGCTGAAAACTTGGATTTACACTACTGGTGCTGGTCCTGAAAACATACTAAAAAATCAGAACTAGCCGTTCAATTGCGATTTTAGCTATTTTTAATGTTCTTATTGACTGGCCTATTTTGCCCTTTTAAGAAATCCACTTGAGGCGTTTCTATCTATGTTGCTCTTTTTCTTGTTCTTATTTTCCATTTAAACGCTAGCTTTTTTTACTTTTTTCAATTCTATATCCTGGTTGGGAAATAATTTTACGATGGTTGGGCCCTTTTATTCGACAGTAGAAAAATGTTCTACGATGTCTCGAATTACACGGTTATCGAAACTGTCAAGTGCACACGTAAAAAAAGGCGGATGTTCTGAATAGTTTGCCTTTTTTCCCTTGCCGGGTGCTGACTAGTTTGTCGATAAAGATAAAATTGGCAAGCGCCATGTTTAACATTTTTAAAAAATACGACAATAAACAGCAATATTTTGACCGTGCCAAACCAATCATCTAATCTGACCCATTTTTTTTGAATCACCTAACATTATTAGATGAAACCGAAATCAGTGTCAGACTTAATTTTCCAATCCCGAAACCCTCTCAACAGTTGAGTTTGGTCTCATGTTCAGTGACCTTTACAGCTTGGATGCACGTTCATTGCACTCCATCGCCCTTCCAATAATTTGAAAAATACACTTTCAAAGCCCCCAACCCTACTCACCCATAAACTTTCTTTTTCATCGATACCGTTTACCGACGAAATATTATTATGGAGATTCGAACGATTTCGAGAAAATGAACGGGGGGGGGGGGCTACAGCTTTCGTTTCGTTTCGTATACTTTTTAAACCGTCCCTTGACAACAGTTTATAACAAGACTTGAATCGATCTGACAAAGAGAGAGCGAGAATAAAGTATCGTGAGCGGTGGGGTAAAAAAAGGCCAAGAAACACGCGTAAATGGTTTTAAATTGCTGGAAAATAAGAACAAGATCTAATGAAGAAGCGAGAAGGGTGTATGGGCTTAAAAGGACTTCCGAAGTCGAACGGTCTAAATTGTTTTTATTTGGGTAAATGCATTCAACCCACAGCCCCTTTTCTTGACAAAACGCCGCTTAACTGCGTTTATTCAGAAAAAGAGTCTACAAAGAATTACGTCGCTTTTTTTAGAAGTTGACTAAAGGGCTTGTCCCTGTCTTCGCGTATTTTCCTATATGAGTTTTCAAGTAATTAAGGATTCATTGCTCCCGCGGGGATCCATTCAGCTTTCTGCTGACACGAGAGAGTTCTTCGTGACATTAAGGAAAAGCTTTATTTTATGTATTAGTATTTTTGAAAGCTTCTAATATACCCTTTCACCCCTCCCACTCTAGAACTCCCGTCATCCCTTATTAATGGGATAAAACTTTTAGAGCTGACTCGACTAACAGTGGCCTCCTTAGCCAATAAACGCCCTCATTCTTGCGAGGTCGTGGCACAGCGGTAGCTGAAACAATGTTCTTGCTCGGAAACCTTTTTTTCAAAGGAAATATACTGTTCCAATAGAAACATTAGCACTAGGCCCAGACTTTTAATGTTGGAGAGGGGGTGGGGGCGGTAATTGTAATTCCTTTCTTTCAAAGTCGAATTGAAATCACGCTCTAATTCACGATAGACTAGTCTGCAACCATTTGCGAGAACTGTCAAAAACCGTCCTTTCAGTCATGGAGTTTACTACTTGATCCAGAAATGACTAATTTTCTCATAAAATCACAAATCAGTCTAATAATAATCAATTTTAAAGCATAAAAAATATTTTGTCCTAAATTAAGCAAAATCACAGGTTGCCTGGCTAAATATCAGTGGATTCGTACGTTTCAGAGCGAAATATCCGCGAAATTACAAGTTTGTTGTTTTTTGTGGGCTCGGACCCAAAAGGCCGAATAACCGCGGCCATGCGACTTTCAGGTATTAATTCCTGTGATTCTTGTTTGGGTCTCAAATTCAGTTTAATTTAAGCGAATTACAAAACTTTGATTCTGCTAATGAGTCGTAACTGCATATTTAGCATACAATTAAAGTTTTTTTTTGTTCAAACACGGAGAATAATGGGCGGAGGAGTGCGGCATCGGGGCATTTATACGGGTATAATCCACCAAATAAGTTATGCAACAACATGCAACACAATCGTCATTCTCACGACCGTTCACAACGGGATGAGTCGTGCAGGTGATTGCCTATCCATTTTTAGGGATTCCCAAGCCCTGAATATCGAGCAATGGATGAAAAACCGCCGGTGTGAGGGAATCATTTAAAGAAGCCAATCAAGTATTAAACCGGAAAAATGTAAATACACCGAGGCATTATTATAAGGGCGTTGCGTAACGTGCATAACAAATAGAAAACGATTTAACGACCATCCGAAAAATACAATAGGGCGCCTGTACAATTTCGCCTGACAGCGACAAAGTTTTACTTAACCCTTCCAAGGCACCCCATCTATTCTCGTAATAACACCGTTTGAAAGCGATTATTTTTCATGCTCTCTTCAAGGAAATTAACTACGTCGATGAATGAATGAGAATGACAAAAAAACAGTTAGGGACAGTCTCTCATAAATTCTATGGTCTGACTGGTTCAAAAATATGCGGCGATTAGAATTTAATGTTTTGAATTTCACTCACCTTCTTCTTTTTTGTCTTCGTACTGTTGTTTTTGACCGTTGATATTAGTGTACACCATCGAGTGAGACTTCACTACTGCAACAGACTCTCCGGCTTTTCCTAACGAAAGAAAAAACACACACACACACACACGGTAAAATTAGCGTGTTATTTACTTTCTTCGGGGTGATATTTCTAAGGGGAGAAGGTCAGTAAAGAAGATGAAAATCACTTAACCGGAACCCCCAACACGAACGGATTAATGGAATACCTTCCACCACGCAAGCAAGATGTTTCCAGCAATTCTCGGTAAGTCTCTAAGTACTTAGGGCTCTATACACTACTGCCTAACACGAAAAAAGATTTTATTCGAAAAGGTATAACGTGGAAGAATTCGCTTCTCGTTTCAACGAGAATTCTGAGAAGCGTGCTTATTAAAAGAAAAATCTTGGGATCTTGGGGCAAGAGGCTTAACGACATAGTTATTCTTTTGTCTTTTAAAATTGCCCCGTTACCTCCATCCTACCTCTCTCTCCTCCAATTATTTCTAGAAAGGCTAAAATAAAATAATAATAAAAAAACCCTCAAATAACGAGGTTATAAGGACCAAACAGAGAGAGGAACTTCAATTTTAAATTGTATCGTTAAATATCACGCTTAAAATAAAGCAATTTACCCGGCTTTAGCTCTTCCAATTCTCGGACATCTTCATCAGTGCCCTGGAATCAAAAGAAAAGCAATGGAAAAAACTATTTGGTTTACATTATCATGTTTTTTTATTAACCTGGTCTCTGAATATACGTTTCTCGTTAGGAGCTGCTGTGAATTGACCTGGAAATACGTTTTGTTCTGAATAAATAAACAAAATTAATTTATGAAAAAATCAATTTCTTCGAACAGTCCAGCAATTTTCTCTCGAAAAAAAAAAAAAAGATTGTGGAGCAGTAATAAGTGCTCTCCTGGCCTGAGGGGAACAAGTTTTCATTCGAGTGTAAAAAGAGGAAAGAGGATGTGTATTCGGGAAATTACAGTCGTTCTATATTCTGTGAAGTTCGAGGAGGAGGAGGAGGAGGGGGAGCACCGAGAATAAAATAGAAGGAAGTAAATTTGTGTGTGTTTTGTTTTTTTTTTACTCACGTTGAGGAGCGGGGCTCACGAAACTCCTGACCGAGACAAGTACGACCGAGACGATTAACCAGGATCGTCCAATCATTCTGGGCCTGAAAAACCAAAAGGGAGAAAACTTTAGGTTTATTGCTTACAGAAACATTGCTTACAAATACTTCGGTAAATGAGTTAAACGCGTTCAGGACATTTTTTGAATCTTTGTTTCATTTTAATTGATGCAAGACGGGCATTTATTGCACCAGAATGCATTAAATGGGTTCCCTCTTATCGTTGCGGTAGGATCAAAAACCGAGGGTTCGAAGGTAAAAATTATTCATTTATGCTAATTAAAAATAGACGATCGACACGAATTTTCCGTGCTTTTGATGAGTAGGAACTACCTACTGTTGTGTGTAATTGGAGTTTCGTGGATGCTTTTTGTGCGCGCGTTTTCGTGGATTGACTCCAGATGGGAGGGTGGGGGAGGATTCAGTGACGAGCAGGTCGGACCCACGTCAAAGCCTCATATCAACTGAACATTTGCCTCAACTCGCCACAACACTCAATCTTTTTCTAACATGACCCCTCTAGCGTTTGGAAACGTTATAATGATGGGGGGGGGGGACCCCTAAAAATATTGACTCTGTATAGCAGTCACTGGGTGAACGTACAACCAGGCCTGCCGAGAGAGGAGCGGGGCTCTGGGACCATTATACCCGGGAATCTTTGCTATGGTTGGACTTTAGCTTT
This sequence comes from Corythucha ciliata, assembly GCA_038030265.1. Classification (NCBI taxonomy): domain Eukaryota; kingdom Metazoa; phylum Arthropoda; class Insecta; order Hemiptera; family Tingidae; genus Corythucha; species Corythucha ciliata. The sequence goes on from CM075938.1 coordinate 56,039,474, forward strand.
CGTTGGACATTTGCTATAGTTGGGACGTCACTGTGGTTGGAGGTTCTAACAGTGGTTAGAGCTTTGCTGGGTTGGACTTTGGCTGTGGGTGGTCTCATGCAAGCCGCGGAAGCGAGGGTAGCACTGTGTCTGTTACTCACGTGGGTGAAAGGGCCGCTTTGAATCCCCCCTCCATGCACGAATATTCTCTCCACGGCCCTGCGAACACCTTATGCCCAAAGTGGCCAAATTTAAAAAAAAAATTGATGAAATACAAATTTCAGTCCAAAGGGCCTGAAGCCAACAATGCCGTGAAACCCCAAGATATGTGGATTCGTCATGGTTCATAAGTCCATCAGACCGGAATTTCTGCACCCCATGCGGGCCAACGAGGTTCGCTTATGTCGATGATTTTCCTTGGACTTTTGGGCTGACGATCACCCAGGCAAAGTAACCGCTTTGCCTTTTTTCCAGGGGCCACATGCCAAAAATGCCGGACCTGCACGGACTTGTAATTTCGCGGGTCTTTAGTCCCGCGCCCGTTATTTAGGCCCGTATGCCAAGTCATTCCTCTAATTTTCCTCAACACAGTTTGTGAGGTACGTTGGAGTCGAGGAAATTCGAGGAACGACTTATGGCCGAATGCATTTTTTCTCTCAAGTCCAACTTAGTGTTGAGCCGAACCTTGTCGAGGTGATGAAATCCACCATTAGCATACGGGCTTTAGTCCTGAAACTTATTAGTGTACTGATTAGTCAGTTTTACCATTTAATGACACTCAGTGGCGGATCCAAGGGAGGGGCCACTGGGGCCATGGCCCCTCCCTTGAAGTCACGAGGTCACTTTCGCATAAACATAATCAAAAGTACCTCCCAAAATCTAACGAGGGATTCTTACACTCTGAAATTTTAGGGTGAAAGGTTCTGTCCTGAGGTAGACGTGATTTATTATAAGTCCCCCCCGAAGCGTTTTTAACAGAAAATGAATATTTCATGTCATGGTTGTCGGTATAAGCCGATTCTATTGACTCCAGGGTCACTAGCACGAGCGGACGGTGACAAAACGAAAATTTTGTCTCAATTTTCGGTTTCCCTGTGTAAGAGAACCCCCAAAATAGAAAGATTCAGCCGCCGATTAGACTTGCTAATGTAGGAGGGACTTGGAAAATTGTGTGTTTCGCTCTACTAGAAATGGCTTGACAGCCATCAACTGCTTTAAAATAGCCAAACTACGGCTATCTACACCATAAAAACCGCTAAACTGACTGCAATCGCACCCCAAAGTGGTTAAACTGACTATTTTCGCGCCCTAAAAATTGTGAAACCGGACATTCCCGCTCTAAAAAATAGCCAAACGGACTTGAAGCACCCTAAAAATGGCTAAGCTTTGCAGGCTAAGGCTTTGCGCGCCAAAAATGGCAAAATCAACCATTTGCGCGCTAAAAATGGCAAAACTGGCCATTTGCGCGCCAAAAATGGCCAATACTGATCATTCTCGTCGCGACGGATCATGTTCGCGTTCCAAAAACGGCTAAACTGACTATTCGCAAACAGAAAATGCCTGAAGAGATGATTCCAGCCCTGAAAAGGGCAAAATCGACCATTCGCGAGCAACGAAAGGCCAAACTGACCATTCTTTGCTTTTGGCTTGGCGTGACTATTTTTATGGCTTGAAAAATGGCAAAAATGACGATTCACGCTCTAAAAATGACGAAACTGACTTTACGAGCCCCGAATTTGCACCCTAAAATGCCTGAACATGTGATTCCAGACCGAAATTTGGGCAAAACTGACCATTCGTGCGAGGAAAATGGCGAAACATGCAATACCTGCTGTTAAAAAAAAAAAAAAAAAAAAAAAAAAAAAAAAAACAAAAAAAAAAACACGATTCTTGCCTTGAAAATACCGCACTGGTTAATGTTCACTTGTTATATAAATTATCAGACATTTTGCACCTTGGAAATGACAAACATGACTATTCGCAACCTAAAAATGGTACGACGGACATTTGCACCACAAAAATGGCAAAACTGACTGTTTGCGTCCGAAAGTCATCAATACTGCTTTTGTGCCATGTATGCATACGTAATACGGCTTAAGTGACGCTATTCATGGCACGTCTGACGTGACTTGCTGCGCCGAAAAAAAATTGCCAAATAAGAGGATATTCGCACAAGCAAGGCAATTCGCAAATAAGAGGCGTAAAAGATATTAATTGACTCAATCGGTGAACCACTCGATCCCCCCCCCCATCCGAATAGCACCGTCTTCACCTTAACAACTGAAGTGAAGGAGAGGGCTCAACCCTCCTGAGCCAGGGATCCGCGACTACTAAGGGTGAACCTTACCAAAACCACTTCAACCGCTCGTCATAATACGCGGTTTTGCGTCGTTTTTGCAGAAAATTGCCCAGGGAAGGTTTTTAGGCTGAACGTTCATGTTTTCAAAGTGTTTCTATTTGAAATGGACGTGATTTATGAGACCCTTGGACATTTACCACTAGACAACGTGCCAAAGAGGTCAAAAGATAAGGGTGGGAGCAAGGTTGAACGCGCAGAGTTTCGGGCCCCATAAACACACTTCCATCAAATCGACATCGAATCGACGTCGATAGACGTTTTTTCGTTGATGAGGATAGTTCATCGTAGAATCGACGTCGATTTTGCCTCGAAACCGTAATGTTGATATATCAGACATGATACGATTGTACCGCCGCATGGGTCTGGGTTCAGGGAGTCGACAAAGAGTAACAAAGAGGTAGCTTTACCCCGTACATTTATTATTTACAGTCTGACTCACCTTTCCCCAGGCCCGACGGCCTGCGGTAGCGTGTACACGAGCTGGCGCGAGGGCTGGTCGCGAGGCTTCGGCCCCCCCCTGCACGGATGTGCGTCCCTGACTCTAAGCTGTCCCCCGACTCTAGCCGTCCCCTCGACTCCGTCCCCCCTGGGTTTTTATACTAAACCCCCGAGGACATGTTTGTATAACCCTAAGAGTTGTGGATAACAAGCAGTTTCCTCAAGGATTTGTTGACGCTATCGGGTCATTCTCTCCCGCTCGTCCCTGAGCTCGCCGGGTTCATTCACCGAGCGGTGAACAATTTCCGGACCGAGCTCCTTTTCTCCTTCTAGGGCGTTACACGATGTCGGTGCAACGATGAGCTATCGATGTGTTTTATTCGACGTAAAATATTCGTTGAAATCAACTCGATGCAAATACGTTGTTTCATCGATGAAGATGCAACATCGATATGACGTTGAGCTATAGACGTGTTTTATTAACCGTAGAATCGACGTAGAATCTACGTTGAAGGCACTAACTATTATTCCGACAGCTGCAGCCTCTCAGGAAAAGTACATCTCATTTACGCGGCCGCATCCACCGAGACTCATACACAATTTTGAATGGAATCAATAAATGTTAAATACATTTTAGGCCGTGGTAAAAACCCCACACCCCTGGGTTCCGTTAAACAAATCGTGACATAATTGCACCAGCTACTCGACATTTCTTAAAAACATTGCTAAAAATAGAGTTTTATGCGAGCAATGGTCTTGTAGAAGAACTCTCTTCAAGAAAATCCAAATTTTGAAAAATAATGTGCAAGTTCCCTATACTATATGTATTGAGCTTCCTAAAACTAATGTTTTTTAGATTACGTAAATTGCCAGATCGGTTACAATAGCTCAAAGTGTTAGTGGTATAGAACATAATATATACCAACGCAAGTTGTCTAGGTTCGAATCCCGAATACATTTTTATTCATTTTACTCAATTCGTTCATTGTTCGACCCATAGACGTCTAATCAACGTAGAATCGCGGGACATTTTTGACGCGATGTCGACTCGATTTTTGATCGATCATCGACTTGATGAATGACATTGATTCGATGGAAGTGTGTTTATGGGGGGTTCATCGCGTCCAAAACTGCGGTGGTACAGGATGAGGGTCATGGCCCCCTCCTTGAGCAAACTCTGGATCCGCGCCTGATGACACTGATCGTCAGGTTCAATAAAAAAAAAAACAATTGTTGCGGTTTTTCATCCTCTGAAACATGCAATTTCACGCGAATATTCAATCGCGCTCTCTCTCTCTCTCCACCAAATTTGCCCCCCCCCCCTCGAATCGTGTTTTTCGGCCTCAAAAGAAACCAAAATTCGGCTAAATGACTCTCATGGTCAGTTCCGGGACTGCGGGTTGTCTGACCACGATGTTTTGTATCTTTTATATACAGCCGACTCCTGCGAGCTGGAGATGAGCCAGGCGTCTTACCGCAACTTATCAAGAGTAGATTCACGAAATCTCCAGACTGAGTTTGAGCATGACTCGTGGCTTGATGTTTATGGTCTGCCTGATGTTAACTATAAGGTTTCAGTGTTCAATGAGCTGCTACATGGTTTGTTGCATAAACATGCTCCACTTATAACCACTGGGAATAGAAAAAAAAAACAAGACGCCGTGGATTACCAATGAAATTAGGAGGGAGATGGCCATGAGGGACAAAATGAGACGTCGGTTTCGAAGGAAAAGATCACCGACCGCTTGGGTGGCTTATCGTGAAGCTCGTAATAAGGTAAACAAACTGGTTCGCCGCAGCAAGAAAGACTATTTCTTGACTTTGTTTGCTGAAAGTAGAGATTCGAGGGGGTTTTGGCGGGGTATGAGGGCTTTGGGATTGAGCAATGAGAGGAGAAAACTGGAAAGCCTGCCGTGTTCTTTGGACGAGCTAAATCGGTATTTTGTCTCTGTTGGGCAGTCGCCAAATGATGACTGTTCTCCCTCTCCGTTCCTGAATGGGGCTGTATTCAGCGACACTAATTTTTATTTTCATGAAGAATTCTTCGGGGAATTTTCCCCGAAGATATTACGTTTTGTCTGCGTAGAATCAAGACTGATGCAGCTGATACGGACGATGTGAGGGTAAGTTTCCTCAAAAAGTGTACACCAGCGATTCTCCCAGTTTTGTGCCACATTTTTAATGCGTCACTCCAGTGCTCATCATTTCCTGAGTCATGGAAGCTGGCTAGGGTGATTCCATTGCCTAAAGTTACAAACCCTGGGAGTCCCAATGAATTCCGGCCTATAGCGATACTGAGTTGTGTGTCAAAGATACTTGAACGGTTGGTGTTCGACCAAATAATGGATTACTTAAAGTCGAGGGAATTATTGAACCCTAATCAGTCTGGCTTCATGAAAGGTCACAGCACGCAAACTGCAATGATAAAGGTAACGCAGGACTGGCCCCTGGCTGTGGACCGTCGTAAGCTTATTTTCACGGTGTTCTTTGACCTCAGTAAAGCGTTCGATAGGGTAAATCATACACGCTTGCTAGAAAAGCTGAAGAGTCTTGGGTTTTCCCAGAGCGTATTGCAATGGATTCAATCTTACCTTTCCGAGCGCTCCCAAGTAGTGGACTGGGCTGATGAGCTTTCCGAGCCACTCCACTTGAAAAGTGGCGTCCCTCAGGGCTCCGTCCTGGGTCCCCTCTTTTTTACTCTGTATATAAGTGATTTTGCCACAAATCTGCGATTTTGCTCTTATCATATTTTCGCCGACGACATAATTATCTACCTCACATTTGAGCCTAAGGATGTGGCAGATGCTTTAATTAAGATAAACAATGATATTGAGTCAATTCGGGGATGGGCAGAGCAAAATCATTTGGTGTTCAATGCTGCTAAGACTAAGGCGATGGTCATGGGATCAGCCAAGCTGATTGCTAAAGTTGGAGCCTTGGCTTGTTTGGAACTTGGGGGAGACCCAATTCCTTGGGTTGAGGAGGTAGATTACCTGGGTGTTCGTGTGGACCAAACGCTAGAATGGAAGCAACAGGCCAGGAATGTGAGAGCTAAAACCTTTCGAGTGTTGGCTCAACTTTCACGAGTAAGAGAATGCTTGCCTACAAAATCTAGGGCTGCTCTGGTTCAGTCTTTGGTATTTCCAATTTTTGACTACTGCAGCCTCAGCTATCTAGAGATATCTGGTGAAATGACCGTTGGACTTGAAAGGGCCCTTAACTCAGCCATTCGATTTATTTACGATCTTCCTTTTGATTGCCATATCACGCCATACTATGAGAAACTTAAATGGCTGAAGCTGGCAAGGCGTAGAGAATATTTAATGTCATGCTTCCTTCACCGACTCTCGCTATTTCAATGCGAACTCCATTCTCTCCAAATTCACTGGGGTTCATGATTATTTCAGCTGCAGCTCATATGATGTGATATGTGTTGTTGAGACATGGTTGAGGGAAAATATCAGTGACGAGCGCATTGCCCTGCCTGGCTACACTGTTCTTCGTCACGATAGAGTGAGTGGCCGAGGTGGAGGCGTTGTCGCTTATGTCAAAGAGGGTCTCTTGAGCAGGATTTTGCTGGTTTCAGAGGCTTCGCAGGCTTGTGAGTTTATGTTTTTGGAGGTTGGTGAGGGTTGTAGTAGGGTGTGTCTGGGAGTGCTGTATCGCCCACCTCATGGCGCTTTTTCTGATGGTCTTCAGGCGGCCCTTTTTTCAGTGGTGCCTCGTTTTCGGAATGTTATTCTCCTTGGAGACGCCAATGTGAACTTTATGACACATTCTCCTGACCTTGTTTATTTCACGCGACTGCTTAGCACGGTTAACATGAGTGTACTTCCTTTTAACCCGACATACCGTTTTTATAATGGTGAGTCACTTCTGGATTTTGTTGCTGTTCCGGACACTCTCGTTCTTGATGGTGATGGTTTTGGTCAAGTTCGTTTGCCTGCTATCTCTGACCATGATTTCTTGTATTTTTCCTTTCCGTTTGTGAGCGATAGCTGGGGGGCCTCCGGTGGGAGTCGCGGTTTTGTCAGGAATTGGTCTCGGGCGAACTGGGGAGCGATTCATGAGGCGCTTGATGGGGATGATTGGGCGGATTTGATTTCCCTGGAGACTTTGGACGATAAGGTTGACCTGTTTGCCCGGAAACTGCGCTCGCTCATTGATTCGTACGTCCCTTTCAAGAGAGCAGGTGGGCGTAAGTCTGCCTCTCCTTGGATTACGACAGCTATACGAGAGAAAATTAAGGCTCGCGAGAGACTGCGGAGATCACTTCGTCGAAATGATTTGGCTGATGTGAGGGATCGGTATCGGCGAGTGAGGAACGAGGTGGTCCAGTTGATTCGGGATGGTAAGCGTGTTTTTTTCGCGGGGCTTTTCGCGGATGGCGGTGGTCAGAGAGAAAAGTGGAGGCGCCTCCGGGAGTTGGGTGTGGGAAAGGCCCGTGGTGGAATGACCTCCCTTCCGTGCTCGGTTGATGTAATTAATCGGTATTTTGTGTCTTCCGGCTCCGAGCCGTCTAGTGCTTTCCCTCCTATTCCTTCGTTCGAGTTTGATGACAGTCGTTTCTTCTTCGGAGATGTGTCGGTTGATGACGTGGTCGATTCAATGCGGCTCTCGAGGTTCGATGCTAAGAGGATAGATGAGGTGGGTATATTGTTCATTAAAAGATTTTCCACCGAGCTTTTGCCTGTTCTTGTCCACTTGTTCAATTGGTCGCTTCAGGGAGGTGAGTATCCCAGAGCTTGGAGGGTGGCGAAGGTTCGCCCTTTGGCAAAGGTCCCCCGCCGATTTCGGCCTCGGACTTCCGCCCGATTTCGTTGTTGCCAGCCGTGTCAAAGATGCTAGAGAGGATCGTGCATCATCAGTTGGTCTCGTTCCTGGAGAGGGCGGACCGTTTGGACCCATTTCAGTCGGGTTTTCGTTCGGGGTTCAGCACGCAGACGGCGTTGGTTAGGATTACCGAGGATGTGAGGCAGGCTATCGACCGTAGGCATGTCACTGCATTAGTACACTTTGATTTTAGTAAAGCCTTTGACAAAGTCGACCATAGTATCCTATTGTCCAAAGCAGCGGATTTGGGACTCTCAGCAGGTGTGCTTTCCTGGCTGAGGAATTACCTCGTGGGGCGAAGCCAGTATGTTGAGGGGTCTGATTTGCTTGAGGTTTCCTCGTTGCTCGAGACACTTTCTGACGTTCCACAGGGATCGGTTTTGGGGCCTCTGCTCTTCGCCATCTACCTTATCGGAATTTCCGATTGTTTGACCCATTGTCGTTACCACCTCTTCGCCGACGATCTCGTAATTTATTTTTCTTTTGAGCCAGCCGAAGCTGTTAGTGCTATTTCAAAGGTGCAGGGGGACATTAATGCCTTGCTGGATTGGGCAGCTGCCCACAAAATGATCTTGAATGAAGGTAAAACCAAGGCTATCATATTTGGCTCTTCGAGGTATATGAACATGCTCAGGAGGAGGGATTTGCCTCGGTTAATGTTGGGGGAGGTCTCTATACCTTGGATGGAGAGCGTCAGGTTGCTGGGCGTTACCTTGGATTCAACTTTGTCCTGGAGGGAACACGTTAGTGATGTTTCGAGGCGGACTTTTCGTAGTTTGGTTCAGCTTCAGACTATCCGTGATTTTCTGTCCCGGACGGCCCGTCGTGATCTTGTTCGGTCTCTTATTTTGCCTATTTTCGATTATGGATGCTTGGCTTTTTATCGTCTGTCGAGCGAATTGGAGTTGCTGTTGTACCGGACGCTCAATGCTTGTATTCGGTACATTTTTGACCTCAGTCTTGACACCCACGTAACCCCTTACTATACCCGCTTGGGGTGGCTTAAGCCCTCTCAGCGCCGAACCTTCTTGCTGGGCTGCTTTCTGTACAAGATGTTTTGCTTGAGGAAGCCTCGGTACCTCTGTGAGGGCTTCGTCGCCAGAGCTGATTTTGGCCGAGTCGGCAGGTCTGGTGGGAGCAGCCTTGTGGTTCCTCAGCATCGTACGTCAGTCCTTGGTGTGGGATTTGGAGTTCAATCGGTCTGTGTTTGGAACGGGATACCGGAAAACATTAAGAGAACCAGATGTTTCAATAAATTTCGGGAGAGATATTACTTGTTCTGTCTCACGTTAAGAGAGGAATAAGGCCGTGCCATGTCCTTCTTCCTTTTCCCTTTCCTTTTCCCTCATGCCCCCTCCCCATCATTAACTATCTAGTCATTGCATTTTGCTCAACTTTTTTAACATTTTGTGATAATGAATTAATTTATTTTAATAATTGAACATGAAAATTTAATATTGCTGATATTTTAATGGGATAATTTATATATTTTCATTCATTTAATCTAATTTTATTATTGTTTTATAATTGTTTTATTACTGATCGTCATTTTCCGGCTTTATTATGTTTAGCCTTTAAACGACCCAAGAGGGCCCAGCCCTAGGGTCATTGTTTGTTACAGTTGTACCCTGGAAGCCTAATAAATCTCTCTCTCTCTCTCTCTCTCCACCAAATTTGCCCCCCCCCCCTCGAATCGTGTTTTTCGGCCTCAAAAGAAACCAAAATTCGGCTAAAACTGACCATTTGAATCCTCAGCAGCTTCCCCCCTCCGACCACAACAGCGCTCCAATTAAGAGTGCTGGTGATGAGAGGATTCCCTTTCAAAATTTAGGCCTTTCAATTAGACGGGTGTTCGGGGTGAGAGGGTCGTCAGTGGTCCCAGAAGGGAGAATGTTTAATCGAAAAGCAAACCAACGGCTGCTTTAAAATTCATTTAACAGCGCATCAAACTCCCGTGAACGAGACTTCACGTATACACGAGCTTCGTCCTTGCATACACCAATAGACGCGCGTAATGAGGGGTGTACTTTGATGAAGAACAACCCCCTTACACTTCGTCCCATCCACCATCAGCCGCTTCTGAAAACAAGAACTCTTTCCAACCTCCTTCAACACAGGGGGAGTATAAAGGCAACAAACACTAATTAGCTGCATGCAAATTCGTCAGGTTTTACAAGAGGAAGCCCATTATACGACCAATTTATCCACGTCGCACATCGTTTTACTTGTTTTTACCTATTACAAGTCTTAACACATCCTTTCAGTTTGTTATACAAGGGACGCTATTTCGAGACAGTTGAAGAAAAAAAAAAAAGAGGAAGGCCAGAGACTTTATTCACACCCCCCCCCCCGCAACTTCTAAATAACGAATGACTGTGTGTGCGAGCGAGAGCGAGCTATAAGGGATAAGTGCGATAGATATTGCGAATGTTGTTTACTGCCTTGAGAAGTCAAGTGAGAGATGAGACCTTTTAAATCAAATTATAGCCCCACGACGTCCCAGACCCTTCGACCTATTCGATTTATTGGCTTTCCGTACACTTTTTAGCCGTCGCTCGGGTTTAATTTTGCTGGAATAAGTATTGAGTGGAGGGGGCGGAGATGTTTAATTATGTTCACCCCCTCCCCCAGTCATAGCTTTTTAGAAAAAGCGGATCAAAGAAGGCTTAGTAGGACTCATTAAAGTAATAATTTCCGCTATGGTTGGTTTTTATCCTTTTATTATGAGTTACAGAAGACAAAGTGAATTTAAAACGAATGCTTTTTATCAAAACGTCAGTTTTATTCGCGCATTTTTTGTCCAGATGAGACCTCCCAGGACGACGCAATTCTAATTGAAGGCAGTAGGTACTTTTGAAAAGAGCGAGTGAGAGATGAAGAGAGAGGGATGAAAACAAAATTCTCTTTTGTCTTCTCATTTTGACAATAAGTAAATTAACTTCCCTGATGATGAAGGAACTCAGTGGAAAAGCTTTTTCAAGTTTCCCAGGATAGACTTGTTTGAAGAAAAAAAACAAAAAAAAACATCTTTTTCCAACCGAAACCTGCCGCCATTTTGGAAAATTACGATAATCACATCCTGGGACGTCAAAGAGATTTTCACCTCTGCTTTAAACCCTGGAGGTAGTGGGATATTTTGTTTAAAAAATGCGGGTGTAAAATATGGTTGCGGCGGTTTTTTTTTATCGATTACACCTTCCCAACCACCTCCGCCGTAATGTTTAAGGATAAACTCATTTTTCCCCCAACAAGCAAACAGAACATCTGTATTTACAGCAATTCGCAGTCAACTGCACGTCTACTTTACAACGAAAAAACCGGGTTGGAACAGTCCAAAGATCTCAAAACCGTTTGTAAAGTGTCGACAATTTCATATTTTGCTAATTGAAAAAGGCTCCTCAAATATTGCATCCAGATTGCACCTCTGTTTGAAGTAATTCTTCAGTATTGACCCCCATTCCCACTAAGGTTTGAAACGGAGATTAATCCCCCTCCCCCAAAAAAAACCAGAATGAGTGTGTGTGGATGACACAAGAGATAAAAAAGAGATAGAACTGAAAAGAGACGCACGTGTGGGGGAGCTTCGGACGAGTGGCGAGAAAGGGTGTGAGAAGAGAAGTCTGACGTCAAACCACCGGCTCTCACTCAACCCCCCCCCCCCATCACCAACACTTCTGTGTAATTTCTAGCTGATAAATAAGGGAATCGTGAGGTTGCGGCGAGGGGTGTAATTCAGTTAGTGACTAATTTGAAAAAAAAAAAAAAAATCTATAAGAGACTCTACTGATGGAAAGGTGGAAAAGAAAACCTGTAGCACATAAAAAAAACGAGTGATATGATACGCCAACATGAACTTGAAGTAAACAGAACGAAAATAGTTGAGAAGGAGACGATTGAAACCCTCGAAAAGAAACAGAGGAGATGGAGTTGAAATTGAGTTTCCTAATATTTCAGGAAACGATATTTTCCAAAGGCTATAGAGGAAAGTACTGAATGTGGGTGGGGGCATTTTCTTTGTCGCCGAGATTTCCTCACAAGGTGTATCGATTGGACGTACCCACTCTCTTCATATACCCTTTTGGGTTAAATGAAAACCCAAGAGCTGATGCAGAGGGACTCCTCTTACAATATCACGGGAGGGTTGTGTAATGAAAAGCGAAAGGATGAGGTGGAGTGGGGTAATTTTCACTTGGCTTCTTGATAGGCCGCCAACTGGCCCCTGGATCTGAACAGCATCTTTAACGCGTAGGCTAAAAACGTAATTGAAAATACGAGTGTGAGGGGGTGGGGAGGGGGGCAACCCACCACACTATCAACTCAAAAGGATGGTTTTCATGCAGGCGACTGTGTAATTTTCCGAAAAAATGACCCTTTTCACCTCGGTTGGTGAGTTCCACGATCCAAAATTCTCTCATTTGACTTGTTTTTGAGAGCTACAGAGCAAAATAATTAGTTGCTGGGACTAGAATGCAATGCGGGGAAATCGTAACCTTTGGACACATTTTATTCTGTGTAGTGCTCGCACCCCAAACTTGAATAGACTTCTGATTCGTCCACAGAAAAAAATTCATACTGGCTACTCACACCCTGACAATTTGCGCCCTAAAAATCGCCTTACTGACAATATGCGCCATTATAAATGGCCAAAATGACAATTCTCGCCAGGCACGGATCCAGAGGGGGTGCGCCTACTGGGCGCGTGCCCCCCCCCCCTGGGCCATTCCAATCAGTCGACAACACTAGACATTTTTGCCTGCGATTTGATTTGATCTGGTGATCCTAAAATGAGCTGTACCACCTCAAAACTCGAATTATGTCGTCAAATCTAGATTTATTTGCCGAAACCACGAGATATTGCTCCATTGAACCATATTTTCTAGCTAAAGAAAAATCGAAATTTCACGGCACATTAAGTTTAAAGCGTGCTGTTGAGCTCTGAAAATTAACTCTCAGGTCCCAAAAAATATTGTGACCCAATACTTTGCTATAATCCATTTATTTCATTACTTGAACTCCAATTTCGCGGATTTGACACTGGCTGGCCGTCCAGTGGACGCGATTTCGCCTCTTCGCGCGTTCAAAATCAAACTCGTTTGTTCGCCTTCGCCCTTGTTCGCGCGAAAGTGGCGCTTTCAGTGGACGGGGTCCCATGTAAATCGACGTGTTTGAAACAAGGCGAACTGTTCGCGCGAATTCGCTCTTCGCCTCTTCGCGCGAAATCGCGTCCACTGGACGGCCAGCCTAAATCAATTTCGCGGATTTGGCACTTGAATAAATCAATTTCGCGGATTTTACCTTTCAAAACCCAAATTCTCGGGGTTTGATCACTCAAAAAGCAAATTTCGCGGATCGGAACCTATGTCAGAAACCAATTAGGCGGGTTTGGCTAAACCCGCTAAAAACTAAAGTCAACTTCACGGATTGCACACTTTTCGATGACGTTTGCTCATTTTAAAGAGAAATTTCGTAGGTCTGGGTCCTTTCAAACCAAAATTTCGAAAGGTTGGCCCATTCAAAACGAATTTCATGGTATTGCCTCGCTAAAAAAAAAAACTCAATTTTCATGGATTGTCTCATTTAGACAATCATTGCCGCGGATTTAGCTCTTTCAAACCCCGAATTTTACGGATTCGGCACGTTTAGTAACTTAATGTTGTGGAATTGACTCATTTAGGACCCATATCAGCTGCAATTTAAGAGAGAGAGAGAGAGAAAGTGAGTGAGTCAGAGAGGACAAAAACCGCCCCCAAGAAACACTACAACTGTGTGGTTGCCACTGGGGGCTTGTGCACCCTTTTTTATCCCTTTAGATACGCCCCTGACTACTTTGGAAAGTCCAGTGGGGGTGGGGGATTCTCTCTACACGCCTCTTAAACTGACGGTTTTCCCTAAAATGTGCTACACGGACAATTCGTGTCCTGAAATGGCATAGCAGACTATGTACTAGGTCCCTAAAAAAAGGTTTGACTGGCGATTCACGCCATGAAAATCGACTACTCCGGTGCCTAATGATGTAACATTGCGTGCTTTTTTAAAGAAACTTTTTTGCTGTTTTATCGTACGTCCAACGGTTGCGCCTCTAGTCCAGACTTCCAGAGGCGGCGGAACCCACGTCCGTCACGGCCAAAACGCCACTAGGGGGCCCTCAAAGTGACAGGAAATGCAACCGTTTTGCTTTTGTTGGTTTTGACTTATGTTCACGACTGCCGACTTCAAGAATATCGCCTGTAGAGATTCGCCAATTTTCAGGGCGCAAATCGCGAGTACTGTCATTTTCAGGGCGTGGCTAGTCAGTTTGCCTATATTTTTCAAGGGACGAATTGTTTGTTTCAATCACGTTTAGTGTGCGAATAGTTGAAGGCATTAACGGCGCAGATCGTCAGAAGTTGGTCATTCTCACGAACTGACCCTCCTCTGCTCCCGCCTTTAGTGAGAGGACAATTTTTATCGCACGACGTGACGGTGAGTTCCCAGTGAGTTCAGTGAGAACTTTGGCGGGCTCTACATTTCAATGATTTGCTAGATTTAACACAGCAGACGAAAGCGTCAGTTTTAGGGCCTTTTTGTCTGGTTGTGAGGCATACACGTTCGACTAGAAACTGAGCTGACAGTTGGTAAGGTCCATAACCCCCCTCCCTACCACTATTGAATTGGAGTGGTTTAGATCCATCAAAGTGGGCAGGATTGATCCTCAAGCTGGACTGTGAAGCTAACCGCGGTTTTGACATAATTTTGTTCTAAAATATCTATTCGAACATGAAACCAGATTTTTCCCTGACTTATCTCATGGCCACACCCATGCTACCAAGAGTTTTTCCAAACAAAAAAAAAAACAACGGAAAAGTGGTTTAAAGTCCGAAAATTAGGCCGTACGGACGCTAAATGCGTCACAGTCCCATAAATACGGTGTTTCCCGAGGGCAACCCTACAGGAAATCCCCTCTTGCCTAATAGGCAACGTACCCTACTATGGCTTTTCTTTTAATCGAAAGGCACAATATTTTACCGTTTCTTCACGGCAAAGTTGGAGAATTTTAATTGTCTGTTGAACGCCTCTTCCTCTCATCAATTTAACGAGGACCCCCTCCCCTTCGTCATTATAACCACCGCCTTCAACAGTTTTTTTCCGTTTACTCACCACTCAACCGGGCGCATGAAATATATCCCACTTTGAACAAAAGAGTTCTGGGGGAATATAAAGGATCTAAAAAAAGAAAAAAGGTTGAACGGACTCGAATGGACACTTGGATGAGGAGAGGTGTCTTCATATCTTTTCGCAACCCTTCAACCACCCCTGACGCCCTGACCAGCAACAGCTTTAACGTAGTCCTAGCGCTTTGACGTAGTCGATGACGCTATTTGATTTTAGAGGGGCGGCGGTGGAGTGGTAGCAACAAACTTATGATTCACCCCCCCCCCCCCCAAAACCCATCCAATCATTCCTCGCCGACAATTCGACACCTCTTAAATCCCGGTCGTATTTCCTTCGAAATAAATCGAAGGAAGAGCGTGAATTTTCAATGTTTCTTTCAAGTTCCAATCGCAACGCACCAAAGGGATTTCTAGGGGGAAATGTAGGCATAGTGCTCAGTTTGGGCATTTTGTAGGAATGAAGCAAATACTAATGAGGGGCGAGGGGGACAACACAAAATTGGAAGCCACATACATAATGCGTGAGATCACCCCCCCCCTCCTCCCCTTTGTTTACACAAAGTAACAAGCTTTTTGGCTTTCGTGTAACTTCCTTATTTAAACTCTCCCAACAGCTCGTGATTTGTAAAATAAAAAATAAAAAATTGTGCAAGTTGATGTTTGTTACATAGCAAGATTTGCACACTGACCTGTTGTGGCGTGTTCGCCGTGCGTAAGGGAAGCTCGATTGAAGACTGTGAATGGAAAACTCGGCTTCCGCTACCCCTTTTGCGTTCGTTAGTAGGACATGCGCTCCTCGCTTCAAATCGATCAACCAAAAATACGGGATTTAATGAAGTCCGAAAAAGCTCGATAAACTGAAACCAAAGAGGTATATGCCTGGTGAAAAATTATTTAGCGTCAAATTTCACATCTTGAAATGGTTATGGATGGGGTGTGAGGGGGAGGGGGTAATTTATTACTTTCTCGGGCAAATCATCAGCTTCTGGCCACCATTTGGGAGTAACTTCACATATACAGGGAAATAACGATAAATTCAGTTTAGTTATTAATTGTTTTTTTCGTCATATTTGCTTCCCCATTACTTTGGTAAAATGTATTTATTTTCCAAACTTGCTCTGATCACGTGGCAAACCAAAATTTTTGTGTGGTTAGAAAATCTTTTCGATAATATAAAAAACGTCTTTTCGAACAATGTGAAGGATATAGAGACAGAAACGAACGAAGAAACCGTCGACGACCAGCAGGATATAAAGGGCTCGATTTGGTTACGTTTTGCTGACTGTCTATCCGGGTTTAAAAATTTACGGCACGAAATTTGGCAAAAATATCTCCATTGTTTCAAAAATTTGGCTGAAATGAGTTCGCGAAGACGAGTAAAGACAATTTTTTTGTTTATTTATTTCGCTCTTCAGATCGGTGTATTTCCTCTAAATCAAAGGAATTCTGCAGGACAAGAATCATGAGCCCCTTGGACCCGTGTATTTACTTCGATCCGTTCGTGATCAAATTCAAGTTTTCCAAGAGAAACGAGGCATTCTCCCCGAAGAGAATAATTTCGTCAATCTCATTGCCGTCATCATACAACAGTCGGGACAGGCGATGTACGCCGTTTTCACCATGTTTCTCGCCCTTCTGCCCGTCTTCTCAATTCTGATACACGTCCTTCATTTTACAATCGATCGCGTCCTCGAATTGATTTCGACGAAAAAAAAGAACGAGCTCTGGATCAAAGGCGGCATTGTTGGAATGCAACTGTTGGCTCTTCTCGTCATCCTAAAATTTGTCCTGTCGTCCATATTCTCTCCGATATTTTCTATGCAAATTTCCATCATCACCAAATTACTATTTTTGGATGAAGGGAATTCGGTAGGTTGAAGGCATAATATAAATAAGAAACAAACAAAAATTTAAAAGCCGGGGTCAAATCTCTTAATTAGGTTTAAGCAAACCATTTTATAAGAGCCACTTGAGTCTCTAATTTTTTTCCAGGAATCCTGCCTCCAACATACGTCCTCCTTACAATCATTCGAGTACTGCAAGTAAATAGCACCCTCCTTTCGATAAAAAAAGAAATTGTACAAAAGAACTTGATTTTCAGAAAACAGTCCATTTCACCATTTATGGTCGAGCCGAACATGGAAGCGATAGTTTTACACACCGGGCATTTGAAAAGATTTTTAATTTTCATGACATTTTTCCCCGCGTTTTTCATTTCGGGTCACATATAAAACACATTCGAAACGGCCTAAAATTGTTTTCATTTCGATTGCCTGTTGGGAAAATTGTGTCCATTGTCCAAGAACCCCCCCCCCTCCCCACCGTATTATTTCTAAACAGTGAGGAAACTGTGTCTCCTGAACTGTGTACTGGAACCGTGTAGAATACTTTAAATTTCACAAGAGGGGTGGGGCGGGGGTCGAGTAAATCAGTCGGCAAAGCTCTCTAAATTATAGGCTATGTTGTGACCTCCATGTGACGACCAACTCAGATCGGTGCTTTTTTCTCAATTTTGGCTATAAATTTGCTTGTTTTTTAAAATGTGTTTTATTTATGAGTTGGCAATTTCTGGTCCATTGGGCGAAATTACGAGTTTCCTGGCTGAGTATCCGCGAAATTAAAAGTTTCGGGTCTTCATTTAAGCGAAATTGCAAGTTCAGGGCCCTAGTAAGCAAAATTGCTAGTTTTGAGGTATTTTTTTTGTGGCGGCGGATCCAACGGGCTAGCCGCGGCGCCAATAGAGCCCAAAGCCTGACGAATACCCAGGGCATTGGAAGTTCCGTGGCCGAATATCCTCGGCAATGCGACTTTTGGGTCTTAATTAAAAGACTATCTACAATTAACTGTAGTAGAGAGTAGACTCTATCTTCTTAGGGGGGGGGGTTAAACCCCCATCCCACCCCGTAAATCTGCCACAGGCAACAAAGTTGAAGAGATAGGTGAACCCCCCCCCCCCAACAATCATACCATCCTGTTGAGGGATACCCGTGGATGGAGAACCGGAGAGATGGTTTCCGGAGCACCAGAAACCAGCGAGCCAGACGCAGTGGCGTAGGTAGGAATTTGTCCTGGAGGGGGAACGGATTGGAATCTCGTAAGGGTGAGGGGAGGGGGGTAATTTCACATGTTTGTCATCATTCCACCCAGCCCGCACACTCTTGAAATCTGGACATCTTGCTGGCCTCATCATGGCCTCAATCTCTCAGTTAAGGGCGATTTTTGGACTTTATCCTCAAATTAGCGCTTTTCTCAATTTTGGCCGAGTGCCTCGTCTCAATTTCAGCCGGAGATTAGCGGTTTTGCCCCACCCCCTCCCTTAGCCATGAATTTTGCGCATTTTTTCAACTTTAGCAGCAAAGTATCGTTTTTATCACGTGAGCGATGTTTCTTAATTACCCACGAGTGTGCGTTCAGAGTCCACCGCGATAGGATATATTTCATATCGTTGTGAGTGCCTCTTGTCGCTAAATTAACAGTTCTCACAAGTTTTGTGCTCACCAAAATATTAATAACTTTAGTGAATTAACTCTTTTCTTCTTCTCTTCTCTTCGCGATCAAAAAAAAAAAAAAAAAAAAATTAAAAAAATAAAAGATTAGTGACGATTCGTCCTCTGGTGAGGGGAGTCCTCTCGTCACCATGAGCTTTACAGAAACCACGCGACCTTGCAATACAGCACAAGACGTAATGAACGTTATTCTTGGAGACTCTACCCAAAAAACAGATGTCAATATCACTTCTGATAACGACGACACACCGTTTGGTAAACCAAAACATGCAGCTAAACGACAAAAGCTAATCCACAATAACAACCTGCCTTTAACGAATTCTTTCGGGCCCTTGTCCCAATTGCCCAGCTCACAACCAACCGCAGCTTTGACTGATTCAACAGTAAAAGAATCCAAACCGCCACCAATTTTTGTACGGGACATCACTAATATAAATAAACTCCTGGAGGTCACTCGATCGCTGAACCTCGGCGAATTCAAGTATCACTCCACTCATGATAAAGTTAAATTTACCTTCGACACGATAGACGGCTACAGGGGTATGATAAAGTACCTCTCCGAGAACAAAGCTCAGTACTATACCTACCAATCGTACTCTGAAAGGGCCTTCAGGGTTGTCGTTCGGGACTTCCATCACTCCTGCGATACAAAATATATTGGCGAAGAGTTAAAGAACCTTGGGTATAATTCTCGACAAATAGTGCCCGTTCTTCATCCAGTCAGCAAACTTTCGCTTCCGCTCTTCTTTTTCGACCTAGAACCACACGTCAAAAACGCCGAAATCTTTCACCTCACAAAACTGTGCCACGCCATTGTCAGAATTGAAACCCCTCGACCTAAAAAGTCAGTCATACAATGCACCAAGTGCCAAGAATACGGGCACAGCAAAAATTGTTGTCACCAGCAGCCACGTTGCGTCAAGTGCAGCATGCTTCATCCCACCGAACAATGCACTAAACCCGCCTCAGAACTACCAACTTGTACAAATTGTGGAGGGTCACACACGGCCAATTATAAAGGGTGTCCGGTGCACACGCGATTGCAAAAATCCCAAAACCCTATGCAACAGATTAAAAACACTCCTCTCCCCTCTGCGGGCCTCCTCCCCTCCATCGTTCCCCCCTTTGCACCGTCGTCCTCCACCTGTCAGAACTAATGCATTTCCCCCTGTACAGTCATATGCCGAAGCTACTCAACAAGATACCACCATTAACCTACTTATAAAAAGAATAGAAAGCCTAATAACCATCATACAGCCCCTGGTTCAGACCCTAGCCCAAATTATACCCAAATTACTCAATATCAATGGATAATAACATTGATATGCGATCCCTCAACGTCTGCACTTGGAATGCCCGTGGCATAGCCAATAAACTATTCGAACTCGACTATTTCTTGCATACAAATCATATAGACGTTCTCCTTGCTACTGAAACAAAACTTATCAATGGTCACCCATTCTACATTGAGGGCTATAAATGCTACAGAGCGGATCATCCTAGCGGACATCGCGAAGGTGGATCGTTGATACTAATTAAGCAATCTATAAATCACGATGAGCTACCAATTATCCAGGAAACACGAGTACAAGTGGCTAGAGTCTCTGTCTATGTCGGCAACCAAAAATTCCAACTTGCTTCATTCTACTCTTCCCCCAGCCATAGACTCCAACCAAGCGACTTTATTGGCGTTATTCATGAGCTCGGCGGTAGATTCCTGATGGGAGGTGACTTTAATTCGAAGCACCCCAGCTTTGGCTCTAATGTATCAAACCCACGAGGAGACCTACTTCGCCAAATCGTGCACCGCTTCAACATTAAGGTGATACATCCCATTGAGCCCACCTACTATCCTGATAGACAGCACATCACCCCTGATGTCCTGGACTTCTTCCTAGGGAAAGGGATCGACCACCTAACTAACCAACCCATAGTTATACCGGACCTCAGTTCCGACCACTTCCCAACCCTCCTCAGGTTTGGCCATTCCCACCTCACCAAAGCCCGCGGGAACACACTGATAAGATACCCCTTTGACTGGAAAATCTATGAAAGTACGCTAGACGTATCCACGGACCTTCAACTTCCTCTGAAGACTCCAGCTGACATTGACCGAGCGGCTACAATCCTCACGCGAAATATACAGTTTGCCGCCACTGTTGCAAGCTCTACCCATACTTCTCAAACTCACAAAACAAAATACTCTGCTCACCCTCACCTCGCTGCCCTACATCAAATCAAAACCCAAGCACGTGCACAATGGAGGCAATCGAAATATCCTCCACATAAAAGGGCCTATAACAGAGCTACAGAAGATTTGAAGAATGCACTCGTCCAAGAGCGAAACAAGAGCAGAGATGTCTATCTAGCCACGATAAACCCCGAGGACCGCTCCCTGTGGAAACACACTTGAGCAATCACAAAAGAAAAAACTGCCATACCCCCTCTCAGGCAAGGAAACTCTTGGCTGTGTACCTCTCTGGAGAAAGCAGAGGCCTTTGCCGACACCCTTGCACTCCAATTTACACCAAACCAAATGGGAGATCAGCACTTTGATGAACGAATCTTTACAGGCCTTGAAACACCTCTTCTACTTTCTCCATTTCGTAAATTTTTCACACCTGCACAGGTCCGGACGGCAATATCAAGCTCAAGCTCGAGAAAGGCTCCTGGCTCTGATGGCATAACTAAGCCCCTGCTTACACATCTACCACGGAAGGCACTGGTCCAGATGACCCAACTGTTTAACGCAAACCTGAGGCTAGGCTATTTTCCCACCAGGTGGAAATTCGCTCGAGTCGTGATGGTCAAAAAGAAAGGTAAGGCCTCAAATGATGTGAAAAGTTATAGACCCATGAGCCTGCTCTCGGTCTTATCAAAAATCTTCGAGAGACTCCTGCTCCCCGAACTTTTAACATATCTAGAGCACCTCCTCCCTCCCGAACAATTCGGTTTTAGAGCTCTCCAATCTTGCCCGCAACAGCTTCACCGTGTGGTCGATGAAATACTTCAAGCCTTCGAGCAGAAACAATACTGTTATGGCCTGTTCCTAGATGTCGAAAAGGCATTTGACCGGGTGTGGCATCCGGGATTGCTCTCAAAGTTAAAATACCACCTACCCGATACATAATACCGCATCCTGCAATCCTACCTTACCAACAGAACCTTTTCAGTGTGCTACCAAGATGCTACCTCCAAGTCCTATCCGATCGCGGCGGGTGTCCCCCAGGGAAGTATCCTTGGGCCCCTGCTATACATTTTCTACACACATGATGTACCCACTCAGTTAGGCATCACTTCTGCCCAGTTTGCAGACGACCAAGCTGTCCTCGCCCGACACACTGATCAAGATTCAGCACTTGCGACTCTGCAAGAATACGCTAATCGCCTTTATGAACGGAGCACCATGTGGAAAATAAAGCTTAATCCGGGGAAAACATCTTTGGTATGCTTTACCTATCGAACAGCAGCACCACCTACTGACCTTCTGCTCAACAACGAAGCCGTCTCAAGAAAGGACTCTGTTAAATATCTAGGGGTTACTCTGGATAGCAGACTATGTTGGAATACTCACATCGCAACTACAGTAACCAGTATCCGTTACCGTACCCGCCAGCTCTACCATCTATTTGCTAGCAACCAGGTCCCCCTTCATACTAAGCGTCTAATCTATGTAACCCTCCTAAAACCAATCTGGCAGTATGCCTGCGCGATATGGGGGTCGGCCAGTAACACACAAATCCGGCGAATTTCCACACAACAGAACAAAATCCTACGCTTGGTCACGGGTGCACCATGGTATGTTCGAAATACTACGCTCCATTCGGATCTCAATATGCCTACAATTCCTGACATCATATCAGCCTCCTACAATAACATGGCCCACCGCATGATCAACCACGACAACCCTATAATTGCCGCCATTCTCGAGGAACCCCGCCCACCGCGACCACAAAGACGCCTCAAGCGAAAATGGCATTCAGACCACCTAATACCTGAATCCTGATAGCTCAACCAAGCAACTACTTATTGACCCTACCCAAGGTGGTAGAGCTATGTAGAGAGGTGGCGCACCAAGAGCACTTTTCTTGGAACTGAGTAGGACTGCCTACGTCACTCATAGACCAGAAAGTCTGATTGCCTGTCCGTCTGTTAAGTTTTATAGTTACTTTTCTCTTTCTTAAACGATGTAAAGGGCCGTTTTTAGGGGGTAGGCAACCGCCTAGGGGCCCCGACCCATGGGGGGGCCCCCGGCTTGGAATAAAAATAATTACAAAAAAATCTCGATGGTGAGAAAATCCCGGAAATTGGGGTTTTATAGAGCTAAAATCCGAATAATTTGGTTTTTGAAGAATTCAGCCCCACAAATTTGGATTTTCGAACCACGAAAACCAGTGAAATTGGCTTTGAAGGTGCCAGATCCACAAAAAATGGTCTTAAAATATCCAGACATGTGAAAGTGAAATTGTCGTACTTGAGCCAAGCAACCGAAATGTCTATTTGAAATAACCAAATCAACGAAATTTGGTTGCCAAAGTGGACCAAACCGTGGATTTTAAAAGAAAATAAATCTGGCAAATTGAGGCTTTAAAGGGCCAAATCCTGGAAATTCGATTTTTAAAGATCTCGTTAAATTGCATTTTCGAATGAGAGCAATCTCGCGAAATTGTCTTCTGAAGAAGACGAATTGGCTTATCGGTTAAGCCAAACCCTCGAAATTGATATTTGAAAGACCCAAACCCACGGAGTTTGTTTATTCAATTGAGACGGATCACCAAAATTACTATTTTTAAGAGCTAAGTCCAATAAATTCAGTTCTTGAAGGAAGGTACGAAACTTGAGCGTGCTTGAACTTCGGTCCCAGACAGCGACTAATTGGCCCCAGGAACGACGTGTTTCAATGGAGGCCACTCTTACTGTGCTTGCAGTCTGCCTCCGCAGTCGACAATTTTCTACTTTAGACTTTAGATTAAATTGATCGTGTCCCGGCCAGTTTGTGAACATTCCCCGTCCAGCTCCTTCGTTTCAGCCGCTTATTTGGGACACTTTTGACGGCTACAGGGCCGAGCAGATAGGTAATTTCATTGGCTTGGTTGGACTAACAAAATATTCTGTCCATATAGAAGTGCAAAATACTGTTCGGTTTAATTTGCTGTTAATTGCAAAAAATCCCGCAGTTTCATGACTGAATCACCTATTTTTTTAATATTACCCATTTTACTGGCAAATAGTCTGTTTTGGGGGCTTTTCAGATCTTTTTGTAGGTTGTGACTGTCTTGGGGTTGAAGCTTTTTATGAAGGCAAAGAAAAGAAAGGAGGGTCTTCTTCCACTTGTATTATTTGAACTATCATGACCTCGGTTTCGGCAACGCTATTGTTCTCAAACAATTCAACGAATAAAACACAACCGGTGTTGATACTTTCCGGGCAAGAATCCGTCATTTTAGTCGTTTGTATTTTCAGGGCTCGAATCGTCAGTTTTTAGCCATTATTAGAGTGCGTGGAGCCAATTTAGCTGTTTTTATAGGAAGCCAAGGCCACGTTTAATGCGCGAATGGTCGATTTAGCCATTTTTAGGGCGGGAATCACGAACTTTTAAGGAATTTTCATGGCGCGCTAATCGTGCGTCTAGCAATTTATAGGGCGTTAGGAGTCAGTTTTGCTATTTTCAGAACTGCAATCGCCAGTTTCACTATTTTTAGGTCGTAAATAGTACAGTCATTTTTAAGGCGCGAAAATCGTCAGTTTTTGCCATTTTTTGCGATACCTATAGATTTGAAGGATGCGAGTGGCTATAAGCCAGTTTTAGTAGAGCAAAGCATACAATTTCTGAAGCCCCTCCTTTTTGAAGAAAACCCGACTCCACGTCTGTGTTTAGTATACATTTAAATTATCCACCGGCTGTTAGGGGGTCCCCTGATAGTTGTCGCCTTACGGGCCCCGCCGCGAGGGCTAGAAACGGCCCTCGGTGTTGTCAGATTATTAATTAATTTTTCACTCTATTTATGGTAATTCTCGACACGACCCGAATATCGAGGTAAATAAGTTTGTGTGTTTGTGTCCTGATTTAAATTTCGAGCACGCAGGGCTTACTAGCCCATTTAAAGGAAAAATTAAACGAAGTTAAACACATCCTGACAAAATTAGCGTTAGCGAAAAATTGCAAATTGTTGGTTTAGAGATATTAGCCTTGTTCGAAATCGAACGAAAAACTTGTTCGAATTCGGAAAATGCTAAATGGAAGATGGGGAATGGCTAGCGCAAAGGAGCAGTCGATCGTTTTCTTCCTGTAGAGGTCTATGGATGACGTCAATTCCCAACCTCGTCCTAGTATGGCAAGAGGGGAGCTGCGCCACCTGTTATATCTATCGCCTTGGACCCTACCTATCTCTGGTCTCTCCATAGAGATAATATAACTAGAGCTTGAATTGTCTATTGCGCAGCGGTCCATGATTGACGTCACCAAGAGCTTGAGTTAGCTCCGAAAATCCCTTGCTATTGGTTGAAGAAGTACCTGTGGGGATGTGGATGGTGTGAAGGGGGACTTTTTGAAACCCCACCTTTTGAAACAGCCAATTGCAAGAGACCTTCGGAGCCGCAACGATATCCGGATGACGTTAATCCTCGCCCCAGTTTATACTTGTTTGCGCATTCAATGCCCCCTCTACTAGTTATATTATCTCTATGGGTCTCTCACTACCTCTACGCTGTTACCTCAAGTGTTGGTTATCCATTGTTGTTACTGTTATTCATTACCCATATTATCAGCTGCTATATTCATTAGCCAGTGATGCTTTCGGTTGTTATTTGCTGCATTGAGATGTTATCTACACCAGTGTGTTTGTACCCCTAAAAACTATTGTATATAACTACCACTGGGTAGTCAATTTACCACATGCGCCGCATGAAAATTGTATAAATCAAATAATGTACCTACTTGATAGTGTATAACACAATAAAGTTACTTTAAAAAAAAAAAAAAAAAAAAAAAACCACGAGTTTTGGCGTTTTCCTCAATTTTAGCAGCGTATTACCGATTTTTAAACTTTTTTTACCAGGGGGTTAACACTTTCTCAGTTTCAGCTGGAAATTAACGTTCTTCTTAAGTGTTTTCCTCAATATTAGCCGGAAAATAGGGGGACTTTTCACAAATCAGGATTTTTTTGGTTCACCAAACGCAATGCATGAGCGACTATTCTCAGTTTACTCGCGAATTAAGGGTTTCTTCACCTATTGCCACAAATTAGCGCTTTTTTAAAAAAAATTGTAGCGGCGACGCGTCGTAGCGTTTCAAACCTGTGAATTAGCGAATTTTCTCAATTTCAGTCACAAATTGGCGCAATTTTAGCTGTAAATTGGCGATTTTTTCCATTTTTAGCCGCGAATTAGCAATTTTCTTAATTTTTAGGCTTAAAATTAACCTTTCTCTTAATTTTATCAGGCTGATTATTTTATTTTCTAAATATTACCCGGAAATTAGCGGTTTTTATCATTTTACCACCGCATTTTTATACAACTTTTATAGGTATAGATTATTGCTTCTTTTCAGTTCTAGCCGTGAATTAGCGTATATTTTAACATTGTACTATAGCCATGCATGAATTTGCCATTTTTCTTAATTTTAGCCGCAAAAATGCCTTCAGAAGGTGCGATTTTAAATGAAAAATGTATTTTTTTTTTCAAACCAAAAAATTTACATCTATCCATCCATTTCTGTCAAAAATCATCATTGACGACACTTAATTCGAGAATTAGTGATGTTTCTCAATTTTAGCTGCGAATTTTCGACTTTTCTAAATTTTAGCAGCGTGGTAGCGTCTCCAACCCGTGCATTACCTCGAATTTTGTCAATTTTTGCCAAGAATTGGCGTTTGACTCAATTTAAGCTGTAAATTAGCAATTTTTTCCACTTTTAACTGAGAATTAGCACTTTTCCCCAATTTGAACTGAAAATTAACTAGCTGCGCTAATTGGTGATTTTTTCAATTTTTGCCGCGAATTAGTGATTTTCTTTATTTTGTATCCGCGAATTAACGTTTGTCTATAACTTTGTATCTGCAAATTGCAAATTAGCGATTTTTCCCAATTTCAGGTGTGAAATAGCGTTTTGTGCTAATTTTGAGGCCATTTAGCATCCTATTCCCTTTTCCATACGCGAATGGACGATTTTACGCCTTTTCAGTTGTGAATTTGCCATTTTGTCCAATTTTAACCTGAAAGCGTCTTTTATTTGTCAATGACTGAGTCTCGGTCTCGAACGTCGAGACCGAGACCGAGACGAGACCATCATTTCTGGAGCGAGACCGAGACGAGACCACTATTTTCGAGACGAGACCACTATTTTCGAGACGAGACCACTATTTTCGAGACGAGACCACTATTTTCGAGACGAGACCGAGACTGGTCTCGGTCTCGTAATTAAAAGAATGAAAAAATGATGGCTCATTTATGAATGCAGAACATTTTAACAATGAAATGACCTTTGTTTCATGCCGAGACGGCTATTGTGTTATGGGCCTCCTGGCAGGGGCGGACTGGGGTATCGGGGCGCAGGGGGGATGCCTTGTTTAAGTGGGCGCCGGTAATTTCGAATATTTTTGGCTGAATTACACATAACTTGTAACTCGCGTAGAGAGAATGAACTCCCATTCCTTAAAAATGCTATTTTTACCCGCGAGTCCTGTTTCTTCAGGTTTAAAAAAAGGAAGGTAATTATATTAGCTGAGAGAATCAACGGTTCCTTAAAGGCGATTTGGGAGATTTCGTGTGAAACTGGACTTTTCCTAAAAGTATACACGTAGGTAGGTTTAAGTATGCGTATTACGTGTACTAAGTTTTTAGGCTGAATTCCTTCTCGTTTTCCAGTCAAAAGTAAGATTCTTCGGCTAAATTGAAACATTTTTGGGCATAATAGAACGGTTATAGGGCCAAATAGCCAGTTTAAGCGCTGCAAAATTACCAGTTTAAACCAAATAACGGATTTTGTGACAATAAATCGACAGGGGACGGTCCAATAGTAGTTTCTGGGCATAAAAAGTCTGCTTTTCTAGCCAAATAAAATTAGTTTCAGGGGCTAAATTTCCCAGATTTAACCCTTTCCGGTATGTATAAGAATAACAGTGTCTAATAGCGCCAGTGATGCCAGATACGAATTTTAAAGCGTTAGTTATGGAGCCAACATAGCTACATAGCCAACACGATAGCAACACCGATCAAATTGTAGGGGCTGAGTTTCCAGATTTATTCTTGAACAGTCAGTAAATTCTAGAGAGGAGTAAAAAAATTAGTTGTTAAGGGGGGAGCGATCCCAACGAAAAATTGTTATTTCTGTTGTGAAAGCATGCTTTTGGATCAAAAGATCAAGTTGATTGTCCTTTTAAGGTGAATTTGTCTTATTCATGTGCAACGGGATCTTTGACAGACGCCCCTTCCTTATCTATGCCCAACGAATTTAGATCACCGCCCCCCCCCCTCTAAAACCGAAACCTAAACTCTACGCCTCTGCCACGTAGGGGACAGAGTCTCTTTTCTGAAACTCGATTTTGTCGATTCTAAAAACAGATGTTCGTTTTTAATCCATTATGAAAATATAATAACGATGGTCTGACAGTGGCGCCACGCTCAAGGGACGCGGGGGGGGGGGGTAGGCACCCACCCCTCCCGGGTCAGTCCGCCACTGCCTCTGGGCTGTAGTGGTTCCAAGGGGTGGACATATTCCCCCGCCCTAACGCACAAAATGACATAAAATAATGGGAAAAAATTTACTTTTTGTAAAATTATCATAGGAATCACGCTCATTTCTTCTTCTTTCAGGAATTATACTTGATGGTTTTCGCACGATCAGGGAGGGAAGTGATACTTCCCCTTCCAGGTACCTCAACAGGAAAGTTGATTTTTACTTGAAAAGATGAGTTAGGTGAAAAAAGTATTTTTTTTCACTCACTAGTGAAGGAAAGTAAGGCAGAATGCCAATAATTTCACATTTTCCCTCGCAAGCGAAGGAAACAGGAAGGTTTTCATTCACTAGTGAAGGAAAGTGAAAAAAAGTTCTTTATTCAATTAGCGTACCCTTGCCTCCGAACACTTCCTGGAAAGACAATTAAACCTGTTGGTCGTGCGAAAAATAATTTCAACAACTCGTGAGGAAGAAGCTTTCACTCTGCTCTGCAGCCCCGCCTCGTGAGCCAAACACAACTCGCAGGTAAAACTCCATTTCCTTCACTTGTTGTGAAATATACTATTATTTCAATTGTCACGCGAAAAATATCGTGCATAACTCAATTCACTTGCTCGTACTCATTTAGCCGACTCGGCTTTGCCTCGCCAGCTAAACAAAGTACTCGCAAGTAAAATGGCACTTACGTGTCTCGTTATATGTAAGATACTATTTTTTTTTAAACAGCTGATTATTTTAGAGCCTAGGGGATAAAACACTCACTTTATCGCCGTGGCCCAGAAAATCAGCCCATGTTTTGATTAAAAAAATACTGTACACACCGCGTCAAAAAAATGATTTTGGGGTCTCGAGAAAAGGTCAGGCTCGGCTACGCCTCGCCCGTCCAATTTTTTCTCTCGGCCTCCAAAAAATAGCTTTCTTGCCTATGCGTATAATCTACTATTCCTAAGATCATTCTTAATAGTAGGGGAGCCCACGATGCTAAATGGGGATTTACTCGAGCGTCGTAGAGACCTATTGGGTTGCAAAGCTTAGATGATAAAAAGATAAAATTGTTATATGATGCACACCTTTTCATCGGTGGGGGGAGCGGCTATAGACTTTCAAAAATGTAAAAAAAAAACTGTTGTATGGACATTCTCGAGCGCGTCAGATATTTACAGCATCAATTGTCTACGTATTTTTAATGAAGTATGCATCTTAATCTGATAGTTTGCATGATGGGGGTGGTCGTACGTAAGGGTTGAAAATGAAAAAAAAAAAAATTTAATCGAGCGCGTCAGATTTTCTAAGGGAATGTTAAGTGAACCTAAAATAAGCTCTCATTCAATAATCTGACGATTTGGAGGTGACGCAAGCTCGTGGCCCTTATCAGAATGTGCAAAAAAAAAATCGTCATTTTGAAATACTCGAGCGCGTCAGATTAAGATATATATGCTTCATACTGACGTTCTAAACGTGCTCTCTAGTAATCTGACGATTATCTGGAGGGATTCGCCTAATCTGACACTTTTTTAAAAAATTCGCCCTATATTTGGTGCCTAAGTCCTAGTTTTCTGCACCATTTTCGAAAGAATAAGTTGAGGTTAACTGAAATTGTGATGTAAAGGACCTTTTTCTACAATAGTTGAATAATGATAACATTATTCAACTGATATGAGAGAGAAAAGCGCAATTTTTTTAAAAACTTAATTATTCAAAACATATGGCAACCTATTCAGTAAAATTTAGCGCCGGCGCTATCCACCCGCCTTCCCTAATTGGAACATATGTTTCACACAAGACGAGTGGGCGCTAAGTTTCACCGAATTGGCCCCAAGAGTTGAATAATGACTAAACTTTATCGACGATTTTTTTCTATTTCGGCTTATGGAAATCGTCAGATTAGATATTTTTCGTTATCCTTGAATTATTCCCTTCAAAATAAAAAAAAAAGTAGCCACGCTCGAGAATGTCAAGATGACGTTTTTTTTTTACAAGTTTGTAGACCTCCTCCGTTTTTGCGTCACTCTTAAATTGTCAGATTAGTGGAATATAGACTTTTTAGCTTGTAATTAATTCCCACTTCCTTAATCTGACGCGCTCGAGAATGTCTGATGATCAATTTTTTTTTACTAATCTGACGCTTTATCCTTGGCGGGCGGCCATATTTATAGGGCTCATATTTGGTGGAGATACTCAACTAGGTACAAGGTATCCGCAGTATGTTAATCTGACGCGCTTGAGTAAATCCAGAAATCCCCTCTTGGGCTCCCTCTAAATTATACTTGATGGTTTTCGCACGATCAGGGAGGGAAGTGATACTTCCCCTTCCACGTACCTCAACAGGGAAGTTGATTTTTACTTGAAAAGATGAGTTAGGTGAAAAAAGTATTTTTTTTCACTCACTAGTGAAGGAAAGTAAGGCAGAATGCCAATAATTTCACATTTTCCCTCGCAAGCGAAGGAAACAGGAAGGTTTTCATTCACTAGTGAAGGAAAGTGAAAAAAAGTTCTTTATTCAATTAGCGTACCCTTGCCTCCGAACACTTCCTGGAAAGACAATTAAACCTGTTGGTCGTGCGAAAAATAATTTCAACAACTCGTGAGGAAGAAGCTTTCACTCTGCTCTGCAGCCCCGCCTCGTGAGCCAAACACAACTCGCAGGTAAAACTCCATTTCCTTCACTTGTTGTGAAATATACTATTATTTCAATTGTCACGCGAAAAATATCGTGCATAACTCAATTCACTTGCTCGTACTCATTTAGCCGACTCGGCTTTGCCTCGCCAGCTAAACAAAGTACTCGCAAGTAAAATGGCACTTACGTGTCTCGTTATATGTAAGATACTATTTTTTTTAAACAGCTGATTATTTTAGAGCCTAGGGGATAAAACACTCACTTTATCGCCGTGGCCCAGAAAATCAGCCCATGTTTTGATTAAAAAAATACTGTACACACCGCGTCAAAAAAATGATTTTGGGGTCTCGAGAAAAGGTCAGGCTCGGCTACGCCTCGCCCGTCCAATTTTTTCTCTCGGCCTCCAAAAAATAGCTTTCTTGCCTATGCGTATAATCTACTATTCCTAAGATCATTCTTAAAGAAGTGTTTAAGCAGATGTTCATCGTGCGTAAAGACCTACTGTACACACGCCGTGCGTTAAAGAGTTCACGGTAAAAGAGTTCACTCTTTACCGCACGGCGTGTGTAAAGTAGGTCTTTAAGCACGATGAACGATGGGTGAAGGGACCGTGGAACCGTGGAAATTATATCCCAAAAAGGTCAAAGTCAGTTGATTATGTTGGTGAGTTGGTAGAAGAATTGAGGCAGGGAAGCCCGCTTTCATCTTACGCGCTTCTTTTGTTTCTTCTTTTTTATTTCTCTGAAATGAAGTTGTGTGGCAAATGGGAGACTTTACGGGACCGTTAAATTAAATAATTATGAACCTAATTGGCTTCAAAGGCTTTGTACGATCGAAGGTAAAAAAAAAAAAAGCGTACGATCCTGAGGCGTATAGTCGCACTATAAACTCTACCGATGCTCGACTTCGTCTTGTGTCACAAACATCGTGCCTCGTTCGTTAAAAGCTCCTTTATGCCTACGTATCGTAATAAAAAAAAAAGTTAGGGTTCCCGGGGGGGCCAGTGAAATACATTGCAACCTATGGGTGCCCGCGCACTAGGCAGCAAAGATTTCCAGGCTGGGCAGCCACTAGAACAAGCCCAACTGCACAGCAGCCAACTGGCTGTCGCGGCCAGGCTGCTTAGTGCAAGGGAACCATAATTTTGCGTTTGAAACTTCCCTGGGCCGTTATCATCATCAAACTCGACACCGCTTTTTTTTTATTATTATTATTTTTTTTAAAACTAACATTGCCAGCTGAAGCATGAGATGGAGGGTCTGATGTATGGGGGGGGGGGGGATTGTGCACCTCTGCCTCGTCGTGTCTGGGAAGGGAAGTCTCTTGCTTGAACTAAATGAGCTGGCATGTGCGAGATTTTGAGTTGACTCGTTGTATTCTCAACTGTTCCGCTTTCACGTTCTCAGTGTGACGATTGTTTTGAAGGTACGATTCTATTTTGGGGCAATTACAAAGCTCTTTGGTCATTAATCAGTAATGTATCACTTATCTCCCTTCGTGCCACGAGCCACCAAGGAAGGAAAGTAAAGTATAAATTCATCTATCGTCGTCATCTGTAATCATTGAGGCGAGAATAGGATCACTCGTCACTAATATCACACATACTTTGAATTCGCGCCTTCAACTTTTCGAGACGAGACCGAGACTTTCGAGACCGAGACCGACTTTTCATGATCGAGACCGAGACAATCCCCTGCTCATGAGCGAGACCGAGACCGAGACCACTCAAGCCTCGTCTCGGTCTCGGTCTCGTGCATCACTACCATATACCGCAAATCAGCGTTTTTTTTCTTAATTTTAGCCTGGAAGTTGCATCGCGAGACCACGAATCAGCGCTTTTTAGCAGCTATGGCCACGAATATTTTACGATTTTTGTCTGATAGTGGGTCCGGGGCGACCCTCCCCTCCCCCCTGTACCTCGGTACACTACTGCGTTGGGTCTGAAGTCCAGGGAAAAAGCTGGACATACTCGGACCTTTTCGGGCGGCTTCAAGTCCAGAAAATCTGCTAAACCTTACTTCAACGTGAAACGCTCATAGAGATTTTATGGGGCTCTTCGTTATGGTACTAGTGCTTCTTCGTTCGTATACTTGTGGCTCTGGGGGGGATCTATCCCCCCCCCCGTACCTACGCCTCTGGCCAGACGAGGGCAACGATGGATAGTCGTCCGTCAAAAGCCCGGAGGTATGTTCTGCGTCAAACCATGAAGAAATGACCTGAATAAGCGAGATAATATGCTAAGCCCGCAGTACATTAGTATTGTGCGGGCTTTTCGCTGTGTTTCAGCCTTCGTCAAGAGACTTGGGGAATAAATTAATCGTCGTTGGTAATATTAGATGCTACGAACGTTGAACAATTTTTTGTTGTCTCTAGAGAAAAGGAGGGGGTAATTATAGCGTCTTTGGCCAATTTCGTCAAGTTCTAGAGGTGATAGTTATAAAAATTGCCAATTCATCTTGCGCCATTTATATAAATTCTCACTCATGATGACATGACGATGCTGAAAATCTCTTGAAACTCGTTAGCCTCTCAACCTCAAGCTTTTTCTAGAAAAATTCTCAGTATTCTGAGCATTGTGCGTTTCATTAGAAGCAATAACCATCATCCTCTATTTTATTTCCATACAGCCTGCCCGCTACAGAAAGGGAGAGCTATTCATTTTTCAACACGCACCCCGCCCCTCCTTTCCGCGTCACATTCCGCCTCAGTTTTATTGCTTTAGAAGCTACCCCTGTAGAAAGTATCCATCAAGTAGCAAATTGCAATCAATCTCCCAGTTTTGGTTTAAATGTGCTAAGAAGCCCCAACAATTTTTAGGGGGGGGAAAAAAAAAATTCATAGAAAACTTTCAAACTCCGTCCTCCCAATCATTTCTTTCCTCCACTGCTATCACCCTCGAGGCCACTACATCTTCGTGGCGGAACTGAAAGTGCGGTCAAAAAGAGATGGAAAGCGTCTTCAAAGTAGTTGATTTTAAGCAACGGGCTTAAAAGCTTGCCGTTCACCACGCGGGGCGAAAGAATTCGTCGGTTTATTTCTGTTTTTTTTTTTTTTTTTTCTCGTAGAATGTTTATCTGTTATTGGGGACGTCGCTATGAGATCTTTCTCTTCCGATTTGGTCTTATCATTGGGTTGGCATCCGCCGTCGTGACAATCATTTACTTAACGCCGATACCTGGTTAGTGTTAACGAAACGATTACTTTTTTCATTAATAAAAAAAAAAAAAAAGTGATATTGCTGGGTGAGAGAAGAAAGGCCAAACTTCGTACAGGGTTCCTATAGTTAACGATTTTTCACTATGAAAATTAAGGTCGAGTACCCCAAAAAAGGCGTTTTCGAGGTCTGCAGGGAAGGGAATTGTCAGTAGAGAAATTACTCATTTCATGAACAAAAAAAAAAAACAAATAAGCACTTTTTCCGTCACTTTTTAGGCTTGCTCTCCTCTAAAAAAGCTTCACCACGACCTCGAGTGGGCTATGTTACGTCAAATCAATCGCGCTTTATGGGGACCCTTATTTCGCCTTACTCTGAATTTATTGGCGGAAGCAAGAATCAAGGCTGTGCGTTGAAGGATACGAACGGTGATATAAACGATTTTTTTTTTTTTTTTCTCGAAAAATAGAAATTTACACACTCATCCCATAAGTACCAAAGCCTTTTTGGTGACGCAATAACAGACATAAAGAGAGAAGAATCTCCGCGTGGGGGGGGGGGGTCAATATGACGAGATCAAGATGTTTACTTTTAAAAGGAGAGACTTTCACACGTAGGGCTTTCTCGAAATTTGAGAGGAGAAATCAAGTCCCTTATTGTGTTTTCTGTGCGGCACTAAACTCTTTCACCAACTCTTTCTTTAAAGTCTTTCAAAACTTCGTTTAAAGGGATTGCGAAAACCCACAGATCTGTCTTAACTCTAGTCCGGTAATTGCGTCAAGTTTACGTCCATATCTGAGATCACGTTTTCCACCTGATGGAAAGTTTTGAATTGTTTCCTCCTTCTCGTTGTTTTCCTTTTGAACAAAAAAAAAAAAACTTGTTTTGCTATCGTTCACGTTTTGTCATTTCCCCGCTTTCTATGCGTTTGGAAGTCGTTGAAAGGGTCTCGTCGTCGTCGTCGTCGTCGTATAAATTAATTTCAAAGCCTTTTCCTGTATCGAAGATGTCATTTCCACGGTAAAATCCTGCTCTAGAACGTGAAACCACCGATTCCGTTCGCAACAATTCAATCGCCCGAAAAACTCGACAAGCGCGGAGGACAATACGTACCTCCCTTTGTCCCCCCCCCCGGCACTACAGTCACTTCGTGCGCCACGGAAGTGCTTACACGGAAACAGACAGAGATTTTGACAGTGAAAGTAACGTCGAAAGTTCAAATAATACCCGTCGTCTTGAAATGTGTGGGGGTGGGGGGGGGGAAGGAACACAAAGGCGTACCACCGAAAAAAAAAAAAAAACTGAGGAGTACTCCCTTCGCAATGATTCGATTCATTTGGTGGGAGTGAGTGAGAGGGCACATAACTTTTACTTTCAGTTTCGTTTATACTTGACTCTTGTTGTTTATCGTCCTTTTGGAAGGACGAATGTGCCGCGGAACTGAGAAGCAATTGGGATGCTTAGTATAATCTCCTTTTGGTCTTTTCGAATTATCGTCGTCGTAGGCGTCGCATCAATGGCTGCAATGGTTTTATACTTTACTCCACTTCCAGGTTGTTTGTTTTTTGCCTTTATCCGTTCAAATTTTTTGCTTTTTCTCCCAAAGAGATGCAATTTTATGATCTTTATCTGACGTTTTTGATGTCAAAACTAACAGTGCTCTCACATCTCAAGGCAAAAAATTGATTAATATTTCTCGCTTTTTTAAAAAAAAAATCTTAATAATAAAAGCCGCGGTTGTTTCAGAACTGTCATTTGCTTCCTGCGATAGACCTTGCCACGAGCTCGATTGGCCAATGATCTGTAGATTCAAGCTGGTTCTGGAGCAACACCAATCGATGGGAGGGTAAGTTAAAGTATGATTTAAAGGGGAAATAATGAGGCCTGTGTTCAAACGACTTGAAACAGTGGTTGGAATGCACCAATTACGAGGAATTTTTTTAAAAAAAAATTAAAGATGTGCTCGTGGGGTAACATGGCGGGGAGGGGTGGGGGTTACTGAGCGACTGAAAAAAAAAATACCTTGGTAATTGCGACTCAACGATTCCATAGCGTGTTGCATGAAAGGAGCAATTTATCTTAAAAGGATGAATACGATAACCGAAATTAAAAAAATTAACATAATCTAGAGGGCCGGTTAATAGGGAACAAGAAAAAAAACCACTTCCCATCGACAACTCTGCCTCCTTCAGATGATTCATGTTGCGTAATACCGTGATCTTGCTGGAAAAAACGGTGTACGGGAGGGGGGAAGAGGCGACCTTTACACACGAGGAAAAACTTTCTCCCATCAGAGACGTTTGTCTTGGGCCATTCGCGTAGAGAAATATTTTTTAA
The DNA here is from genome assembly GCA_038030265.1 of Corythucha ciliata. NCBI lineage: Eukaryota > Metazoa > Arthropoda > Insecta > Hemiptera > Tingidae > Corythucha > Corythucha ciliata. The sequence continues at coordinate 56,075,527 of CM075938.1, forward strand.
AACATTGGTGATAACCGTGCCAGAAGCGATTTATAAATTGTGCGTGTATGAAAGCCTATAGTAGAGGGACGGAGTTCACCCCCCCCCACCCACCCATGTTTTGACTTATCAAGACGCGGATCCATTGGCGTGGGGGGGGGGGTGCCGCACAGGGCGTGCACCTCCACCTGAGTCTTATTATTTAAATAGGGGTTTCTGATAACAATTAGCGTTCAAATTGAGCAAAGCTATGGGGTTTTTGGGACCGTTTTTGTCTTCACGATACTCCTGCTGCTCGGCCTTTGGTGAGCCGTGTTGAGGTCCACGGGCTTTCATAATGCAGCCAATTTAGGCCCAAAACCTGACAAAATAGTTCATTAATTTGGCCTCTACAAAGTGACGGGTCTTCACGCCCCCCCCCCCCCACACACAGACCAACACCACTAATTGCTTCGTATGTCGAATTATTGAAATTTTGCCTCCAAATTTTTCAAAAAGTGATTATTATTTAGCGTCTCTGAACCTAGTGTCAGCGAGACTATAATTTTCAGAGCGGAAAATAGTCACAAAACTGCAAAGTTACAGGGTTAAATAGCGGTTAAATTACCAGTTTCGGAGCTAGCGGCGAAAATTGCAAGTGGTGGCCGCAGATTCGAAATTTGAAGGACAAATCGCCGCAAAATAGCAAGGGACGAGGCTTAATATCAGTGATACGCAAACTTCGGGCTGAATAGGCGCGAAAATGATAAGAGTGCGGGGATAAAAAGCCTCGAAATTGCTGTTTCTGGGCCAAAACTGCGAAATTGTGAAGCAGAGTAGTCTGTCAAAAAAACTAATTTCCAGGCCAAATAGCCGCAGAATTGCCTCATTCGGAGCTAAATATCAGTGAAATTTGTAGTTTCCTGCAAAAAATGGAATTTTTCTGGCTGAATTTCCGCGAAATTAGAAGTTTCCTAGTTGAATATCTGCGAAGTTGAAAGTTTTTTGTCTTTATTTCTGCGAACATGGAAGTTTCCTAGCCCAGTACCAGCGAAATTGTAAGTTTCGGGTGTAGATTTCCGTAGTTTCCGGCACAACAAACTTTGGACTAAGTCTCCGGGGAGACTTCTTTGAGCCCCCCCCCCTCCCTCTTGAACAAAACTCTGGATTCGAGCCTGGACCACTCTGGCCGAGTTTACCTCCCTTCCGTCACAGCCTAAAGGTTCGCGAGAAAGAGCCTCGGATCCGAGAGGATCTCAACAGACCGCACTGTTGTAGCCGAGAAAATCTAACATAATATTGTTGACAATGCAAAACGCTCAAATTGAATTTTGTTAGACGGTTGGGGTTGAAATTTACTTCGTTTGGATAGGAAATTTTGAAGGGACACTGCATTGGCCACTCAAAGGCTTTATGGCGAAAACAAAAACCGACTGCATTGGTCAATAAAGTGGTCAAAAACCGCGCCCCGTACAAATAGAGACACTGGAGGGGGTGGGGAGTAACGAATTTGTCAAAAATTGCCAACATTTACTGTATGTAGAGGCCCCGGGGGTTAACCGTTTAGTCGTCTTGGAATACAAAACGTTAAGGAGGGATTCGATCACATACCTATTTGCATATTTGGTGAGTTTTCTCACCTCGAGTTCAAAACTTTTCCGGCCTTATTTTGTTCCACAGGTGGTGTGGTGACTGTCCAAAAAATGTTTCCCATTGCCATAGACCTGGCTGTGTTATCGCTGAAGGCAAATCTCGACGAATCCTCGCCGCTAATCGACAGCTCCCGGGCCCTTCTATTCAAGTAACTATCCACGCCCCCACTCCCTAATCTCACTCAAACACATTGAGGGGAAAAAAATTAATTTCTTTTAAAGGTCTGCGAAAATGATATTCTCGTCATAGATGTCATCAATCGAATGCCGGGACAGGGTGTCACTCTTCACTGGCGAGGTCAAAAACAAGTCGAAAGCCCGTACATGGACGGAGTTCCCATGATCACTCAGTGTCCAATTTCGAGTTACACGGCTTTTCAGTACAAATTTAGAGCCGCCCAGGCTGGCACTCATATGTGGCATTCGCACACAGGTAGACACCTTCGCAGCGCTTGTTCCCCCCCCCCTCCACACAGAATTGTGTTTGTAGGTACGTTTCTGAAAAGGTAACGAATTACTCGACGGGGTGTTCGGACCGTTGATCGTTCGTAAGGCTGACCGAACGGAGGAACACAGACAACTCTACGACGTCGACGACCCGGATCATATTTTGGTTTTAAACGAATGGGGAAACACAGAACAGGAAACTCCGACTAGGACGAGTATTTTAGTGAACGGCATCAGCAATGTAAGAAAACATTTCTCCTTTTGTTGGACGGTTGGGGTTGAAATTTACTTCGTTTGAATAGGTCGATTTGACGCATAAGTTGACTGTGACTCGTGGTCTCAAGCATCGAATTAGGCTCCTTCACGCAGGTGGTGGAACAGGTTGCCCGTTTTCGTTTCGAGTGGAAAACCACCCAATGACGGTGATTGCACTCGACGGAAAACCAATATCGCCCGTGAAAACGTCGACTATACAACTTGCTCAAGGTTACTTATACCGAAATCGTCCACTTTTCACGGCCAAAACTGTATACCCTACTTACACTACTAGGCGAAAGGTTGGACTTCATTTTACACGCAACGGCGGAAAAATCAGTGCACAAAATTGAAGTTTCTTCCAATTGCGTTCCGTCAATTGGGTCGGCGCAACTAGTGTACAATGAAACTCACCCCACGAGTGAAAATCACTTCCACGAGTCCCAGGAATCATTTCCTTCAAAGAACGTACGTTAAACCTTATCCACCAAAAATAATCCTAAAAATGTAATTAAATGTACCCTGGTTTTCAGATTATGTCCACAGTTTACACGCCTCAATGTGTGCAAGATTCAAACATCGTATGTCTGCCCGAGATCAAGTCCTATAGAAAGAGTCCTGAGGTCTTGTCTAAAAAACGTTTAGACATCAATTTATACCTGCCATTTGACTACGTCCATTTTCCCTCACCTGCTGAAGGTAACATCCCCCACTCTCCACAAATTGTTTTTTTCCGACTCAACAAATTTAACAATTTCAAGGACCCCTTGTTCCTCGAATAAGCAACTTGACCTTTTCATTTCCACCTTCGCCCATACTAAGTCAAATTGACGACGTCGATCAAAGCGATTTTTGCAACGCCGATCATGTCCCCGCGCGATGCCACGCGAATGAATTATGCGAATGCGTTCACGTTATTGACATTCCGTTGCATTCAACAGTCGAATTAGTCTTAATAAATAAAGGTACGTATAGGTCGGTGAAGCGTATTCTTACAATTTTTATTTTTTATTTTTTCATTTCCAGACTCAGTTTCTAGAAATGACCACGTGTTTCACTTACACGGACATAATTTTCGGGTCGTCGGCTTTACATCTGGCGTGAAAGAAAATTCTTTGGATCATTTAAAAGAGTTAGATCGTCGGGACAGGCTGTTCAAAAGAAATTTGATCGACCCAGTAGAAAAAGACACCGTGACGGTGCCTAAAGACAGTGCCGTCGCAGTACGGTTCAAAGCGAGTCACGCAGGTGCGCTTGTAACTCAGAAACGCTATCGCATTTTACTAGAAAATACCGACTTTTCGATGTTATTTTATCCAGGTTATTGGCTTCTTCACGATCAATCGGCCTCTAAATGGGCCCGAGGAATGGACGTTGTCCTAAAGGTGGGCAACCACCAAGATTTGCCACCCATTCCTGACAAGTTTCCGAAGTGTGGAAGCTGGATCGGCCCACAATTTTTCCTAATTTGATCTCTACCACACGAGACTGTGATTACTTTAATTTAATTGAGAGAAAATGAAGTTATTTTCCCGTGGGTCAGAAGGCCGTGTTTAATGGCGTGGAGAGGGGAGATAGCGTGACTGCCGCAAACTTTATTTATTTTATTTTGTAAGTATAAAATTTTCAAGTCGTCAAATTTATTTTCTTAATAATGTTATACTCCTATTTTTCCACTAATTACATCGACTAATGCCTTTCTCCCAACCTAGCCAAACCCTCAGGGCTGAGTTTATTGTGCAGCCGCAGCTGTCCCCCAACGGGGCCACTTGCTCAGTTCGTCTCCCGCTATAATCTCAGGGAGAAACCCTAGATGGCGTCAGGTCTTTCGAGGCCAGAAAGAGTGAGAGGGGGGACTGGGTCCATTATACCCGGACTCGGCCTTTCTTGAGGTCCGGATTTCAGTAATCAAAAAAGGGAAGAAAAGAGAAAAAGGAAGGCTTTACTGAGGTTGGAGATCAACTGTGGTTGGAGCTATGCAGTGGTTGGACCTTTGCTGCGTTTGGATATTTGCTTTTGTAGGGACCTTTACTGTGGTTTGAGTTTTGCTGCGGTTTGAGTTTTGCTGTGGTTTGAGCTCTGCTGTGGTAGGACTTTCGCTTTAATTTGACCTTTTCTGTGGCTGGACCTTTGCTGTGTTTGAAGCTTTACCGTGGTTTGAACCTTTCCTATGTAAGTTGAGGGACACAAATGAAACTATTGGGGATTTAAGTAATTTCCTCACAAAATTGGCAGTTTCCTCACAGAATTTACAATTTCTTTTTAAAAAACTGACAATTTCCTCATAACATTGAAAATGTTTTCTTAAAATTGAAAAACAATTCATGAAATTGACAATTTTCTTATTTCTTACAATTGTATTTATCGGCAATGTACCTTCCTAAAAAAAATGACAATTTCTGCTTCAAATTTTGCTGCACAATTTCATGATAAAACTTACGATTAAAGGTATATTCACACACATCAGTGCCGTGAACGGGAAGTACTCCGTCCGGGACACGTCCGGCAAGTAAAATATTATTCTCATATGAGAATTGAAAAGCTCGTTCACACGTAGCCGGCACGTGTCAGGGACGAGCCCCTTCAATTTCCATTGAGAATAATAATTTAATTTGCCTGAGTGGGTACGTCCCATTCACGGCACTGATGAGTGGGAATAGACCTTAACTCAATAAACTGACAACTATTAACTGGAAAGGTCCTCATAAAATAAACCTGACCCTGATAATGTCCCATAAAATTGCAAGCTTTCTCTTAAAACAGACGATTTCCTTATTGAATTGACTGACAATTTTGCATATTACGATATGAGAGAGGAAAATTGCTCATTCCGAACGAGTACGAGTACGAAGTCGAGTGGCGGCATAATCGTACGAGCTTCGGAATGATCTGTGTATCGTGTATCGTACGGCATTTTCTCTACACATTCTAACATCTGAAGGTAAAAGAACAAATCAAGATGGATATAATGAATAAATCTGTCGCCGGTAATTTAATTAATAAATTAATTAGACTGATATTATCCGGACGACGATGGAAGGGCATAGCCCAACACGAATTGAGTTTCGAGAAAAAATGGCTCCCCGGCGGGATTTGAACCCGCAACCTCTGGTTTACCAGTCCAGCACGCTGCCATTTGCGCCACGGAGACGCCTATGGGAGTCGTACTCCGAGGGATAAGCTAAGCCGAGCCCCACCTCTCGAAATTCGAATCGTGTTGGGCTATGCCCTTCCATCGTCGTCCGGATAATATCAGTCTAATTAATTTATTAACTAAAATACCGGCGACAGATTTATTCATTATATCCATTCAACAACATCTAGATAAGATAAAATTCGGCGTGGTTTACCGATCAGGAGAAGCGCCTAGAGTTTCGAGAAACAATGGACCTGGGTGGGGCTCGGCTTAGCTTATCCCTCGGAGTACGACTCCCATAGGCGTCTCCGTGGCGCAAATGGCAGCGTGCTGGACTGGTAAACCAGAGGTTGCGGGTTCAAATCCCGCCGGGGAGCCATTTTTTCTCGAAACTCGATTCGTGTTGGGCTATGCCCTTCCATCGTCGTCCGGATAATATCAGTCTAATTAATTTATTAACAAATCAAGAACCAAGGTCTGCCTATGGTCTAATTTTAATGAATAGAATTGTGTTATTTCGAACGAAATATGAAACTCCAATTCTAGCGCTGGGGTAATATTCTCGCCCTTATGCAAGAAAGTGGCCCATTTCAAGTTCAATCATGCAAGTGGCCCGCCCATGGCCCAGTGGTAAATTATCATTTTTAATGTTGGATTTTGGCGCCCCTCGGATTTTCGTGCACAAATGGAAAACGCTACAATCAGCGCCTCCTTCTGAGCGGCTAATCCCCCGCTAAGTGCCCATTTAATCCGGGCCGAAATTGAGATAAATGGCTAATGCACGGCTGAAATTATAGAGAAAAACAACTGACTCACGGACAGAAGTGAGAAAAAGTGCCATATCACGGATAAAGTTAAGAAAAATACATAGGTAATTCGCAAAGTTGAACGTTACTTCACGGCTAAAATTGAGAAAAAGCTGTAAAGTCGTGGATAAAGGGTAAAAAACAGTCACTTGCGTTTAAAATTACGAAACACGCTATTTCACGGATAAAATATTGAAAAATCGATAATTTGCCAACGGTTTTCAGTAAACGCTCTACTTCATGCCTAAAATTACGAAAACATGAATTGTCGGCTTACTGAGAACGCAAGTTCATGGCTCAGCGGGAAAAAACGCTAATTCGCGGGGAAAATCGCTCTTTAGCGGCTAAAATCACGAATTCACGGCTAAAGTGGAGAATAAATTGTAAACGCTTTAAACGCCAATTTTCAAGTTCGTGGCGAAAAAAAGCTAATCCATGCTAAAAGCGAAAATCACTCACTAATTCGCAGCTAAAATTAAGAAAAGTTGCTAATTCATGGATGAAAAATCGTTAATTAGCGGCTGAAATCAGGAAAAACAAGAATTCACTGCAAAATTCAGATAAATCGCTAATTCGCGGCTAAAATGGAGACGAATTGCTAATTCATCGATAAAATTGAGAAGCGCTGAAGTAAGTAGAAGTTAATTCGAGGATTAAATGGAGAAAACTTCAATTCGTGGCTTCTAAAGGTAACTTCGTGCCAGAAAGTGAAAAAAAACGAATTGCTAATTCATCGATAAAATTGAGAAGCGCTGAAGTAAGTAAAAGTTAATTCGAGGATTCGCTAATCCATGGCCAAATTTCAGAAAAAGTGTTAGTTAATTCGCGGAGAACATTGGGGAACTCTAATTTGTTTATGAAACGTAGAAAAATCCATAATTAGCGGCTAAAATGGGAAAAAACGCTAATTTGCTGCTAAAGTCAATGAAAATGGCTAATTGACGGGGTTAATTTGAGAAAATTTGCTTATTTAAAGAAAATTGAGAAATCAGGAAAAACACAAATTCACTGCAAAATTCAGATGAGTCGCTAAAATGACAAAAAATCGCTAATTCTCGGGGAAAATGGAGATAAATCGCTAATTCGTGGCTAAAATGGTGACAAATCGCTAATTGACGGTTAAGATGGAGACCAATTGCTAATTCACCGATGAAATTGAGACGAAGTGATAAAGTGTGGAGGGGGGGGGAACGCTAATTCGCCGCTCTCGAAGGCAACTACACGGAGGCGTTGGAGAAAGATTCGCCTGGGGGCGCCAAATGTCTAAGGCCGGCACTGCAATGAGCTGCCCCAGGGCACATTTGTTGTGCAAATGGAAAACGCTATTGTACTGTTGTTAACTTGCGTTGAACGCGCGTTGAAGTGCGTTTTATTCGGTGCGTCAAGGCGTTTTGCTAAGATCAAAGTGTTGTGCTCGATTGTGAGGGGGGGGGGGTGGCCCGCCTGAGTTCTTTCAACAAGGTTTATGGCCCACGACCAAAAAAAGGTTGGCCGGCCCTGTTCTAGGGTATGTGCAGAGAAAAGTTTTTCACGAAATGGACAATGATTTCACAATAAAAAATGCCCTTGGTGAGGAGTTTCGCTTAAATTTTGCCCTGAATGGGGGGTACTGCAAGTGAGTGTTTCCCCAAATGTGGAGTTTCGCCTACAATAGGTGGGAGGGGGGGCGTAAAAATTGTCCAAGACGTGGCATTTCAAGCAAGAATTTCTCGGATTTTGCTCACTGGACGACCAATTTCAAGGTTTTTTGTTGCCATATCAAACCATGTTAGCTAAATTGATTTGCTGGCAACAAAAGTCTCCAAAATTGGTTCTTCAGTGAGCAAAATATGAGAAATTCATTTTTACATTGGAAAATGTTTAGCGTCTTATCCAAGTCATTTTTAGTGGAGTAGAGCTGCAAAAATGGGTTTTTAGTGTGCAAAAACCACCCACAAAAGTGGCTTTTGACTAAAAACCGATCCCGCGAAATTCGGTTTCATAAAAAAAAAAAACACACGAAATTGATGTTTTAGTGGGCGAAATCCGGGAAATTGGTGTACTGCTGAGTCAGACCTGGGAACATTTTGGCGAAAGAAAATGTGGTGGAGTGGGATGTAGTAGTGGGCAGCTGCCTCACTAATTCTTCGCTTGTGCGTCTTGGAGAAGGCAACTGCCAACAGTGCCCACCCCTGGCCCTCTCTGGCTACGCCTACGGGAGTAACCCTTTTTAGCAAAAGGCTCTCAAGGGAGGAGACTTACTTCAGTGGAGGGGGGGGGGTCAAGGAAAGGAGTAAGCGAAGATGGCTGTTTTACCAACGTTTCTGAACATTAAAATTAGGTTACTAAGCGACATAGAAACAAAACGATCAATAGAGTCCACGAGAAATAAATCAGTCTTTTAGTTGAACTCATTTTCCTAGGTTGAAGGAAAAAAAAAAAAAAATGTTGAGATCCTCGGACCTTCCATGCTTACCCGGATACTCCGTCAACTACAACGTGAGTTTGAGTGAACGCTAAACATTCACAACCACACCGCGGGTGTTATAACTTTCCAAACCTTCTAGGTAGGACAGACGCGATTTCACCTGTCAAATCATTTCCAATACATACACAAGGGCGTTCCTTATTTGGCCGACAAAGACCTGCCGGGCGTTGGAGGCGCACCACTGGCAGGTAGCAGTCGGTCAAACTACCCATCGCTCTATGCTCGCGGCGAAGTGGTCGAACTACCACCCTGGTTGGCGTTTGATAAACACGTACAAAAAATGATCGGATGGTGGTGGGTGGGGGGGCTTGATTTTATACTCGAAACACTTTTTTTTAAAAAAACAGGTTCTTCGGTTTGACGGATTCTGGATCGAAGGGGTTCCTGTGGCTAACGCCGAAAAAAAACATATCATCCACAAATGTAAAGTTTACTTCTTTCTGGAGGATGGCACGGTCAAAATTGTAGAGCCACAAGAGCGAAACAGCGGTATACCACAAGGTAAAACCCCCCGTTCCCTTCCATAAAACCACGAAATCAATGCTGGACCGTAACTTCTAGGATGCGTGGTTAAACGACAGAGGATTCGATTTCCGTCCCAAAGCGGCGATACCAACGACTATTACGATATCATTGATTTTAATATAGGAAAAGAGCTATTTATTTTCGGGAAATGTTTTACACTGGTTAACTGTGACAAGTTTACCAGAGTGTTTCTCAATAGGCTGGGCATTCCTGTTTCCGACCCTTTGAAAATGCCTGAAGATCCATACCTTCAAGAAAGGAAACAGGTATCGATACCCGGAATAACAGTGACGCGAAAATGATTCGAATTGAAATAACAATAAATAAAAAAGGTCGAAGGTGGTCCGCGCACTGCAAAACCGGAGAAAAAAACAATTATTAACAAATTCATGCAAATGGACAACCGCATCTTGAGTTTTAAAGCATACTGGGACGACAGGCACAGCGAACACGGTTACTTGCACTTATTGAAGGTCTACTACTACCTAGTTAACGACACTATGGAAGTTACTGACGTAACAAATCCCGAAGAGCACTTCACGATGGTCAAAAGGACTAAACTACCGAAGGTCAAGGCGTTAATTTGAAAGAATCCTATCGGGTTTTCATGCTTTGTTTTTTTTTTTTCATTTCAGATTTATAAAGGGATCCCAAAGCCGGGAGAAAACGAAAGAGCAACAGTTCTAAACGTGATCGGAGGTGGTCCGAGGAGAAAGACACGAAGCGTCCTCGATCCCCTTGGGTCTACAATTGAGAGCGACGAGTTTTACAAGGACAGTGATCTGTTAATCGGCGCTGTAATCAATGCTTATGGGCGACGTGTCGTTTTATATGACTGCGATAAATTCACTCAGGATTTTTACAGAATGAAGTTTGGCCTCGGTAAGAATCCGCCCCCCCCCCCTCTGACATCTGCGATAGTGTAAAGCAGTGGTTCTCAAACTATATCCAGCCATCGCCCACTTCGATTTAACGATTGCCCCCCTGTTTTACAAAATTTGATATTAAGGTACATGTACATGAGGTAAGTATCTACCACTTCAATATAGCACGCAATATAGAATAGCACGCTCTTTTCAATGAGAAGGGTGAATTTGATGCCCTCCAGCCAATTTTTCCACGCCTTGCTTCATTGTGGTGAATTTTAGTCTTTAATCGCCATCCCGTTCCTGTTTTGAAGCCGAAGAGAACTTCCCTGGTTGTTTGTTATACCGATCTCTAAGAGCTTGGAAAAGAGACATATCTTTATTTTTTTTTGTCTGGGTGCATTCTGTTGAAGTGATCTTTTAAAGTGACGGTTTCATCGCTTCATTGGAGAAAACTTTCTGGTAGAGGTGAGGTGTGATTTCACTGTCGGTGATTTTGTCACTGTGACTACTCCGTCACTGTTGGCTCCGGTGACGACCACGTTGAAATCACCGTTCCGACCCTCTAACGGTGACATTCCTTTTCACTTATAATCGCCTCTTCATTCGTCACTTCTATCGCTTCACTGCGCTAGAGTCTCTTGCAGGTTACCACCACTTTCCCAGTTCTACTATCGCTCCAATAAACTCAGTAGCATTCTCCCCAAGTCTATCCCTTGTCTGTTGACTTTTTTTCTTGGACTTATAGTTAGTATTGAACCTTTAGTGTCGGTAATATATTTTTATTCACTTCGTTTTCCAAGACCTGTGCTACAGTGATCTTCCATAATTTTACTTTTTTTAAAAAAAACCTTCCTAGGCAGGGGCGTAGCCAGCCCTTGACCGAAGGCTGGGCAGAATATGTCGGACGTTATGGAAAATAGAGACCCCAACAAAAGAACTGGTAGCGCAATAAATCGTCAAATTCTTCCTCGGAAACTGAGTTTTCACAAAAAAGGGTCGTAATCCATCAAAAACTAACATCTTCGTTCGGAAATTATCTGTTTTAGCCTTCTATTCCTGATTTTCTATCCAAAAACTGACAATTCTATTCAGACTTTTTCTATTAACAGACAATTCGATTTCCCCGGAAATCGTTACTTGGCATTCAAAATATCATCAACGTCTTGTCTGAGAGACGTAAAAATTAAACATTTTTTAACCAAACAATAACGGGTTTTAACTCAAAACTGACGTTTTTTAACAAAAAAACTGAATATTTCACTCTAGTATAACTGAATATTTTACTTCAAAACTGACGTTTCTACGCCAAAGACGAAGTGTTTACGCCTAAACTAAAAACTTCTCAGCACAACTTTTAAAATCCAAGTCTTTACCCCCAAAACTGGTGAATTCCGCCTAAAAATGGCGGGTTAAACCCAAAACGGATCAAAAAAAATTATCTTAATTACAATTAACAGACCACTCAGTACTAAAAACTGCCGATTATATCCTTCAATTGGCGATTTTAGTATAAAACAAAAAAACAGCAATTCCTGGCCCTGTCCGACGTGCCCCCCCCCCCCCGACAAAATGAAGATGCTACCACAAAACTGGCGATTTTAACCTAAAACTAAACTTTACTGTTCCATTTCAAAATGAATATTTTACACCCGAAACGACAATTTCCCCTCAAAATTAGATAATTTACTCCAAAACTGACAATGTCACACTTTAACTCAAGTTTTCCTCAAAACGGGTGATTTTAGACCATTCTGCCTTGAAAACAGGTGATTTCACAACAAAAAACGATTTTATACCAAAACAGACGATTTCACGCCAAAGCTGACGTGTTGCCCCATAACTGATGACGTTATTACAAAACTGGCCATTTTACCCCAAAACTGACTGTTTTAATTCCAAAACTTATGATTTCATCCCAAAAACGTTCCTAAACTGAAGATTTTACCCTGAAACTTGCGGTTCCACCCCAAAAATATCACTTTACCTCAAAACTGAATATTTTACTTCAAAATTGATATTTTACTTTGTTGGGCACAGCTTTTCAGGGCACATAGAGTAAAATTTGACGATTTGAAGGCTGGAATAGCTATAATTGCCATTTTTAGGGCGCTTAAAGTCAGTCTTTCCAGTTATAGGAGCAAACAGTACGTCCCATGTCAAGGCGAGAACAGCCGGGTTGGCCGTTTTCGGCGCTCCGAATGGTCTATTTTGCCATTTTCAGGGGAGGAGTCACTTGTTCAGGCATTTTTAGAGCTCGATTCGTCGGGTAATCGATTTCTAGAGCTCGTAAAGTAAATTCGGCAAATTCTAGGGCTCAAATATAGTAATTTTAGCCATTTTAAAGACACGAATCGTCAGTTTTGCCATTGTCAGGGCTCAAATACTTAGTCCATCAAGCCAAGGCCATGAAGTTTGACCATTCCTGGTGCGCAAATTGTCGATTTTGCCATTTTCAGGGAAGGAATCATCTTTTTAGGCATTTCCAGGACACGTGAAGTCATTTTGGCCGTTTTCAGGGCTTGATTAGTCCGTCAAGCCAAAAGCGCGCATTATGGTCATATTTGGCTCAAGAATGGCCAGTCTGATCAATTTTAGCGCACGAATGGTCGATTTAGCTACTTTCGGGCGGTAGACATGATCTTTTTAGGCACTTTTCAGAAGTTCACCATTCGCCACCAATTTTTAGGGCGCGTGAAGTCCAGTTTTAGCCATTTTCAAAACGCGAATCGACAGTTTTGTTTTTTTGGGCGTGACTTTAGTTACTTTAGCCGTATTTATAGTGTAAATTGCTAGTTTTAACTATTTTTAGGCAGTGAAAAGGCTGTCAAGCCAGTTTTAGTAGAGCGAACCACAGCATCTCTCTAGCACCTCTCTTGAGCAAATACTGAATCCGCGTCTGTCTGCGAAAATGGTATTCTAGGCCCTCAGTAGTCACTTAAGTGACAAAATCACTGGTTTTTGTCACAGTGACTGCACAGTCACCGGAGCTAGTTGTCACTGTGACCGATAAAAGCTGTCACGTCACACCTCTACTTTCTGGCACACAAGGCATAACTGAAGCGATTTATCCGTGGGCGACGGAATGAACACAAATTTAAGGTATTCGATGTTATATGGACGTCGCTTTTTGTAGGAGGCTGACATCTTGGCACGTCCCGGCGCAGCACCACTTCAGTTTGGGTAAGGTTACTATACAAACGAGTGAACCCATCCTCCATATTGGGGTAGATAAAGCTAAAATGTTGTGGGTAGGAGGGGTGTATGGAAGTGGAAATACTACGGAGGAGCCCACAAGGCTTTTGAGGCGAGCCGAAAAGATTATCTAGTATTTAAGCCTCAACCGAATCCTATTGGTCGAAAAGCGAGTCAGCTGAGTTTCCTGAGAAGTTATTTGTAAACAAGAAATTTACGACAATTTTATCTACCCCAATATGGCCGTGAGTTCACCTAGTAGTAAAGGTTCTCCACTTTGGGCGTGAGATGAGCAGTGAGTCGAATCTTTGGAGGAGGTTTCACTTGTCACTTTGAGAACGCCCTCTAAGAATGAATCGCCCCCCTAATGCCCAAATATAATCTGCCGCCCTTTCAGAACATTTTTTCGCCCACACGGGGCGATATCGCCCAGTTTGAGAACCACTGGCTGTAAAGTAACAGTGCGAACTTCTCACCCAGCGGGGCGCCAGCTACAGTCCCAAGGCTGTGCCGAGCTTGTGACACACTAACCTGGAAAGTCCGCTTTTTTCAAGGCTGATTAGCAGTTTAATATGGTGTATAAGTCTGGCAGAGGCTTTTGTGCCTCGTGTTTTCTGGCCTCCACCGCCAAAAAATTAAATTAATTGAAATACCAATGAACGTGCATTCTAATCACGCCAACTGGTGGGGGGGGGGGCAGATGATTTCACGCCAGCTCCAAGACCGCTAACTCGAGAAGAACAGGAAAAGTCAACCGAGGAAAAATCGCGCATAGAAATAGCTCCGTACAACGGTTTCGGCTCGTATGAAGACTCTGAGTTGAACTGCATCAGCGTTCACCCGAGTGCAATTGTAAAATCCTACAGACAATTTTACGACAAGGATAAGTAAGTTTACCTCGTTATTTGTGCCAACTCGTAAATTAATGCCCGATTGAATAGACACGGGTATGACAGCAAGATTTTAAGATTTCACGGTCAGATGATTTCAAAGGACCCAGTGTACAATGGACGTAATTTCATAATATCCTATTTTTTGTCGGACGACACAATTAGCGTTTTCGAAGACGTTCCACATAATTCCGGTAATATTTCAATTTTTTAAATTAGAAAATGTGCAACGCTTTCATTTTCACACCCCACCCGGGTTTCAACCCTTTAAATCGAAGGACTTCGTGGTGGAACGCTCATTTCGAGAAGGAAAATAAGAAAACCGGGACACAACATTTACACGAACAAGCCGCCCGACTATTACACCTACTCGGATTTCTTCGTCGGAAATGAAATCAATTTGGAAAATTTCGAGTTCCGTTTAGTGTCCGCTGACGAGTACGCACTCCGCTACATGGAACAACACCCAAATGAGGTAATTCGGCCGCCTTTAGAATAATAGAAAATCGCTTCTAACGAAATGTTTATGCGTAGTTTCCCAAGAGCAACGTTCGACTCATACTGGACAAAGTAAGAGCAACCGTCAGGCCAAGATACAAAGAATTTGCGTCCCAGTTTCTTTCGAAGGAGGGAAAATTTTTGCCGATTCCTTACAGCTCGTTCAGGTGAACCCCCCAAAAAATAATAATAACTTGCGTCTCCCCCACCTCACCACCAACCACAATTTTCAAAATTACAGGCAGGCGATAGAGAGAGAATTCGGGAATCGGATAACGGAACATGAAATTCTCTGTCTGGCTCGATACTACGCCAACAAAGTTACGCCAGAATTGTTTTCATCTACTACAATAAGGTACATACTAAGGTTAACAGTGTCACGGAAAAGTGAGAAATGCCACCGCGGCGGGTTGTGTTTGTGTTGTTTGGGGGGGGGGGGGAGAGTCACTTCATACTACAGCAGGGCGGTAGGAGTGAAAAAAATTGCCAATTCCCGGCTTTTCGCGCAATTAGAAAAACTGTGATTCGCCGCTAAAATAAAGAACAAGTGCAAATTCGCGGCTATAATCGAGAAAAAGCGTTAATTCGGGGCCGAAAGTGAAAACAAAATTGAAATTTTCGGATGGTGGCTAAAATTGAAAACGTAAATTCCCGGGGTAAAGTATAGAAAACGCTCTTTTCACGGACTACATTAAGAAAAGGCGCTAAATCGCAGCTAAAGTTATGAAAAAGGGTAATTTGCGGAAATAGCTGAGAAACACGCTAATTCGCGGGTTAATTTAGCAATAGAGTTCATTCGCGACCGGAATTGAGAAAACACTAATTGTGGCTAACAGTGAACAAAAAACAGCTAATTGAGCTAAAAATTAAGAAAAAAACGCTAATTCGCGACTAAAAGTATAAAAAATCTTAAATTCGCGGCTAAAACTAAGAAAAGTAAAATTCGTGGCTTAAATCGAGGTCGGGCACAATGGCAAAACTGTTGTCAAAATCCCAGCCCCCGCCGATCCATCAAATCACAGGTGGCAACCAAGAATTCACCAATCATGTTCGAGAAACCTTGGACGCCAAACATAAGGTGCCCGTTCCCGATTGAGAAAAAGCGTTAAGTCGTGGCTAAATGTGAAAAGAATGGCTAACTCGCGGCTAAAATAGAGAAAAAACTCTAATTCGCGGATGCAAATTAAGAAAAGGCTCTTGGACAAAATTGATAATTACTGCTAAAATTGAAAAAAACGAGTTTTCGCAGGTAAAATTGTTAAAAAGCGTCGAAACGTGGAGGCCAATCGAGAAATTCGTTGGCCAAAATTTAAAAAACAACTGCAGATTAGCGGCTACAATAAAGAAATATCTTAATTCGCCGCAAAAATGTGGAAAAAGTCGTTATTTAGCGCTTTCTTGTTTATTTTGAGACCAAGGGGCCTCTGAAAATTTCCGCCCCGGCCCGGATAGGTGTAGGTCCGCCCTTGGATGCCGCGAATTTGCCTTTCTGCCCCCCAGTCCCAACTCCACGAAATCGGTTTTTTTTTTATAAGTCAACTCCGTGATTTTGAATGATACGAACGGGCCAAATTGGTTTTACGAGTGGACCGAACCCGGCAAATTGTTGTGTATGTGGGGGGGGGGGGGAGCTAGTCATACAAAGGTGATTTTGAATGGTCGGGCTCAGCGAAATTTTGTTTTTGCAAAACACCAGACCCGTGAAATTCCTCTGTAAAATGATGAACACCCGGGAAATTCATATTTTTAAAAGTCGAAAATCGGCAAAGTGGGCGTTATCAGAAAGCCAACCTCTCGAAACGGGTTTCTCACGTGCCATTCCGTGAAAATAGAAAAACTATTGAAAGTATAAACTAAAACAGGCGGCACGCTCAAGACGTCCTCAAAAAGGAACTCTTCGAAGAATTCAAAACCCTTCGCGAGGGCTTCCTTCATGCCGACCCCGAACGCAAGGGTCACGTTCACAGAAACACCGCCTACTGTGTACTTCGAGGAGCTCAAGTACCGCTTGACGTCGAGCTCATTAAGCTAATTCTCGAAAAGTAAATATATATAAACAATTAAACGGCCTACCGTTTCTTCACCGGCGACTTCAATTTTTTTTTTTCAGGTTATGCAAAGGAAGCGCCTGTCAAATTAACTACGACGAGTTAATCGATTTTCTCAATTATCACACGCACCCTGTCGCGCCCATTCAGCCTGTTAATATTTCGGTAAAATGGTTTAATTTCGTGGATTAATTGCCATAACAATAATTGAACATACTTGTCGGTTGAACCGGTCACCTTGAACAGAGCAATTTCTCTTGGCAAAATCTGTGTCGACCGCCGAACTACACTCACGTCGACTATGTTTTGTCCGATCCTTTTATTACGGATCTTCAATTGGAAACGGATTTGAAACAACAATGATCGTAAAAGAAAAAGTGAATACAAATTCCTTACATGAGTAATTCTTTATGTACACACTGACAAACACATCGTTGGACTAGTCGAGCAAGTATTTCTTGATGTTAAAGTTGAGAGTTCTGAAACGAACAAAAGTAATAATTATGGGGTTTTTCTTTAATTGTTTTCACGGGTTTTAACTACCTCGAAACCATTTCAACGCATTCAAATCCAGCCAGGCATTTATATTTTGGTTTGATTATATTTCCGACGCCCCCCAACTGAACCAAAAGACGAAGTTCGACCAATGAGGCAATCTGTAGGGAAGAGAGAGGTCAAAACTTGGGAATAGGTAGAAATAGTGGTTGGACGGGGGAGAGAGGGGGGGCTTACCTGTGACAACAAATTAACCGTCAAACTGGCCTTTTCCTCCATTATGGAAAATACTATGGCGAGAAGGCGATCCAATGCAAACGCTTTTGGACCAATGAGCTCGTCGGATATTTTTTCCGTTTGACGATGACGCTGGATACTTTTTTTACGCTTGGTCGAATGTTTGAGAAATAGCTGGCGATCGTGGCGTGGCGAATTATAAGAGGCGATATAGGAGGCGATGAGAAGATATTTGGCGTAGTAGGGTAAATCGAAGGCGGAAGTTTTCATTTCGGCGGTGTCTTCTCTGTACGACAATAAGGAATCCTGAGTTATTATACGTTGAAATAAGTGAATTTTGGTTTGAAAACAATACCTGGAGATAACGCCTAGATAGGTCGAGTATAACGTCGATCTCATATGAGGTGAAAACAACTTCCATAAGGCTGCACTATTGGACTCTTCAATAATACCCTTTTTCACAGGCTCACAATACTTATCAAAATTCTCTATAATCTAAAAATAAACAACAAAAATGCACAAAGTGATTCATTTAAAGCGATTTTGTACTGAACTTACCATATTTCTCAGCTCGTTAAAGTCCCTTGTGCTTTTAGAAAAAACTAGAGAAGCCGAATTAAGGTAGCTTTCATAGAATTTCTCGGAACAGTCTTGCGGTTTGAAAGTTTTACAAATTGTGACTATTTCATCTATGAAACAAACAAACGCATCCCGTGAGTAAGCGGACGCGAAACCGAAAAATCTCTTGACTCTCACCTCTTGAATACTGGGGAAAGTGAATTGTGATAAAAGAACAGTCGAGATTGAACTTTTCAGGGAGCACCGTGCTCATACAGATGACGCTCAAGTTTGGCATGCCTAAAAAGCAAATTAGACTATTAGACCTGGGAATCGCTGGGGACTACGGAGTATGGACAGCTAACAGAATCATGAAATCATACTAGCATTCTGCACTGAAAATAGTCTATTCTAGCGGACCAATGGAAATTAACCCCCCCCCCCCCTGGAATAGCAAATGCTATCAGAGCCAACCGGTGCAGATCTCATTAGCACGGTAATTGACTCTAGTATTCGCAACCAATGAACCGTCCATCGCTGGGAACGAACGGTCCAACATGGAAACTTTTCCCAAGAACGGATGGAGGCCTGAATGGGGCTGTGTGGTCAACTGACCCTTCTGTTCTATTCGTTTCTGATCTACACCACAACAGCAAATAACAGGACAAGCAACAGGACAGAATTTATTCACATTGCTAAATTTAACCTGAATGTAGAGGGCTGTATTTCGGTACCTATTAGGACAAAAAATATGTTTGAGCAGTGAATTTTAAAGGAAATTTGACAATGGCGTATCCAGCCCATGATCAAGGGGTGGGCAGCCAGCCAGGCACACGGATTCAGAGTTTGGGGGGGGGGGCGCACGTCTTGAGAAAAAGTGCTCGTTCGCGGATGAAATCCATGAAAAGGACATTTTCCGGCTAGTACTGAGCGAATTCACGGCGAATTCATTGAGAAATAGCGCTGATTCACGTTGAACTTGAGAAATAAATCTGCTCATTGTTCGCGGTTGAAATTGAGAAAACACGCCAATTTGCGGTTTCGCGATCTAAAGTCCGGGCCGAAATTAAGAAAATGCGCTAACTCACGGTTTAAAGTGCTCTTTTCACGGCTAAAATTGACAAAATAAATTGCGCGTTCAATGTTGAATTGAGAAAAATTGCTCATTTGCGGCTAAAATTGAGGAACAATGCCAATTCACGGCTAAAATTGAGAAATGGAGCTCATTCACGCAGGTAAAATTGAGAGAAGGCACCAGTTCGTGGTTTCTCAAACCATCTCGGTGAACATTGCGAAAAAGTGATAATTGACTGTTTTTATACATTTACACTGCAAGTTTGCGGGTACAATCGAGAAAGAGGGTGACTTAGCGCACACATTTTTGAAAAAGTTCTTATTTCGGCTAAAATTAAGGCACATTGAGGAAAACACATATTTTAAGGTTCGCCATGCAGCGTCCGGATCAAAATTAATGAAATTCGATAACATGAGTATTATGTGGACCTTTTCACTGCCGAAATTTGAAGGGGGGAATTGCTCAAGGCAGAATTGAGATTAAAGCACGAATTTGCGGCTAAAATTGAGGGAAAATGAATTGGCAAAATTGTCACAGTTTTTTGTTGATTATAATGTAATTGTCGTGGCTAAAATTGAGAAATAGCGTTCATTCACAGGTTACATTGAGAAAAAACTGTTCTTTTGCAGCTGAAATTGAAAGAACGCACCTATTCGCAGTTTATAGGCGATGCCCAGTGCTCGCCGTAATTAAAATAGTAAATCAAAAATGCGTTATTTCACGGTTTTTTCAGACCTTTTTACGGTTAAAATGAAGAAAATAGGCTATAGTTCGAGGTAGAATTGAGAAAAAGCACTCAGTTTCACCTAAAATTAAAGAAAAACGTCAATTCGACGCTACAAATAGTGCTCATTCACGAGTTAAATGGGAGGGAGGGATTCTGTGCAACTTCTCTTGAGGAAAAACTGGATCCACCACGCCTGTGGGCAGATTCACTGGCGAAAATAACAGATGAACCATTGCCTTTTTGCAGGCTTCTAACAGGATTTGGAGGTTAGAATCACGTCAATTCACGGTCATCAGATACCGAATTTGCACAGAAACGGCCACTATCCGTCGACAAATAAATATCTGCTGGAAACCTGTCGTTTGTAGCCTTCTATTTCGGATTTTATGTCAAAAAATTGAAACTTCTCTCCCCCTCCTCACACACCGGAAAGTGATACTTTTGGAGCTAAACTTTAAATTTTAGACCTGAGACAGTAAACAGAGCTGGCAGTTTCTCCCCACCATAAGTCTGTATGGCACAGCGGGCTAAACACGATTTGAGCTAACCCAACACACGAATTGCCCGTCGAACCTTGCGAAAATGGGATTTAAGTGCGAAAAATCAGCAAAATCGGTCTCCAAGTTAAGCCGACCCTCGAAATCGGTTTGTCAGCAACAAACATCCGCGAATTTTTGATTTATGGTGAAACCGATGTGCGAAAATGCGTTGTTTTTTAGTGAGAAAAATCCGCAAAATTGGTTTTATGGAGCGAAATATAATAAACTTGTGTTTCTGTTAGCCAGATCAGGGAAAATATTTTTGGAATTTTGGGGGTGGGCAGCTGCCCCACGAAATCTGCGTTTTTGATTCTCCTGAGGGCAACTGCCCACCCCTGCCCCCCGCTGGCTACGCCCATGAAATTTGATGCTCTTCATCATTTACATACTGGTATTATTTTTCCATAATACACGTTATTTTCGAGTTATGCATGAAACTTGAAAAAAAATCGAAAACATTTTGGTTTTTTGGTTCTCCTGAAGTTTCTACAAGGAAATTTTGGTAGAAAACTCGTATTATACGTCCTCATGCACTCCCGAATGAAACCCAAATATTTCATCGACTTTGGAATTGTGTCCAGATATTCCAAAAACGTATACTTGACTGCTGGACTAATTCGCGAAATTTTGTTATTGAACGACCAACACCGTAAAATTGATTCACCCCCGTGTCAGCACTATCTCTTTTCTTGTTTCTTCGAGCCTGAGTAACACGCTCGAAGACCACTTGATGCGAAATTCTGTTCTTTCAGGGAGCTAGATCCGCGAAATTGAATTAGAGTGTGCCGGCTTCGAACCTGCACAATTGGCTCTTCGTGTGGGTGGAACCGACGAAATTGTTTTTATTGGAGGGAAGAGCCTATCCCCACAAAATTGTTGTTGCTCATGAAAGAAGGCAGACCCCCTGTGACATTGGTCTTTAAATTTAGCGAACACTATGGACGTTATAAATTTTAAAGATGTAAAATCCGTGAATTCACAACTCCTTTTACTTCCATGTTCTTTTCCGTGAAGTAGCCCATTTGCCAGATCTACAAAACTTGGCCTTTGAAATATCCAAACCACCAAGATTGCTTGTTTTTATGGGGGCAAAGGCAAAATTGGTTCTCAAAACAGGTTGGGAAAACAGAAAAAATATGTTCTGTAAGTGCGGAATCCACCTTATTTGAACTGTGATAGGCCAACCGGCAGAATTTATTCTTTGAAGGCCTCAAACGGGTGAAATTGCATCATAAACATGATTTTTGAACTAGTAAACCCCGAACGGGCCAACGGGCCGGTACCAACAGATGTATTAACGAACCCTAAAGGGGTCTGTCTAAAACGCAGATCTGCAAGATTAACACCTCGCATCTGCAGATCAACACCTAAAATTCCGTAATTCAACGAAAACGGGACTATAATTGAAAAAGAAAGTTACAGTAGACCAATAATAGGCACAACATTGCCGATCGTATTTTGATGAGACAATAATTACAAGCGACTCACTCGATCAATCAGTTTTACTAAATTCGTTCAGAATTAAATTGCATGCAACAGCCAATCGTACCATTTACGAAAATTTGCTTCAATTTTGACCCTTCCTTGTTTGTACAACTGGGACTTCCCCCCGTAGCGTGCAGATATGCAGATTCATAAAAGCCTGCAGAGCAGATCGACCTTTTTGCGTTAATTGTTCAGCCTCAAAATGCATAATAGAGCTAATCCAACAATTTATGATGACTCGCCTTAATTTTGACCCCTCTTTGTCGAAAAATTGAAACTTCTCTCCCCCCCCCCCACACACCGGAAAGTGATACTTTTGGAGCTAAACTTTAAATTTTAGACCTGAGACAGTAAACAGAGCTGGCAGTTTCTCCCCACCATAAGTCTGTATGGCACAGCGGGCTAAACACGATTTGAGCTAACCCAAACCTTGCGAAAATGGGATTTTAGCGCGAAAAATCAGCAAAATCGGTCTCCAAGTTAAGCCGACCCTCGAAATCGGTTTGTCAGCAACAAACATCCGCGAATTTTTGATTTATGGTGAAACCGATGTGCGAAAATGTGTTGTTTTTTAGTGAGAAAAATCCGCAAAATTGTTTTATGGAGCGAAATATAATAAACTTGTGTTTCTGTTAGCCAGATCAGGGAAAATATTTTTGGAATTTTGGGGGTGGGCAGCTGCCCCACGAAATCTGCGTTTTTGATTCTCCTGAGGGCAACTGCCCACCCCTGCCCCCCGCTGGCTACGCCCATGAAATTTAATGCTCTTCGTCATTTACACACTGGATTATTTTTCCATAATACACGTTATTTTCGAGTTATGCATGAAACTTGAAAAAAAAATCGAAAACATTTTGGTTTTTTGGTCTCCTGAAGTTTCTACAAGGAAATTTTGGTAGAAAACTCGTATTATACGTCCTCATGCACTCCCGAATGAAACCCAAATATTTCATCGACTTTGGAATTGTGTCCAGATATTCCAAAAACGTATACTTGACTGCTGGACTAATTCGCGAAATTTTGTTATTGAACGACCAACACCGTTAAATTGATTCACCCCCGTGTCAGCACTATCTCTTTTCTTGTTTCTTCGAGCCTGAGTAACACGCTCGAAGACCACTTGATGCGAAATTCTGTTCTTTCAGGGAGCTAGATCCGCGAAATTGAATTAGAGTGTGCCGGCTTCGAACCTGCACAATTGGCTCTTCATGTGGGTGGAACGACGAAATTGTTTTTATTGGAGGGAAGAGCCTATCCCCACAAAATTGTTGTTGCTCATGAAAGAAGGCAGACCCCCTGTGACATTGGTCTTTAAATTTAGCGAACACTATGGACGTTATAAATTTTAAAGATGTAAAATCCGTGAATTCACAACTCCTTTTACTTCCATGTTCTTTTCCGTGAAGTAGCCCATTTGCCAGATCTACAAAACTTGGCCTTTGAAATATCCAAACCACCAAGATTGCTTGTTTTTATGGGGGCAAAGGCAAAATTGGTTCTCAAAACAGGTTGGGAAAACAGAAAAAAATACGTGTAAGTGCGGAATCCGCCTTATTTGAACTGTGATAGCCCAACCGGCAGAATTTATTCTTTGAAGGCCTCAAACGCGTGAAATTGCATCATAAATTTGATTTTTGAACTAGTAAACCCCGAACGGGCCAACGGGCCGGTACCAACAGATGTATTAACGAACCCTAAAGGGGTCTGTCTAAAACGCAGATCTGCAAGATTAACACCTCGCATCTGCAGATCAACACCTCAAATCTGCAGATTAACACCTAAAATTCCGTAATTCAACGAAAACGGGACTATAATTGAAAAAGAAAGTTACAGTAGACCAATAATAGGCACAACATTGCCGATCGTATTTTGATGAGACAATAATTACAAGCGACTCACTCGATCAATCAGTTTTTCTAAATTCGTTCAGAATTAAATTGCATGCAACAGCCAATCGTACCATTTACGAAAATTTGCTTCAATTTTGACCCTTCCTTGTTTGTACATCTGGGACTTCCCCCCGTAGCGTGCAGATATGCAGATTCATAAAAGCCTGCAGAGCAGATCGACCTTTTTGCGTTAATTGTTCAGCCTCAAAATGCATAATAGAGCTAATCCAACAATTTATGATGACTCGCCTTAATTTTGACCCCTCTTTGTCAGTACAAATGGGTCCTCCTAATTTGCGGACCAACATAACGAATTCTGCGGACCAGCCCATAACTCTCCGTAAAGCGTTCCGACTGGGCTGATTTTCTGTAATTACACTTTACTCCGGTGGCAGTACAAGCCATCAAAATTTGATGATGATCGGGTAATTTGCTGACCCCCCTCTCCCCACACCACACGGAGTTGAATTCTGCGGACCAGCCCATAACTCTCCGTAAAGCGTTCCGACTGGGCTGATTGTTTGCGTCATGATGCGTTCCGAAAATAAATTCACCAGTGAACTGCCCATACTAAATCTGCGCCTATAGACTTCCCATGGATCGGAAAAACTTCTTCAAAGTGTTCATTTCAAAATACTCATGAGCTTCTGTTTCATTAATTGGCAATTTTTCGGCAGAAATAACAATTTTTTAGAAAAAAGAGTGGGTTTTCTATTCAAAATTGCTGTGAGTGGGCAAGTAGTGGTTTACTTTTATTGCAAAATTAAAAATCTCCATTTCGCACATCTTTGAGGAGCTGCCGAGGCCCCAGAAATAGTTATATTTTGACGAAAATAGATAGTCCTTACAGGAAAGAGCGTGCTCTTCCCGAATGCATTGTCAAAAGTTTCAGAATGTCAGCTGGGAAGCGAGTTACTCGCATTTAGTCAAGGAAAATGATGTCATCCTAAAAAGATGCTAGAAAAATCATATCTCGAAGGGTTTTGATTTTCGGACCATGGCTTATGGGGTGTTTTCGATCGCAAATGAGGTCTACTTTTACCCAATTTTTTTTGTCACACTTATACGCACCCGCCCTGTATTTAGAGGCATTTTTTTTTTTTTTTAAATGTGAAACTTTTCTATTGCCACTTTGTTCTAATTGTTAGTTTGCATAGGCTCGCCTCCTGGCGGTTGCGGCGGTTTGAGGTGCGTGAGACGAGCTGGCAAAGGGTTGGTTCATTGATTTTCAACTTTGGGGGGAAAGCTGTGTTCAAAAGCGGAAATAAAAAGGGGAAAAACAAGCGGTCGAGAAAACGAAGTTCCGAGGTGTTGTGGCAGATAGCAGGATCTCGAGGGTGAGACGGCGGACGGCGCGGGGTCGTTATCTTCATGAAGGGCATCAGCCGGCCTCATTGCTCGTCGTAACAATAAACGACCCTCCTCCCACCATACACCATTGTCGTTGTAAGAGAGTATTTCGGAAGCCGCCCTTTTGTGCAGGCCGTCAAGGAGCTGGACCTTGCCCTTTGTGCGTGCCTAAATGTGGGTCCCACCAGTGAACGTCGTGGGTGACGGGTGAGGGCTCCGGCCGAAGGAGAGGTGCCAAGCCGGGCACACAAGGTGGAGCAGGCTTATGTGCGCTGGTGTGGAGATGGGGGTGATGTAACGGCCTAAAAAGAGCGCTATGGTATGTGAAATATAATATTGAAGAAATGAGCTCGATCCGGGGTAATTCACCGTTCGGTGAGTGAGCTCGGCCAGCTCAGGGATGAGCGAGGGACAATGGCCAGGTAGCGTCAACTTTATCCTTGAAGGAACTGCTCGCTATCCACAACACTAAGGGATTTTAGAAACATGGCCCTGGGTTTCTGACGTTCTGCGAAGTCTTTAAGGGGGAGCCGTGCCTTCGCAACCTGCCCGCGCGAATACGCTTGATCACGTGACCTCAAGCCCGTCGGGTCGAAAGGAACGTAAGTTCAATCTTGGGTAGTTTTTAAATACACAATCACTTGTCACTCTACGCTTTCTCGCGCCACTACGGTCACTCATTTGAATCTATACACTCTAAATTGGCATCCCGGTGGATCCCTGAATTAAGCCGTGGTCGGGCGTTAGAGATCCATCAATATCACTTTCACTTGTGTTAAAGTTGAATTTGATTTTTTATTAAAATTAAATTTGAGGACCGCGATTTTTGTGCATGTCTTTTTGAAAAGGCACTACTCATCTCAAGTAGCAAACATGGATCATGTTATGTTTTTTCACGTTTCACGCGAATTCACTGCTCTTTGGTTATTTGTATGGTACATTTATTTATGGCCTTTTCCTTATTGTTAGCACGATAACTCCCAAAGACATTAATTTAGCGGAAAGAGCTTCAGCCCAAAAACCAATAGTCATAAGACCTCAGGGGGTATTGAATTTGAGCCAAATAGGTCGAAGGGAAGAGGGAAAAATAGGGGTTGCAATGGTAAAGAAAATCACCACAATTCAGTTTATTCTAGAAGCATCATATTCGGTGCAAATATTTCACGTGAGACGTGAAGGTAGCTAGTCATTGGTAGTTAAGTAGTAATTGTTGGGGGGCGGGGTGAGGTGGCGATGGGGTAGGGGATGAAGTTGGGCTCAAACTCAACAGTACACATCAGTGTTGGTAGGAGGGGGGGTTGGTAATGAAAATTAATAGTATAACAAATACTGCCAATTGCGCTATAAACTCGAAAAACTTGAAGGGGGATAGTAAGGTATGACATTTGAAAGAAATTGCCGAATTCCAGTGTATTCGGATTTTGGTCCAAAATGTTGTGAAGCGATTGCCTTCTACTATCGGAGACAAAATCGAATGGTAGGCAAGGAGTAGAGAACCTATAGTTATATGCAGGCACTGACAATAACCACCATGTGTGGTCCATTAGAGTGGGAAGGGTTTATGATTGGTTGGTGAACGTAACCTACACGACCGAAGCAACGAATGAGAGATATCAAGTCTATTTGATCCGCATATGGAAGGCTGGTCGACAGAATTCAACTCGTTGTGCTGTGGGGAGAGGGGGGTCAGCAAATTACCCGATCATCATCAAATTTAGATGTCTTGTACTGCCACCGGAGTAAAGTATAATTACAGAAAATCAGCCCAGTCGGAACGCTTTACGGAGAGTTATGGGCTGGTCCGCAGAATTCAACTCCTTGAGGTGTGGGGAGAAGGGAGTCAGCAAATTACTGGATCATCATCAAATTTTGATGGCTTGTACTGCCACCGGAGTAAAGTATAATTACAGAAAATCAGCCCAGTCGGAACGCTTTACGGAGAGTTATGGGCTGGTCCGCAGAATTCAACTCCGTGTGGTGTAGTGAGAGGGGGGTCAGCAAATTACTGGATCGTCATCAAATTTTGATGGCTTGTACTGCCACCGGAGTAAAGTATAATTACAGAAAATCAGCCCAGTCGGAACGCATTATGGAGAGTTATGGGCTGGTCCGCAGAATTCAACTCCTTGAGGTGTGGGGAGAAGGGAGTCAGCAAATTACTGGATCATCATCAAATTTTGATGGCTTGTACTGCCACCGGAGTAAAGTATAATTACAGAAAATCAGCCCAGTCGGAACGCATTATGGAGAGTTATGGGCTGGTCCGTAGAATTCAACTCCGTGTGGTGTGGGGAGAGGGCCCAAGTAACACAAGAGCTCCGGTAAGCGAAGATCGTGTAGGTTTGAGCTTCCTTGAAATTTGTGTAGAGCTTCGGTGCAGAAGAAGTCTACTACCGAAACTGGAACTTCTTTAATGACATCTGTAAAGCATTATGGAAGTTATACCGACAGGTGTTACAGCGGAACATGATTTCAATTTCCAATGAGCTTCGGAAAGGCTTCACCATTCATATTTGAACTTCTGTTGCTCTTCCCTTAGTCAATGTAACCGAAGCCGTGGGAAGAAATTAGGTTAGTTCCAGAACTATTTTTAAAGAAGTCTTATGGAAATGGACATCCATTAGACTTCTTTTAGACATTGCTGTAATTTTCAACTCCCCCTTTTCAATAGTTTGGACGATCTTGAAAGAAAAGCCTGCTTCCTCTTTTTCGTCCATTTGTGCTAATCAGTTCCCGGAAAACAAGAAAATACATAATTAACATCAATTAATTCTGTTATACGCATGTAAGTACACACGGGTGTTTCAGAATAACTACAAACAAGTAAAATGGGTTAAAATATAATTGATTTGCAATCAAAAAAGCCAAATATATCATGGTCCGAAACTCAATAGTTTCCGAGGTATGATTTTTCAATCGTTATTTAGAGCAGTATCTCGCTTTTCTCAATAAAATGAGATTTTGTCGTTTCCAAACGAACTTCTGGCGCCGGATTTGCAAAGAACACATTTTTTTTTCTGTTAGGAATGACAGTTTCCGAGAGAATGAGCCATTTTTTATCACCACGACACCGGCTCAAAGCTGCGCAAACTGGAAAATGCTCAATTTCGTGATAGAAGTCAACACTAATAGCGTTTCTCATTTGCCATCTCTTCATTGGCACGTGGAGTGTATGTGACGTCATTGCACTGGCAATAAACATGTAAACACCTGGTGTGGTGTGGCTTCAAATGGAGCAGTTTTAAGCTAGCTTCATCATTATTTCTTCCTCCGTGCGGTTTATCTGTTATAAACCTAAAGTTAGGTTTACTTGCACCGTCTAATTTCTCGAGGCAGAAAATGTTGTACAAGCACTGTGCTAGCGCAGGTTGCCGTGGCAAATGGATCAAAATCTCAGTTACAAATGACAAATGGAGCGCCAAAATTCTTATCAGGACAACAACAGTGTGCACCATTGTGGAATTCTCTTGCAAATGGTTAACGCTATAGGTAAATCACGATGCACAAAAACGTTATGGTGATAAAAAAGGACTCATTCTCTCGACAACTGTCATTCCTATCAGTAAAAACGTGTTATTTTCGAATCCGGCCGCCAAAAGTTCGTCCTAAAAAACGCTTGAAAATTCTTATCAAGGAAACTATTGAGTTTCGGACTATGGTGTATTTCGCCTTCTTGATTGCAAATCAGGCCTACTTTCTCCAATTCATTTTTTTGCAGTTATTCGGAAATACCCTATTATAAGTAGGGTTGGCAGACGTCGTTGTATTTCACGGGATAGTCCCAGCTTTTGCTAATTGTCCCGCATCCTTAGACCGGTCGTCCACTGGAAGCGTTCTGAGCGACGCTACAACGAGCGTACATCCAAAAAGGCTTAAATTGATTTCACTGCAGCTAAGCATACAGTGGACGATGTCACGCGTTCAATTTGAGCCCTTGGGGTGTACGCTCGTTGTAGCGCCGCTCGAAAACGCTTCCAGTGGACGACAGACCCTTAAGGGGCCCACACACGGTCAAACATGCTTGACAAGCATGTTTGCCAACCTCGCTTGACAAGCAGATTTGATCGTGTGTGGGGTCATGTTTGAAGGTTTGAAGGATTGACATCACGTTTGACGGTTTTCAGTCACTGCCAGAAAATTTGCTCTCAAACATTTGGTTTGACAAACATGTTTGATCGTGTGTGTGTGTTTCAAACCATCAAACCTTCAAACCACAAAGAAAAAAGGGTATTGGGGTGATTTTTATGATAATGAAAAAATTGGTTTATCATAATAATCCTTTGACTAAATATAGGGTGTTTCACGAGGAAAGGACATACTTTCCTGGAAACATGGAGCATACTTGCACACTTTACGTCTATAAGATAGACAATAAGAAAAAAGAATATATTTATAAAAAATCTCTGAGCACATCTCAGCTCTTCCAAGAGATTTGCGTGGCCAAAGTACCTCTTTTCATGAGCCATTGTTTGGTCCACATAGACCTTTTCTTCTTCCTGTGGGCTTTATTTTGCGGCTTCGGCCCTGATAAGGCAATACAAATAACTCAAATGGTTAATATCCATACTTAAACATATTATGAACGCAAAATGAGCACTGCTGAAGCTTGGGCGCACGTTTGAAGTTGAAGCTTGACGACAAGTTTGACCGTGTGAGTGCGACATCAAACGTCAACATGCTTGACAAGCGAAACTAATAAAACCATGCTTGTCAAGCATGTTTGACCGTGTGTGGGCCCCTTTAGGATTGCCTTTTCAGAGGAATACGAGTGGGAGCAATAATAGGCAAGGCAGGAGAATGGATATCGACGGGTTGGAACAGACTGATCACTAGGGATCGGATTTTCATTGCGACGAATTTGTTTGCATTAAATTGCATATTTGGGGGATAGCAGCAGGAAAACGTATAAAATTACTTATTTTTTCAAGAAAATAAAATATTCCTGATCTGACCACACAGTGCATAAACGCCCAACGCGTTCATTTTTTATTATTGACGCACAAAAAATATTCTAGAACAAAAAATTAGTGTACGTTGAAAAGTGCGGCGTGGGACAGAGTTGAAATAACAGCCAAACGCAACTCCCGATGAAAACTGCATGCTTCAGCGAGAAAACCGCTTATTGTAGGCTCAGCGAGCGGCCCAAAATACGCTACTCTTTTTTCGTTTGAGAACAAGGATTGTTTTTTTCAGCTTTTCATACCATTACTTCTTAGCTTAGTTCGTTTTTAGCTTGATTCGTTAGAACGAATCACTTTAGCAAGTAAACTGAACGCATTCGCCAGGGAGTTTGAAAACGTTTTCAAACGGACTAACTGTTACTTTGAATATCTGGCCTTTTTTTGTTTGTATTTGTCGAGGTTTAAAGCGCCCCATGCACTGTCAGTTTAACTGAAGGCAATCGTGAGGCCGTCGTTCGGGGTTACCCACACATTTTCAGTTAATCTGAAGGCCATGGACTGCAGTCCACGTGCAGTCCGTGAAAACTGAAGGTGTGTGGCCGTAGGACCGGCTAGGATCGGACGTGAGATCGTTGATTGACAGTGTATGATACCCGTCGATTTTGGCCGGACGGTCGCCTCTTGAGGCGACGGCCTACTCAGTGAAGTCAAAATCCAATCGACCGTCCGAACAACACAAAATAAAAAACATGAACCCAAACGCAGAACGGCGGCTGCACCCTTCACCTTCCCTTCCGCCACAGTTGTAGATTGTAGGATAAGTGATTTTTTTATTTCACCCCAAATCAAAAATCGGGTGCTTCTTAAAGGGGGACGTTTAATTTTTAACTACCGGATGGACAAAATTCAGCTAACTCAACGTAGGTAATAATATAACTTTCAATGGTTCCGTTCAAATTATATTCTGCACTTTGAGTTGTGAATGCTATGAGGAGAGCTTTTCACAATGTCTCCAACTCAACGAGGTAACTCATCGGAAGAGTTTAGGACTCACACGTAGGGTTGCCAGATTTGAAAAGCTGGAAAACCGGCCTATACATATACAGGGTGTTTCTGAAATGGATGTCAATATTTAGTCTGGTGGTTCTACGTCACAAATGCGTCAAAACAAGTGATATTGACCCTAGTACGATTCCTAATAGTTTCCGAGATATTCACGGATTTAGTAGTTTTCAAAATGACCTTGTTTTCTTGAAGAAAATCGTCCGTACCTTAGCAACCAGGCGAGTCACGTCAAATCTGATGACACCGTTGGAAATTCCAGACTTATTTCTACGTCGTTTAGTGTTATTTGCTTGAATTTCTCCCACTCCTGCTGAGAAATTCCGCGTCAAAATTGAAATTGTTTACAATACTACCCATGCTGACTAGGTTTTGAAGTCGATTTTCTCAGCAACAAGTGGTTCACACGATGACCTTTTTTCAGAAAAGTTGGCGCATGGTGTCAGCATCATTATGGTATCTTGACGTCACCTTCCATCTCGGATAATTTTTCGATTATTCCAAAATGATTGCTGAAAAATCCGTTTTAGTTCTCATTACTCAAATAGTCTTTCTTCACGAATAACTCGAGAAAAACACGATGAATGTTTGCCATCCATTCTTGACTAAAAAGGGCCTCTGAAAGTAAACATTTAAAAATTATAAAGGACTCAACTGTGCTGAAGACACACTATAGGTGATGACAAAGAACAAGTTGTGGTTTAGGCCTATAAAGAAATGTCCTTATTAATCGTTATTATTCATCCTTATTAATAGTAGTCACGGAAGACCCGGCTCTGAGGACCATTCAACGTTTAATGAGGACATTTCTTTTAGGCCTAAATCACCACTTGTTCTGTGTTACCACCCGCTGTGTCTTCAGCACAGTTGAGTTCTTCATGATTTGAAAATATTCACGTTCAGAGGCCCTTTTTAGTCAAGAATGGATAGCAAAAATTTATCAAGTTTTTTATCGAGTTATTCATGAAGAAGGATTATTGGAGTAATGAGCACCAAAAGCAATAATCGGAAAAATATCCGAAATGGAAGGTGATGTCAAGATACCATAATGATGCTGACACCATGCGCCAACTTTTCTGAAAAAAGGTCATCTTGGAAACCACTTGTTGCTGAGAAAATCGACTTCAAAACCTAGCCAGCATGGGTAATATTGTAAACAATTTCAAGTTTGACGCGGAATTTCTCAGCAGGAGTGGGAGAAATTCAAGCAAAAAACACTAAACGACATAGAAAAAAGTCTGACCTTTCCAACGGTGCCATCAGATTTGACGTGACTCGCCTGGTTGCTAAGGTACGGACGATTTTCTTCAAGAAAACAAGGTCATTTTGAAAACTACTAAATCCGTGAATATCTCGGAGACTATTAGGAATCGTACTAGGGTCAATATGAATTTTTTTGACGCATTTGTGATGTAGAACCACCAGCCTAAATATTGACATCCATTTCAGAAACACCCTGTATACGTATACACAAGTCGTGTATTATACAGGGTGGAAGGGGATAAGTGTGACAAAAATTTTTGGGTGATAGTAGGCCTCATTTGCGACCGAAATTACCATATACACCATGGTCCGAAAATCAATACCCTTCGAGATATGATTTTTCTAACGATTTTCAAGGCTTACATCATTTTTTTTAACTAACGGCGAGAAACTCGCATGTTATTTGAATTTTTGCAACTTTTGGTGATGGATTCGGAAAGAGCACACTATGTTCTGTCGGGATTAGCCATTTTCGATCGACGTTAACTATTTTATGTGCCCTTAAATGGGGCTCAAAGTCGTGCAAATCGGGGAATTAATTTTTTTCAAAAAAAGTCAGTCCCCGTTTGTCCACACTAAATCTGAGTGAACGGACAACCCGTGATTCAGAAAAACATCTTCAAAGTGTCCTTTACAAAAACAGTCATAAGCGTTTTCTTAGTTGTTTGGAGATTTTTCGTCAGAAATGACGATTTCTTAGAAAAAATAATGATTTTTCTCTTCAAAATCGCTTGTTTTGACCTGAGAAATTTGAACAAGTTTTGTGATGTTAACGTGATAAACAGCACTAAAACCTAATCCAAAGCTATACGTTGAATCAAACTGCTTATGCCCGCCTACCAAAGTAACGAAAAATGTCGCTCCGGCAGCTGGGGTGTCGGACTGTCGGATAGAGTACATTTCACGAAATACGAATTTCGTTAATTCAACTAAATTTGCGATTATTCAGCAAGAATGGCTATAAAAATGTAGAGTAGCAACGTGAAATGTTAATTAATTGCGAATAATAGCTAAATAACTAAAAACGTCGAAACTTGTAGTAGTGTAATGCACTTAACCCGACAGCCAGCGGCCGGAGCGACATTTTTTGTTACTTTGGTAGACGGGCATAATCAGTTTGATTCAACGTATAGCTTTGGATTTGGTTTTAGTGCTTTTTATCACGTTAAAATCACAAAACTTGTTCAATTTTTTCAGGTCAAAACAAGCGATTTTGAAGAGAAAAATCATTATTTTTTCTAAGAAATCGTCATTCCTGACGAAAAATTTCCAAATAACTAAGAAAACGCTTATGACTATTTTTGTAAAGGACACTTTGAAGGTGTTTTTCTGAATCACGGGTTGTCCGTTCACTCAGATTTAGTGTGGACAAACGGGGACTGACTTTTTTTGAAAAAAATTAATTCCCCGATTTGCACGACTTTGAGCCCCATTTAAGGGCACATAAAATAGTTAACGTCGATCGAAAATGGCTAATCCTGACAGAACATAGTGTGCTCTTTCCGAATCCATCACCAAAAGTTAAAAAAATTCAAATAAAATGCGAGTTTCTCGCCGTTAGTTAAAAAAAATTATGTAAGCCTTAAAAATCGTTAGAAAAATCATATCTCGAAGGGTATTGATTTTCGGACCGTGGTGTATATGGTAATTTCGGTCGCAAATGAGGCCTACTATCACCCAAAAATTTTTGTCACACTTATCCCCTTCCACCCTGTATAAATATATACCGGGTGACACATAGTGTTGAATCGATACCAACAAAGTATCGATACTTTACTCATTTGAAGTATCGAATGGGAAGTATTGAATGGTACTTGGTATCGAATGAAAAGTATGGATACTCATATAACTTGTTTACAGTATCGTATAAAAAGTATCGATATATACTCGGTATCGGTACAGAAGTACCAATACCAAAAGTACTTGGTATTGATTCAAAAGTATCGATACCGTAGTGGTATCGATTCAACAAGCTTGTAATAAAACCCCTCCACCACCAACCAACAAAAGCCAAAAGCACTACCATCTCTAATGATTTATCGAGTCGTATATCACTACTCCCTTATACAAATACAGATTCATTTTAATTGAAACACAATGACTACTTAAGCTCGATGCACGCTATGCAACTTTTGAAATAGGATTGCCTACCGATTTTAAAAAATATCCGGTCACTACCGGGGACCATATATTTCCTTTCGACCTCCAAATAAATAGCAATCATGCTACGAAAAATGCATAGTGTGCACCGACCTTATAACTCTCTTACTTAACCGATACTTTTACGATACCGAATGAATATACCCGATACCGAATATCTACTCATTTGAAACAATACCCATTCGATACCGAGTAACAGTACTCATTTGAATCAATACCCATTCGATACCGAGTAAAAGTACTCATTTGAATCAATACCCATTCGATACCGAGTAAAAGTACTCATTTGAATCAATACCCATTCGATACCGAGTAAAAGTACTCATTTGAATCAATACCCATTCGATACCGAGTAAAAGTACTCATTTGAATCAATACCCATTCGATACCGAGTAAAAGTACTCATTTGAATCAATACCCATTCGATACCGAGTAAAAGTACTCATTTGAATCAATACCCATTCGATACCGAGTAAAAGTACTCATTTGAATCAATACCCATTCGATACCGAGTAAAAGTACTCATTTGAATCAATACCCATTCGATACCGAGTAAAAGTACTCATTTGAATCAATACCCATTCGATACCAAGTAAAAGTACTCATTTGAATCAATACCCATTCGATACCTAGTATTTACTTGTTTGAATCAATACCCATTCGATACCGAGTAAAAGTACTCATTTGAAACGATACCGAATCAGTACCCATTCAATACCGAGTAAAAGTACTCGAATGGGTATTGATTCAAGCGAGTAAATACTCGGTATCGAATGGGTATCGATTCGGTATCGTTTCAAATGAGTACTTTTACTCGGTATCGAATGGGTATCGTTTCAAATGAGTACTTTTACTCGGTATCGAATGGGTATAGATTCAAACAAGTAAATACTCGGTATCGAATGAATATTGATTCAAATGAGTACTTTTACTCGTTATCGAATGGGTATTGATTCAAACGAGTAAATACTCGGTATCGAATGGGTATTGATTCAAATGAGTACTTTTATTCGGTATCGAATGGGTATTGCTTGAAATGAGTACTTTTACTCGGTATCGAATGGGTATCGTTTCAAATGAGTCCTTTTACTCGGTATCGAATGGGTATTGATTCAGTATCGTACTAGTTTTAATCAATACCCATTCGATACCAATTAAAGTACCTACTCATTTCAAACGGTACGTTTCCGATGCCGGGAGTTCACGTGTTTAAATTGATTTAAAAAAATTAAAATTAAAAAATATTCGGTATTGATTAAAAATTATCGAATCGTACTCAGTATCGAATGAAAAGTATCGATTCCTGAAGTACTCATTTCCCTGTATCGAACCAAAGTATCGAAATAGTACTTGGAATCGAAAAAAGTATCGGTACCAAAACTACTGGGTATCGATTGAAAAGTATCGATACTTTACTCTATTTACTGGTATCGATTCAACACTAGTGACACACTGTAAATTGAACACAGGCCACTCCCACGCGCGGACAAAAATTAATTGACTGTGAAAGTGTGAACCAGTGTGTGTATGTTCACAAAGGCTAGGTTCAATTTGAGGAGGGCCTTATAGCGTTTTCGATTCCCCAAAAAATCTGCCTCACGACAGTAAATTTCTACGCGTTTTCTCTTAATTAAATATGTTAATGTAGAAGACGGATGGAAATAGGGTTGCCAGATGACCGGTTTTCGACCGGCCTGACCGGTTTTGGAAGTCCGAGGCCGGATGCCGGCCGGACCCTCGACCGGCCTTAAGTAAAGCCGGTTTTCGGATTTGCTCATTTTGTAATAATTTTTCCTCATTAAATTATTCGTAAGGGAACTTAGCGACAAGATTTTATTTCTTTAAAACGTCGGGGATGATTTCGTGACTTTCGTGTGACTTGTGCAGGCCGGCACCGCGCTAACTCTCAGCCTAGGTAGGGCCTATTGTATTGTCAGTTCCAGCGGTTCAGTCACTGTATTGTTGTGTTGTCGTGGGGGAAAGAGATGGCCAAGCGCGGATCCAGAGTCAGCTTAAGGAGGGGGCCACATTATGACTCCATTCGGCCCTCGCACCTACCAATACCACACGTCAAACCGTTCCTAGACAGACACAGTTCTCAATCTCCGATAATTGAAACATCGGAAAATTGAGGAAACCCAAACGCCGGAAAAGTGGGGGGGGGGGAGAAACAACATTCAACATTCAATATGTAACGTGAACTATTAGTCTGGCAAAAATATGCCTCCCGCCGAATAAAGTGTACTCAGCGCAGTGATGCAGAGGAAGGTCTTATAAGCCCCATGGCTAACACTGCAATTGTGACCCTCAAAATTGGGTTTTTTAGTGAGTGAAATCATGGAAATTACATTTTTATTGAGTGAAACCAGCTAAAAACGGTTGTTAGTGCGAAAAACCGACGCAAAAAGTCACTGAAGTAGGCCACCTAGAGAAATTGCTTTACTGGCAAACAAATGTTCCGAGATTAGCTGTTCATAAAATTGACAGTCTCCTCATGGAATTAATAATTTCCACACAAAATTGATAATTTCCTCATAAAATTGACAATTTCCTCATAAAATTGACAATTTCCTCATAAAATTGACAATTTACTGATAAAATTGACAATTTACTGATAAAATTGACAATTTACTCATAAAATTGACAATTTCCTCATAAAATTGACAATTTACTCATAAAATTGACAATTTACTCTTAAAATTGATCATTTCCGCGTACAATCGGCTATTCATACTAAAAATAACAAGTTTAAAGCCAAAATAACGATCACCAATTACTGTATTAACAATAATCACCAAAAGGGTAATTGCCTATCGAGAAATGGTTGAAATTAATAACTTTTAATTTTTTGGTTCCAAGGACCAAAAATTCCTCAATTTGGGGATAAGTTTTAATTTCTTCGTGAAATTGACAATTACAGTTCCAAACTGAGAATTTCTGCTTCAAATTGACAAAGTTTTAATTAAATTGACAATGCGCCAATAAAAATGTCAATTGCTAATAAAAACGAAAATTTTCTCGTGAAAATAACAATTTCGTCCTACTAACAATTCCACATAAAATTGACAATTTCCTCATAAAACTGACCATTTCGTCGTAAAATAGATAATATCCCAACAAAATTGATGATTTCCTCGTAAAATTGACAATTTCCTCATAAAATATACAATTTTCGCATAAAATTGACAACTTTCTCACAAAATGGGCGATTTCTTCATATAATTGACGATTTCCGTACCAAATTGTCAATTTCATAAAGTAGACAATATCCTGTTGAAATTGATTATTTCCTCGTAAAATTGACAGTTTCCTCATAAAATATACAATTTACCCATAAAATTGTCAATTTCCTCTTTTTTTTTTTTTTTTTTTTTTTTTTTTTTTTTTTTTTTTTTTTTAATGCTTGTGCTTTGTAGCCACTAGCAAAATTTCCTCTTAATATAGGCAATTTCCAAAATGGACAATTTCCTCACGAAATTGACGATTTCCGTGTAAAATTGGCAATTTTCTCATAAAATACATAATTTAATTGAAAAATTGACAATTTTCTCATAAATTGGACGATTTCCTCATGAAATTGTCAATTTCTTCATAAAATAGACAATTTACCATAAAATGTATTAGTTCTTCATAAAAGTAACAATTTGCGGAGGGGAAGCATTATGTCCCACGGCTACCACTGCGATTGTAACCATAAAAATTGGGTTTTTTAGTGAGCGAAATCCAGGAAATTACTTTTTTTATTGAGTGAGACCGGCTAAAAACGGTTCTTAGTGCAAAAAATCGGCGCAATCAGTCACTGAAGTTTGCCAACCAGCCTAAATTTGTTTACTGGCAAACAAATTTTCCGAGATTAGCTGTTCATCATATTGACAATCTCCTCATGAACTTGACAATTTCCTCATAAAATTGACAATTTCCTCACAAAACATATAACTTCCTGATAAAATTCACGATTTCCGTCTGGAAATTGGATATTTCCTCATCAAATCGACAATTTTCTCATGAAATTGACAATTTCCTCATAAAATTGACAATTTCTTCATAAAATTGTCAATTTCCTCATAAAACATATAATTACCTGATAAAATCCATGATTTCCTAATAAAATTGACAATTTCCTCATAAAATAGACAATTTCCTCATAAAATTGGATATTTCCTCACAAAATTGACAATCTCCTCATAAAATTGACAATTTCTTCATAAAATTGTCAATTTCCTCATACAACATATAATTTCCTAATAAAATTCACGGTTCCCTCATAAAATAGACAATTTCTCCGTAACATTGATTATTTCCTCGTGAAATTGACAATTTCTCTATATAATTGACAATTTTCCCATAAAATTGATAATTTCGAAACGATCTACTGCGAAACTACTGCATTAACAAAAATCATAAAAAGGGCAATTGCCCATTGAGTCAAGGGGCAAAATTAATAAGTTCCAAAAGGACGAAAAATAAATAATTTTCTAGTGAATTGACAATTTCCACGTCAAATTAACAATGCCTGCTTCAAATTGACACGTTTTTAATTAAATTGACTATGCGCTAATAAAATTGACGATTTCGTCCTAAAATTAACGATTCCTAGTTACGATTTTCTCTTGAAATGAGCAATTTCCAATTCGAACTAACAATTGCCTTACAAAATTGGAAATTCATTCGAAAGGGGCAATTTTCTCATTATATTCATAATTCTTCATACAATATGTCATTTTCTTCATAAAATTGACTATTTCCTTATTGAACTGAAGATGGACTCATCAAATTGATACTTTTTAGACTGAAAATTACCTCATAAAGTCAACCATTATGCTCATAAGGTTAAGATGTCTTATAAAATTGAAAGTTTTCTCATAAAACAGACAATTTCGTTATGAAATTGACAATTTTTTAGTGAAACCGACGAGCTCTTGGTGAAGCATTTCGCATATTTGTTGCCTTTGGCGCGGCCTTTCACGTAAATTTTGCCTTGAATGTGGCGATTCAAGTGAGTGTTTGCCCGGAATGTTTGCGTTTTGCCCGCCGCCGTGGGGCATTTCGCGCGGTTCACTCGTTGTGCCGCGGCCTTTCTAAACAGTTTTTTTTTTTCCTCACAATGTGACGTTTCGCTTATAAGTTTGCCCTTGGCGTCACCTTTCTCATAAATTTTGCCCTTGAAGTGGTGGCGTTCAACGTCAATTTTCTTCTGTGAGACCATTCGCGAGAGTTTTCCCCTTGAGTAAATCAGTATTTCGCATCTCTCGAGACCCTCGGACCTAAGAGAAAATGACCCTAAAATTAAGGTGAGGAGGTTTTGATGATTTTTTTTTTTCGCAAGTGACCTCGACTCCAAGGGAGGGGCCATGGCCGCCACTGGAGATGGCCCGGAGTTGAATAGTTCCTGGTCGCCGCGGTGTCTTGGTGGTCTAAGAGCCGTACCGGAGATACGGTGTCCGCCGGGTTCGATTCCCGCTCCGTGGCAGGTTCTTTTTCTCACATTAACGTATTTAATTAAGAGAAAACGTATGGAAATTTACTGTCTCGAGGCAGATTTTTTGGGGAATCGAAAACGCTATTAGGCCCTCCTCAAATTGAACCTGTGAACATACACATACTGGTTCACACATTCACAGTCAATTATTTTTTGTCCGCGCATGGGAGTGGCCTGGGTTCAATTTACAGTGGGTCTCCCGGTATATATTTATGTAATACACGACTTGTATATATATGTATTGGCCGGTTTTCGAGCTTTTCAAATCTGGCAACCCTAGATGGAAATGAACTGCCCAGAGCAGAATTTCACGCAAATGGACTACTCTGATTAAAGGTCACCGCACGCTGTCAAGCATACAATACAGTGACTGAACCGCTGGAACTTATAATACAAGAGGCCCTACCTAGGCTGAGAGTTAGCGCGGTGCCGGCCTGCACAAGTCACACGAAAGTCACGAAATCATCCCCGACGTCTTTAAGAAATAAAATCTTGTCGCTAAGTTCCCTTACGAATAGTTTAATGAGGAAAAATTAAGAAAAAATTAATACAAAAAGAGCAAATCCGAAAACCGGCTTTACTTAAGGCCGGTCGATGGTCCGGCCGGCATCCGGCCTCGGACTTCCAAAACCGGCCAGGCCGGTCGAAAACCGGTCATCTGGCAACCCTACTCACACGTAAAAGAGGCAGGTTCGATCCTAGCATCGGGGAAGTTTTCTGGAAATAAATGTAAGAAATGTGAATGTAATACGTTAAATGAGTAATTACAGAAAAGTCTTCGTCCCCTAGCACACTCACGATATCTAACAAATAACATGACACTCGAATTAATTTTTTTTTTTGTATTTATTGTTATTTTACCACTGAGTTTCGGTAAAGCTTGCAATACAACCTTCTGGAGACCTAAAAGAAATTTGCTTATCGAAGTCTACCCGCAATTTTTCTTCTCCGTTGAGTTTCGCTACTAGGCTCCTTTAAACCTGTTTAAGGCCTACTGCAGGTCCCTTATAGAAGCTGATGTCTCTGTAAAGTCATCCTATCTTCCTCTTATAGGTCCATCCGAAGCTCTCTACAACTTCGGTAATAATGGAAACCTTCAGCCCTTTTGGTCTTATAGAACGCTATTGCAAGTTTT
This sequence comes from Corythucha ciliata, assembly GCA_038030265.1. Lineage (NCBI taxonomy): Eukaryota > Metazoa > Arthropoda > Insecta > Hemiptera > Tingidae > Corythucha > Corythucha ciliata. Next base: position 56,116,625 of record CM075938.1, read on the forward strand.
TCAGAAATAGTTGTGCTTCTGTAAACAGCTTCTGTTAGACTTACGCGAAGTACTACCGAAGTCGAATTGTTAGTTGGGGGGGGGGGGTCAGCAAATTACTGGATCGTCATCAAATTTTGATGGCTTGTACTGCCACCGGAGTAAAGTATAATTACAGAAAATCAGCCCAGTCGGAACGCTTTAAGGAGAGTTATGGGCTGGTCCGCAGAATTCGTTATGTTGGTCCGCAAATTAGGAGGACCCAATACAACTGGCACTTCCCTCCGTAGCGTGCAGAGTCATCATAAATCGTTGGATTAGCTCTATTATGCATTTTGAGGCTGAAAAATTAACGCTAAGTGGCCGATCTGCATGCTTTTATGAATCTGCAGATCTGCACGCTACGGGGGGAAGTGCCAGTTGTACAGACAAGGAAGGATCAAAATTGAAGCAAATTTTCGTAAATGGTATGGTGGCAAAACTGATTGATCGAGTGAGTCGCTTAATTATTGTCTCATCGAAATACGATCGGCAATGTTGTGCCTATTATTGGTCTACTGTAGCTTTCTTTTTCATTTATAGTCCCGTTTTCATTGAATTACGGAATTTTAGGTGTTAATCTGCAGATGCGAAGTGTTAGTCTTGCAGATCCGCAGATCTGCGTTTTAGACAGACCCGCCCTTAAGTACTCTACTCGATAGAATGGGTTACGTATGCAACAAGTGGCTTGAGCCTTGACTGTTATTAACTGCCAACGTACCTGACAATTCCTGCAGCTTAGAAAATGACAACAGGTATAGATCGTTGAGTTCATCCAGGTACTCGACACCATCAAGAACCTAAGAGCATGGCGAACAGTTAATTACTATCCTCTTCATTCATAAAAACTTCAGGAAAGACAAATTACAATAATTAACGAGTCATTGTCGTTGAAAGTACCCCTTTTCCGTGCTACATTCAACTGTGAAATGGCGTCCATAAAGTTGTCAATCTTTCCCGTCCAACTCGACCCCAACAGCTGCGACAGCATTGTTTCGAACAGAAGACGTTGAGTGTAGCATTCCACACAATTGACGAAGGCAACTCGGGCTTGAACCGACTTTATAAAATAGCGAACGACGCTTGTTTTACCCACGCCCGAGTGACCGTGGATAAAAACGGGCGACGGAAGTGGTTCCCCCGGCTGTTTTTAGGGGGTGTGTAAAACGACAATTAAAAAATACCGAGTTTCTGATAGAAAAAGTTGTCAACTTACCGAGCTGTACAACTGTTGAAGGAGTTTGATTTGTTTTTCACGGCCGGGAAACTTTCGAATTACCGTGGAAATGTCGAGCATTTTTCTGGCTGAACAACGTTCTTCTTGTTATCCACGAAAACTTTATCACGGTACAGCACGCTGTTTGGGCGGACTGCGAGCGTTTTTAGCGCGGCACTCCCGCTTCCTGGCGGGCGATTGAAAAACTTCATTGGCGGCAACAAGCTCAAGGATAATCTTTTTCACCGGCCGCGTTTACGAGCCTCCACTAAAATGACGAATTTAACCGAAACTGAGGCTCCATAAAACTAAGAAGAAAATGTCATTTAAACTGGCTCCAGAAACGAATGATCTCGCAGTCTTCATCAAAGAGTGTAAGACCTTAAGGGGGCGTACTAGTACTACCCCTCGCCCATCATCCCCTCACCGTTTTACGCGCAAAGTATTAGGAATATATCATTTTTTATGGTCTCATACGAAACCTTGTAGTCCTGAGACTTGCCCATTTAAAATTAGAGGAAAGTCAGAATTGAAATTCGGGCTCTGCTGGGCAAGTCTCAATTCCAAATGAACTTTGTGCGTGAAACGGTGAGGGGTTAATGGGCGAGGGGTAGTACTTGCATGCCCCCTTAAGGGACGGGGTTAATGGCTTTAGGAACTCAAAGGATTAAGTACCTTAGAAATGAAGGCACGCTGTAAGTTCAGGTACTCAGAAAATGCAGGGGGACGGGTCCCCAAAAGGAACAGAAGAGTAGGAAGTAATAAAAGAAAGATTTATTAATATCTACAGTCTAAAATATTTCAACTTTGCTTGTTAAACTTTTTCTTGGTGGCTTCTTTCTTTTTGTCAAATTTTTGCTTCGTCTTATTCTTCAAAGCGGCGCTTTTGTCCTGAGCTGGCTGCTGTGGAGACTTCTTCCCGGGCGAGCCAGCACCTTGGAATGGTTTCTGCTGATTACTGCCACCCTTGTTAAATGGTTTCTTCGTGTTTTGCTGTCCTTGACCGCCGAATTTCCGTTTCTGACCCTGTTTCTGTTGTTGACCGTGCGGTTGATCTTTTTTCTGTTTCACCGGATCAACCAGTTCAATTGTGACGACGCCCTGTCCCACCTGGGACCCGCTCTTACCGACGATTTTTTTAGCCGAGTCGGGACTTTCAAATTCAACGGTGGCCGCATAGTCGGAGTCCGCCTTCTTTTTCAACATCATACTAGCGATGTCGTCGCAGTCGTTTAACAAGTCCTTCAGGGATTTGGCCGCTCCAAAAATACCACCTTTGCCTGGTTTGATGTGGTCAACGGATACTGTTCGCGAGGTGTCGCCAGCAAGGCGAACGACAATTTCACGGCCTTCGACTTGAGTGCCGGACTTTTTGAGAGCTTTTTGAACGGAGTCGCTTTCGGCAAAATTCACAACGGCGGAACCGCGAGGTTTGCCCATAGTGTTTCTGGCAATAGCGACGCTTTCGACAGCACCACAATCGGCAAAAAGCCGTTTGATATTCTCCTCGGTGACCGTGGAAAACGGCATATTACCTACGTAGACTGCTTTGCTGCGATCAACATCGTGGGGGGTCGTTTCTGTCTTGTTAGCGCCCTTTACCGAGCGTTTCGCCACCTTGATAGCTTTTCCCACCAGTTTCGCGCCGTTTTTTTTCAAAGCTGCTTCGAGCGACTCGTCGTCGACGAAACTCACGAATCCATATCCTTTGCTCATCTTTGTTCTTGGGTCCTTGACTATTACGAGGCTTTCTATTTCACCACAGCCTGAAAAGAATTTTCGAACGTCGTCTTCAGTCACACCAGCAGCTATATTACCGATGAAAATCGACTTCGACGCGTCATTAGCAGCCGTCGGAGACTTCTCTCCGTTAGTCTTCGCCGCTTTAGGAGAAGCTTGTTCGGCTGAAATTAAGTTCTTTTAAGTCAACGTTCTCATAAGAGAAAAAAAGACAAAAAGCTACTTACCTTTTTTAGGCGTTTTCTTTCCAGTCACCGGTTTGGAACTCACAAGAGCTGGAGCCTCATCAGACTCGTCTTCGTCATCATCATCATCATCATCCTCCTCCTCGTCGTCGTCGTCAACTTCCATTTTAGAGGCACCCTTTTTACCTTTCAAAAGAGCATCAACTGGGCTTCCTTCTTCAGCCTCAGAGTCAGAATCGTCCGACAAAGGTCCAAACTCTTCACCGTCCAAACCGAAATCCTCGTCGCTGTCAACGTCGGACTCTGAAAGATCCTCAAGACGCTTCTTAGGTGCACCCTTTTTCCCTTTCATCGCCGCCGCTCCACCGGCCTTCTTGGCGGGCGTGGGTTTCTTGTTGGACTTCATCACGCCCGCGGGTGGCGTCTTGCCGATTTTAGGGCTTTGAGTTAAACCGACCGATTTCTTACCACTTTTCGGAGGGTTCGGAGTCTTCTGTTTACCGACAGGAGTTTTTTTAACAGCTGGAGATTTCATTTTCATTGTTGATCGCGAAAATACTATTTTTACCACGTTTTCTTCAACTCAGATATACAAACTTACGAAGCTCACAACACTACCGGGTCGAGGGGTTCTCTCACGTGCACTTGAAGACAACCTCAAAAGTATTCGGAGAACACGCTGCGATCACAAGTTAGGCAACCTAACTGTGTGGAGGGGATGATGATTGAGCGGGGAGTGGGGGCAATAACGTTAATTTAAAAATAAATTCCTTCCTAAACTCATTAATTCATTCGATAAAATAGAAAAAAGAACCTACTCAATGCCCTACGTAAATACAAAAGGGCAAAAAAGAGATAAAAACCCCAAGACAGTCGTGAAGAACGACGCCTGCGCTATTAACTTTGGCGCGAAGAGGAGCCTGCAAAAGTAACGAATCGAAAACCCATTAAAGTTTAATTACCAAATGGACAGGGGCGGATACAGGGGGTGGGCGATCGGGCTGAGCCCGAAGGGCCGGAGGCCCCGAGGACCAGTGCGGCCGGAGGGCCGATGCCTGCCCCCCCCCCCAACTCTTTGACGGGTCCTAGTCATCCTGAGAAAGCTGGTAACTACAAATTATTTTTTCTCGGTAATGGTCCTTAAGGTAAGCCTACAGAGTCCCGGAACTGGCCTATTATAGGTACAATGAGAAAATTGAGAAAACCTGTCAAGTAGGGTTTTCTTAAAACCGGGACAACCTTCAACCCATGACTCAAGACACAAGGCTGTTTTATAGCGTATAGATTAGCAGTTGGCTAAAAATTCACTCATTGAGAACACCTACTCTAAAGGCGTGCCGCAGCAGTTTGTGCCTAACTCTCATGCTGCATACATTTTTCCCATAATTTGCTGTCTTATACCTATCTGCACCGATACCGATTTTATGGTCCCGTGGCAATCTTCAGGGAACTGGGCGTTAGGACTTGATCGGGGACTTAGGCATACTACCTCGTTAGATTCAGCTCAGCTAAGCAAATTGTGATCTTTGTGTGTAAATTTTTCTCTTCCACCCAGGGGCGCCGCGCCGTGTCCTTAGGGGCGCGTCTAGCAAAATGAGCAGGGGAGAAGGCAGGTGGACGACGAAAAATGACCTAAGAAGCCCATTTGACTTATGAATATTTCAAAACTATAAAATAGCCGAAAATTGAAGTTATTTTTCAATTTTAGCCGTGGATTAACGAGCTTTTCCTCTACACTTTGTCCGCGAATAGTGATTTTCCTTAATTTTAGCTGCGAAGTAGCGTTTTTATCCTATGTTAGCGATTTTCTCAATTTTTGCCATGAATTGAAGTTTTCCTCGATTTTTGCAGCAAATTATCGATTTTTTACCTTTTTAGCAGTGAATTAGCACTTTGAGCTGCAAGTATAGCGTTTTCGTTGATTTCAGCCGCGCTAATTAATTAATTAATTTCTTAATATTGACCGCAATTTTTTTTTCAACTTTTAGCTATAGACAAGCGCTTTTTTTCAGGTATACGTCCAAAGTTGCCTTCAGAAGCAACAGATTATTGTCTTTTGCTGAATTTTAGCCCCGAGTCAGCGTTATTACTAAATTTTAGTCGTGAATTGGCGTTTTCTCTAATATAGCCGTCAATTAGCCGATTTTTTTCATTGGAATCCGCGAATGAACGTTTTTTCTAGACTATCCGCAAATCATCGGACTTTTTACAAATTTTCGCTGCCAATTAATTATCTATTCTTTTCAATTAAGTCCGCGACATTAGATTGTTCCAAGTTTAGCCGCTAAGTAGCGCTTTTTGTCAAACTTCGTTAGAGAAGCTATTTTTCTCAATTTTTGCCGTGGATTAGCTATGTCCCAATTTTAGCAGCTAATTAGCCATTCTTCTCAATTTCCGTCGTGAGTTAGCATTTTTCGAAAATTAGCTGTGAATTGTGACTTTTCACTTTTTTATCAGTGAACGGGCATTTTTTTTGCAATTTCAGATGCGAACTTGTCATTTTTCTCAATTTTAGCCCCGAATTAGCGTGTTTTTTTCTATCGTATAGCCTTAGCGGTTTTTTTTTCCTTTTAGCGCTTTCAGAGAAGCCAAAACTGCTTCACGTCTCAATTTTACCAACAGCAAATTAGCGTTTTTTCTTCATTTTAGGCATAAAGTGGCATCTATACACCGCGAATCAGCTATTTTTCTCAATTTCGGTCTGGATGTTTCATCGAGATACCGCGAATGAAGGCTTTTGAACAGTTTTGGCCACAAATACTAGCGATTTTTCCCAACTTTTTGCAGCCGTTGGTACTTTGCCTGCAAGAATAGCATATTAGTACGCCTTCTCATCTTTATCCGCTTGCGGACCTAAGAAAAGCAAACTGGGGAGCAGCGTATTCTCTCTATTTTAGCCGCGAAGTTACCCCCAGAAGGCTGCATTTTCTCTCTTTTCGCTTTTGTGGGCTAAATGGATTATTCAGCTACACTCCTTGCTGATCACCTGCAAGCACTCCATCCTGGGTCGGATGGATTGAAAATCGTCGAAAGGAGCCAATATCGCTGTCAAACTGCATGCCAAAAACTCGTTTTCACGAACCTACAAACATGAACATAAGCTATGTCTTCACTTGTGCCTTTTTGCGTGCGTCAGAGGCGTCATAGCAGGCGATGTGTTGAACGTGAGGAATGCGCTATTGCATGCCTCAAAAAGCTGAAAGGATATCAGAAATTGCGTGCATTGCTTGCGTGCATGCGTTGTTGAAAGTTGCAAAGGCGTGTTGAATTGAAAGAGGAAGACGAAAGCGCACAAGTGGAGACATAGCTAAAGATCCTTAATATCCACATTTTTAGGCCCACATAAGGAGCCCGCGGCGATCCGGCCCCCTCACCCCTGTCTCGGTGCGCTACTAATTCACGGACAGAAGTGAGAAAAAGCGCTGCTTCGTGGCTCATGTTTCCTTAAAGCTTCCGCGAATAAAGTACAGAAAAAGCGCTAATTCATTAATGAAATTGAAAAAAATGGCTTATTAGCGGTTAAGATCAAGAAAAATACGAACTCACCGCAAAAACTCCGAAAAAACGCTAATTCACCGCTCAATGGCGAATTATCGCTAATCCACAGATAAAATTCAGAAGCGCTGACGTGAAGAAAAACGCTAATTTGCTATTTAAATGGACAAAACGTCAAATCCGCAGCTTCTAAAGGTAGCTTTGTGCCAGAAAGTGAAAAAATCGCTAATTCACAGCCAAATTCAGAAAAAGCTTTACGTAGTTCGCGACGAAAATTGGGGAAAAACTCTAATTCGTGGCTGAAAGGTATAAAAATCTATAATTTTAGCGGCTAAAATGAGGAAAAACGCTAATGCTGTGTGGTTATAATAAGGGTAAACGGCTAATTGGGGTTCAAATTGAGAAAATTTGCTAATTCTCAGAAAATTGAGAAAATGCCAAGCCGAGGCTTCCGGAGGCAACTTTGCAGCCCATGAGCAAAAAGCGCTAATTTACGGCAAAAATTTAGAAAAATCGTGGCTAAAATGGAAACGTATCGCTTCTTCGACGTTGGAATCACCGATGAAATTGAGAAGAACCTCTGAAGTGTTGAAAAAAGTGTAGAAAAAAAAACGTTTTTCGACAAGACGGGTGGGTGGATAGCGCTGGTTAGTGGGTAATTAAGCATTTTCGGCTACGTGTCTACATTACGTTCTTGTGCGTCCAGGTACGCACTATCACCAGTGCAAGTGTGTCACATTCCTCCTGAATCACTCCTGTATAAATGTATATTGGGCCGATACTTTCCCAGTGCCCCGGGCCTGACAAATCCGTGTATCCGCCCCTGCAAATGGAAATGAAAAGTGATGCGTTTGCCACTCAACCCTTATTCTTATGAGCCCACGAGCGTATCCAGAGTACAAACGCAGTTATCCGACGTTATCCTTCAAAAATTTAAACCTCTGGTTGGTCGTTCGTAACCTTTCATTGCGAACGGATCTCCCAACCGAAAACTGACAATTTTGACGGTAAACTTGCAATTAAGGTCCCTTGCGACTCCCTAGGCTCGGGAAATGCGCTAATTTAGCCCCTCAAGCTGGACCCCTCCAACATGTAAACGAACAGTTCCCCTCATCAGGAACTCACCGGATCCTGTAAACGTGTCATGTTTTAGTTCTGAACAATAGCGTATCCAGCTCTTCATATTAGGAAATAAGGGCCGCTTTCAATTCGAATGTAAATTGTAATCAGAAAGCCCAATTTAAATCATAAGACACGGGGGGGGGGAGGCGCGCGCCCAGTACGCCACCCCTCTAGATCCGCGTCTGACCACAGCAAGACTTTCGGTGTTCAAGGTAAAGTCTGCCCGGTGCAGCAGTCCAGACATAATGAAAATGCCATCACCCCCCCCCCCCAGCACAGCACTTTAGCGAGCTAAAATCCACCTCGGCTCGGAAATAAATTTCTCGAATGCGCCTTTCCTCTGGCATCAGTCATATGTGCATACAATAAAAAAAAGTAGTCACCAAGAGATAGAAGTTCGATTGCATGGAGTCGGATTCCGGCCGCCATTCACACAAATTGTATTGTCTTGGATGAAGCATCTACATTCACATATCAGCTCACACTTACCTCGAATTCAGGCCTCTTCTGTCCAACTGCATCTCCATTCATCGACTTCTAATGAGAGTCTTTCCAAGTTCCAGTCTAATTACAAAAACAGGAAGTTGAAACGCTGCTTTACTTTGTAACGTGAGGCTCGTTTTACCAGAAGTCAAAAGAGATTCTTTAAAATCCTTGAAGCATCTCTGAGCCAATCTGTCCACTTCAATACGCTCGGCGAAGCCAATCTCATCGTACGCCCTGCCAATCAGTTCCCCGCGAAGTCGTTTTACGATGGAATCGTGCGCCACGTACTGCTCGTCGAGCCCGGGTCCAAAGCCAGCCAGACCTTGTAGCGAAGCGTGAAAGTACGCTTCAATCACGTCCGATGGACGAGACTCCTTTTTCAACAGAACGTAGACAATCCGCTCTTTGGGCAAAGGCAGAATGAGATAACGCCTGTCTTTATACAAATGACTCGCGACTTTGAACAGGGCGGCGATATTCGTTTTTTGACGCGTCAACTGATTCAAAGAGCACCCCAGGACGATTCTGTTGCCACAGAACGATTTACCTAGAACAAGAATAACTGATAAAAATAATTTTATTTGAGCATAATTACCACAATAATTACAGATGGAAGGTCCAAAAAACACTCTTTCCAACTTATTAGCTTGAACGGGCGACAAGACAATTTGTGTGTTGAAGTAATGACGTAGGACCGTAATTATGCGATCTTCGTTGAAGTGATTGAAATTTAACGACTTTACGGCTTTATAGTTTGCGTAGAGGTGTAGAAATGTCATGAGAAAGAAAATAGTCCAAATAATCCTTTGTCAAAAGAAAACTAAAAGTTACTAGAAAAAAAAAAAAAAAATGAGAAAAATGCCTCTAATTACGTCGAGTTTTGAAATGTTGTCAGAATGGCCATTCCAATGAGTGAGGCAATAAGATTCACACATGTCTCCTGACTGCCATCCTTGGCTGAAACATCGGCCGTATTGTGCTTCAAGGCCTGTCAGTGTCCAAATTTCTGTTTAAAAACGGTAATGGTACGGCGGTGGGGAGAACGAGGGTAAAGCTAACCTGATGCTGCGTGATAGCTGCTCTCGTTGCACCGCCGGCAGTCCCTACAATTGCTTTGATTGACGTTGAAAGACAAATCACGAAGGATGCATGATTTGGGAACAACGGTAGACCGCAAATTTCCAAGCAAATGGCAACATCGTTGATGATATCGGCAAAAAGGCGCCATTTTTTACACTCAAAGTCCAAACTCGACCTGTTTTAGTTTTGATAGATAGTCGAATATACGTGTGGATTGGAGAGGGGAGGGTGATATCATACCCAACAGCCCAAGCGTACAAAATTCTGGCCGCCATTCCAGAACCATCCTTCAATATCCAAGTTATCGCAGCACTGAGAGCGTTTGCGCTACTATCCCCCACTCCGATGCCTTGAAGCACGGCTTTGGTGGCCAAAGTATTGTTGATGGTGCTGCACGACGCCTTGTGAGCGTTGAAAGGTTAAAAAAAAAAAATCGAACCCCGAAATACGCGAACGCTCACCTGCACAGTATCCCACAGTTGGTAGGAGAGATAGTCCGAGCTGACACTTTCGGGATATCCGCATGGTAGGAATACGTTTTTGAAGAAATTGCGAAACAGTTGTGGAAGGCTGGAGCGTTTTGACGCATTGAGCGACGCTTGGACTCGGTAGATTCTGTTGTTGTCTGAAATACGAGCAAAATAATGGTCGCTCATGATATAAGTTGGGTTTTCTTGCTATAATTTACATTCAATTTGGGCAAAGTTGTCGGGCTTGGGTGAGCCGGATAAGGGAGAAAATGGACTTTAATAATACAGTCAATTTATCCCCAAAACCTGACTGTCTAAGTCGAACAAAGTCAAGTGACTATCGGCACTGAAACCACCCGTTATTCCAGGATCTTGAAGCTTTGTTGTAAAGCCGGATACACACATGCGATACTTGTGGGAAATGTGAATAGCGTTAACGTTAGCGTTAGCGGAGCTGTTTGCAAAATCTCTCTAGTATGTAGTTAAAAACTAAAAAGAGTAGGAATAGAGTGGGAATACCCCCCACCCCCGCCTCCGCACCGGGACCTAAACCGGACCCGGTCTGGATCGTGGGGTGGATTTCATAATTTTTAGTGTGTGAGAGAGTCAAATGAAGGTATGACGGTGTGCGGGAGCCGGTGAAATCACTGTTTTGGTGTCTTAGTGGACGTAGTGCTACGATCCCCGGCCCTGGCGCACGATTTGACCTGGTGAAATCGAGTTAAGGAGGAGACCCGGCTCACACAGGGCTGATGAGGACCGTGAGGGCGAACCGGGGACGAGGGAGCCGCAGCTTTGTTTAAAGATGACCGTTGAAATATGTTGGGAGTTAGAAACACCAGACGTTACTATGAAAATACCGAAAAGTAGGACAAAAAAAGGACAATTTTAACCTCTCCCCACACACCTGAAAAATGGCCCAGGGCGGGCATCCCCCAAAACACCTCATTCAGGAAAAATCAAGGGAATCAAACAAGAGAAGGGGACAGAGATTGAGCGTGATCTCAAACCACGGAATGCCCTACTGCTGAGGAATAAAGGCTGTGAGGGAAAAAACGTTTACAAACTAAAGCAAGCGGCTAGTTGAACATTTGTTGGCCGTACAGGGCCGAGAGGATACGAAATGTTGATTTTTAAGCCTTATGAGGGCTCGAGAAATCCTTTATTTCGACATTATTTTACAGACGAAACCGTGCAGGAGCCCATTAGGAAATTTCCTTGTTCAAGCACAGCAACTAATGACAGAAATGCAATTTTAAGATTGGGAGTAATCAGGCATTTATAAGAATAGCGAACTATTATGAATAGCGCCGAATTATTACATTACAAAGCCCTGGGTACTTTTTTGTTTTAATCAATAACTTAATTACCTAACTGTGATCTCTAAATAATCTCACGTTACTACACGGAATTAATTCGGTGACTGTAATTAATTGCAATTTATCAAAAATTCCCAAGATGTTACTTGCCCGCCCTTTGTTTTCAAACGCACACGCATATCATAAATTAGACCATTTGAATAATTAATAATTTATAAACAATTAAAAATTAAATCTATAATAAAAATTATCCCATAATTTCCCATTAATTCTCGTAAAGGACGACCCCTAAAAAGAAAAACCATCAAGCTCTTCAGTTACACTCAAGTTTCACTTCAACTAAGCACATGGAGTACGTTCGTCGGACGAAGGAACAAGAAGATGACTGCCTTCGACACATGAACTACAGTCGAACCCAACTCGAAGCCGACACGGCAAGTTTAAGGCAGTGGCTTAAAGAACAGGCCCACTTGCCTGGTTCCAAAATGAAAGGTACGAACAACGTGTTATTTGTTGTTGTTTTTTCCTGAATTCTTGAACCGCTAAATTCTAAAAACCTTGAATCGTTTACCAGAAAGCGACGCTTTCTTAAGAAATTTTCTAGTGGGCTGCAAAGGTAGCCTGGAGAAAAGTAAACGAAAGATCGACAATTACTACAGCTTTAAAAGCTCGGCCAGCCCATTATTAAAAGAGTATGACGTGACCACAGAAAACATGCTGACCACGAGGCAACGACTGTAAGTCGAACGTTCAACAATATTTCAGTATCAGCCAGATTTTGCCACGGATTGTGGTTTCAGGTCGTTAGGATTTCTTCCAGCGTCATTAACAGACGGCACTCGATTGATGGTCTGCAAACCAGATCGCGAATTGAACGGCACTAATTACCTTCAATTCTTCAGTTTGGTACTCATGCTCTTTGAGCTTGAATTGCGTAGAGAGGACATTTGGCCAGGTTCCATAATGCTGGTGATCGACTTGGAAGGAACAAAGTTAGAGGAGGCCATGAAAATCAACCCTCTTCACGTTAGAGATTGCTTTTACATTTTACAGGTACTTAGGCCCGTATGCTAAGTCGTTCCTCGAAATTTCCTCGACTCCAACCTTCCTCGCAAACTGTAGAATCACTTGTTATTTTATAATTTTTCCAGTTTGAGAGAGAGATTTGAGGTTGAGGAAAATTCGAGGAACGACTTGGCATACGGGCCTTACAGACTGAAACCAAGGGACAAATGAGAAAAAGTAACCTTAATTTTACAGGAAGTCTTACCATTCCGAATAAAAGCGTTGATTCACTTGAACATGAAATCCACCCTCGTTAATCTGATCAACTATCTAGTAAAACCATTTATATCCAAAAAACTCAACGAGCGCGTAAGTTAACATACTTAATCTCATCCTCAACGATCACACCACGTTTAACTCGACTAAACCGCTTCAGATGAAAGTGTACAGCTCTGGATGGGAAAACCTAGCCGATTGCATTCCAAAAGAAATAATGCCGAAGGATTTAGCTAATGATTTACCACCCTACAAGGCCATTGCAGGTGACCCCAAAAGCTCAATTCCTGGCTCGAGGCCATGGCTAAATGTACAAACACTTTTTTGCAGAAAGTTTTTACAAAGTTCTGGAAGACAAACGAGAGTGGTTTTTGAACGAATTGAGCGAAGGGACTGATGAAAGCAAGCGACTGCCCACTTCCAAAAGAGCTGATTACCCGTACTTTGGCGTTGACGGATCATTTAAGTCCTTGCATATCGACTAACTGTGGGGAAAATGTGAATCAAATTGTATCGAAGGTGTCAGCAAAACCCATTTCCCCCAACTTCATGGCTGAAGTTTGCGTACAAAATTAATCTAGAACTTAATGTTGAGCTGGACCCCCTCCCCTCGGTTCACCACAGTCAGATTTCGCTTCTTCAAACAGATTGGCTGATGTATTTTTCTATGAAGCAATAAAATCTGAATCCTTGTTTATTGTTTTTTTAGTACAGGAAATAAAGCTTAAAAAAGGCGGAATAGCGGCAAAATTCGGCTTAACTTCAAATGTGGCTTTAAAAATGTTTCTTGATGTATACTTCCAGGATTCGAGGGTGGCAAATATCATTATAAGGGAGGGTAGACGTTGGCCAACTCGTCGCTATATGGGGTGACGAAATTTGCCCAAACGGGGGATATCTAATCCTATGTAGTTTTGTGTGCTGAGTCGATTAAAATTAACCACAAGTCCGTGCGACGATTAGTTTTTGATTTACGACGTTTATTAATGCAGTTGGCGTTGACGTCATTTCTGAAGTAGTTTTTGGCGCAGAATCGAATGCACGGTGGCTCGTTTCTCTGCGATCAATATTATTTGAGTTATGAACGAAAAACGAGATTTTTTCTATACCTAAATTACCATAACTGGAGAAGTAATGAGCCGACGGACTTGGTGTTGATTTTTATCGACTCAGTACACACAACTGCATAGGATTAGTCAACTTGTTTAGGCAATTTTTTTCATCCCTTATAAGGGTGAGATTGCCAACGTCCTTAAAAATAGGTTACGGACTACTACCGCAACGTATCGTTACGGACTCTTTGAATTCTCAAAGTATACATAAAAAGACATTTTTTTAAGCCACATTCGAAATTGGGCCGAATTTTGCCGCTATTTTGGCTTTATTTCCTGTACTATTTTGGGATAAAGTAAAAGTTAGACCAGTCAATATAGACACAAAAATCGGGGTAAATCGCAAACATGCATGTAATTGATTTTTTTGTTGCCTGTTGTTAGGACCAATGAGAGCAGTTATTACTCAAGTTTGCAACCCTCAAAACCTTGTGCTTAACTCATGGCACTCGAAAAACTAAGAAATTTCATCACTCTTTCTGATTTTTTAAACAAAAATACCAGAAGAAAGAGTTTTTCGAGCATGACCACAGTATACATTGTTTAAGCCAACTAAATTTGCTACAATTTAAGCCATGCCCGAGCATGCAGGGTCCGTTAGTTCAGGAAATACAGTCAATCAACAAAATACCTAATCTCGCCAAAATGCGAGATTTTATTGGTAGGGTAATTTTTCAAGACCCGTAGCACTCAAATACACGGTGATAGGTACTTGGTTGAACAAAGTGAGAGGGGTGATTGTACACCCAAAATGCATCAAAAAATTTCCTATGACCTAAGGTCAGATTTCCATTCATAGTTCAGATAATCAATTTGTTGTTTTTTAGCACATCACGGGTTTTCGCAACAAAAACTTGTGTAACATGGGAAGTGAGCGTCCTAGGTTAAATCCAGCGACACCACTGAAAAGATTTCATTGGTGTCGTTGGATTTAATCTAGGACGCATGCTTCCCAAGTTGCAGCTGTTTTTGTTGCGAAAACCAGTGATGTGCTGAAAAAAGTGACATAATCTATTATCTCGACTAGGAAAGGAAGTCGGACCCTAGGTCATAAGACAATTTTTGTTGCATTTTGAATGTTTAATCACCCCTACTATTTTGCTCAACCAAGTACAGTCACCCTGTCCTATATGTAGAATATCCACGCGAAAATAAATGTTAGGCAATAGCGTCAGATTCAAATTGAGCTACTGCCTAAGATTTGTTCTCGCGGGGATATTCTGTAGAACCATTATGTTTGAGTGCTACGGGTCTTGAAAAATAACCCTATCAATAAAATCTCGCTTTTTGGCGATATTACATATTTCATGATTGGCTGTATCTCCGAAAATAACAAACGTAGGACGCTTGGACTGGGCTTAAATTGTAGCAAATTTAGTTGGCTTCAACAATGTATACTGTGGTCATGCTCAAAAAACGCTTTCTTCTGGTATTTTTGTTTAACAACCTAAAAAATTTATGGAATTTCGTGGTTTTTCGAGTGCCACGACTCGAGCACAAGGTTTTGAAGGTTGCAAACTTGAGTATATGCTATTCTCATTGGCCCTAACAATGTGCAAAAGAAAAAACAATTACATGCATATTTGCGATGTTTGATGTTTATATTGACTGGCCCAAAGTGGCGAGAATAAGATCACGTGAGAATTAATTAATAATGAAGGGATACAATAACCTCCCCCACTAATCTTTGGATCCTTCTCAACGATTTTCAACAAAATGTAATCGCTGAGGTAGCTAGGTTATCGTCTTATTCGATTAAAACGGCGAGATAATAGTTCATAGTTTCGAAGTTCGCCATAGCTGTGGGTTAAAATGGGACTCTTATTTTGGGAGTTCTGATGGCTGTTGGTGGACTCATCGAAATTTATGGGGAGTTCATCACACGCCGCATTTTTGAATGGTTTTTTGATGAATGGAACATTCAGTATTTCCTTATAGTTCGAGAGCTAGCGAAAGTCCCATTCAACCGGAAGAACATAGTCACCGAATGTGTGCAAAATGATGGCATTTGACCCCCTATTTACGAGTCCGGAAGTCTGCCATGCTGTATCTGGGGCCTAAGGATTTTATAGCTAATTAAAGTCCTTAATTTGGGACATTAATTTAACCAGAAGAACATAGACCCGAAACTAGTCTCATTCGAAAGGTTTTATGAAGCTGATTACGAATATGATCGTCTGCCGCCGTCTGCCTGGGGCATTTGCCCTCTGTGGCTCGCCAAACTCACGTAATTCGGTAAATTTTAATTAACCGGAAGAACACAGTCCTGAAACTGGTCTTATTCGATAGGATTTATGGAGATGATTACAAATAAAATCGTCTGCCGGCGTCTGCCTGGAGCATTTGCCCTTGGTGGCCAGTAAACTCCTTAATTAACCGGATGAACTAAGTCCGGAGAATGGTCTTTTGCGACACGTTTCATGTGGCTGAATACGAAAGTGATCGTCTGCCGGTGTCTGCCTGGGGCACTTGCCCTTAGTGACTAGTCAAACTGCACCGGAGGAAAATGATTAACCGGAAGAACATAGTCCTGAAACCAGTCTCATTCGAAAGGTTTCATGGAGCTGATTACGAATATGATCGTCTGCCGCCGTCTGCCTGGAGCATTTGCCCTCTGTGGCTCGCCAAACTCACGTAATTCGGTAAATTTTAATTAACCGGAAGAACACAGTCCTGAAACTGGTCTTATTCGATAGGATTTATGGAGATGATTACAAATAAAATCGTCTGCCGGCGTCTGCCTGGAGCATTTGCCCTTGGTGGCCAGTAAACTCCTTAATTAACCGGATGAACTAAGTCCGGAGAATGGTCTTTTGCGACACGTTTCATGTGGCTGAATACGAAAGTGATCGTCTGCCGGTGTCTGCCTGGGGCACTTGCCCTTAGTGACTAGTCAAACTGCACCGGAGGAAAATGATTAACCGGAAGAACATAGTCCTGAAACCAGTCTCATTCGAAAGGTTTCATGGAGCTGATTACGAATATGATCTTCTGCCGCCGTCTGCCTGGGGCATTTGCCCTCTGTGGCTCGCCAAACTCACGTAATTCGGTAAATTTTAATTAACCGGAAGAACACAGTCCTGAAACCTTTCGAATGGGACTAGTTTCGGGTCTATGTTTTTCTGGTTAAATTAAGGTCCCAAATTAAGGACTTTAATTAGCTATAAAATCCTTAGGCCCCAGATACAGCATGGCAGACTTTCGGACTCGTAAATAGGGGGTCAAATGCCATAATTTTGCACAAATTCGGTGACTATGTTCTTCCGGTTGAATGGGACTGTCGCCAGCTCTCGGTCTATTATGATTTGTACTCTTCCCAGTTTCATTAGGCTTTTGTACTTGTGTCAATAGCAATTGATTTATAAGTCGCTTCTCGACTATATTCCCGAATCCAGTTTGTGTCGCACGATGACGTAAAATAATTTTTTGAATTTTTACTGTAAGCAGTCTCGGTTCGTTGTAAGATGCTTTCAGTCGGTGCTTGAAAGTTTGGAATTCGCGGTTGACATTGAGAAAACACACCAATTTGCGGTTTCGCGATGCGAAGTCCGGGCCGAAATTAACAAAATGCGCTAATCCACGGTTTATAGAGCTCATTTCACAGCTAAAATTCACAAAATAAATTGCTCGTTCAATGTAGAATTGAGAAAAATCACTCATTTCCTAAAATTGAGGAAAAACGCAAGTTCACGGCTAAAATTAAGAATGGAGCTCATTGGCGCAGGGAAAATTGAGAATTATAACAATACAAAACCCTGGGAACTTTATTGTTTTAATCAATAACTTAATTAACTGTGATCTCTAAATAATCTCACGTTACCACACGGAATTAATTCCGTGACGGTAAATAATAACAATTTATCAACAACTACTACTAGCAGCAACAACTAGATATTACTTACCCACCCTTTGTTTTCAAACGCACACACCTATTATAAATTAGACCTTTTAAATAATTAAGGAGTTATGAACGATTCAAAATTAAATCTATTATAGAAAATCTCCCAAAATTTTCCCATAAATTCTCATAACGGACGACCCCTACAAAGAAAACCATCGAGCTCCTCAGTTCCACTCAAGTTTCACTTCAACTGAGGACATGGAGTACGTTCGTCGGACGAAGGAACAAGAAGATGACTGCCTTCGACACATCAACTACAGTCGAACCCAACTCGAAGCCGACACGGCAAGTTTAAGGCAGTGGCTTAAAGAACAGGCCCACTTGCCTGGTTCCAAAATGAAAGGTACGAACAACGCGTTATTTCTTTTTTCCTGAATTGAATGGATATAATGAATAAATCTGTCGCCGGTATTTTAATTAATAAATTAATTAGACTGACATTATCCGGACGACGATGGAAGGGCATAGCCCAACACGATTCGAGTTTCGAGAAAAAATGGCTCCCCGGCGGGATTTGAACCCGCAACCCCTGGATTACCAGTCCAGCACGCTGCCAATTGCGCCACGGAGACGCCTTTGGGAGTCGTACTCCGAGGGATAAGCTAAGCCGAACCCCACCTCTCGAAATTCGAATCGTGTTGGGCTATGCCCTTCCATCGTCGTCCGGATAATATCAGTCTAATTAATTTATTAATTAAAATACCGGCGACAGATTTATTCATTATATCCATTCAACAACATCTAGATAAGATAAAATTCGGCGTGGTTTACCGATCAGGAGAAGCGCCTAGAGTTTCGAGAAACAATGGACCTGGGTGGGGTTCGGCTTAGCTAATCCCTCGGAGTACGACTCCCAAAGGCGTCTCCGTGGCGCAATTGGCAGCGTGCTGGACTGGTAATCCAGAGGTTGCGGGTTCAAATCCCGCCGGGGAGCCATTTTTTCTCAAAAAACGAATCGTGTTGGGCTATGCCCTTCCATCGTCGTCCGGATAATATCAGTCTAATTAATTTATTAATTTTCCTGAATTCTTGAAATGCTAAATTCTAAAAACCTTGAATCGTTTACCAGAAAGCGACGCTTTCTTGAGAAATTTTCTAGTGGGCTGCAAAGGTAGCCTGGAGAAAAGTAAACGAAAGATCGACAATTACTACAGCTTTAAAAGCTCGGCCTGCCCATTTTTCAAAGAGTACGACGCGACCACAGAAAGCATGTTAACCACGAGGCAACGACTGTAAGTCGAATGTTCAACAATATTTCAGTATCAGCCGGATTTTGCCACGGATTGTGGTTTCAGGTCGGTAGGATTTCTTCCCGCGTCATTAACAGACGGCACTCGAGTGACGGTCTGCAAACCAGACCGCGAATTGAAAAGCACTAATTACCTTCAATTCTTCGGTTTGGTACTCATGCTCTTTGAACTTGAATTGCGTAGAGAGGACATTTGGCCAGGTTCCATAATGCTGGTGATCGACTTGGAAGGAACAAAGTTAGAGGAGGCCATGAAAACCAATCCCCTTCACGTTAGAGATTACTTTTACATTTTACAGGTACTTAGAGGCTGAAATGAGGGGACAAGTGAGAAAAAATAACCTTAATTTTACAGGAAGTTCTACCATTCCGAATAAAAGCGTTGATTTACTTGAACATGAAAACCACCCTCGTTAATCTGATAAATTACCTAGTAAAACCGTTTATATCCAAAAAACTCAACGAGCGCGTACGTCATCATACTTATTCTCATCCTCAACGAACACACCACATTTAATTTGACTAAACCGCTTCAGGTAAAAGTGTACAGCTCTGGATGGGAAAACCTAGCCGATTGCATTCCAAAAGAAATAATGCCGAAGGGTTTAGCTAATGATTTACCACCCTACAAGGCCATTGCAGGTGACCCCAAAAGCTCAATTCCTGGCTCGAGGCCATGGCTAAATGTACATACATTTTTTTGCAGAAAGTTTTTACAAAGTTCTGGAAGACAAACGAGAGTGGTTTTTGAACGAATTGAGCGAAGGGACTGATGAAAGCAAGCGACTGCCCACTTCCAAAAGAGCGGATCACCCTTACTTTGGCGTAGACGGTTCATTTAAGTCTTTGCATATCGACTAACTCTGGTGAAAATGTGAATAAGGTGGAAATTGTATTTTAGGAGTCAGCAAAATCCATTTCGTCACATCAAACTTCTCTCTTGTCAAAAAATCAACTCTTATGGGGAAAAAACTAAAAAAAAAACTGGTGAATAAATGGTAAAATAGTAAATTCTGTATCCATCAACTACTCAAGGCTGAAGTTTGCGCATAGAATTAATCGAAAACTTAATGACAAGCTGAACCCCCCCCCCCCGGATCACCACAGACAGATTTCGCTTCTCTTAATAGACCCAGATTCACGAGAGTAAAGCCCGGCCCACACGTTCAAACTTATCGTCTGTCTTGCTATTAATTAATACGTTCAAATCTGTTTCCACTGCTGGAATTATTGTCTGAATCGGCTGTAGAATAAGATTTGAACCAATTAATTAGTAGCAAGACTGGCGATAAGTTTGAACGTGTAGACCGGGCTTAATAAAGCCAAATGTGGACGAACTAAAGTATAGAGCCAAATTCTGCAGAGGTCCCCCACCCCCCACAAACAAC
Source organism: Corythucha ciliata (assembly GCA_038030265.1). Taxonomy (NCBI): domain Eukaryota; kingdom Metazoa; phylum Arthropoda; class Insecta; order Hemiptera; family Tingidae; genus Corythucha; species Corythucha ciliata. Next base: position 56,136,687 of record CM075938.1, read on the forward strand.
CTAGGTGTGATGTCCGAGGGGAGGTAACTCCCCGGGTCAAGTTATCGACAAGAGGTCAGGAAGTTGCATGGTATTGCAAAATTACGACTTTTGGGTATCTAAAGGATTGGTGAGCGCATGGGCACGCCGTGACCGAAATTCTGGGGTGGGCCATGCATGGGCAGGGTGACCCCCCCCCTTTCGTCCCAAGATGGGTAAAGATAATTCCATATTTTTTTGGGCCACTTTTCTGTTTCATTGAAGGAATAAGGGGTTCACTGCGCTTGCTATTCGCTCAAAAAAGCTAACTGAAGACTCAAGAACCTCCCAAAAAAGATTCCCTTATTTTTCTACCCTTCTTAGGGTGACCTGATGTAAAAGTGGTTTCCGAGGGCGCCTGGTTCGAAAAGTGGGACGCTTTCGACGGAAAATAGTATACAAAAGTAGGAAGTCTAAATACACGTTAACAACGACTAATCGTTGATCAGTTTGATGTTGAAGGATAAGTTTGCGTTTCAGGTAGGTAATAAGTTTTGAAAGAACGAAAACTTCGAAACCGAGGTTTCAGAGAGCCAAAACTATTAAATTATGGTTTTTGAATTACGAGCGAAAGCCCGTAAAACTTGGGTTTGTAAGAGCCAAAATGACAAAAGTTTGTGTTGATCGAGCCAAATCAAAGAATTTGCTTATTGAAAGAGCCACATTTTGATTTTCGAATCAGCAAAACTTCCGAAACTTATTTGAGAAAAAACTAAAAATACGGAATTGGCTATTTGAAAGAAGAATGAAAATACGCGAAATTAGGGTTTGAAATAGCAAATATTCATGAAATTAGGTTTTGAAGAAGCAAAACCCGCGATATTGGTTAAGAGATCGTAAAAATCCTCAGTAAAATTTGGGTTCTTAAAAGGCTGCAAATATCACGAAATTTGCGTATTTTTCGTTGTTAGCCTTCCGAATTGGTCACAGCAGAGCGATGTGGACTCTAGAAAGAGCCAAACCCACGAAATTTGGTGAGTAAAATACCAACGTCCGTGAAATTGTGGTTGAAATTAGCCAAATCCACAAAATTACGTTTAATGAAAAAAGATCCGCAAACTTTAGGTTTGGAATACTCCAAAATCGAGAATTAGGATTTTGAAAGAGCCAAATTATATTTCTGAATTAGCGAAACCTGCGAAACTGATTTCAGTCTATCGAAATTGGGTTTTGAAACTGGGAAAGTTCGTAAAATTGGTTGTTTAAACAGCAAACCCCACAGCAAGAAAATCAGCAAGATTGGTGTACGAAATAACAAAATTAGTGAAAATTGGTTTTTAAGGTGCAAAACGAACGGAGTATTCATGAAGAAAAAGCTTACCAGGAGGAACAAAAGACACGAGCTGAAATGAGAGTCATTAGACAGCAGATTCAAACTGAGATCGAATCTGAGCTTGAAAAGTTCAAGTCGCTCAAAAATCTGTAAGACCCCCCCCCCTCCTTTTCTAATCACAGTTCTTGCAAAATTATTTCGTTTACAGAAATGAAAAATTGCCCGAAAAAATGAGAATTCCTTACAACGTGCTTACTTTCAACCCTTTTGTAGACAAAAAACTCGACAAATGTCAAGCTAAAATCGTCAAGAAATTGTTTACAAAACACAATAATTACTACGAGACAAAATGGAAAAAAAAGGGAACTCAATTGAAGAAACTTTTCGTCAAGCCAGTACATGCCTACTCGGTCTTACAACAAGGAATAAAGTAATTTAGACCGTTAAAACTCTCTAATTGGCTACAGCTCGTCTATAACGCATTTTTTTCGTTTGTTTCCAGGGTGCCTCTTGACGTGAGAACGGTCAAAGAAGTGCGACTTCCATGAACGTTTGTTCATGGAAAAGTGAAAATCACCAGCTGAAATGTTAATTAATTAAGCCAAAATTACGAAATTGTTCTTTTTTGTTCGTTTTTTGCTACATGAGTTTTTTAACAACCAACCCTGCGAAACTGATTATTTAAAGAGCAAATGCCTAGAAATTTGGTTATTGAATAGGGGGAAATCTAGTCCACTAAATTGGGTTCTGAAAGAATTAAAGTTCGTAAAATTGGTTTTTGAAAGAGTAAATCCACGAAATTTGGTTTTTGAAGGAGCAAATTCCGCAAAAATTGGTTTTTGAATGAGCAAAACCCCGAAATTTGGATTTGAACGAGACGAATTCACCAAATTTAGTTTTGAATGAGCGAAAATTCGCGAAATTGACGTTCGGAAGAGAAAATAAATGACGAAATTTTGTTTTTGAAAGTGCCAAACGCTCATGACTGGTTTTGAATCAGACTGTGAGTTTTATGTTCCGGTTCGTCGGTCCAATGTTCTCATGGGTTGTGGGGTAAATTTCAGGGTTTTGAGTGAAATGGAGGCATAACGGTGGATTCTGTGGGCGAAGTCACTGTGTATTGTTCTCTGAGTGGACTTTGCGCAACGATCTCTCCGCCCCTGGCGCTCGACCTGAGCTGATTGATTTAGGGAGGAAACCCGGCTCATACCAGAGCTGATGAGGGCCGCGATGGCAAAACGGGGACCGGGGACGTGTCGGCTAAGCGCCGCAGATTTGTTTGAAGATGAAAACTTGAAATATGTTGTGAGTTAGAAATACCTGACGTTACATCAAGTAGACACAGAAAAAGTAGGACAAAAAAGAGGACAATTTTGACCTCTTCCCGGACTCCTGAGAAATGAGCCCGGACATCCTTGGACGCTCAAGAAAGCCTGACATGTCCAGGGAAAATAGGACGACTGGTCACCCTAACCCTTCTAGGTAAGATAGGAGTGTGTTCGTGGAAGATCAAGAAAACGGTGGCGTGGTTGGGTCCTTCGCTCACAGGCGCAACTCCAACGCGACTCACGAAAGAGTCAACACAAGTGTGCTTCACAATCTGACCTTTTGTGTTTGAATCGTCATTCGTCCACCGGTCCAATGCGACGCTCGTCGACTAATGCAACGCAACTAAAAAGCGACTCATCATGTCTGCAGGTCTCCCGCAAAGCATAACCCCCCCTACAACTAAAAGCAACTCTGGCCGATTCCACCGTCACAAATTCGCCTTCTGATCGAGACTCTTTTGACTGTTCAAGATTCTTGCTTAGCGTAGAGCAGCAGAATGATGAGCGTAGCCCAAAAAAAGCGGTGCGCACGTCATCGTTACTGTGAACTTCTGTCGAGGGAGATGTTAGTGGAATGACGATTTAGAATACCCGCCTAGTGCTTGTCCGATTTTCCTAGGGTGGGTCACACAGCTTCTACTGTGGGCCCGGCACATCCTGGCCCCCCTACGACGCGCCCATGAGTGAGCGGGGTGGGTTAAGGCTTCAGGGCAAAGATGAGACCGGTGGCGATGGGCAAAAGACCCCCCCCCCCCAAGGAAATTCTATTATCCTAGTTGGATAGAATGAACTCACCACACAGTGCTGCTGACAGTCCGCCCTGGTTTACAGCAAAACTGCGAAGGCTTTGCTATAGCGGCTCATGCGAACGGCATAAAAAAGCATGGATCTGAAACAATTCTGTGGATCGAGCCTGCCCTCTGCACCGGAAAAGGCCCAACCCTGCTCTTAGTGCTGTCTTAGTGGCTGAAAGTTTCACGGAACTGGCTCTACAAATAATATACTCTTGTTTCAAGACGTAACAGCGCCATGAAAACCCCAATCTGGGTCTCCAACTGCGAAGGGAGGGGCGAGTTCGTGCGAAAAATAATTTTGGAGCTGTAAAATGCACGCAAAGTGAGGAAGGAACTAGCAATATCCAGGAATGGGGGAAAATCGAAAAGTACTTCGTCAACTTCCTGGGGTTGAAGAATCGCCACCCCAGGCAATATAAAGACCTTCTCATCTACATTTTTGTGTGTGGGAAAACATACCAAAACTGAATTTGCGATACAATGAAAGTGAAAATTGTGGAAATACGACAGACAAATTAACAAACCGTTCCAATAGTACGAACGTAATTTCTATTTGAGGTGATTTCAATGCAACATATCGAGACTCACCATCGGTCTTGGCGTACACAAACTCTTCAGAATTTCCTCTTGTTTCCTTAGCCACAATCCTCACGTTCATCCTTCCAAAATCGTGAAAATCGTACTTCAAATGATGCCGACGTCCAAAAAAGATGATTTTTGAAGATGACAGTCTATTTACCGGCCACATCAGCCATTATCGTCTCTTGAGTTTGATAGTGCAACGAAGGTTCGTAGGGTGTTACCTTGTTGTTGTTGAGGCATTTCTGTTATTTTTAGATTCTTAATTTATTTTGAGGTGCCAATTATGCCAATTTGGCAGTTAATTACGTTAGAAACTTGAAGTGCCCTTCGTTTCTGGTCTTTGAAATACTGGGATGAAGCCGCATGAGTGTTGCGTCTGAAAGTATGGCTTCGCTCGTGGCGGACTACGGGGATTCTGGCGAATCGTCCAACGAATCTTCCTCAACGGATAACGATGAGCCGTAAGTATAAGCTTTTACGATATTGCGTACGACGGGGAACTAAATTCACCCTTTTTTCTTACAGCTCCGAAGAACAAACATCAACTGAGAGCCGTCTGCCACCTCCAGCTTTCGCCGACAAAGTTAAAAACTCGGTTTTCGTCAACCCGTACCTCGAAGCGGAAAATGCTAAAATTGCCGTGCTCGAAAAACACGTCAAAATGGTGCCCATTGAGAAGCCGAAAGTCGGTTCGGAGAATAAGGTGTGTTGGATGTTCAAAAAGGGGTCGTGTCGGTACGGGAAAAAGTGCAAATTCAAACACATCTTGGCGGCGACGGACGGTGTTGACGATGTACTGGCAGAAGCACCGTCAGCCGGTGGTATGCGGCACAGGGTGGGTGTTAAGGAGTCGGACAGTGGGAATGGACCCTTGGAAGATGACGAGGAGCCTAAAAGAAAGAAGAAAAGGCCTGGATTGACCCAAGGACTAATCCCTGGTAAACGTGTAGTCAAAATGTACAAAAAACAAAAGGAGTCTGCTTGAAATCAAAAGTAAAATTTCTATTTTATCATTGTACTTATAGCTATTTACAAAACTCGTTTTTAATTAAAAGTCGTGTCGTTACTAGGAAAAAAATTCTTCCATTAGTCTCTACGAGCATTTTTAGGTCGCGGTTACCATATTAGTCCGAACTTCATCGTTTTTTGAGCTAACGCTAATCTGGAAATTGGTTCTGTGTCCAACATAGGACGCCAATTAATTGCTGTGGTCTTAATGGCTTCACGAAGTTTTTGTTGGACCGTCCAGGAACTGTCTATAACGGAGATCCGTACGTTTGACTCTGTCGCTCTACCGATCCTCATTTTCCTTACTACCCATAATGCAAAGAACAGTAAAAAGGAAGCAGGTCGACGTATTCCTGGGGTATAGGAAGAGTACAGCAGTCCTGAACGCACGGGAGGCGACGAAGCACTCCAGTCTTCCACACGATGGCTTTCCTTTACAATTTAATTACATCGCGCCACTAGGAAAAAAAGGAAAGCCAAGATGAAACAACTGAATTAAAATCATGCAGAAGAGAAAGAAAAGACACCCCCCCCCCCCCCACTCAACAGAATAAAAAATGAGAAATCTTCAAAAATTATTGTTTTAACAGCAGTGTGAAAAGGAACACTAAATGAAGAAATGTGTAGCTCTTGCCTACCTCCAGTCACCGGTTAGAAAATGAGCCCCGCCCCCCATGTTTCCCTCCACTAATTGCCTACCAATCCTTCAAGCTTAATTAAAAAATTTCACAGCACAATATTTTCATTTAAAATACAAAAATTTGGTTCAGTCGTTATACCAGTCGAGAAACAGTAAAGAAAGTGACATAACAATGATGAAAAATAAGACGTACACTCGAAAAGATACGTTACTTTGAATCGCCTCACGAATTTGCTGGTTGGCGTCTTTCACGTTCTCCGTCGTTCCTGGTGGAAAAACACACACACAAACGGTCAAGTTAAGAAATCCGTTAAAACAGCAATGTGTACACGAACCAACAATTGTGGTCGATATTCGTTCAATATCTTCGTTTTGTTGCAGCACTTTTTCTGTGAAAACTTCTTGTAGTTCGGCGATTTTAAGGACTTTGCTTTGTATGCTTTCAACCTGGGAGTGAATGAACATAAAAACGAGTGAAATTAACGCGGGACAAGAGACTCACCTCATTGCTGAGGCTGTTCAACTCATTGTAGAGTTGCTCATTTTCCATTTCAAACATTTGGAGTTCCTCCTCCGATAGTGGGTTTTCATCTTGATCCGAGTACATCAAAGTGGAAGATTTGAACGTGCTACCTTCTAAACTCTACCGAAAATTTAATTGTACTCCTCCAGCAACGAGAACCCCCCCCCCCCTCAATCGACACAAGAAATGTTTTACCTCAGGCGAAACAGCGCTTGATGTGTTTTGAATTCGTTGTTTTTGGGCTTTTTGAACAGCGGTCGTCTCCAATTTTCCCATTCTTTCAAGTTCAACGGTCCATTTGACTCGCACAGCTTTCATTTCGGTGAATATTTTACAGACTGAGTTGAGGTAGGATTCGACTAGATCTAAAACTGCCTGAGAAAACAAATAAGTCAGTGATGATACCTAAACAATTCCACGTTGGACTTTAGAGGACAGGCATTGAGGCTCAAAATTAGTGCGGCAGGAGGGGGGTGAACACAGATCTAATAATCGGTATAGGAAATCGAACTCTCGCTGTGGTACTTGAGAGTACTGCAAAACTTTGTCAATTTAGGACACTGCTGTGACTTGGCAAGCTATTAGCTTCACGTCGATAAACCAACAGCGTCCGGGCGCGTACGCCCCGCTGTGAAACTACGTAGCCGAGAGAAGGATAACTCCCTACCTTACAATGTTCTGACGCTTGATCGCTCGCCTCGTGCGAATAAACGTCTCTTTTCAGATCCAAAAGAGCCGATTTGACTGATTTCACGATTATTTGAGCCGTGGCGTCCATACGGTCGCGATCAGCGTCGGACATGGAATCGCTCGTCACGTCTCCCGGGACGTTCCCTCCTCCACCACCGCCACTCCGACTTATCGACATGTTCAAATAGGCTCGCCGATGTTCCAACAGTAAGTCTCTGAGTTCGGTGACTTGGTCTCGAAGTTGTTTCGCCTTTTGGACATGACCGGCGGACGGAACAAGCGGACGTGCCTTTCCACCGGCCGTCAGATCTAGGCCAGATTGACCTGCTCGCAGAAGCATTACGGAACGAGGTACAAAATTTAAAGTAAACGAAAAAAGAGCCACGAACCTTGTTCCGTCTTTCTCGAGCGTAAATCCTGCACATATTTACGGAAGTCTTCTGTGATGTCAAGCACCATTTTTCAAACTTTTAAACGAAAAATCAAATTCTTGGAACTGACAGCGTGTTTTCAGAACTCTTCGTTATCATTTTCTGATACTGATTACTGAGGTTGGCACTCGTGATGTTGGCTGCACTGTTAAATGTTTCAGTAGTGGAAGGGACTTTTCAACCAACCCCCCGAGAGTCCCGAGACTTTCTTTTTCTGAATCTTTCCCATCTGACTAAATCGGTTTTGGTTGGTGAACCAAAGGACTTGGTCCACGCGTTGGTGAGTGTTTCATCTAATAATGTTATTATTTAATTGTATTTCGATAGTTTTATTGCAATAATATTGCTCATAGTAATTAAGTACTAAATGAGCTATGCTCCTGCTTGTCCAGTTTTCTTGAAAGGTCGGCCCTGTATGGGAGCACCACGTGGTTCTCCACTGAAGAATGTTTGTTTTACCTTATTTTTCGTAATTGATGCCCTTTTTCGGCTCATTACTATGACATTTAATTGATTTCTGTTCATTTTGTACCTTGTATTTATAATTTAACAACCGTATTGAAGCATTTCGTTGAGGAACTTTTGAGGTTAGGTTGAAATTCCTGTCGGGGGCAGGGTTCACATCGGGCATGCGAGGACATCTAAATGCATTTTACCTTGTTAAAAAAAATACATTATTTACTCTTCCATCGTGTTCATTGTTGAACGAGAAATCTGGAATGTCGATCCACGCGTGATATTGAAGGGGCCTCTTACCTCCTAGTCAGGGGGTCAAGAGTCTTGGAAGTTCATGTTCTCTTCTGTTACTAGTGATGCGACTTCGCATTTTAACTAGCTAAGCGATCGGTGTGAACCAGGTGATCAAGGGAGCTGTTCTCGCCCCGGGCAACGCTCTAATATGAGAGTTTTGGGACACCTCTTTGAAGGTGTTTCGATTTGAGCTGGATGTGGTTTATGAGTCCCTCAAAGAGCGTTCAACTGACAAATGCCAAATAGGTTGGTCCCGTCATTGCCTTACAAAGTCGGTCTACAATGGTTCGTTTTGCCTTGTGTTATTTTTAGTCTGTGGCTTCTCGAGAGTAGCCTTATCGGCTATCGGCATCCGCGTGTACTGTTCCTAGGGTAAAAGTTCACGGTCAAAATGAAAAAGAGTGTTGAAACAGAAAAAATACCTATTCGTGGTATCTAGGGGTACTTCTCTGGTATATAGGGTTGCCAGATAGCCAAGGCTCTTCGCCTGGGGAGGTATGAGGTCTGAGCGTTTTTGTGATTGGAGCTTGGAGCTATTCGCGGTTTAATAATTGAGATTTAATAAGTATAGTAAGAAAAAGCGCTAATACACGACTAAATTTTAGAGTACTCGCTAATTCGGGCTAAAATTGAGAAAAGGACCTAATTCGTCGCTAGGGGTGAAACTGAGGAATAGTGCTAATTAGGTGATAAAATTAAGAAATGGCGTTAATTAGTTGCTAAAATTGAGAAAACGCCTATTCGTGGTTTTTTAGGCAACTTTGTGGTTCAAATTAAGAAATAGTGCATTTTTTGAAAGAAATGCAGCTAATTCATGACTGAATGTGAAAAAATCGCCAATTGTGCTAAAGTGGAGGCAATTTTCTAATTCGCTGCAAAAATGGGGGAAAAAACGAATTTGAAGAAAAACTGCGAATTCATAGGTAAATATGACAAAGTCGATAATAACATGCTAAATTCAAGATGAAGCGCTGATTTGTAGCTATAAATGTGAAGACACCGGTGATTCACTGCTGCGAAGTTTAGGAAAAGTGCTCATTCTAGGTTAAATGAAAAGACGTCGCTAATTTGCTGTTAAAATTGAGGAAAAATGCATATTCGAGGCTGAATCAAGACAAAGGGTGAATTCGTGGCTAAAATTGAGAAAACTCAAATTCGCGATTTCTGGAGGCAACTTCACGGCTAAAATTCAGAAAAAGCGTTAATTCACTGCTAAAATTACGGAAAAGCGCTAAGAGAGATTACCGCCCCAGATCCTGATATTGGATACTTGAGCTAGTGATTACACTACACGAGCCTTGGATTTCATGGCCAAACAACCAATTTCAGCGTTTTCGTCCCACGACGTGGGTTAATGGGAAGCAAAATTGGCAATTTTTTCGGCCATAATTTGTTCATTGCAGAAATATCGATTAATAATTTTGTATACGAATGATCGGGTTAAATTTTAGTGAGTTTCAACTTGCTGGGATGGATTTATCAACAGTTTTGAACGGAAAACCAAGCTGTTTAGTTATAAATTTTTATTTGCTGCATCAACAGAGTCGGAGAGAAAATTTTCATTTTCTTGGCATGCGGAAGGGTCGAGGATGAGCTGTTCTTTGTTCATGACTTTCTTAGGGCCGGGGCTTTTTGTAGTTGAAACCTTCTTAATAGGTAGCCAAAATAAATACAGGGTGGTCGGTTTTGAGATGCAAAAAAAAAATTGGGTAATAGTACACCAAAAATGGGATAAAAAAGTCCTATTCGGATAGTGGCCTATCTCTTTTTGTTTTCGAGTAATAATTTTTTTAGTGATTTTTAGGCGCAACTGTATTTTTCGCCGAAAAAACTGTTATTTCTCAGCTTCTACTTCACCGTTTTCCAAAAGTGATGGCAGTTTCGTAATCTACGGAAAATTTTCTACGGGATGAACGCAAAATCAATATTCTAAATTGTCATAAACGCCTAAAAACGTAACGTTTTCGTTGCGTTAATGCAAAAAAACCAAGAATTTGATTTCACAAAACAATTTACTGTGTCACCAAAAATAGCTTCACACGTTGTCAAACGACGTAAAAACTTCTCCGTTTTCCCAGCTTTCCAACGGTGTACTCGAAAGTGGAATTATCTCCCTCCTTTGACGAGAAAATTCGAAAAGAAGCGAAAAAGTCATACATTTTGGCCTAAAAATGTGAATAATAACAGGTGCGAAAATTCATTTGTTTGGCTCTCTTTCTTGAGAAATCCAAGCGCTGGCACGGTAAAAATTAAAATGTATTGCATTTGAAGAATAAACAACAAACAAATTAATTAATAAAATGGACGAAGAGGTGAGCGAATTTAGGGCGTCTGCTGGTTTTTTATGGGTCGGAGAGACCGATTAATAGGCCCACATTTCTTTGAAGTAACGGGGCAAGGCTACCGGCATTTCCTGCAAGTCGAATTGCCACGTCTTCTTGACGGAATGGACCCAGAGCTGAGGGAACAAATTATTTTCCAGCAAGACGGTGATTTCGGTCTTCGACGATCCCAGCCCAGCCCCATAAAAATCCACCAGACGCCCTAAATTCGCACACCTCTTCGTCCATTTTATTAATTTGTTTGTTTGTTGTTTATTCTTCAAATGCACTACATTTTAATTTTCACAGTGCCAGCGCATGGATTTCTCAAGAAAGAGAGCCAAACAATGGAATTTTCGCACCTGTTATTATTCACATTTTTAGGCCAAAATGTATGACTTTTTCGCTTCTTTTCGAATTTTCTCGTCAAAGGAGGGAGATAATTCCACTTTCGAGTACACCGTTGGAAAGCTGGGAAAACGGAGAAGTTTTTACGTCGTTTGACAACGTGTGAAGCTATTTTTGGTGACACAGTAAATTGTTTTGTGAAATCAAATTCTTGGTTTTTTTGCATTAACGCAACGAAAACGTTACGTTTTTAGGCGTTTATGACAATTTAGAATATTGATTTTGCGTTCATCCCGTAGAAAATTTTCCGTAGATTACGAAACTGCCATCACTTTTGGAAAACGGTGAAGTAGAAGCTGAGAAATAACAGTTTTTCGGCGAAAAATACAGTTGCGCCTAAAAATCACTAAAAAAATTATTACTCGAAAACAAAAAGAGATAGGCCACTATCCGAATAGGACTTTTTTATCCCATTTTTGGTGTACTATTACCCAATTTTTTTTTGCATCTCAAAACCTAACGCTCACGTAAAATGATTTTTTTTCTTTAGGTAGGGATTTTTTCCCCTTCCCGAAGTGAGGCGAGATATTTTTTTGTCCCGGAGGCTCCGGGTGAAAACCGGAGATCTGGCATCCCTACTGGTTGTATATTTGAGAAAAAGCGCTAATTTGCTACTTAGAAAGCAATTACTAATTTGATGCGTCTAAATTTGAGGGAAAGCTCTATTTATTTCCCAGTTTCCGTAGTGGTTCCTCACGGCCAAAATTGAGAAAGCAACCTAATGTGCTGTTTTTAAGGGTTGGTCCGCGATTGAAGTTGAAAAAAATTGCTAATTTGCTTCTGTAAATTTAGGATAAACATCAATCTTCGGATAAGTTCGTGGTTAAAACTTACAATAATCACGACGAAGTAGAACTTGAGCCCGTTTCCACTAGTAGAGTTAATGGCGAAGTAGAGTTTAGCTACCTATACCGAGGACCTTTGCTGCTAACGTTCGCAGGAAAATGTGTGGGACTTGTCAAAACGCCTTAACAATGGTGAATATACCTCGAGATCCAGTGGCGAGGGTTTCACGAGCAATCGCTCCCGATCTGAAACGTGTACCTCCCTTGCCTTGGATTCTTCAAAAATGTTTGTGTTCGCGTTTGTTAGCCGAAAACTGTTTGTTCTCTCCCTGCCCTCTCGTCTCTTGAGAATTTTTTGAACAAGAAATAGCACATTAGTCTCTTAGAATTGTCCATTCTTCGAGGAAACTGGATCACTTGGTTCCAAATCTGGTTCCTTCGCAAATTTTCAACCCCCCCCCCCCATTGCTGACTTTCCGAAATATCTGATAATTTGATCCTTAAGGTGTGTTATTGCGTAAAACGAAAAACCGGGTTGGTCATGTATGATTTTTCGCCTTCCCTCTGGGCAAAATTGTTGGCGTTAACTGATCGCTAAACCACAATTTAATCAGGAAGGCGTACAAAAACGATCAGCTTAATCACAAATTGGCTCTTCGTGGGCAATTTGCTTCTTCCTGATCTACACAGCTAGAGATCTTGAGGTTTTCGGTCGAAGGTGGCATGAAACCCCAGTGTGTTGATGTAGTGATGGATGCCTCGAACGGACAGAGATTAAATAGCACTGTAATGCTATTATTAATCGAATAACCGAGGCAAAATCAATGTTTTTTTACATATTTTGGCTAATTTTTCTTCTTGAAATTAGCTTTCGTATGAATCTACATTTTTCTCTCGTCGAAAAGTGCCCACTTCACCTCCTCTGAAAGAGATTTCAACCTTTTTTGTTTTTTTTTTTATTTCAGGAAGTGATACATTTTCAAAATGGTCAATCGTCGAGTGCCGTCGGTTCACTCGAAAACCTACGTGACGCCTCGACGTCCGTACGAGAAAGCCCGTCTCGACCAGGAGTTAAAACAATCGGTGAGTTCGGACTGAGAAACAAGCGTGAAGTATGGCGCGTCAAGTACACCCTCGCCAAGATTCGTAAAGCCGCCCGTGAATTGTTGACGCTCGACGAGAAAGAACCCAAACGATTGTTTGAAGGTGAGTTTTTTGTTTTTGTTTTTTTATTGCACCACCCTCCACGTTGATTTTACTTCCTTCTCCGCGTTGATTGAGAGGCGAAGATATACGCATGTGGTAAACTAAATTCTTATCGATTTGGTTAAGCGGCTTAATGATGTCGTTTAACCCAGTGTTAATGAGGTACATGTAAAATGTGTGTTTTTCGCCTTCCCTCTGGGCAAAATGTTAGCGTTGACTAATCGCTAAAACATTTTAATCAGGAAGGCGTAAAAAAACGATCATCTTAATCACAGATTGACTCTTTGTGGGCAATTTGCTTCAACCTGATCAACATAGATATACGTAGTAAAAATACTCTTTTTGCCTTTCTGGGCAAGATTTTAAATAGTTCAAACTATCTATTTTTCAAATCTAATCAGTAAGGCTATAGTAAAAAATGTTCATCAAATCACAGTCGGCTTCATTAGGCGACTTGTTACCACCTTTGAACTACACGTAAACGCACAGCAATTTGGAAATAGAGTTCGCGTTATTTTTATAGTCTTCGCATTTTACCTCATAGTGTACGAGACTAAATTATCGCGAAAAATCATAATAAAACCGCTCCGATCTGGAGATTAATCACATCCAATATTAATACTCTTTGTGTAAAAGCGGCATAATTATTTGCGTTTTTCCACCTTTTTAGCTAATGTTTAATCCAATTGTTTCTTCGTCAATAGGTAACGCCTTGCTTAGGCGTCTCGTTCGTATTGGAGTACTCGACGAAGGCAAGATGAAACTCGATTACGTTCTCGGCTTGAAAATTGAAGACTTTTTGGAACGTCGTCTTCAAACTCAGGTAGAATTTTAGAAGGTCCCGTTTTTTTTTATTATTATTTTATGCCTGCCCCAGCAACTTTTGAAACATTCTGTGTTTTCAAAGTTGCGTAACTTGGTACCAGGCGCAAATTGAAAACCTTTCTTGCTTTGAAATTTGCTTTTTTGCTATGGTAATTTCAAAAACTATCAAGGTGATATTTAGACAGTAATTGCCTGAATTAACTCAACAGCGCTATTCTTTAATCAAATTTTGGAGTAGCTCCCGTTAAATCGGGCCAAATAAAAATGATGAGTATTGCTTCCTTCGTTGACTTATTCCGCGAAGGAATTTAACTATTCGACATAATTTCAACGAACTCTCCCCCACTCTGTTTAAAATGTATCTCACTTGAAATTTTTAATTCACAGGTGTTCAAACTTGGACTGGCCAAATCCATCGATCACGCTCGTGTTCTCATCAGACAAAGACACATCAGGTTAGTTACGCCCCTGAAGATTCTGGTTAATTTTCCGTTTAATGCTAGCCTGATCCTTGATGCTCTTTTTTTAGCGCTTCCTAGTGACTTTAATTTATATCGCGCAGGCCACTGGGTTATTGTTTTTCGAGACAAAACCTACGTCTGTTGTATTGTTTCCCTTTGTTTCGCGTAATTTGATAAAGAGTCGGATGGGCCCTCAGTTTTCATTTGTTTTTACAAATAGAAGAAAAAACTGATGTCCATTTCGGAAATCTCTTGTTACCCAACGATTGATGGTAAATTGTCGCATTGCGCTTCATGAGACGAACTATTTATTTTTTCGGTTTTCTTCCACTAGACATCAATTCCTCATTGTTCTCTTTGTTTTCTCTCTGCACAGAGTTCGCAAGCAAGTGGTGAACATTCCCAGTTTCATCGTTCGTCTCGACTCGCAAAAACACATTGACTTCTCACTGAAGTCGCCGTTCGGTGGTGGCCGCCCTGGTCGCGTCAAGAGGAAGAACTCGCGCAAGGGAACTGCCGCGGCTGCTGCTGATGAAGACGAGGATTAAGTGGTTGAGCCTGAAGCATTTGTACCCCCTCTTACGATGAAAGATTGAAGTTTTTAAGAATAATAAACTGGAAAAATCAAGTGAGTAACTTTTTTTTTCGAGGGGAAAAAATGTCTTTCTGTGCTGCTAACTTGCTTCTGTGCGTCGCGCCTGTTCGTTAGGATTTCCCAGTTGGAGGGGGTGTTTTCAACACGTGGATTTAAACATTCAATTTAAAGCCCCGGCGATAGCATTAGAATGAAGTTTCAGGCCAGCGACTTTCATAATCTAAAGGTTTGGACCGCGGTAATTCCCGGTTTTGGCCCAATAAATCAGACCTTAGGCCTAAATGTTGAGGTTTTACTCAACTGAATTCTGGGACAGAATATCCTAATATTATAGTGGAGGAGGGCAAGAGATGGGCGTGATCGCTCCACGCAGATCCTTAAGGACTTGAAGAGCCTAGGAAGCTGACAAACAAGCCGATTTGACCATGCTATCATGAACAGTTATGATTGACCATAAACTGTAAATAGTGCAGAGGGTGGGTGTGGTCCTCCCTCATACTTCACAGGGATCCGCCCTTGGTAATTTCAATTTTTATCCTCATCCAGAGAACCTTTTCTTTTTTCCCTTATGTGCATCCGTGTACATATATGTACTTTTAAAAAACAAACTGTTTTATTCTTTCACTTTGGTGAATTGGTACTTGAATATTTTTACAAATCATCGCACAAACTTCTGTTAATTAATAATCGATCAATATATTTTCTTAACTTATTGATGAATGAAAGAAAAACTTTGTCGTCTTTCTCTATGTCGTTGAACATGAGGCGCACCATATTTTCGCTGGAGTGAATGGAAATGGCAATAGAAATACGATGTAGGTGTTATAAAAAAAAAAACCACTCACTTCACATTGCCAATTTTGTTGCTAATAGAAATGTCTGTGCCGGAAATGTTGCACCAGTTTCTTAAATTGATTATGACATCAAATTTTACGACGGACTTCAAGTCAACAATGGTGAACTGGAGGCTAAAACAAAAAAAAAAAATGCAAAATAAGAAAATCAAAACCCTACACCTCTGCGCGAATCTTACGCGTTTTCCGAAATAGAACAAGGATATCTCAGCGCTACATGGTACAACGCGCAGCAAAGCGGCTTTAAAAAAGTGATTTTGCGCCTTAAAGTGTTCAATATGATGTTCAGATCCTTCAGGGTGTTGCATCTCGCTACAAGCCATTTGTCTGAATAGGACTGTTGCATTTTCGCAGCCAAAAATAACGTTACGGGATCTGTTAAGAGATAGGCGGGGCGGGGGGAGGTTAAACCCAGTATTAATAGTTGACAGAAACAAGAAAGAAAATTACCAATTTTTTCTTGGTTAATTTCATAGCTAAAAGCCAGAGGCTGTGTATTCTCGTCGAGTGGTGCAAGAGGACTCTTGACAATCAAATTTAGCAGTCCTCGTCGAATTGGCCACCTCCATTCGTCTAAATCCACTCTTTCCATTCCGAACTTTGCCATAAACATTCTATTGGAAGAAATCCAAGTTATCGAATAAAAATCACAAAACCAGATGATAGTCGACCTTACCTGTTGCCCACTCGAACTTCGTACGGTTGGTCAACAACTTGAAAACCTGAAATTTAAAGCCGTAGTGTTATGAGGATCACTTCTGTACAAATTTGCTATTTATAACGGCATCAATGAAATATGGGAGATGGGATGCACTCAAAAGCACTAGACCTCGAAAGCTCAAATATTGACGCCCAACGAAGCCTGATAATGAGGATAGGGTAAAAATAAGTGTTTTTATTACTGAAATAACTACCCCCCCTTCCAACCACTAATCGATTTGGAGCCCATTTAGTGGGCCAAATTGTCTCTTTTTGCTCGAAACAACCTGATCGCAGCTCAAAAGTACAAGTTTTAGGCTAATTACAGCCCTGTTGTGGTAATCGAGAGTCCCTTGGTAATATGGAGTACGTCAACATGGTGTAAGTTTTCACGCCTCTTTATCAGTTCCTAGGATAAAATTGACTGTTTTTAGGGTGCTTTAGAAGAACAATTGTGATTTTTGCAGACAAGTCTGTCTGCCTGCGGTTCAATTAACGGCTTCCGAGTCCATCAATGCATTTGAGAGTCGTCAAATTAAATTCGATGACCGAATATGCCGGTTTCTTCTGAAATGTTGGATTTTTTGGGGGCCCCCACAGGGGGCCCATGGGCAAGTTCGGGAGGAAACGTGTCTAATATTTTTCGTTGTAGAACACACAAAAGAAATCGGCGTCGGACATTAGTGACACTCCTTTCGTGAAGAAGAAGGGATAGGCTCTAACCCGCATTGTCCCTTGTGTCGTGCGTGACGAAGAATATCGTTACCTCTTCCACCGTTGATAAAAACTAACAATTCACCGAATTGTCAAAGAAACTGATAGTTTTCGGGCAGAAAAATCTGCAATGCACAATTACTGTTCATTGACTGAGAAACGTTTTAAGAAGATGTTTGATTCTGGTTACTTTTGGCCTTGGAAAACGTCCCAAATATCTCAAATATTACGCCGCTAGACCGTAAAAACCAAGTGTAGGAGTATGTTATGTCGAATACTTTCTCTCAATCGCGTGCATTACCGCACAATCACGCCAAGTTGGTTGAAGGGAGTTAAGCAAAAACAAGAAGGCATGAAATGCTTACAGTCTGTTGGCGAGTTGGAATCGGCGTGACATCTCTCCGGAGATTCAGGAAGAACTGTACGGTCCATCGAAAAATTAAGAGTTAGTCTTCGCGGCTTGAAGCCAAAATCGGAGTACTTCAATTGAGGCTTTGGTTCAGTCCTTGAAAAAGCGGCTACGGACGCGCTATTAACGCGTGTGGACGTCACAGGTGGAAGATGAATTGGAGTTGTCGTTTCGTTCACAATTCGCGTTTCACAATTTTTTTCGCTCGTACATCTGGGAAAATTTAGACTAATTCAAGGATTCGTACGATACGGCGATACTCTAGTTTTGAGGTTAACCTACCGTGAATGTACGGGTGTTGTCGACTCAATTTCAGGTTTTGCTAACTGAATCGAAGAATTAATCGCTGAAGCTGGCTCTTCTTCATCCATAGGTACGTCTACGTCCATGTCATTGCCGACGGCTTCCGGCTCAACTGCTCCGAGGCGAACTGCACTACAGGTGGTTTCATCAACAGGAAGATGCTCTGTAAGAGAGGGCCCAACAATACTTTTTGTAGAATCACTGAGCTGAGGAAGAGAAGAAGGAGTAGGAGGCGACAGTTCGGTTGTATTCAAATGGTGAGCCATCACAGAAGATATCTCCATTTGTAGGCAATTTTCATCCCTAAAAACAAATAGGGCTACCAAATCAAACGAACAGTCGAAGGATTCATTATTATGGACGAAAAATCCTTACGGTGACTCAAATTCACCCGCTAAGGGCTCAATTCCCGTCAAGACTGATGGGACGTCTGTAATTTTAAAATGTAAATGAGCCGAAACTATTAACCCACAAAAATTCAAACTGTTGACCATTGCTTGGGATAATCGTGTCAGTTTCTATCATAGAGGCACTTTCATCGACTTGAGCGCTGTTTGTTTGTATCCGGCTTGTATCACACAAAGGCAGAAGAGGAGGAGGCATGTTTTCATCGTTGACGTTGGTGAGCGTTTCATACTCCACGATTGGAACGCTGCTAGAGCTCATCACACTGATTTGCTCGGTGCTAGGAATTAATCTGAAAATGCTGTTACTTGAGAACGTAGTTTGACACAACCAGGCGTATTATCAAACAAATGAGGAGACTTACTCATTTGGTTGGCTTTCATTGGCAGTGGCATTCCGCATTACACCTGAAAATAACAGCAAATATCGTTACTTTTATGCGTCAGCACACCCCATCTCGTGAGGGCGACTCCTGTTCCACCGCAATCTTTCTTCCCTCTGAGCACGGCCTGGATAAGATTGCGCTGGGCCAGACGGAGCCTTCCTGCCCTGACTTTAGGTGGCTCGTGATTCAAGGCAGCGGTAGAAGTGGGCCGCCGGTTTTCAAACCCCCGCACACCTCCGTTAGCCATTCTCGCTGACCAATGCGAGCACATAAACGGGTTGGTCCCACCATATCGGACCGTGATATTAAGGAGTGGGGGGGGGGTAGGACTGTCAAGGGCCACCTTAATTTATTAAGGCATAAAACTGGCATTTTTAAAATTCAAAGCGTTAAATCGGAAAGTGAGAAATGCAGGCTGTAGTAGTTACACCCGAAAGATTTCCGTGGGTACGTCACTGTTAATTAATTAATTTATTCCATTTTACGGCCGCCGGTTTACGGAGACGAAAGGAGCGAAGCGATAGGCGAGAAGAGGAGTGTGGTGGGGCTGTGTTTATAAGGGAGGAAGAGAACGCTCTCCTGCATAGCGAAGAAGGAGCGGGGCTAGACGAAATGCGCATAGTCAGATCGCCAGCGAGAACGTCTTCTAAACTTTGGGAAAATGTACCCTATAACGAAACTACGGACGTATCCACGTCAAAATCGCTCACCGCGGCCAAAGTGGATAAAAAGCGCTAATTTTCCGCCCGTCCAGTCACTCGGAACTCCGCACTGCAGAAACCAGCGTGTTCCCTCTTCAGCACTAAAGGTCCGCCCCGGAACTTTCAAATTCTGGACTCCGCACACTTTCTTAACCTTCCTAACCGTCACACCTAGACCAGTGTAAACAAAGTACTCACTTATAGCATCTGACGGTGAAAAAGAAACGTCCGGAATATCTTCCATCGATGACTTGGGTATATTTTCTACGCTACTCGCCCGTCCGGAGATGCACCTATGAATTTGAAATAAGTCAATATTATTATAGCTTCAATTTGAAGTCGTAGTCAACATACATTGAACCTGTTCCACAGTCCTCGGTTGGCCCAAAATTGGTCTTGTTTGCTTCATCTAAAAGCAGACTCACTCCTTCGGTCAGTTGAAAGGAATCCTCCGTCACTGAGACTTCCAAATTATTCAATTCCGGCGACGGTGCTGCAGGGGAATCCGATTGAACTGCCACCACTCTTGTCTCTTCCATGGACGAATCTCGTATTTCTAAAAACGATTACACTTTTATAAAAACTTAATTTTATTTTTCTAAGCGAGCCCCCTTATGTACTTTTTATTGGCAGAACTTGAGTGAAACTCATGTCATCGTCGCCTTGACTGAATAAAACCTGCTGAAGCTGGGGAGAACTGAACCCAAAAATGATGGGAAGTTAAATAAATGCTTAAAGGTCGGGCATAAACGTTTTTCGTCTTACCAATTCCGTGAGGAGGCTGGAGGAACTGAAAAAAAAGGCGATCATCAGCTTCTGATTACAGTTCATGACACAGACAGATCAGTACTTACGAGTTAATAAAATATCACGCTTTAAAGGTCTCTCGATATGTTCAGATGAAATGGAATCGCGAAAAAAAGCGGGATCGCTTCCGGAGTCATTCTCTTGATTCAAATGTTCAAAATCACGTAAAATGGGTTGTTGCTGAACAACCGGCCTCAAGTCCGTCACCATTGACATGTCCATGACAGAAGAACACAATGACAATTCAGCATTGATGTTCGGACGCTCCGTGGTTACAACACTGGAGATTCGAGGAGTGATAGTCGTCTGTAGAAGTCTGGCCACTCGAGACTCATCCGAAAGTGGCCCCAATGTTGATTTTTCAACTTTTGATTCCTCGGATGTGGTGTCACTCGCGTTAGTTTGTTTCGGCCCATCTGCATTCAATACGTCACAAAAATTCGAAACATTTGTCAGCGACATCACGTTGATAGCATCCGGTGTTATGGGCGCTTGGCCTTCAGGCTGTCTCCCAATGGAAAACGTCTCTTCCAGCGGTACGGCACCCCTTTCAGTTGTATCTAACGGTCGAGATTCAGAACATTCAACAACTCTAGTGAATGCCATTTCAGACTCAGGTGATACGTTGAGGTCTTCAGCCTCAGGTGAAGTCTCGTAGCGAGTTTCAGATATTTGCGTGATATCCATTGCAATTGATTTCCTTTGACAGGGTGCAGACACTGATTCCTTACCGCTCACGTCAAGATGATTCGAATCCTTATTCACGTCAAATAAAGCCGTGCTCATATCCAGAACAGATTCCGAGTTGAAATTTACATTTTTCAAGAAACTCTTCTTGTCAGCATTTTCTAAAATCTGACTTATTCCTTCACACAACAATGAATTGTCCAAAGCGAAATCTTTCAATTCATCAGCCGTCAACGACACGTTGCTCACATTCATCTGAGCCCCTGCTGTTTCCTCCATAGCGATTAAAGAATCGCTGATATCCATCAAATCGTCAGAGTCCACCCGAGTGCCACCATGGGGTTGAATTTTCGTTGTTTCCATGGCTATTGCCATGAAAGATGTCTTGGAAGAGCTAGAAAACAACACACGGTGACACTTGTGCCCTGGAAATGGGCGTGAAAAGGAGGAAATAACGTACCCTCGAGAAAAATTAGAAGACTCCGAAGATAGGGTCTCCTCATAGGCGGACGTATTGCATATTTTTAGAGTTTCTGAAGACGGGCAGAATTCCCTGGCAAGGATGAAGATTAGATTAAGAAGGTGCTAGCCCAAGCTCGTAATTGTTTAGCATGAGTGAAGTGTTGTAGACAGAAAGAGCCGAAGTTTGTATTTTGAATCAGCCCCCGCCCCTCACCTTAATCACGATATTGGCTGTTGAGATCGTTGGTTGAGATAGCCAAATCGAAACTGTGTCGACGCCCACTAGGGGAAATTTAAGTTTAAGAAATGTCTGTGAATACGGGCCTCAACCTCGAGATTTTAATCTCAATTAAGTCAACGATAGATTTTTTAAACAGCCAAACCCACGAACTCTCGAAATTTGGTTATTGAAAGAGCCAAACTCGTAATAAGAAGCAAACGGCATGAGCGTACGCATTTCCATTGGGGGGGGGGGGGGCAAAAAATCTTCGGAAAGTGATTGGTAGTTAGATACGCATACGTTCTCGTATGCATACGTAATCTCCAGGACATTCCACATCTGCGGTGAGATGTCGTCCCTGAAGTTACTTTAAACCCGCCTTGAACGCTCTTCCTTCGACATATTTGAAAAAAGGAATACTACTGCATATCCCGAAGTTCCTAGAGATTGAAACGGCTCGTTAAAAACCTGGATTGGTGCCGAAATAAGGCGGGAAAGTGTATATGCCGAGTAGTGTAGACGAGGGGGGGCTGATTGGACGGGAGTCGAGGAATCACCCGCGCAACTCCCCTTCAACCACTCAGATGACTCTCAGACTAAACAGTGATTTATTATTGCGCTTTAACCGTTAGTTGTGGATTTGAGGCACCGAGCAGTTCACTTGTGCCGAAAACTACGATTTCAGGACAAAGTTTCCAAATTTTTGCGACTTCCCCCGGCAAAATCACCAATTTTTAAACATTTGGAGCTCTGGAGGCTCAATTTAAAATTTTTCACTGGAATTATCAGCTTAGGCACAAATCCTGGCCTGCAACCGATGCATTTGTATGACAAAAAGTCCTATCATCAGGTGGGCCAAGGCCCCCCCCCCCTGCGTACGCCCATGGTTTGTGATGGTCAAACTAGCGAACTTGGTTCTTTGAATGATCGTCCTTACGAAATGATTTGTAAGAGGACAAAATCTGTCAAATTGGTTCTTGAAGAGTCATTACCAGGTCGGTCGGAGGTGTTTCTCAGGGGTTGATTGCTATTAGTTGTACATTATAAGACAAATGGATCAAGATTTGTTGTTATTTTAAGGTGCCCTCATGGCTTCAAGGGCTTACGTGCATTGCACTCCTCCAGCCACGATTGTGGTGTTAGTCAAGACTTCCTCCCACAGACAGTGGCAACATTGTAGGCCGGGTGGAGGCTGTCCAGACCTCTTGGGAGTGAACAATTCGGTTTACAAGGCCGCGGTCAACGCTATTTAGGTGTGCGCTGCCAGAAAAGTGAGCGGGGGGGGGGGGATATCCGTATCCTTACGGACTGTAATCAAAGTTCGTATGGGACGGCCGTCAAAGTATTTGCCTAGAGCAACAAGATAAGCCTTGTTGGCACCAAAGTTAGTCAGATCCACTAGAGAGAGCAATTTCCATAGCGAGTTGCGAAGTAAACGCATACCTACTAAAAGGCTTACGACTAATAAAAATCCGAAGGTTTCTCCAGAATACTTACTTGATATTGTTTACATGATGGAAGCTCACTTTTCTTTTTCGCATAGGCTCGAAGTCTTCATCGTCGTTGCCATCACAATAGAAATTGAGATCCTGAAGGGGAGGTCTGGCTTTGCTTGGTTTCAGGATCTAACATGAAAAAAAGGGTGGAGGGGGGCTTAGATTTCCTTCAACACTTGAACAGCTAATTAATAAGTAATAGAGATACTCACGGAGGATTTTTGGAGTTTGGACTCGCTACAAATTGAAAGAGACGCTTGAGATCTGTTTCCATTTTCACACCTGTTGTTATCGCTGCCCCGTCAATGGTATAAAGTAAAATTTTACAAATGAGAAAGAAAGAAATTAATACACCAGCTACTCACAATGATGCCGCGTCGTCGTTTATATCCATTTGAAGATTGACGACATCAACAAAACCGTGTAGATAAAATTGTTTTGAATTTCAAACAAACAAACTGAGCCGTTGAGGATTTCCCAGTAAGTAACCTTCCAACCAACTGCCGCGTCTTTTACCACAGCGCGCAACTTCTTGTTTATGAGTTAGCACCCTTTTTGCTGCCCCTATTTGATCAGATGAACTGTTCAAATCAAAATCAAGGTGGATGGCGGCGTTGTAGTTTGTACGTGTACTCGCGATTCCTGGGCGTTCTTGGAACATTTTGAAGTCCCCCACGATTTTTATTGCGGTTGATGACTGACCTGGAGTCCAAGGAAGAACCTCATCGTAGGAGGAACTTGATATAATGCCACTCTAGAGGTATGAAATTCTACCATAATAACGAACGATTTTCAGTCACTTTGATGGGCTCCGCGACCAACCACCGCTTAGGAGCCACATCCACCGTGTCGTATTTTCCTTCAGAAATTTAATATTTGACTCATTTCGACCACCTGTAGATACTGCCTGTTCGCGAAACATCGACATTGCCTTCAGAATTTCACTAGGATGCCATTAATGGAACCGTTTCGTAGGCGGCGTTGCAAAAGCTTGCTTCAGAGGGGTTGTTAGATGAAACGGCTTCCTTTCAATCGTACAAAACACTGTCGTCACAAAATTTACAAACACCTTTTAGACAAAAAATGGTTTTTCAGTCCAACTGAGTTATAATGTTGTACTGTTTCAAAATGTAGCCCAACACTATATACCAAAAATTGGGGTCTGTCTAAAACGCGGATCTGCAGATCTGCAAGATTGATACCTCGCATCTGCAGATTAACACCGCAAATCTGCAGATTAACACCTAAAATTCCGTAATTCAACGAAAATGAGACTATAATTGGAAAATAAAGTTAAAGTAGACCAATAATAGGCACAACATTACCGATCATATATTAATAAGACAATAATGAAGCGACACACTCGAACAATCACTTTTACTTCATTCGCTCAGACTTCAATTGCATGCAACAGCCAATCATACCACTTACAAAAATTTGCTTAAATTTTGACGCTTCCATGTAAATACAACCGGCACTTCCACCCCTACCGTGCAGATCTGCAGATTCATAAAAGCCGGCAGATCGGCTACTTAGCGTTAATTGTTCAGCCTCAAAATACATAATATAGCTAATACGACAATTTATAATTATTCACCTCAATTTTGACCCCTCCTGGTCAATTCAACTAGCACTTCCCCCCGTAGCGGCAAGACCGATCTGCAGATTCATAAAAGCCTGCAGATCGGCCTCTTAGCGTTAATTATTAAGCATCAAAATGCATAATAGAGCTAATACAACAATTTAAAATAATTCACCTACATTTTGACCCCTCCTGGTCAATACAACTAGCACTTCCCACCGTAGCGTGCAGATCTGCAGATCGGCCTTTTAGCGTTAAAATTTCAGCCTCAAAATGCATACTAAAGCTAATCCAACAATTTAGGATAATTCACCTCGATTTGGACCCCTCCTTGTCCATACAACAGGCACTTTCTCCCGTAGCGTGCACATCTGCAGATTCATGAAAGCCTGCAAATCGGCCACTTAGCGTTAATTGTTCAGCCTCAAAATGCATACTAAAGCTAATCCAACATATTGAGGATTCACCTCAAATTGTTGGATTAGCTTTAGTATGCATTTTGAGGCCGAACAATTAACGCTAAAAGAATCTTATGAATCTGCAGATCTGCACGCTAGGGGGGAAAGTGCCTGATGTGTTGACAAGGAGGGGTCGAAATTGAGGTGAATCATCTCAAATTGTTGGATTAGCTCTATTATGCATTTTGAGGCTGAACAATTAACGCTAAGTGGCCGATCTGCAGGCTTTTATGAATCTGCAGATCTGCACGCTACGAGGGGAAGTGCTAGTTGTATTGACCAGGACAGGTCAAAATTGAGGTGAATCATCCCGAAATGTTGGAGTGGCTTTAGTTTCCATTTTGAGGCTGTACAATTAACGCTAAGTGACCGATCTGCAGGCTTTTATGAATCTGCAGATCTGCACGCTAGGGGGGGAAGTGCCTGTTGTGTTGACAAGGAGGAGTCGAAATTGAGGTGAATTATCCTAAATTGTTGTATTCGCTCTATTATGCATTTTTATGCTGTACGATTAACTCCAAGGGGCTGATCTGCAGGCTTTTATGAATTTGAGATCTGCACGCTACGAGGGGAAGTGCTAGTTGTATTGACCAGGACAGGTCAAAATTGAGGTGAATCATCTCAAATTGTTGTATTAGCTATATTATGCATTTTGAGGCTGAACAATTAACGCTATGTGGCCGGTCTGCAGGCTTTTATGAATCTGCAGATCTGCGTGGTAGGGGGGAAGTGCCTGTTGTATTTACATGGAAGCGTCAAAATTTAAGCAAATTTTTGTAAATGGTATGATTGGCTGTTGAATGCAATTGAAGTCTGAGTGAATGAAGTAAAAGTGATTGTTCGAGTGTGTCGCTTCATTATTGTCATATTAAAATATGATCGGTAATGTTGTGCCTATTATTGGTCTACTTTAACTTTATTTTTCAATTGTAGTCTCATTTTCGTTGAATTACGGAATTTTAGGTGTTAATCTGCAGATTTGGGGTGTTGATCTGCAGATCGGCGGATGCGAGGTGTTAATCTTGCAGATCTGCCGATCTGCAGATCCGCGTTGTAGACAGACCCCAAAAATTGGGCCCTTTTATGTAACAGAAACTTGTGGAACTTGTTGAACTCTCGTGTGGTATGTGGGGGGAGGTGAAACACGGCCCATTGACCCCATCGTTTTACATCGGCGAATTAATATGAGTGTTTGGGCCTCCAGTGGCGTAGGTAGAAATTTGTCTTTGGGGAGGATCAGATTAAAATCTCGTTGGAGGGTGCCGAGGGGGGTAATTTCACATTTAGACATTCCACCCAGCCAGCACACTCTTGAATCTAACGTACATATTGCTGGCCCCATCATGTTGCTTTGCCCGAGAACATCTTTTCGATAAATCCTTCCCTGTTATGGAATGAGTAGAGTTGCGAGCGCTAGTCTCATGAAGTCCTCCCGGATGCAGATCGACAAAGTCGATGATACGCGAGTACCCTTTTCCTTATTTTATTTTATTCTAGGCATGAATTTCCGATATGTTTCACCATATATATTTCATATATTTCAATTGGCGCTTATGACTATAGTTCAAGCCATGAATTTCTCAATTTTAGCCGTTTTTGTCTACTTTACCCACAAATTAGCGCCTTTCTCAATTTTGGCCGCGTGTATCGTTCTTCTCAATATTTAGCAATTTCGACCCCACCCCACCCCCCAACTACGGACTTGTGCATTTTCTCAACTTCAGCAACAAAGAAGCGATTTTTTAACATTTTTAGCAGGGGATTTATCACTTGTCTCAGTTTCAGCATAAAATTAGCATTTTTCTTAAGTGTTTGCCTCAATATTAGCCGTGAAAAAGAGGGCGTTTCACAAAGTTAGGATTTTTTTGGTTCACCTTTACGCTGTGCATGAGCAATTTTTGACCGCGCTTGTTGGTGATTTTTCAATTTTAGCCGCGAATTAGTAATTTTCTTCATTTGTATCCGGGAATTAACGTTTTTCCTTCAACTTATAGAGATATTTTGCAACCAGTCCCGTAAACGCTAAAGTTAATTTTTGTGTACGCGTTGCTGGGGTAGTAAACATGTCGTTGGTTGAAATGTGAATAGCGTTAACGTTGGCGTTAGCGGAGCTGTTTGCAAAATCTCTCTATATCTCCTAATTGCAAATTAGCGATTTTTCTCAATTTCAGAAGTGAAAAAGCGCGTTTTCTGCTAATTTTGCGGCGAATTAGCGTCTGCTCCCTTTTTTATACGCGAATGAGCGATTTTTCGCAATTTCGGTTGTGAATTTGCTATTTTTGCCCAATTTTAACCTAAAGGGGTTCATATAGACGTATACAATAATAATTGCGCAATAAGTTTGTACAATATTTCGTTTCCAGATGTTTACTTATGAAAAAATGGGTTGTCCATTATACATGGATGCGTATAAGCGTAAAAAAAAAAAATTGGTTAAAGTAGACCTCATTTGCGATCGAAAACACCCCGTAAGCTATGCTCCGAAAATCAAAATCCTTCAAGATATGATTTTTTAAACATCTTTTTAGGATAACATCATTTTCCTTGACTAAACGCGAGTAACTCGCTTCCCAGCTGACTTTCTGTATTTTTTGACGCCGGATTCGGGAAGAGCACACTCTTTTCTGTCAGGCCTAGCTATTTTCGTCAAAAATAACTGTTTTCTGTGTTCTGTGTTCTCGGCAACACTTCCAAGTGTTGCCATAATCCATAGCCAAGTCCATAGTAAATCTGCGCCTATCGACCTCCCGATGGATCGTTTAACTTATATTTAGGTGTACTACTATCCACCTAAAGCGTCCTACTATTGTCCTACTTTTCGAACCAGGCGTCCTCGGACACCCTAAGAAGGGTAGAAAGATAAAGGGATCTTTTTTGGGGGGTTCTTATATATATATGAAATATACAAGACCAACGTAAATCAAGTTTTACAAGTATTTTATAGCTCAGATTATATTGCTTCACAGGCGGATTTGTTTTAAAACCAGTATAAATATCACAGGGTAAATATAAATAGGTAATCAAATTATGAGCATGTCTTATCACAGAAAAATCACAGCCGGAATTTGTCTTGGAGTAGGCGGGGTTTTAATCTCGTTGATGTTGGTTGGTGGTTGGCCCAAAGCAAAGTGAACTGCACGATTTACCGTTCGTAGGTTTGTGTGGAAATTTTCAAATTTCTTTGATGTAGCGTCGTGGATCGTGGGTAGTTTTAATTCTCTGTGGAGTTGGGTGTTTCGAACATACCACGGGGCGTTCACCGCCATCCTCAGGATTTTATTTTGTATAACTTGAATTTTGGACAATTTTGACGCGGCTGCTGCTCCCCATACTTCGCTTCCGTAGAGCATCAATCTATGGCATCAATGGAAGAATAATTGATTCGAAGACCAGGGGCCGTATTCCGAAGCCGTGTGAAAATGCCGCAAAAAGCGGTTGCTATGGAGGGATAATCTTATTTCTTATTCGGCGTCCTTGGATCCCGCTTGCGGCATTTTTTCCCGACCGGTCAGAATAAGACCCTGGAAGCAAAATTCTGGCTTTAGTGTGCTCTTCCTGTTGAGTATCGGGTGGATTTGTCGCAGTCTATGGCATAGCCTTCCCCCACTTTTTTATTAATGTGCTTTTCCCAGGTTAGCCGTCTATCCAAGTGAAGTCCGAGGTATCGCACCGAAGATTTCTTGTCGTTCCATTTGATGATATGGTTTTCTATATATGGAGTTCGGGTGGGTCGGCAGGAAATCGAAGGGTGCTTGAAGATTTTTGGCTCGCATTTGCTCTGATTGGTGATGATTTTCCATTTTCTCGTGTAATCTTGGATCTCTGCTATGGCTTCCTGTACATCGTTGCGAGTGGCTGTTATATTTGATGTTGTCGAGTAGATGCAGGTGCCGTCCGCATAAGTTGCGACTTGGACGTTTTGCGGTCGCGGGAAATCACTCGTGTAAATGTTGAAGAGCATGGGCGACAGTACCGACCCTTGGGGAGTACCAGCTCCACTTCGTTTTGTACTGGAAATGCTGTCGTTGATTCGAACATAAAAGAACCTTTGGGAGAGGAAGGAACACAATGTTTCGTAGATATATTTTGGGAGCCCTATGTTTTTTAGCTTATATATTTTAGTCCGACGTGCCAGACCTTGTCGAAGGCTTTTTCTAGGTCTAAGAAAAAGGCAACTGTATGCTCCTTATTCTCAAATCCTCTGACGATATCTTCCGTTACTCCAGCCACGAAAAGTTCCGAGTACGTCCAGCTTTTTCCTTAGACTTCAGACCCAACGCAGTAGTGTACCGAGGTACGGGGGGGGGGGGTTCGCCCCGGACCCTCTATCAGACAAAAATCGCTAATATTCGTGAATATAACTGCGAAAAAGCGCTGATTCGTGATCTCGCGATGCAACTTTCAGACTAAAATTGAGAGAAAATCGCTGATTCGAGGTGCGTGCAGGTCATACAAATAAATTGTGGAAATCAACGCAAAAGTGTTGTTTTTGGACCAACCCTGCGGCTAAAATTTAGAAAACGCGCTGTAATATTGACAGAAAAAAAACGCTTTTAAACGGCTCATACACGTACAATAAATATTGCGCAAAATACGAATTGTTCAATAAAATTGAACGTTTGTGGGTTGCGCAATACAGGGTGGATGCGTATAAGTGTAAAAAAAAACATTGGGTTAACACGTTGAAGAAGTTTTTCTGATCTACGTCAACTGCATAACTAAAAGTTGGACTTGAAGATTCTTTTTGGAATATTTAAGCCAACAACCAAGTTTTTTGGTACAATTTACGTCGTAACTCAAAAACTAATCGTCGTTGGACTTGTGATTGATTTTTATCGACTCGGCACACAAAACTACATAGGATTAGACACTCCGTTCGGGCAAATTTTTTCATCTCTTATAGCGATAAGTTGGCCAATCGTTGCGGACTCTTCGAATCTTGGAAGTACATATGCATCAAAAGGATTTTTTTAATACTCATTTGAAGTTGGGCCGAATTTTGCCGCTATTCTGCCTTTTTAAAGCTTTATTTCCTGTACTAGGATAGTGCAACCGAATAGATGGACAGTGATCGTTCCTATTGTCTGTCCAAAACTCAAGACGCCTCAGAAAGTCCCAAATTTGTGTGTCAGAGGACTCAACATTAACCAAGACTGAAATGTTCAGTAACAGGGCCGTTTTGTTGTCTCTGGTTCATTGAACAACATCAACGGTTTTAATATATTATTTTTCTTTCAATAGTATAACAACGTGGGGGGGGGGGTTCCCCCCAAATTTGGTATCACTGTAACTTTCTCATTGCTACAAATTTTTACATTTTGTACATGATTTTCAACAATTAGAAACAATAACAATAATAGAAATTATTATTGTCCCCAAGTTAATGTCAGTCATGAAAAGTATTTTACAATTTT
The DNA here is from genome assembly GCA_038030265.1 of Corythucha ciliata. Lineage (NCBI taxonomy): Eukaryota > Metazoa > Arthropoda > Insecta > Hemiptera > Tingidae > Corythucha > Corythucha ciliata. The sequence goes on from CM075938.1 coordinate 56,166,921, forward strand.
TTGAAACCATGTAAACAGCGAGCCGCGGCTACGATTGTCGCAACACATTTTATTACTTTCATATCAAAGGTGAAGTTGGCTTTGAATTTTCGCAAAATAAAGAGTAACATGCAGCTCAAATTAAAAAAAAATTACGCTCATTTGACTATTAACGACTAGCTCAATAAATTAGCGAGAAGAATCGTCTTTGTGGCTAAAGTTGAACAAATAACGATTTCACTACCCGACGACTAAAATTGAATAAAACAACAACAAAAAAGACTAGAGTTTCCCTTTGTTTTCTGTTCCTCCCTGTTCTTTTTACACTGAAACCGCCGAGTCCAAAAAAAATGTTAAATTTTTGCTGGAAGCCTTCCATACTTAAAAGCATAAAATTTTATTTTATCGTACTGTAAAAACTAGTGATTTTTTTTTTTTTCCTTCAGGAGGGCAGCCGCCCTTCTGTGATAGGCACTTCATGATAGGAGCGAGCCAAGCTATTATTAGAGCTAACGAAAAACTCGCCTCAAATGGCCCAAGTCCAAGAGTATTGAAACTGTATGAAATTGAAATAATTTTGGTCCCTCGTTATCGTTTTGTGAACGATTTTAACGAAAAAAACATTTTAAAGAAGGGGAGGGGGAAGAGTTTTTTTTTTACTAGGCGCTCGTAGGCGGTGACAGTTGTGGGATGGCAGGAAGAGTGACGACGGCGGCCGACGACAGAGATGATGACGACGACGTCGACTGATGACCCGGTGATGAGGCCGGAGAATTGGGCGAAGTGGCCGGCGTGAGAACGCCCAGGTTGGAGCTCGTCGTCGTCGTCGTCGTCGTTGTTGTCGTTCGCGAGCCGGCTGATGTCCCTTTAGTGGCGACGACGAGAGTTTTAACGGGAAGGTTGAGACCCGTCACTTGTTTCAGGGTCAAGGCACGTATGGGTTGAAGCGTGGGAATCTGTAGGACTTGAGGGCTTCCATTCTGTGTCGCGATTGTCGTCATCGTCGTGCCACTGTGCATTAAGGATGTGTGTTTTTTAAGACCACCGTTGGTTTTGTAGCTTTTCCCGCAGTAACATTTAAAGCCTTTTCGCACCCTAGGTTGAAATTTTGATTGTTAGTTTTCCCCTTGAAATGGTTACAGTTGGATCAAAACGGTCTTACCTAACATACATAATTAATTAGCAATTTTTACTTACTTTCCTTCGTTTTTATGCCCATTTTTAGAGTGATACTTTATTCCGTTAACATTTTTGTAGCGTTTTTTACATCCCGGCACCGGACAAGCGAAAGGTTTTTCGATGACTGTGCCGTCTGGCAACGTACTAGGGCTAACTGCTCGTCTCCTTTCAAACAAAAATAAGAAAAATGTAAGAAACAAAACCCAAAATTCGCGAGAGTGAAATTATGGCCATACTTGCTGCCATATTTCAAAATGAATTCGGAGCTGAACTCCTCTTGGACGCTCCAAGAGTCGTTGCTATCTTCCGATTCGGATTCAAACTCTTCGTCATCGCCTTGTCCGACTGATCAGAGGGGAGGGTTTTTATCTTTTTGACGTTTTTTTAGTCGGGTGGATGTTTTGTTTAGGATTTTATGACGCAAAAAAAAAGTTTTTGAGATACAAGGGACTAAAGCGTTTTTTTGGTTGTAAAAAGTGCCCACCGATAGGCGTGATGGTTGGCAATGAGCGGCGATGAAACGTCTTGTTCGTCGTCAAACCGAGGCTTTGATTTCCGTCCTCTGCTATTAGGCCCGTCGTTGGAGCAGCAGCGGGCTGAGGTGGCGACGACAGTTTCGGACTTGGAAGTGTGGTGCGTCGGGGTGCGGCGACGACGACGTCGTCGCCGCCACCGTTCAACGACGGCACTGAGGCCAGACCTCCTCCGCCGACGCCGCCACCATTGTGACTCGGCGATGTTCTGACTTGGAGCATTTCTTTTCGCGAAGCTGAGTCCGTGAAAAACCTGAGGACGTAACTCATCGGAATACATGGCGGTTGCTCTTGTTGTTTCTCTTCAATAACGTGAGGGTCGTAGTCTGAAAAATGAGCAAAACGGAAAAATCGCTATCATTTAGACTACCAATAGAAAATCTAGTGAGGGGGGGGGGACTACTAAAATGCATTTGGCCTAGGGAACATCTTGGTACGTATATAATCGTAACTGCGTGCGCGTGCTGGTGGATTGGTTATATTTGTTCTCTTAGTAATAATAGTGAAGATTTCTTGCTTTTTTCTCTCCTGGAAGCGTGCAGTCCCAGAAATCCCTAAATTCACGTGACTACAACTAAAATTAGGCCTAGATATGTTTAAGGGGTATATATATACGAGGGCTATTTAACATTCATTTTATGATAGTTTCAATTTTCCAACAAAATCCAAATATAACGGCAAAGCGTAGCTCATTAAGGAATATGAAAACGTGAGAGAAATGCTATGAGGGGGCGGGGGGTCGTGGGATCCTTTCGTGTATTGGCAACGCTCGTACAGGGTACTATGGCGAGGGGCTGGTAGGGTAGGGAGGGAGAAGGCGATTACGTTAAAGACTAGAGTAAAACGTGGTTCCTTTTTTCTTTTTTTTTTATCAATGATTTCATTAATGGAAAGATTTCATTAGTTCAACAAAATTGACGTATATTGCCGGATAAAATGGTGATTATTTAATGGCCTCGTGATCATTACCAAAAAACGAATAACTTGGACAGTTTAGACCTTTTTAGGTCAAGAAATAAATGGGGCGGGAATGATACCTTTCCACCTCCCTCATATTAACAGCTCCCCGCCACCGCCAATCCATGGGCACACCCTAGAAACCACGCGTGGGCGGGCGGGCGGCTAGAGGAATTCTTAAAAACTAACAAAATTTCTCTATATTTTTTGTCAACGTTTACCGATATGATTGTCCTCAATGTGCTGTATGAGATCAGTCAATGATTGAAAAGTGACGCCGCAGTCGTTAAATTTGCAAATGTTGAGCATAAAAACTGCCATAACCCCCGGGAGGTATGGGCTCTCATCAGCTGGGCACTCCGCGGCGCGCTCCGGGGCGAACGGCGGCAGCCACCTCGGTGGAGAAGCGACGACCTGAGGGGTTGGGAACTGTTGGGGAGTTCGTACGAGTCGGCGAGAGGATGATAGTGGGCATGAGGGAAATTATGCTGGGTTTGACGGGCGGGGGAGGGCCTTGAATATTGGCCTCGTTGGTAGCGGTCGAAATGGGGGGAGAAAAAGACCGCCAACCCGGGAGAACAACCCATCGTTTCCCAGCCTTCGCCACTCATTTACCCTCTCTTTCACTCTTTTTACTTCTAGCACTAGACGAGGTCGAACCGACACCGCTTGGTGCTGCACGCACGTTCACAGTGATTCTGAAATTCTGAATTCTGATGAGAATAAGGCAATAAGCTAGAAATCTCGAAGAAAAAGGGGGAGGGATGTTACCTCCTCAAAGTGACTCCCCACCAATCAATGTTTAATCGTTTTCGTGAAGAGAACCTATTTTCGAGGGTACATTATTATTCTAAAAGTTTGGAACCGTTCGAGCGAGATTACAATACGAACACGAAGGCGAAGCTCAGTAGTCTTTGAGAAGTAGCGTAACGATAGCATAGCGGTGGCGGGAGGGGTGGTCCACCTCCCCGGGTGTGCCGAAATCGGAATAAAAAAACTTTCATAACACTATTAATTTAGCGTGCAATAATTATAGATTATGTTGTTTCTATCCTGCCACATTCCGAAGTTCGTTAATCTCCCTCCCAATGATCACAAGTAACCACAACCTGCTGGAACTCATATAGATACCAATACCACTCACCCCTGAACCTTTCGCCTTGAACCATAACCCCGAACCATTAGCAACTTTAGCAAGGGTTGGCCGATCTGTCTTTGCAAAAAAACTGTAGGACTGTTAAGGCCCGTTTACACTAGCAACTTTTGTCTCGGCAATAAATATTGCTCAATATTGCCGAGCAACTTTTTTCATTTCGGCAATATTGCCGGCAATAATTGCCTCGAGTGGAGCAACATTTCCGGGCGTTGAACTCACTCCGGCAATTTTTTTTTCGTGTTGCCGATGAAGTCCAGCCCCCTTGGAAAACTTCCGGCAACTTTTTGAGCCTGAGAGGTTTCGAGACGTTATTTTGGAGCGTTGTAATTTCTTAATTGAGCGTTATCATGCAAAAAACATTTAAATATTAAATAATAATATTTAGTATTAAATAAATTAAACTATTAAATATTTTATATTGTTTTCAAAAAGAAATATGTACTTACAGGGTGGATGCGTTTAAGTGTAAAGAAAAAAACCGGGTAAAATTAGACCTCATTTGCGATCGAAAATACCCAAAAGCCATGGTCCGAAAATCAAAACCCTTCGAGATATGATTTTTCTAACATCTTTTTATGATAACATCATTTTCCTTGACTGAATACTTACTTAAGCCCTGTTCACACGATGCAATGTTTGAATCTAAATTGCATGCTGGATTTTTAAAAACATCCGGTCACTACCAAGAAACATATGTTTTTAAAAAACCAGCATGCAATATAACTTCAAACATTGCACCGTGTGAACAGGGCTTTATTTAAATTAATACTTTAGCTTCCCAGCTGACTTTCTGCAACTTTTGACGATGGATTCGGGAGGAGCACACTCTTTTCTGTCAGGCCTGTCTATTTTCGTCAAAAATAAATATTTTCTGTGTCCTCGGCAGCTCCTCCAAGTTGCGCGAAACGGATAGGTATTATTAATTTTTTTAGTAAAAGTCGACCCCCACTTGTTCATACTAAATCCACGCCTATCGACTTCCCATGGATCACAAAAACTTCTTTAACGTATCTCTTTCAAAATTAGTCATGAGCGTTTGTTTAATTAATTGGCGTTTTCTCGGCAGAAATGGCAATTTTTTAGAAAAATTAGTGATTTCCCTATTCAAAATCGCTTGTTTTAACCTGTAAATGCAAACAATCCTTGCGAATTTCAGCACGCTAAAAATCATTAAAACCTCATCTGAAGCGGTCCTTGGAATGGAACTGAATATGAACGCTCATGAGCATCGAAAGATATCGCTCCGGTCCGGCAGCTGACTGTCATTGCTGTCGAATGGATAGTGCATTTCACTGCTACGAATTTCGGTAAATCACACTAAGGAGGTAGTAATTTTTGTAGAATAATCGCAAATCAACTGAAAACGTCGAACCAGCCGTTGCCGGAGCGAAATGCTTTGATATTGGTATGCGTTCACAATTAGTTACATTCAATGGACCACTTCAAGTGGGGTTTTCATGAGGCTGAGCATGTTGAAATTCACAAGGATTGTTTGAATTTTGCAGGTGAAAGCAATCGTTTTTGAATAAAAAAATCCCTCTTTTTTATAACAAATTGTAATTTCTGCCGAAAAATCGTCAATTAATGAAACAAACGCTCATGAGTAGGTCATTTTGAAAGAGACGCGTTGAAGAAGTTTTTACGATCCTTGGGAAGTCGATAGGTGCAGTTTTTTGGGCAAGTTTTTTTCCTACTTCTTCCACGGGCTGCGATGATCGTTACCGCAGCAGCGACGTCAGTCTCTTCTTGAGACATATCGAGAGCAACTTTTTCCCATCTCCCTCTATAGTGTAAAGGTAAAACGCTGCGAATTATCGAACAATGCCTTATTATTTCGACTGTGGGTTCATTATTCATGGATGTAGTCAAATCCGGCTTGAAATTACATGAAAATCGACACCCCACACCCCTATGACCCCAAATCCTTTGAAAATCCCCATTTTGGACCCGCTTTTGGCCCATAAAACCCAAGGAGGTTATTTGATCAAACTGATCAGGTGTTAGGACCAACTAGACCCCAAGTGGAGTCTATGTGCGAAAGAACGAGTTTTTTTGAGCAATCCTAGGGCAAGATATGGCCCGGACGGCGGACGGACATTTTTTTTTTATTGCAGATTTGGATTCTACGCACTTTGAAACGTAAAACTACAAATTTTGAGGGGGGGTCAAAAATTTTTTTTTGCGATACGATTACAAAGACTTATTATTGAGAAATAATAAGCCAAAATTGAGCAATTTTTATGGAGCAACATTTATTGACCAAACTTTGGCAAGAAATTTTGCTCGTGATGTGGAATAATTGCGGCAATAAATATTGCCATAAGTTGCCGGGCAACTTTTGTGGAGCAATTTTCTCAATTCCGGCAATATTTGTTGCTAGTGTAAACGGGGGAAGAAAAAAAGCGTTGATTTTCGTTTCTATCGAGAAATGCCCAATAACTTGAATGAAACTCAGTTAAAATCGATGAGTTGTGTGCTCTATTTCAACATCTTTCAACCCCACGGGAACTCAATAAGGTATGGAACAGAACCCGTCTGACATGAGCCCCTGTAATCTGTAATAGACAGAAAGTGTAGTGTCCGTAACAATGGTTGGGTGGGAGTCACTGGTTCACGCTGACCGGCCACTAAAAAAAGGGCTCAAAACATGCAATTTCTTCGAAATTATAAGACACGAAAGTTGCAATCGAGTAGATATTGAGCCAGAAAACGTAAAATTTACAACTTCCAATTTTTGTTGGCAATTTTGCTTGAATTAAGACCCTAAACTACTGCAATTCAGACCCTAAAATGTCAATTTCACAGATTTTTAGCCAGGAATTCTCCGATATTTAGGTAGATGCTAGTATTGTAATTTTGAGGTTTGTTCATCAAGCTTTTGCTGATCTCGCCGGGACCGCGGGGAACCAAATGTCGTAATTTCGCTGGAAGTAAGACCCAATAGGTACTTCGTGTTATGTTTAAATCAAGCACCCGAAAATTGCATTTTTACTGAAATCGAAACCCTCTAAACATGAATCGCAGGAATTAAAACCCGAAAGTCGCATTGCCGCTGGTATTCGGCCTTCGATCTTTCAATTGTTAACGCCGGTTAGCCTGTTGGATCCCCCGCCACGAAAATGGCCCCAAAACTTGAAATTTTGCTTATACTAAGGCTCTGAACTTGCAATTCCACTTTAATTAACACCCAAAAGACCCGAAACATTCAAATTCGTGGATATTCAGCCAGGAAACTTGAAGTTGTGCTTAAATTAGGACCCAAATATAGGAACTCGCAAATATTCATCTCTAAATGTTGCAATTACAGGCTACTGTTCAGGATATGGTCGCTGTCGGGGCCGGCTAGCCCAAAATCGCCTACCACTACCAAAAAAAAAAAAAATTGGCCCTGTAACATGAAAATTCGCTGAAATTAGGACCAGGAATTCCCTGAAAGTTGTGCCTGCAGACATCCAATTTCACGGGTATTTGCCTACAGAATCTTGCAATTATGCGGCTATACATAGACTTTGGTTGCACTGTCTCAATGCCGGCTAGCACGGGTTCCGCGGTCACTTGAGAAAGACCCCCAAACTCGAAATTTAGGGGAATTAAAGGCCAGAAACTGTCAATATCGCAAGAACAAATACCAAAAAACTCGCAATTTTACTCATAATTAGACCGAAAATGGCCAATTTCATAGGTTTTTAGCTCAATTACTGTAATTTCATGGCTATATTTATCTGACTTTGGTGCTGTCACGCCTGATTAGTCCTCAGTCCACGGCCCCTAAAGAAAAACCTCCCTACTTGCAATATCGCGAAGGGTAAGACCACAAACTTGCCATTTGGAGAGTATTTAATGATTTAGACCCGAAACTGACAATTATCTATGTAATTTTGTGGCTATTTCTCCCCTTCTTTCCGGAGAAGTTGTTCCTCAGTTTTAGCTGTGAATAACGTTTTTTCTCAATTTTATAGGTGAGTTGGCGTTTTCTCTTATTTAGCCGTGAATGAGGTTTTTTCCCTCAATTTTAGTCGTGAAGCGACTTTCTGAAAAATGACCATTTTTTCTGTGGAAAATCTGTTATTTGGGCGAAATTGCAAGATTATTTTGTTTTGTTTTTTAGGGCAAATAGTTCAGCTTTAATTCTAATCAGCCAGTTTGAAAACGCAAATTTACGGTTTACGATTGTAGCTGCGTTTCGTACGGTGGTCGAACGGGTGGGCAGCTGCTCACCCATGCCCCTTACTGGCTACGCCCTTGCAACAAATCCAACCAACCTTTCAAAAGCAACAAGTCTGGAAATGCGGCCCCAGAATCCAGAACATTCAACCTCCCCAGTCTGACCCAAAACTAATCAAGCACGTGTGCCTCTTTCAAAACCCAAAGATAACAATTTGTATCATTTTGGTGGATTCGATTTCGATGGATGGATTCGGCTCGTCTCCAAATTTAAGGGATATCTCCAAATTCCCGGGCATTCACTCATTTCACATTATTGTCAAATATATATAATATTATTGTGGTTGGCATATTTTTGGTAATAAGAAATATGGATAGAAATTTTTTCTTGCCGTATTTTAAGGTACTCAATGACCATTTTAGAGCCTTTTTATTTCTTTTTAAAAAGATATTACAAAAAAGTATGCCCCACCCCCTTGACCAATTACACTTGAATTCATAGCATGGTTCTAGAAGGCCTCGTTCACGGATACTAAGCCCGCAAGACATCCTTGTACGGCGGGTTGATTTTCAATCGTTCCTCCTTTCGGCTGCAGGCTTTTGGCACAGTGGGGGGTCACTTGAGTTTAAAGTCCTGTTTAGCCCTAAGCTTGGCTGAAGAGCTTGAAACTCAGTCAGACTTTATTATTTTCCATAAGAAAAATCGTTTAATACTTTATCAGTGCTTAAACCCCCTCCTAAAGCTTGGACCCCCTTTTCCGCCCTTCACCCCTTTGATTTGAGGGTCCTCGAAACTTAACATTTTTCAAATGCTGCACTGCCACAAAGTACAAACCTCGTATCCTCGTATTTCAATTTTCAAATCCACCCGCACACGTTTCATCCGCCCGAGAGCAGCACTGCAAACAACGCCCTTCTTCGATCGACAGGGTCGGCTCTCGTCGTTTTTTTTTCTCTCATCACTCGGTCTTTCTCGTTCTTGAGGCCACCTCAGACAGTCGTCTAGTGGAGTGCCATCCCTGCCGCCGATTCGGATCCTCTCGCCCTTAATTTTCTCATTACCGTAAGTTTTTCTACAAAAATCCGTTTTCATCCGCGCCAGTAATTTATTAAACGCTTCGTATCCATTGTCTGTGGGTCATTTTCCGGTTGAATTTCCCCGGCAAATAGTTTTCCGAGAGTTATCTCTTGTTCGTGCTCGGGCTCCTCCTTCCCGGTCACGTAAATTTACCGCACTGTCCGCCATCTTTTTTTCACTATCGGCCGAGATTTCCCAAAATTTTTCTTTTTCCCCCTCGCCTTCTCAAATATCAAAAGTTCCCCGTTTAACGAGCCGGTAATATATTTCCAAAGTCCATGCTAAAATTAACCGGGGGCTCTTTTTATTGACCTTCTAATTGTGATTACTTTTTCCGGTCCGGTGTGTTATAATGGGTCTCCGATTCCACTTCAATTTTATTCATTTTGTGTGTTTTTCTGTTTATCAACAGGATAATCACGTTCAATTCTCGGGCCGACTCGCCTTTTTATCATCAACCTCTCGTTCGAAAAGTACAGAATAACAGAAAATGTTTTCCTTGGCCAGCAAATTAGTCTCCCCTGTCGCCAGGACCACCGTAAGTAGCCCATTTATTTTGTCGTTAATTCTATTGGAAATTTTAACTTTAAGAGATGGTTTTTCCGATATCATGTTCCTTGAATTATGTGTCCCAATTTCTACTTACCTCCTACCCACCCTCTCACTCGTGTTCGCCTTAAACTCGTATAGGTTATATGATTTTAGCATTCCAAATTTTCTTAATTATAGGGAAAGTCTTGTAATTATTGGCTATAATTGGCTTAGAATGTATTCCAGGGCTTTTTCAATGGTCGGACGATTGATTTTGTGGTCTTATAATGCTGCGGTCTCCCTAATTGCTCATTGCAGTTAGTCGGATTTTTCTTTGAAAATAAAAGTATGTAGAAAATCGGAAAATGGAACCATTTTGATAAGAATAGGCTCAGTGTGAAAAGAGGGGGCACATTTTTCATTTTTTTTCAGGTCTTTGGTTTTTCCTGTAATGACCCTGGGCAACCCTCCCTCCACTGGTCTAATTCATCTGAATGTAGCGAGCCGAGAGGCTAACTCGAGTACCTTCCTCGTCACCTTATAAGTGTATAACATAGTACAAATGTAATTAGGTCCATAGTGGTTGCCCGAAAGCTATTGGTTTTGATTGATTTTACAATACGATGAAGTTAATGGGCTAGACCATCATTCGCACTCGAATTGTCAACTGTGCCCCTCTTCCGCACAGTCGTAAATCCTGTGTACGAACGACCAATAGTACAACCTCTGGGCCGATCAGGGGTGCTGAGTAACTTTGGCAATAGTCCATCTTGTGAAAAAATTGAAGTTGGAAACTTGAACTGTATTGAGCTGAGAAATTCCCAAAATCGAGGACCGGGCAGTTCCCAGAGGTGACAGAAGCCAGGCGGCATTGGGCAAGCAAAATTTTGTGTGAGCCTCCTCCCAATCAACGCGTTGGATTTTGATTGAAGTGACTGAAATTAGTGAATGGGGGGGGGGAGGCTTCAACCTTTCATTCACCGAAGTATACGCTGCATTTGGTCTCCTTGGGCAACACAGACCTACAGGGAGGCCTGGTTGTTGTTGAGGTCAAGTGGCCCATTGAGGTTGCCTTGGGACTCATCTGAGCCCCATGGACTTGGGCAAGCTGCAGGCCACACTCTCCACCCGAGCCTTCTTCAAGGTCCATTCTATGTGACACATGTGGGGAAAAGAGAGAGGCTCTGGGAAACCACCGCAACATTACACAATTTTGCGTGTTTACCAATTAAAACCCTAGATTCGTGGGTTCGGACTTTAAAAACTAATTTCGCGCATTTGGAACTCTCCAACAGGAGGCATAGCTAATTTAAAATCAGTGGGCTCGTAGGCCTAGGCTAGGAAAACCCGGGCTGAAACTTCGGCTCTCACAAATCGACCGTACTCGGCCCAATTGCCTACGTGTTTCGGTGAGGACGTAAAATATTGGAACGACACGTTTCAACCTTTGATGATGCTGATAAAATAAAGAAATTTTTGAGTTGAAACTGATAGCCATCTTTGAAAGCTAGAATTATGTCCGAGTGTTGCGTTTGAAGATCTCTATATCTTCATGTGTGTCTAATCGGACAGAACATTATATGAAATATCTGGTATACCACCCTTGTGTGAAACATCCCAGTGTTTCTCGAGGACTATTTTGCCATGACATTTCTATTTATGTGTGCCTTCATCTAATATGATATGATAATAATAGTTAATTTTTAGAAATAGCAAATTTTTACCCCCGCCCGATGCCAGTCCGACTCGTTGTCAGAGTGTTGCGTTTAAAGATAAGTTGTATTTTTAAGAATCGGACGATAAATATCTGGTGATCCACCAACGACAATGATTCCACGTATTCGGGGCTATAGTTGCCAGGGAACTCCAAAAGAATATGTCGGGGAATTATAAAGAAAACGCCCAACTGGATTGATGATCCCGTCTACCATTCAGGAAAGGATCAGCTTTCTAGATTTTAATGCTCGGGGACGATGCGATATTGAAAATATGTCCGAGTGTTGCGTTTGAAGATCTCTATATCTTCATGTGTGTCTAATCGGACAGAACATTATATGAAATATCTGGTATACCACCCTTGTGTGAAACATCCCAGTGTTTCTCGAGGACTATTTTGCCATGACATTTTCTATTTATGTGTGCCTTCATCTAATATGATATGATAATAATAGTTAATTTTTAGAAATAGCAAATTTTTACCCCCGCCCGATGCCAGTCCGACTCGTTGTCAGAGTGTTGCGTTTAAAGATAAGTTGTATTTTTAAGAATCGGACGATAAATATCTGGTGATCCACCAACGACAATGATTCCACGTATTCGGGGCTATTGAGACGTGACATATTGACAATTGTATTTGTTAGTGTTCCCCCACATTCTCAGCAACTCGAGTAATTTATTGTGGTGTCAAATGTAAGGTCAGGGAACTCCAGAAGAATATGTCGGGGAATTATAAAGAAAACGCCCAACTGGATTGATGATCCCGTCTACCATTCAGGAAAGGATCAGCTTTCTAGATTTTAATGCTCGGGGACGATGCGATATTGAAAATATGTCCGAGTGTTGCGTTTGAAGGTCTAAATATCTTCATGTGTGTCTAATCGGACAGAACATTACAAGAAATATCTGGTATTCCACCCTCGTATGAAACATCCCAGTGTTTCTCGAGGACTATTTTGCCATGACATTTTCTATTTATGTGTCCCTTCATCTAATATGATATGTCGAAATCTGTACTTTTCGTGCAAAGCGAAAAATGTGTGAAATTGGCAACTATTTTATCGCTATGTAAATTTTAGTGACAAAATTTCATGGTTGTTACAGTATTCTGCGGACGAAAATCACCTACTTCATAGATTAGCTCAGTGGGTAACCAAAAAGAAAAGACAGAAGAACACTGCGTCCGCATAACACTGTAACTTACGTTGAGAACTAGAGAGACTGTCCGGATTAAACAATAACATCTTTTAAAAAACCACCAAACTCCCTAGCGGAAAAAATACGCAATTGACTTATCATCACGTTCCTCGGATGGTTCAGCCCTATTCCATTAACTGGAATACTGCAACAACCGCTGACCCACGGGGAATGTGACTACTAAATTTATCGCTGTCTTCCTTGAACTATTTATGAGAAAACTGTGAGATGTTTGCCGTAACAAACAAAAAATGTCAAATTTCCGAGATGTTAAACTATTCCGCGACGGGTGCGATATGATAATAATAGTTAATTTTTAGAAATTTACCCCCCCCCCCCCGCCCTCTGTTCAAGGCTGGAAGATGCCAGTCCGAGTGTTGCGTTTAAAGATAAGTTGTATTTTTAAGAATCGGACAGTAAATATCTGGTGATCCACCAACGTCAATGATTCCGCTATTGAGACATGGCATATTGACAATTGTATTTGTTAGGGTTCCCCCACATTCTCAGCAACTCGAGTAATTTATTGTAGTGTCAAATGTAAGGTCAGGGGACTCCAGAAGAATATGTCGGGGAATTATAAGAAAACGCCCAACCGGACTGATGATCCCGTCTACCATTCAGGAAAGGATCAGCTTTCTAGATTTTGATGCTCGGGGACGATGCGATATTGAAAATATGTCCGAGTGTTGCGTTTGAAGGTCTAAATATCTTCATGTGTGTCTAATCGGACAGAACATTACAAGAAATATCTGGTATTCCACCCTCGTATGAAACGTCCCAGTGTTTCTTGAGGACTATTTTGCCATGACATTTTCTATCTCTGTGAGTGTGTCTTCATCTAATTTCAAAATCCTTTTTATCAAACCCCGCCCCCATTCAAAGCTGGAGGATGCCAGTCCAAGTCGTTGTCCGAGTATTACGTTCAAAGATAAATCGTATTTGTGTGTCTAATCGGACGATATATCGGACATGCAATATCTGTTGATCCATCCTGGACATCGATTTTTTAGTGTCCCTCACAAACTCATCACTCGAGATATTATTGCGGGGTCAAATTGTAAGGTCAGGGTATTCAACAGAATAGGCCTGGGGATTCGAGGAGAATGTGTCAGGGAATTCAAAAGAAAATGCCAAGCCGGGCTGATAATACCTCTTCTCCCCCCTAGTATACAGGAAAGGCCCAACTTCCTAGATTATTATGTCCGAGTGTTGCGTTTGAAGATCTAAATATCTTCATGTGTGTCTAATCGGGCCGCACATTATATTTCGCGACATGTCCCAGTGTTTTTGAGGACCATTTTGCCATGATATTTTGTTAACGTTTAGCTGAGTAAATAGCCACTTGAGGGAAGACTGCAGGCTCAAATGTTAGTTCAGGGGACACAAAAGAATAGGTCAGGAAAAACGCGCTGACTATAACCCCGCCTCGCCTGCTGGGAAGTAACTACCTCGGTTTTGTCTGGGGGACGTACAATGTTAAAACGTTCCGATTCTGGAAATATGTCCGAGTGTTGCGTTTGAAGATCTCTATATCTTCATGTGTGTCTAATCGGACAGAACATTACATGAAATATTTGGTATTCCACCCTCGTGACACGTCCCAATGTTTCTCGAGGACTATTACGCCATGACATATCTGTTTACGTTTCCGTTTATTTATTTTTTAATTCTTAGCTAAGGTTTGTTCGAAAATGCTAGTCCTATTCATTTGTCCGATTATTGCGTTTAAAGATGTGCAATGTTTTTAAGTGAGTCTAATCGGACGATGTATCAGATGAAGTATCGGGTGATCCACCCTCGAAAAAGATTCCATGTTATTCGGGGACTATTGTGCCATGACAAATTACATTTTGTGTGTGTTTTGGACAGACTTAGCCACTACTCGAGGGAAATTGCTTACTTTTTTTTTGTGTTCCACAGATGGTCTCAGGATCCCGGGCGTACGTCCGACCACTAAGTGCATCGTTGATGCAACAGAGCAATCAACTTCTTGGAGCTCAACCGCAGAGCACCAGCCCAACTTTATCCTCTTTTGCTGGGGTAAGTGTTATTTTCATTTTTCTTTTTCTTTTTCTTTGGTTGGAATTCCAATGTAAAAACACGAGTTGCCTCGGTCTTGTAGATTACCCCGATGCGTCAGTTTCAAACATCGTCCGTAACGAGAGACATTGACTCTGCCGCTAAATTCATCGGAGCTGGTGCCGCCACCGTCGGTGTAGCTGGTTCAGGTAGGCGGACTTCTTTGCACTCCCCCCTCACCAACAACTCACATACACAGTTCCATTCCTCCGTATTGTACCGTTGTCTTAGCTTTGTTTTGTCCGTACCATTCGTTTGTGCATGTGCATGTTGAGAAACAAAAGAAACAATTTTCCAGGAGTTGGTGTTGGTGTTGTGTTTGCGGCTCTTTTAATGAGCTACTCGAGAAACCCTTCGTTAAAACAGCAATTGTTTTCTTACGCGATTCTTGGCTTTGCGGTGACCGAAGCCATCGCTTTGTTTAGCCTTTTAATAGCTTTTATGATTCTATTTGTCCTTTAACAATGTTCTTGCGCACGATTTCGTCAGATTTTAATTTTCTATTAATTAATTACATTTTTATGGAATTTTCGGTGTTGTGTTATTTTATTTTAGTAGTGACTGATATGGTGTGTAAATTATAGGAGTGGATTTATGCTTTTAAGTGATTCAAATCTAGGCACTTTGCTTTGCATATCCCGCTCACTCGGCACTCCCAGGTTCGTTGAAAAATATCCTTTGTTTTTCCTTGTCTCTTCCTATTCAATTACCTTTCTCTCGGAAAGATCTTCTCGTTTTAATTATCGTTTTATATTCGCAGGAGCCGGTATTGGAACAGTGTTCGGCTCGCTCATCATCGGCTACGCGAGGAACCCTTCACTCAAACAACAGCTTTTCTCGTACGCCATTCTAGGGTTCGCTCTGGCTGAAGCCATGGGTCTTTTCTGTCTTATGATGGCCTTCCTTTTACTATTCGCGTTTTAAACAAATACAAAAAACAAATTTGTTATATTAAAAGAGAGAAAAAAAAACAAAAAAAATCACGTTGGAAAGGCCCCGTATTAATAAGCAGACTTTTTTTTTACTTCATACCCCGGCATTGAATTATGGTAGAAGGGAGACGGGTGGAAGTTCGAAAATTGAATTTTCACTGCCGCTCGCATCGTATCAATAGAGGAAAAAGGTGGCGAAGGATCCTGAACAGCAGTGTGGGGGGAATCGGGGGATGGATAATTTTGTCTCCCTTCCTGGTGTTCGGGCCAGCATCTTTTTCGCACGGTAATAGAATGACTTGTGGGCTACATTTTTCCTAGTCGCACAGGTTTGCTGCTAGCTTTTCTCAATTGATTGTGAATTGTTTTGTTTCAAATTATGGATGTAGTCAAACAAATTCAATAAAACTTAACTAAACCTTGTTGATATACGGGAAAATTCCATTGTACAGCGTTAGAAATAAAAACCAATTTAGTTGTGATACAAGGTTTTTTAAAAACTTGAGCCTTTTTTTCGTTGTTTTATTGTTTTTGTACCCTCCACTTTACCATGTTCAATGGGCTGGTTGTGCGGAGTTTTTGCTGTCGGTCCACCATGCACGCTATGTGAATGGTATGGTGTTGGAGGACTTGGACTAAGTGAAACAGCAGTACTCGTTCAGTCGGGAGGTGAAACCAATGGTGAGGCTCGAAAGAAATTTATATTTTCGTTGTTGAATTGCCAGACCGGGGTTGTAACGCAAGATTCTCAGCTTTTGCAACGGCTCCTTTTAAGTGAATGTGTATCTGTATTGAATGTGAGTGACCAGATGTAAAAAAAAATGGTTAAAAAGACGCTTGCCACGAAAAGTATGACGTCTAAGACGAAGAACAAGTTAACAACTGACAATTGTTGATCAGTCTTAAGTTCAAGTTGATATTGATGATTAATCAACTAGGGAGATATGCTCGTTTATAATGGCTTAGCAATTATCAGCGTAAAAAGTAGGTGAGCCCTCACCCGGGGCGCAGCTAAAATTTCAATTCTCCTACACTCGCCAAAACCTAAACCAGCGTAATATTCTAGAACGGGTTCTGAACTTTTTAGGTACGGAGCAAACCGATTGTTGGAACAGTTCCTATTATTATTTATTTATTCCTGGTATGGACCAGGATTCTTTAGTATCAAATCCGAAATTTGGACTCAGTTAGCCCAACCCGTGGCTTTATGAGTAAGACCAGCGAAATTTGTTTCTGTGAATGCCAATAGTCTGCGAGTCAATGATTATGTGTTTGGGAGAGAGAAAGTGGGCACTTTACCTCATCAATAAACAACTAAGCCCATGGTTGCCGAAGTCCAAGGTGTGCGCATGCGGAATACTATTATTGGTTCTCAACAAGACTTTCGCGAAACACACTATTACTTTAATAACAAAATGTTTTGGTATTACAATTTTAATGCAAACCGTTCAAGTTCTGGCTATGTTTTTCTCAGTTTTGTACATTTCGTATGCGAATTCTTCCTCGTGATTAGGGTCGAACTCGATTCCAACATAGTCCAACTCTAGTTGAAACGGTCCATTTTTCCTATCGGCAGCGGTTATACCAAAATGGGTCACTTTATACAGCGGTATGGCGCTTTGCGTATCTTGTATTCGTCCTTTGCTTGTGAAGTAGAACTTTGAGAATGGTATCTGCAGTTTTAAAAAACGTAAATTGTTAGAGCAAGCAACCAACAAAATCGATGTTTCATGTACTCGGCTGTATTGCCAATACGGCCCTCCACGAGTGTACAAGGGATAGTGATACACGTCATTCCACAGTTGATCGAAGTAACCACACGTTGCGAGGTTGATCATGTAGGTTCTACCATCGCCTCGACATCGTATGATTAGGTGGGTGTATTGCTCCCAATCGTGGTAGCTGTCCCTCATAAATGATTTCTTCATAGATAAAAATGAAAATTATTGAGAGAAATGAATGCGCCAAGGGGTCGAATCATACCATTGCTCTGTGAGTCCTCATCCCACAATAACCGGCTCGTTTGATCGCTCCATCTTTCGGTACTTCCGTGGACAGAGTCCCTCCAAATTGACCAACTCCTTTCGAGTTTAAAATCAACTCGCACTTGCTGAAGCCTTGACTGTGGACGGAATCACTCGAAGTCACCCACTGTTTAAGGTCTTCCTCATTTCTTAGGGTCCACTTCACGACGACGTTGCCTAAGTGGAACTAGCTCGCGTATCTTAATTTTAAATGGAATGGTGAACGTACCTGGAATTGGAAACGCTGGGTCCTCAAAGTTCGACTTGACTTCCTGGCCAAATTTACCGCATTCGATTTTAAACTGACGCCAAGCATCCTTCACCCTGGTCCATGTCGGAAAGAAGTATTTCTGTTTATAGGCGTATTCGCCTCTTGGGTTAGACTCATGAAAAAGGAATGACCGTGGGCTTGTGTGTATGTTGACGGCACACTGATGAAGTAATGGGATAACTCGACCCAAAAGTCTCATTATTATACGGAAATACTTCCTTTCCCTACAGGAGCATAGAGTAAAATTATGAATTCTAAAACCAGAGATGCATTGTCTCGAGTTCCTTACCTTGGCTACTCCATGACAATATCGAATTGCTTTAGCACTATTTATTCGTGTCCTATACGCACACTTTTATTGTCTTATTTTATTTATTTACTCCTTTAAAGTGGATTTCCCAGTTATCACGCTTGCTTATCACTGTACCACCGTGACGTGATGTTTTCCATTCGACAGGTTATTTTCTCCTTGTCAGTTGTCTTTCTTGACCCAACCGGCTAGTTTTGAGATTTGTGTTTATTTGTGCTTGAATTTTATGCAAAACAGGTAACTTGAGTACCAAATACCCTATTTTCATCCTTTTTCTCATTAGGATCGTAATAAGGGACCTATTTGGTCACCTCAACTTTCATGCCTGACTGTAGAGATGCACGCTTCTCGGGATAATACTCTGGCTAGGACAATCCCCCACCCAATGACTGGTCGAATTGAAGCTTCTTCGACACTGGCATTTTCCCACCAAGGGCCTGTTTCAAATTAACTGGACGACTCTCCTCGAAAAGCGCTGTTTTGTCCACCACGCACCACCTCGGCCCTTCTTTTCTTTCAGGTCGGTATTCCAAGGTCCTACATCTCGGACAAATTCCTGCGAGATACCTCATTGAAAACATTCCAATCCGCGTTCTTGACACGTCGCAAAACCGTGTTGCTGGGCCTGCAAGCCTGGGAAAGTAGTTGCCACACTCACCTCGGGGTCTGGTCTAGGTTGGGACCGCTGTCAAGTCTCTGCTCAGAAAACACGTTTACTGTGGAATTCATGAGCATTGTAGTCCGCGGTAGACCCGTAGTAGTCACTATGCGGCCTTGACGTCGGGCAAGACCAAAGGTGGGCCCTCTCTCGCACTGAAACGGATAGAGTACCCCTGGAGAAGAAACTCTTAACACCTTGGCTCTCAGCCGGGCAAAAGCCTGAATGATGGCCTCCAGTCAGAGGTGCATCCAAAAGAGAAATCACAGGGGCCACAGTCTCTCCCTTGGAGTCGTGGTCACTTGGGCAAAAACGTCCTCCCAACAAATCCTATCGAGGGGTGGTCACTTTCTCAAATTTTTCAAGCAACGAGCTTTGCTGTGGTCGAGGCCTTACCGGAGCTTTGCCAACAGGCCTGTCGATTGTGTGGACACCGTAAGCGGGAAAATTCGTGTGTAAGTGCGGCTTCTTTAGCAAACTTGTGCAATAAGTGACCAAAAAGGGTGACATCACGGTGAGAATCCCTTCAACGACTCATTCGATCGGAAACCCGTTTCGATTTTCTGATTCTCTGTGTCGAGAAACTTTGTAAAACGCGGGTTTGTTCATTTTTAAATGTTGATCATTTTTGCCAAATATTTCCCAGGGGTTAGCCAGGCGAACTTTAGGCTGAATGTTATCAAATCGTTTTAATTTGAGCCGAATGTGGTTTGTGAGTTCCTTGGACACTGCTCAATTACACCTGGAGAATGTCCTAAAGAGGTCAAAATATGTAGAGCGGTGAGGTTGAACGCGCAGATTCTTGGGTTCGCCGTGTCCAAAACTAGGCAGTGCTAGCCACGGGACAAGAGATGCCATGCCTTCACCCCCCACCCTTGGGTTGAGTTCATATTTTTGTCGAACAGTTATAGAGTTTTCCTGCCTACTTAAGTGGCCGAAAATTAGCGTTTCGCGCTGTTGTTAGGCTTTAGTCTATTCCTTCTAGGAGCTGAAAATAATTCCAACAGATCTGCGTGCTAGACAGACCCGAAATGAATTATTGTCATCAAACAGCCGCCCTGCTGAGTCACAAAGCAGGTCTTTAAGGCGACGATAGATTATGGTGTATAGACCCTTTTTTCTTCTTTTTTTTCCTACTCAAGCAATGTCTTCATCCACTTCCATCAATGACATCACCGCCCTAATCATACGCTCCGTCAATTTCGCCGCTATTAAACACCGTTACCAGAAACGTCTTGACTCCGAGCAAACGCCCTACATCAATCATCCCATAGGAGTGGCGGCCATTCTGATCGACGAGGGGCGAGTCTTTGACAGTGACGTCATTGTCGCGGCACTGCTACACGACACCGTTGAAGATACTTCGACGACGTTTGAAGAGATTGAGACAAACTTTGGGCCTGCTGTGTGTTCTATCGTCCGTGAAGTGACTGACGATAAAAGTTTGCCCAAAGCGAGACGTAAAGAACTACAGGTTGGTGATTGGTTTCGACGGAATGTGGTTGGAACCCTCGATATGAACGTTAAAGTGATGTTTAATTGCCGAAAATTAGATCGAACACGCGCCGAATTCGTCGCACAAAGCGAAACTGGTCAAACTCGCGGATAAATTGTACAACTTGAGAGATTTATTGAGATGTCGTCCGAATGGTTGGACCGAGGAGAGAGTCAACGAGTACTTTCATTGGGCGCATAAAGTCGTTGCAGGTTTACGAGAGACAAACTCATTTTTAGAGGTCGCTTTAGACAAAGTTTTTGCTGAGACAGGGCTAATTTTTACGGAATAATTCTTGTATTTTATTTGTTTCTGAAAACATGGGAGTTTTTATTATCATTTAAACGTGTCTTTTCATGAAGTCTTTTAAGAAATCGACTAGTGTCTTGGTTTCTTCGACGGTAATGGCGTTGTACAGTGAAGCTCGAATTCCTCCAACCGATCTGTAAAATTTGATTTACTTGCAAATCAGGGTCATCCAAAATTTTGCCAGAATCCTACCGGTGGCCCTTTAGCTGGAGCATTTTTTTGGATTGAGCTTCTTTCAAAAATTCCGCTTCAAGGGCCTCGTCTCCACCCCGAATCCTAAACGGTACGTTCATCCTAGAACGAACTCGGCTAGCGACTGGGCAACTGTAAAAACCATTGGATTTATCCAGCGTGTCGTAAACCATTGAGCTCTTCTCTACGGCTAGTTTTTGCATCTGAGCCACGCCACCCTGCTCTTTGACCCATTCGAAAACCAAGTTCATTAGGTAAACCCTGGAGAAAAAGCGTATCTGTCAACAGTCTTAGGGAAGTAACATTATAACGGACTTACGCAAAAGTCGCAGGAGTGTTGTGCACCGATTTATCTTTTGCTACGATCGTGTAGTTTAATACGACAGGGCACACGGGAAGCGGCGAACCTAACAGGTCCTCACGAATGATGACGAGAGTGACTCCAGAGGGCCCTATGTTCTTCTGCGCTGTGGCGAAAATGAGTCCAAACTGCGCAAGAGCATGAAAATACTAACGAAACTCCTGTATTACGACGATTTCCAACCTTAGATACGTCGACAGGTCGAGAGAGAAAATTTGAAGACATATCGGCGACTAAGGGGACATTCTTTGTGTCCGGTACAAAGTCGAATTCAACCCCTTTGAAAAAAAAAAAAAAAAAAAATCGAGTGTGTTCAGCAATGAAAGAAGTCTGTATAGAGGGTGGAGAAAGCGTACCATCAACTGTCTCGTTTGCGCAGTAGTAAACATACGAGGCGTTTGAGTCCAGCTTCCACGATTCCTGACGCGGCACGTCAGTGTAAGCGCTCGTTTTTGGAATGACTGTATTTACTTTGCCATACTTGGCAGCTTCTTTGGCCGCCCTGGCGGACCATGACCCTACAATTTGGCGCGTGCGTTATAAAAATCGTAAAAATTTCCATAGAGTTTGTCGACGTCGTGTTCACCTGTAACAATGTAGTCGGCTGTTCCTGTTCTGCTCATCAAATTAAGCGGAACAGCGTCAAATTGCCCTACGCCCCCGCCGTGCATGAACAAAACTTTGTAGTTGTCTGGAATTTTCCTATAAACGAATTTTTCAATAATATGACTGTTTTGCAGTTAAAGTACCTTAAATCTCTTATTTACACGAGATCTCTGATATTTTGTTCGGTGGCTTCATTTAATTTTGTGTACTGGGATGATCTGTGACTTACTTCAATGACGCTTATACCCATGCCATCGAAATTATTCAGTTCGCGTTGCGCTTTTTGCATAACCTTGACCGTCAAGAGTAAATTTTAAATTGATTTCATATACACTTTTACCTGGCTGAGATTTTAAGTTAACAACAATACTTACCGCTTCTGGAAGTTTAGCCGGACCGGCGCCGAAATTTATGACCATCCTTGTTGCAGTTCCTATAACTCTGCAGCTCAAGAAAAACGTGAAAAGTATTCCTCTTTATTGGGGAACTCGTTGAAAAATGTAAAGCCGAGGAAGAAGATGAAAAAAAAGAACTGATGAGTCCCCACCCAGAGGAGCGTTCTTGTGTTTTTTTTTTCACCCTCCTCTGGCTCCAGAAAGAGTCAAGGTCAATTACACTCTCCCCCCCCCCCGCCACCGCAAATATAAATTGATTACTTTCTCGAGAAAATTGATTCACTAATAATTTACGCTCAATATTTCAGTACTAATTAACCAAATTTATTGCCCAATAACTGAAATTTGAACGTTTCTTTCATTTCCTAGGAACTTCGGTAGTTATACCCCGTCCCTTTCAATCGTTTTACTGCTCTATTTTTTCAAACCTTGAATGGCTATTGGAGGAATAAAACTGTCATGACGCACTTTTTGAGTGAGATTTAAAACGTTATGTAACCATTGGGCCGGTATGATTAAAAATTACCTTATTATTCTGTTTATCTTGTGGTTTGAACTCTCTGGTTATACAATGTAAATATATTTCAATTAATTTTGACTCTGAACCCCTCGAAAATCCGGGAGAAAATTACAAAAAAGAAATGTTCAAGGACTCGCCGTTGAAATATTGAACATCACGCTAACAGCCAACTACCCCTCTTCCTGTAGTCGGATTGGTGAAAATATTTTCTTGAGATGGTGAGGGAGAGGGGGTCATAAATAGTTTGCAGGTAAATTTTTCCATTTCCTAGACACCATTAAGATTATGCTGGGCACTGGGAGAAGCTGCGTTAAGGGACAAAGAGGCTCGCCCTAAAGAGACTGAGAATGGGCTCGCGGAGTTCTAAAATCAGATAAATATATTGAAGTTGAGAAAATGGCCAAATGTCTAGAATAAACTTGAAAAGGTTCGCAGCTTGAGCTCGACCCACCGTCGATGGCACTCAAATTGCATCCTGTCTGAAAATGTACAGCACATGGAGGGGCAACTAGCAACTAATTCTGGCTCTTTCTCATCAGCTCGGGAATGGCGAGCCGAGAGCTAAATATATCGCCCGCTCCTGTGAGCCTGATCCACCTTGACTTGAATCAGAAGAGGGGGCACGCTTTTGTCGTAGCGTGGAAGCACCTCCGTTCTTGCTGCAGAGCGGTCCAGTCGGCGTGCGAGAATTGCAGTCACCGCGGACGGCGGCAGTCCAAGGTGGAGCCCTTGCTTTTTTGGCGCCGGGAGGGGCAACTTATAAACATTGCATCCTGCTCAATTCGTAACACTAGAATTTGAGATGGCATTCATCGTTCGTTTTGGCCGATTTCTCGCGATTCTTGAGCAGCCCAGTGCAGGCGCGGATCCAGGGTCGGCTTAAGGAGGGGGCCATGGCTCCAATCGGCCCCAAAATGATGAAAAATTTAAAAATGGACAGAACCGCGTATTCTGAGGTTTAACGACACAGGGAATTAACAATGCCCCACTCAAAAATGGCATTTTCCTCATAAAATTGACTATTCCCTTATGAAACTGACGATTTACTCATTAAATTGACACCTTTAAAACTGAAAATTTGCTCATAAAATCAACCATTATTTGTTCATAAGCTTAAGAATTCCCGTAAAATCGCAAGTTTTCTTATAAAACGGGCAATTCCTTATGAAATTGACAATTTCTTCGTGAAACTGACAAGTTTTTTTTATGAAATGGACAATTTCACTACTCATAAAATTTCCCTTGGTGAGGCGTTTTGTACATTACCCCATTGACGTGGCCTTAAAATTGGTGACTCGCGGAAGTGTTTCCCCGAATGTTGCGTTTTGCCCACAGTGGGGCATTCTGTGTAAAGTCCTCTGTGAATGCGACAATTCGCGTAAATACTGCCTATAGAATGTGCAGTTTTGCATGGATTTTGACCTTAATGATGGTCCGAATGAGGCCTTACGCTTAAATATCGGCCTGGATGTGACGTTACGGTCTGAAATGGGGAATTTTTCATATTCATGACGCCTTCGTTGTTCCGTTTTACGTGAATTATTTCCCATTTTCGGCTCCAAATAAATAATTTCCTCGTGATAGCAACACAATTTTCTACGACAATTTTTGCGAGTTGCGCGTAAGTGTTTCTTCCAATGTTCTTGCGTTTTGTCCACAAAATGGGGCATTTCGCGTGAATTTTTCCCTTGGGTGTGCCGCGGCCGTTTCAAAACAGTTTTACTCTCACCGATGTGACGTTTCGCGTAAATTTTACCTTGGCTTGGCATTTCACATGTCAATTTCTCGGAATTTGCTCACTAAAAAAGCAATTCGGGGACTTTCATTGTCGGATAACCGCTTATTTCGCTGGGGTGGCCCAATTCAGAGACCTGCTGCGGATCTCCTTAAGATGTGGCCAGTACCTATAGGCCGTTGCAGGCCCTTACCTGGCCTGTAGCCCATCTTTCGGCCCGGACTCCCGAGCAGAGTCGGTCCCATCACTCAGCTCGACCCGTTAGCCATGACTGGTGGCCAGCCAGTCACGCCCGAGAGGCACCACGTGGAGGTGGGTCTTTCTGAGCTGAGGATGCTGGCGCAGGGAAGGTGCCGGAATTCAGAGACCAATCTGCAATGGGCCACCCGGTGAAATTGGTTTTCGCCGGGTGTTTGAGGTTTGAGGTTACAGGGAGGGAAATGCCACTTTTTTTACTGGTAACGCGAAATAGTAAGTTTCACAACGAGAGAGGAAAGTTGAACTTCACCCGACTCGTTAACGTACGTTTACAACTCGTCGGAAAATTTCCACTTTCCTCTCTTGTTATGAAACGTACAATATTGCTGGCCACAAAATCCCCGAAATTGGTTGTTCAATATGAGCTAAATCCGAGCAATTTATTTTACAGTGAGCCAGCTTCGGGCAAATGTTTTTCTTCTGCGAGAAAAATCCGCGAAATTTGGTTTCTTAGACAGAGAAATTCGATAAATTGTTTTTTTGGTGAGTCTAAACTGCGAAAATGGTTTTACAGCGCAGAAAAATCAGCAAATGCGGTCACTGAATTGAAGCTGCGCTCCGAAATTTGTCTGTCGGCGGCAACTAAATAAGTAATATTTATTTTTTAGTGAACTCAACGCGCAAAAAATATCCACAAAATCGATATTTAGAGAGCGAAATCTGAGGAATTTGTTTTTTAGAAAGCCAGATCCGGGGAAATGTGTGTGTGTTTTTTTTTCCTTTGAGAAAAATCCGGAAAATTAGTGTTTTAGGGAGTGAACTCCGAAAACAACCTAGTTAATATGAAATTGTAGTGCGTAAAATCTTCGAAAACGGTCCCTGAATTTGGGCACTTGGGCACACTGTTAAATTTGTTTGATAGCAACAAAAACCCGTAAACTGATTGTTTTTAGTGAGTTCGTTACGTAAACATTTCTTTGTTGGTGAGAAAAATCCGCTAAATTGGTTTTTAGAGAGCGAAAACCGAGAAATTCGTTTTTGAGTGAGCCAGACCAAGGAAAATGGCTATTTTTCGACAAGAATAATCAGGAAAATTGGTATCTTAGTGATCAAAATGTGAGGGAATGATTTTTTAGTGACGCAGAGCCGCGGTAACGGTCACCACAAGCCACTCCGCGTTTGGTTTTTACCACAAAAGAAACTCGAAATTGGTATTTTATTGGACGAATAATCCGAAAAGGTGAAAATTGGTGCATTGCTGGAGCAGACCTGCGAACATTTTCGCTATACAAAATGTGGCGATCCTGATGGATTTTAACTTTATTGGTGGTATCTGGGAGTTGGTAGCTGCCCCACTAAGTCTGCGCTTTAAAGTCTAGGTGAGGGCAACTGACCATGGGCGTTCGCAGCATTTCCATTAAGGAGGGGGGGGAGGCAAAAATATTCGCGAATTGATTGACAGTTAGATACGCATACGTTCTCGTAGCAAATGTGATCTCCAGGGCATTCCAAATTTGCGTTAGTATCATTTTTTCAAATGACCTCGACTCCAAGGGAGGGGCCACTGGCCCAGTGTGAGTTCGTCCGCAGGCTTTTCACGGCTGTCACGATTGCGTGGCCACCGTTCACGGGAAAAATTCGTCTGGCCTCTGAAAACGAGCGCCAAAAATGGCGTAACTGGGAGAACCTATGTCAACGTCTATTGGCTGGCGACGCGCTTGCAAATGCTAGTCAAGCTTGACACTAAAAATTCTTATTCAACCAAAAAAAAAAAATGATTTGTTTGACTCATAAACTCGCAATTTAGACTTCGATTAGTGACTATCAAAAGCAATGCAGTAATTTCACCCCGATGCGACGATTGGAGTATTGAAGCAGGAAAACATCAATTTATAGCCCAATGATCAAATTTTTTAGCACTAGCTTGAAGTTGAAGTTTTTGTGAAGAATGTTGTAGTAAACCGGTGGGGGGGGGGAGTGACCTCTTCCTGCCTGAAGACAACTCCATGGTACATTTACGTGGTATCTAGACCATTCTAGACGGTGAATTATGACTTTTTGGGCCAATTGAGCGTTCTTGGCTAAATGAGTTTTAATAATATGAGTTCACACTGGTCGCGCAATTTAGTAGAGTTTAGTGGTGTAGTTAGCGACTTGCCACTACACTAAACATCTTCACCGCTGGGGACTTGACTAAAAACTTGCGTGTCCGCACTTGTTTAGCTACTAATGTATTCATTTACTCGACTAAACTACTCGCCCAGTGTGAACGAGGCTTACGTCAACAGAATTCGATTTTGACTTTTGTGTGCAATATTTCTGGCTCTGGGAATAGATACCTACAGCAAAATTAATAATTATTGTTTTAGACGCCTCCAAGATCATCGTCTCACTGTGGCATCCAGTAACCATTGGGATGGGAGGGAGGGCTACAACATAGAGGCCCTCAGAGAATACGCGCCGAGTTTAGCTTATTGCCTGTGTAATAATTACCTCCTAATAAAATGAAAAAGCTTATTTACACCTTACAAGGTACGAGCAATCAAGTCAGGTAGGCCCAGCACACAATTTGATTTTAACATGTCACAGGGTTTTTTTAATTGGCAAGCGTAATCATCGCTTCGACAACATTGCCCAAATGCTCTCGTAGAACTCGTTCGGCTTTGGTCCTCGGTATTTCAAACTCTTTCACCTGGGGGAGAGAGTCTCTCGATAAAAACAATAACATTTTTACGACCTTGGTTCACCGCCTTACAATTAAGTCGACATCGTCTTTACTTATTGCTACTTTGAGCAGCTCGCGCTCTTTGGCCATTTTCTCTTCCACTTCTTTGTTCCTTTTATCGCCGATGAGACTCATTGCCTGTAGGTACGTTGGGACATGAAGTTGCGATTCTGAAGAAAAATGAATTACAATCCGAATAAATACGTACCCCTTTGAACTGCTCGGAATTCGAATGAATTTCCTTCTCTTCCGCATAGTCGGTGACTCTTTCAAGATCGGCGGCTCCGCTGTCATGCTTTGCCACGCGCTTGGACGACTCTGAGGCCGCTGTTCCGCCGGAGGCGGCCGCGGCGGCGGTTTCGTCCGAGTCCATCCCTCCAGCTCCATTTAACTCGCTCACGTCGTCTGCCATTTGACGACGATGTTTTCTTTTCTTTTTTCTTACGGCAACAAAAAGTACACAGAACAGCAGTAATCAAATGAAGTCGTGCTCCGACTCATATCACATGGACTTAAGGTTAAAATGAAAGCCTGAATGTTCCCTTGCCTCATTTGATAAAATTCGAGCTCGTTCTCAACGGTTTTCTTCAGGGTTCGACTTTGGGTGATAATTTCGAATAATATATAATAAAGTTGCACCTTGCATCTAAAGTGTACTTGAATTATTGGATGTGATCCCAGTTTATAGTGCTATCATGGAAATTCTTAAGGTGAGTTCCTTTTCGGTTAATCTTGCTCTTGAAATACTTGGGTCGCTGCATTTTTGTGTGCTGTTTGGCTTTACAAGTTTAGTCATGTTTATAACGCACTTCCATACTTCCGAAAGGAAGTAGTAAAAGAAAGCGAGTCCCAAAGGCACCTGTCACCGTTTGCCTCCACATGGACCACTGTTTGTGCCATTTCCGTAATCCATTGAAATAAATTGAAAATATGACAGAATGGTCTACTCACCTCTACAACTCCCTGTTACACGTCCAAGGTTAAACTATTCTGCCAAAAAACGAACACCCTAATTTACAGTGCACACAAAAATCACCCGGCACTAACGGGGTCTTCCTAATTTGCAGGCCCTCCCAAAAAAAAGTGTGTGTGTTGGGGGGGGGAACTTAATGTGCACCAATCGAGCCCAAATTCAGCACCACCTGTACTTCTCATACCAACTACTAGGATCAAACGATGTTTAATTGGTCTAGCACTAAAATTATTGGTACTTTACATCGAGGCTTAGTACCCGAAATCTGCTGACCAGAAGCAAAAGTCGGCGGGTCAGGTACTCGGAATGCACCAATAGAACCAAGATTCATCACCTGTACTCTTCTCATACCAACAAACTTCGTGTGATCCTAGCTGTCAGTATGAGAAATACAGGTGATGAATTCGAGCTCAATTGGTGCATTTTAAGTAGCCGGCCCGCAGACTTTTCTTTTTGGTCAGCAGATTTGGGGTACTGCCTCGATGTAAAAATTACCAAAAATTTTGGTGTTATGGCAATGAAACTTTGTGTGATCTTAGCTGTTGGTATGAAAAGTACAGGTGCCGTATTTGGGCTCGATTGGTGCATTTTAAGTACGCGGGCTGCGTATTTAACATGAAAATCCGCGAAATGACATGACACTGCAAAATCAACCAGGAAAGTTCCAAGTTTCACGTCCTAATTTCAGCTAAACTGCATGTTTCTGGGCATTTGCGGCGTGAATGCGTCCTGACTGTGCCATTACTTTGTTTTTGAACTTCAATTTATTTGCGAATCTAAAATTGAATGAGTTTCCATTTTTGTTGTTCGGGTGCTAATTTGAGCGTAATTACTCCTGGCTGAATATCCGCGAAATTGACAGTTTCACGAGCCTTCGGGCCTTGATTCTTACGTAAATGCACAAGATTTGAGTCTTACTTCCAGCAAAATTGCAAGTTTCGGAGCTAAATATCCATGAAAATTGCAATAAATTGTTTTTTGTTGGCTCGAACGCGGGGCTAGCCGGCCTCGACCAACCTCAGACGAGGCCCACACGCCGTTGCAACGTTTTGGAGACAAAATTTGATGTTTCCAGACAGAATTTTTGCAAAATGCGAGTTTCAGGTTCTATGTTTCAATTAAATTGCAAGTTTCGGTGCTAAATATCCATGAAATGGCGAGTTTGAAATTGTTTTTTGTGGGCTCGAACTCAGGGCTAGCCGGCTACGACCAACCGCAAACGAGGCCCGTATGCCGTACCCCCAAAACAATTTCAACATTCTCAAGGCAAAACTTCATGTTTCCGGACACAATTTTCGCCTATTTCTTTAGGTTGTTCAGCTGGCCCCGACTGTGGCCATACAGTGACGAATACCCTTGTCATTGCAACATTTAGATATGAATATTTTTATGAGTTCTATGTATATGTATATTCGGGCCCTTATTTGTGCATATTTTCAAGTTTCCTGGCTAAATATCAGAGGAATTGAAACTTTCGGGTCTCCGAGTGCTAATTTAAGCGAAATTACCTGTCAAGGGTCGTAGTTTAAGCATAATTGTTTTTGGGTAATTTTCCTAGCGGGAATATCAGCAGCAATGCGACTTTCAGGTCCTAGTTCCTGTGAAAATGCAAATTTCGGGGCTAAAATTTCAACGAAACCGGAAATTTCGGTTCTTAATTTCAGTGAAATTATGAGATTTAGTTCTTAATTTTAGCGAAATTGCAAGTTTCGGGGCGTGTTTTTTTAAGTGACCGCTTCCCCCGCGGTACTGTCGGCCCCAATATCGCTCATACAATCGCGTGGCTATTCAGCCACAAAATTTCCGGGAGTCTTTGACGCGTTTATGGTACCGGCTAGCCTGGGTTCCCTGCGGCAGTAATATGACGGAAAACTGGAAATTCTGGATGAATTAAGTCCCTAAACTGGTAAATTCACTGAAATCAAGACCCGAAAAATTTCCATTCGACGGATATTCAGCTAGGAATCTTATATACTTATTAATCCCTGATATTAAGCTTCGAATAATGTAATTTAGCGGTTGTTCATCAAGGTTAATTCCTCGGAGATAATGCGGAAGTTTTGCGTTGTTTTGGAACCTATGTTTTAATGGCTGATGAGCACCATAAGCTTAATAAAAACCAGTGACCCGCCCGCCTCCCCATAACTGTCAGTATTCGACGCATTCATTCGTTGAGACAAATACGCTTGAGGGCTCAAGGGAATGAGAAAAACCACCCACCCTTAAGTCTATAGAGGTAGCTAAGCCCATGCCAAGTTTAGTATTACAGGACCTTCACGCGAGACTTAAATAGAAAATAAATACGTCTATTGTTGCCCGAGGACATGAATAATCTCAAGCCTTGGTAATATCCAAGAAAGCGATTAAGGGGGTTTTCTGCAGACGCGATGAGGTTTACTCGAAAAGAGAAGAATAGGCATATGCTCTGTACTCGTAGGGGGATTGTAGCAGTTCTTAGCAGTTTTTTTTGTCAAGCGTTAACTCAAGACTCAAGAGTATCGAATACTTTAACTCTCAAGTCATTCGTGATTTGTCGTGATCTGGTACAAATTCATATTTTGTTCAATTTTTTGTAGACGATTTTTGAAAATCCGGGGTTAGTCGACCGCTTCAAAGAAGACTATCAGCTCGAGTGCGATGAATTGTGCAAAAGATTTATCGATGTACTCTCCATGATTCAGGAAAGGAAACAACACAACGTCAACAACACCTTACGTGGGTTGATATTTTCCGCTTCATTTTTATTTTTATTTTTTATGTTTGCTTGTTTCAACAGGAAAAAGAGCGGCGAAAGAAGAGCAGGAACAGATTTTAATGAAATTAAAAAGAGAAACTGTCAGGGAGCTGTCGAAATTGTCCATCGTGAAAAAGGAGAGACTGGCGATGTAAGTTGAAGTTGCTCCACTTCACAACATTGCCACAAATTTGTTAAATGTTTTCCCCACCCCCTCGGTAGACTAAGTAAGGCAAAATCAAAACACGAGGATGCGAAAGCTGCGCTGAAAGATGCCGACGAAGACGATTTACTCAAGGAAACGATGGCTTTGGAAGAAAGTTTGTACTTCACGCCCAAGCTTTTCAAGTGTGGCAATGACTTCTCATTTCTCCCCTTTTTAGAAAAGACGATGGAAATTAACAAAATGCTGGAAACCCACAAAAAATTTCAGTCGTTGGTCTCCCTCTACGAAAATTCCTTAAACGTCAAAATTAAATTTACTGAGCCCGACATCTACACGTTATACTTTTCCAACGACCTGCACATCCAGCTCAGGTCTGATGATTTAATTCTGTGGAAAAGTGCGTATCATAATAGATTATTGGAGCCTCTCTGACACTTTATCGTTTCTTCCCCTTTTTCTAGTCTCACAAGGTTCACTGTCGCCGGAGGATTTGAGGGCTCTGGTACGAGAACTTTCAACATCCAGAAACATCGCAATGACTTTGTGTAGGGCAAGAACCATGCTAAAGAACTACTAAAACCCTTGAATTTATGTATTTATAATCTCCACTATATTTGTACAATACAAAGTATTATAAGGCTACATGAAGTTCTGAGTTTGGGCACTAATAATGCCACGCGTTTAGTAGTGGGTGATTGCCACCTACTAATGGTCAAGTGACATCGCGCTAATTTTTCGCATGACTGTTTCTGCATTTGTTTCATTTTATGGTGTTTTCAAACCCACAAACAAAAGGTATAGTTATCGTCCTGGTTCTTAACCAAATTAATGTTTTTTAAAGCTTTTTCTGTCTTTACAGGTCGTTCAAACAGCTGTGGCGTGGATTCGTCCCTTTCTAGATGAAATATTGGACTTGTTCTATAGGGTGAGTTTGACTAAAGTGTGAGCATTTGATTTTTTTCGAGGCTTCGCTTTCAAATTGTTCGACCAGTGAGAACATCCGTTAATTTTTCTTCCCAGGTCAACTTGGCTGGACCACTCGTCCCTCACTGGATTCCACTACTCAGTCGATCGAACGGGACCGGTTACAGCTGCTTCTGACTTCCTGTACTGCCAGTCTATTCTTGTATTGGATGGAGTTCCGAACGTTCGTTGAAATCGTAAGTTTTCCAAACGCCCCCTCCACAATTTAGCCTATAAGATCCATTTTAAGGGATGCCCCGTGGGTTGGTGGGTTGACGTCGGATGAATAGTGAGAGAACTAGAGCTGTGGATCTGTCCAGCAAATCGTACATTGAAATTTGGAGGAGAATAGAACTCCAAAATAGGCCAGGGAAGCTAAGATTCGTAGACATTTCTTAAACATAAATTTTCCTAAGTGGGTGTCTAAACAGTGATTTTTTCCCAACAACAACTGATTTAATTTTTACTTAGGAAAATTTTAACTTAAGTAGCGACTGTGGCCCTTATTTATGAACGTTCCTTGTTTTTTCCAAAGTCCTTGAGAGGTTCATGAAAAACGACATAGTAGATTTTTTTGATAGACTGGTGCTTTTTTCGTCGCGGCAGTATGGTTTCAGGTCGGGTAAAAGCACTACGGCTGCGATGCTTGATTTAGTTGACAGTGTCTTGATGAGTTTTGAGGAAAAGAAAGGCGTTAGCGGCGTGTTCATTGGCATATTCTCGTCTCAAAATTGCGTTGGTACAACTTTTCACCGAGCTCCATGAACTTAATTAAGTCTTACCTTTCTAATAGAAAACAAGCGGTTAAATTGGGCGATAAAGTTTCTGACCTGAGCTATATTCTTTATGGCGTGCCCCAAGGGTCTATTTTGGGGCCAATACTATTTCTAA
Source organism: Corythucha ciliata (assembly GCA_038030265.1). NCBI lineage: Eukaryota > Metazoa > Arthropoda > Insecta > Hemiptera > Tingidae > Corythucha > Corythucha ciliata. The sequence goes on from CM075938.1 coordinate 56,199,951, forward strand.
TATTTATAAATGACTTCCCGGCAGCCTCATCTGCTCGTTGTATCCTTTTTGCTGACGATACTACCCTCTTAGTTAATGAGTTTTCAAGAGCGGCTGCCATAAAAGCTGATGAAGTCTTAGCCGGTGCTGAAAATTGGTTCTCAGCTAATCGTTTAGCTTTAAATGGCGAAAAGACAGTGCATGTAGATTTTGGCCTTAAGAATGATGCTGTTGACGATGCAAGATCTTTTGCGAAGTTTTTGGGGATATGTGTCAATAGCCGCTTAGTTTGGGATCGCCATTGTACCTTCTTAACAACTAAGTTGTCACGGGTCTCTTTTCTTATTACATATCTGAAACATTGTGTCTCATTGCCTGTTCTTCTGACTGCTTATTTTGCGCTGTTCCACTCACTGGCCACTTATGGACTGCTTGCGTGGGGACATAGTCCTCACGCTAAGACAATTTTCTCCCTCCATCGTAAAGTTGTGAGAATTCTTACTGTTTGCGGTTTTGACGTGGTTACAAGACTATGGAACTACCCCCCCCCTCCTCCTTGCACTAAGGTGTACTTTCTTTTCTATCATGTATGTCTTTATTATTTTCTCCTTTTATTTGTTTTCTTTCCTCTTCGAGAGACAGAGAGCCTGGGGAGAAGGAGTTTCATGTAGTACAAAGTCCTTTTTATTTTCAGTACGATTTTTATTTTCTTCTTCTAAAACGTTTTTAGTCTCGTTGTTGCTACCGAGAGCGTACGCAGTCGAAAATGCTCAAGTCCCTTGTTGAGAAGTTAAGTCCTTTTCTTTTGTCTTGAAAATCAGTTGGACTAATTTATCGGTCAGTGCGGAAATCTCAGTCGGGTGTGCCGTTACTTCGTGGTTTCTTGCCCTTCTCCATCTTCCTTCCCTGTCTGTGTGAATGAAGTAAGGAAGCGTTTTCCCTGTCTCCTTGTGCCCGCCCGAAGTACCCCCCCCCCCTGAAGAGTCGAAAACAGATTTACTTTTGGGTGTCGGTCGGTAAAGAAGAAAGGCAATTACCCTTAAACCGCATGAGCAAGCCCGCTGGCTACTCAAACACTTACAAACAGGAAGTTCAGGGATGACTGCAGAGAAGACTTTAGGAGCCTTAAAATCATGCCCTTGCCAGCATCCTATACAGGGTGTTCGAAAATTCGATGCTCAACCGAAAACTGCCCATAGTACAGCTGATTTGTGGTCGAAATTACTAAATTCACTTTTCCGGAATTCAGCTTGGTTTTCGAGTTATTCCACCATCTTTAATTTTTTCGTGGGGCTATATTTTTTTGGAAATACTTGCTCCCGGCCGCTCTAGAGTAAATTCTAGCTCAAAACTAATTGGGTCATTCGAAAGAGCGCACAATTTTCTTCAAAATGACTGTATTGTATTATGAATTTGGCCATTTTCTCATGGTACTAACGCTGCTTGAAAGTGATATTTTTTCATCTTTGTATCTTTCCCTTGTTTTTCAGCTGCGATTTTCTCCCACTCCTTAAAGGAAAACATTTTTCTGGGTTTATTGGAAAAACTTCTTCATTTTGTTAGCTTTTAAATGGAGTGCAATAGTCCCGGGATTTTACACGTATTCGCAAGAAGTAGCTGTTTGAAGAGTAAAAACCGATGGGCTTTGTGAAGAATAACAGCACTTTTTTAGAGGAGAAGTATGTTTTGAAGCCAGAGTTGGTGAGGTCACAAAGACCTCTCCTTTGTCTGGAAGGAGACAAAGACCTCTCGGAGTGTCTGAATGGAAGCTAATGAATTACAAAAAGTACAAGAATAGCGAAGATAATATTGATAGTAATTGAAAAAACAGCCGATATTCGGAATTATTGGTGGGTAATGAATGAGGGGAACGATAACTGATTGAGCCAAATGTTCTCCTTGTGCGAAAAGGGACATCAACCAGGAATTTGGCGACGTTTTTGTTGTAATCGTTGGAACAATCGCGAAAAATGAAATGCCAAAGAAGTTGCATTTTCATCATTCTTATAAGCACATTCACTCGAAACTGGTGTTGGTAATGTAATGAGTTACCTTCGTCATGGGGCATGGGAACTTCAGCAATTTTAAATCCCCCATCGGGGTGATCTCTCAGATATCTCCTTAACCTAAAACGTCGAGTTATGACGAGCAGAAAATCATTCACGACTCATTCCTCATCAGTAGATTCCTATACACCGAGTATTTGCGGTTCGGCTCTTTTTGAGCGCATTGAGGACGTTTTATATCCGTTGAGAGATCAGTGAAAGTATTTCTGCGTTACTGCTAAAAACTCATCCAAATTCTGTTTTACGAAGGCTGCGCCGAATCTTGGCTGATGTCGGTCTACACATAAGGAGGAACATTTGGTTGCAGATGAATGGTCGCCCTTTACACAACGAACGGCACTTCGTACTTTTAGCTGATTCCTCACTCTTAATCACTTTTTCCTTAAACATTGGCTGTTTTTTCAATTATTACGTATATTATCTATGCTGTTCTTGTAATTTATTAGCTCACATTCAGACATTCTGAGAGGCCCTGCCTCTCCCCTCACCAACTCTGGCTTTAAAACATACTTCTAATCCAAAAACGATCTCTCATTCCTCATCAAAGCCCATCGGTTTTTACTATTCAAACAGCTACTTCTTCACGAATACTTGTAAAATCCCGAGACTATTGCACTCCATTTAAAAGCTGACAAAATGAGGAAGTTTTTCCAATAAACCCAAAAAAATATTGTCCTTTAAGGAGTGGAGAAAATCGCAGCTGAAAAACATGGGAAAGATACAAAGATAAAAAAACGTCACTTTCCAGCAGCTTTAGCGCCCTAGGAAATACAGTCATGTTGAAGAAAATTGTGCGCTCTTTCGAATGACCCAATCAGTTTTGAGCTAGAATTGATTCTAGAGCGGCCGGGAGCAAGTATTTCAACAAAAATTTAGCCCCACAGAAAAATTAAAGATGGTGGAATAACTCGAAAACCAAGCTGAATTCCGGAAAAGTGAATTCAGTAATTTCGACCACAAATCAGCTGTACTATGACCAGTTTTCGGCTGAGCATCGAATTTTCGAATACCCTGTATTATACCACTCCTTGCTCCATGTTCACTCTACAAAGAATGATTCGAATATACTCAGGGTTCAAAATTATCACACACGTAGCAAAGGGAGACTTGTCATGCCATTTTGCAGGCTTAAAAAGTCGCAGGGTAAGGGGGATTGGTGGGGTGTGAAATTTTATAATAGACTGCCGGAAGCTTTTAGTGCATTTCATTCAAAAAATGCACTATTGGTCTCGCCCTGATGGTCGCACATATGGGTTGTGATACTTTTTTTTCACGTTTTAGAACCCCTAGAACACGAATCCGAGGTCGGTTCGATTTGCTATATATATATATATATGGCCCCTCGCTTGTTAGCACGATCACGGTCGCAATTTTTGACTTAGGGCAACCAAATTTGGTCTAAAAATCAATAGCGTGAATATCTCGGACGAGTTCGTGATCCAGATGAATCGGTCCACGGGAACGGTGTGAAAGAGGGGTTTGAATTAGTTGAAAATTCGCTACCGCACGGCTGTTGCTGCAATTGCCCCCAAAATTGACTCGAGTAATGAAAAATGAACGCGCTTTCGTATGAGACCCTTTTGAACCAAATCTGTTGATATGGCAGGGGAGTTCTCGGCGGAGGGGAGCTATTAAATGAACGCTATGCCTTACTGGACCACCCAATTACCAAAAAATATCATTGCCATTGTATTTTGAGCCGTCTCTTTTATTTGATTTGCCTACAGCCTAATAAATCTTGAGTAAAAAATCCTGAGGTGGGCCAAAAAGGGTGGAACAAAAAAAGTTTTGTTCCGACAGCAGCCTGTCGGGAAAAGTGCATTTAGCCTGGTCCAGACGCTACGTTTTTCACAACCTCTTGCCTGCGCAGTTCAAGACGTTGCAGACAAAACGTTGCGTATGGACCGGAAAACTGTGCAGTTTTGAGTCCCTGGGGAAGACTGCACAGTTCCAGCGATAAAGCCTGGTCCAGACGCTACGTTTTTCACAACCTCTTGCCTGCGCAGTTCAAGACGTTGCAGACAAAACGTTGCGTATGGACCGGAAAACTGTGCAGTTTTCAGTCCCTGGGGAAGACTGCACAGTTCCAGCGATAACTGAGCTTATGAGCTCTGAAAACCGTGACCTGCACGGACATGTCGTTGCGTGTAGACACTTGCTCCGTTTTCTGATTCAACAATACAGTAGGCAAAAATTGACCAAAGGAGAACCTCCTCCATGGCGATATCACACAAAACTGAGCGAAAAATACTGCACGTACTAAAGAAAACTGTACCGTCTGGACGCAACGTCTTCATTCCGTCTTAAAACTGTGCAACTTAAAACGTTGTGCAAAACGTAGCGTCTGGACCAGGCTTTAGAACGATATCAATCAACTATGAATGACATTTAGGCCGTGGTATAGAAAGTCAAAATCATAAAATCGTGTTTCTTTTTACCGCACGCCCCTTTTTTGGCACCAACTGAGGGGGAACAAAATGATGAAAATGAAACAGAATCGGTTTGGTTGCCTATACGATATGGGAAGGTGGACTCTTGTTAGAGGAGTTATTTGCAATTAAAATCTTTATCCCGGCCTAAATTTCATTCATAATTGATTGATATCGTTCTAACTTAAGAGGTTTGACTCGATTGTCGCATGAATGAAATGCACTTTTCCCGACAGGCTGCTGCGGAACAAAACTTTTAAAACTTGATTTTGTGACAAAACAAGCCAAACAAGCAAAAGAATGAAGTAGTTTCGAAAAACATTTTTTGCCTTTGCCCGTAAATAGTCGATAGCTTAGATACTGTTCTAACAATAATAATGGGCGATAGAGTGATTGTTACAATGTTGCGGCTATATTTAATAATTTATTGTCTTGCCTAATTAATTAATTTATACTATTGACGATTATGTTAATACTTGGTGTTCATAATAAACTCACTCACTCACTCACTCACTCAAGCTTCCTTGAGGCAAGGAATCGTTGAGAACAGTTTTGATCGCAATAAAAACATATGTTTTAATGAATTTCAAGGGTTCCTTAATGTCAAGGAACGTTCATAAATACGGGGTTATGAATACGGGCTTAAGTCCAGAGATCATGAATAGGGAACATGAAAGAATCGTGGGGTTCAGCTTTTGCCTAGAGAGCGGTTAAACAGACAGCGGCACTGATTCTATCGCGGTGGTGTGATGAAGCGTTTTATTTCCTCGTTCTTCCAAGTATTCGAAAGAATTTTCGGATGCCGTATCAATTACAATGTCGTCACCGTCCAGGGGCCGTATTCCTAAGCCGTGTGAAAATGCCGCAAAAAGCGGTTGCTATGGCGGGATAATGTTATTACTTATTCGGCGTCCTTGGATCCCGCGTGCGGCATTTTTTCCCGACCGTTCAGAATAAGACCCCAGCGTCGAGGTAGTTTTCACGCTCATTGTAAACAAAAAACGTTCGGCATCACCGTGAAAAACCCGAACCGAACGCCCGGCTCATTCGAAGCTGTGCAGCTGTCTGTTGACCGCTCTTTACTCTCTAGCTAACTACTGGCGTGATTTAAAAGTGGATATTTTCTACCGCAATGTTACGGCACCGCTTTTTTTTTAGGAAACCAAAGCTTTATCCACAGAATTTAAATTTAGGGCTGAAATGCTGGATTTTAGCCATGCTCCACAAAATTTCTTTTTGAGTGGGTCAAAAGCGCGGAATTTTTAATGGGACAATCTTTGCGAAGATTTATTTTTAAAAGGAGTCAGACCCGTGAAATATTTCTCTTTAAAGCTAGCTGAGCCAACACCACGAAATTGTTTGTTGAATTTTATTTGTGTAGAAAGCGAAAGCCACAAAATTACTTTTTTGAGGCGAACCTGTCCCGTGAAACCGATTTTTAGTGAAATCCGAATTCCGCGAAATTTGTTTTCAACTAGCCGGCTACACAAAATTGTTTTTTTAACTAATCCCTCGACGAAACGTCGCTGAAAACAAAAAAAGAAAAAATTGAAAAAAAGAAATAAAACGTATTTGTACGCCTGAAAAATTTTAATTTTACGGTGCGGGCTCTTCCTCTGAGTCTTTTTTTTTATTGCATTTCCAACCGGTGCATTGTTTGATCTTGGGATTACGATACCATCTATTAGATAAGAAGTCCACCTCCACAAGAAACTAAGGTTTAATTAGTAAACAAAAAATATGTACAAATCGGGGACATTGATTGAGCAAATAATCTTTTTTCATTTGACATTATTCTCAAGTGAAATTGAAATCATGGCAGGTAATGAATTAGATCGATCAGCTCCCTCTTGAATTTTGTCCAGTGACATCTCCTGCAAGATAAGGACAATTAATTTCAAAAATAATTGACAAATATTTGTCTTTGCTACCGTTGATTCAGTCTTTGGATGATTCCACGGTTGTATCTCCGTTGAACCGAACACCAGAAAAACGACGTTTCCCACGGAATATACTGTAGCGGCTAACAGGAAGACAATTCTCCACTGATCCGCGTTTGACTGTTGTACAAAAAAAAAAAAATTGTAAAGCTCTCCGAACGGTCTGCGGTAAGGTGGGGGCGTTTCTTACGTCTTCTGTGACGATGACACCGGCTAGAGTAGGTCCCAGTATGGAGCTGATATTCGCAAGGCCGTTCGTGATGCCCATGAGAACACCGGAAAAGTTGGGTGATAGGTCAATGTGATTGACCAGAAAACCGTTATAGATGCCGGCGGCGAATCCAGAGGCGAGTGATAGGAAAACGATGGTTACGGCGGTCGAATGAGAGGCAAATCCGAGGAGGAATAAAAAGAGGCTTCCTCCCCAAAAGGCTGTTCTTAAGCAAAACAGAGTTATCGGGGGGCTTTCAAACAATTTAATGCGTCGTTTGTTCACCGATTGTGTTCATCGTTTTTCTTATTACTCGAGTAGACACGAGGTCCTTCTGATTGAGCATGTCAGTGACCAATGAAAACGTGATTGTGAAAATAAACATAAGCATGTATGGTATTGACGACAAGAATCCATTCTACAGAAGAAAAGAAAGAAAGAAAGAAAGAAAGAAAAAAGTTTATTCCTTGACATTGACACTGGGTCTCCAATACATCCCTGCGCTCTTTCACCAGCAGCGTCGCCGATACTTACTTTGGAAATCGGGAAATTGTAAACACCGTTCAAATAGGTTGGCGTAAGTGTCAGTAGAGTCCAAAAAGCCCAATTGTATGAAAGATGACAAATACCGATTGCCCAAAATGGCGTCGACGTCAAAATTTGTTTCCACGGAACCGGCAGTTTCTACAAAAAAAAAACAACATACAATGAAGACTAGTATTTACTGTGAAATTTGTAATTACTTTGCTGCTCTCGGACGATCCTTCCAGATTGGTCTCGATAAAAGCCCTTTCCTCTTTACTGATACTTTTGTGAACTGCTGGCGTGTCGGCGACAAAAATTAAACAAATCACGGACCAGAAAATTCCGCTAACGCCTAAAATGATACAGACAAGTGTTTTGCGATTTCCTGTCGGTCATTGAGAGATTTACCCGCAAAATAGAATATCGATGGCCATCCACCGATGCTGGCAGCCAAAAATCCGCTAGCGATTTCAATGACGACGGTTCCAAATTGCGCCCCTTTATTCATTGGAACGAAATGAATTAATGAAGGGGGGTCTCATCGGTGTGGGAAAAAAACATTTTCTGGCGTTCACCTGACTGAGCGATGGCGAACATTGTACCGCGCTCTTTTGTGACGCACCATTTTGACATGTGAGTGTGCACACTGGGGTACAAAATGCCCTTGGGACGTGAAGAACAGGGGGGAAAAAAAAACATAAAGAATCTCGACTTATTACAATGGAAAAAGAACGCAAACCTGGCCGAGTCCCTGAAGGACGCGGGCGATGTATAAAGCGATGTAGCCCCCTTGGCGACCCGCCGTGGGTATGGCGCATGTCAACACGCCGCAAATGATCATGGCGAGTGCCATCGCTTTACGTGGTCCCCATCGTACCGACAACAGCCCCCCTGGAAAATTACTAACGGCGTATCCCCAGAAAAACGCTCCGGAAAGACCGCCTATTTGTGCAACGCTCAAGCTTATTGTCTGTAAAAGAATAATGCCCCAAAAACTTCGGATTAAACTAAATTATATTTATATTTTTCACTCGTCTACTTACGTCAAAATCTGGATTTGTGTCCGCATCAGTCATAGCGACTATTCCAACGGATAGGCTGATTCGATTCAAATAACAAACGAGAAGACCGGTAAACATGAGCAACACTTGGCCATGTCGCACGCCAATTGTCCCTAAAAACGCGCAATTTTTATTAAATTTATTCAGAGAGAGTCAAAATAAAAATACCTTTCGGTGAAGGAGCGATCGTCTTCATGATGCCCCCCTGTACTGTTCACTTAAACCTCTTTGAAAACAATTAATGAAAACTCCACTTTACTTCAATTTTATCGTTTCTTTTGCTTTTTTTTTAGTTGAAATAACGGCAAATAAATCAACCGATTTGTTTATTTTTCTCTCGCTTAAATAACGATTAGGATTCGTGGCTCTCTCCAGGATGAGATTTTTTATAATAAGGTGCATTTGGGTTATAGAAATAATTATTCCTGTTCAATAAGCCAGCGAGCAAAAATTAGGTCAAAATTCAATGTTTCACCCCTCCACTATTCTTAACATAAGCGGTAAGCCTTTTGGAAAAGAAATGGGAGGGATTGCGCTAGTGAAGATAAGTTGCGGGGGGGGGGGGTGAATGATGATTTTATCGATTTTGAAATACTTATGCGTTCCATTATCCTTGACTTTTTCAAAATAAAATAAAAAGCCGTCACTTGTTACGCAGTATGATGCTGCCTGCAAACACAAAATTTGCCCTTTTGATCTCCCCTCATCGACACAGCCTCGTCCTCCTTTACCTGATCCGAAGCATACGCTCTTGAATTTTCGGTAGTTTTTTCATAAACTGTCCTCGATTGCCGTCGGGGATTTCAATTTGTATAAACCCTCTTGTTCGAACCTCTCGGGTTAATAATTTAGTTGTTAGAAATCCGGAGACAAGCTGTAGAACAAAGTCAGGTAAAAACACCACTGAAAAGTGGTTGAGGAGGGGGGGGGGGGAGAGACTCGTATGCTCGTACAAGTGTGAGCGACACGGCGTATCCTAATTTTAAAGTGTTCTGCAGCGTCGTGTCTTCGCGGACACAATCTAAAATTCCGGTGTGCGTGCACCGAATGGACGGGTTGGGCGACTCGTGGCACTAAAATTCGCCGATTCAATCGAAATTTCGGTGTGTTGTGTGCAATCGTGGTACTTACGTCTTCATCATCGATCGTGTCGACGTACAGAAGTAGCTGCCAGGCGATTATTACTTGCAGGAGAATGTAACCACCGATTGAGCAGCTAATTGCGTACTTTTGAGGGATTGTGAGGGGGGGGGAGGTAATTTTTTTGTTTTAATTAACGACTAAAGTTACGTACGATTATCGTGCAAACTCGTTTATAACCGAACAGTCCAATGAGTCCGGTCAAGGCGATACAGTCTATTAGAAAACCAGTCGCGGTCATATAAATGTACAAGTCTTCACTCGCTTCTCGTTCATTATTATTCAAAGTCGAGCGTAGATTACGCTCTTCGACGCTTTTAACCAAGCCGACGGTGAAAAATGTCGATCCAAAGCACTGATGGTGTGCCATAGGGAGGGAAAATGGTTACTTTTGTCTCACTCAGCTTTTTGAACGACGTGCTATACGTCTCTTAACTAATAAAATCCCTCCCATTACGCCCGATACAAATCTCATTGTTCTTATCGGCATTTCGAGTAATTCGAGGCACTGACGGAACCCTTCTCGAACGAAGCCACAGAATAAAGCGATGATCCCTGCATTCCAACATGCGGTTATGGTTGCACTCATTAAACGAAAATTATAATAAATTGAGTACCAATCCATTTTGGTAAGCTGTAAGGATTACGCCACCGCGAAGGATTTATTGTTCGCCAATCGACGTATCCTACAAATGATGGAAACAATGAGAGAGAGTTGACGAACGAGAGGGGGGGGGGGCTAGCCATACCTGAAAAACGGCTCACGATAATAGTTTTTTTCTTCCTTTTCCCTCTATGCGACGTTGGAAATTTAAACCTTGAGTACATCGTTGTTCAATTACTTAAACCGTTAATGAAAGAAAGAAAAGAACACGTGTTTTTTTTATTTGTCGAAAATCAAAGTTTTTAACTCGACTGGGTTGTTTATAACGTTTTTCTCCGCAATTCCCCCCCCCCCCCTCGACACAACGTAGCAGTGTTGAAAGCCCACCAGAGGTTCCCCTTGTAGACGTTACTCTTTACTGGAATTTCTCGATTTCCAAAGTACGTGTAAAATATTTGCTTGGGGACTTTCTTAAGGCCCGTTCACAAGCTCCCTTGCACAATTGGCACAAGCTCTATGTTTGTGTGTTGTGTGGTGTCTAGGAAACCTATCAAAATGCTTCATTTTTCGAGGGAAATAATTTGTTTGGTTGCATAGACTCCACAGACGCATAGCATAGAGCTTGTGAACGGGCCTTTAGCGATCTGCTGCATGCTGGGTGACGCACTGACACGATTTTGCTACTAGAACGGATTTTTGTCATCTATACCGAACATTGTCATGTTCATCTTCATTATCGTGTTTTTGTTGGTGACAGACAAACTTAACCAGAAAAACATTGTTAGAAAAGGCATGAACACCATAGGTAAAATAGAAGTGACGAATTTGTGCCAGAACGGCCGATAATCAGGTTAGCTTTTATTTCCTAAAAAACAGCTTTTTGGGGTGGGAGTCTTTTTTTATTCCTCCTGGGGTTCGCCTCTCACTCGCTGGTCGTCACCTCCGAATTCCAAGGCGCGGCATCTACAACGGGTTTCACTGCAATCATATTGAACTGTCACCCAACTTTTCCGGCGTTCTCATGGGCATCAGTAACGGCCTGTCGAATATCAGTGCCATTCTTGGGCCAACTTTGACTGGTATCATCGTCGAAAAAGATGTACGTGTTTCACCTCTCTCAACCATTACAGCCCCCTTAACAACCTTTTACACGTTTATATTATCGAATTGTTGTACAGTCCGACGTAGATCAGTGGTCTTATAGCCAGCAGGGGCGGATCCATGGGGGGGGGGTAATGGGGGTAACTACCCCCCCCCCCCCAAGGATTTCAGAAATGTTGATTTTTTACGAAAGATAGAAAGAATATCACGACGATTTCCTGAGAACAAGTGGTGGTTGGCAATCTTATTTCTCGATTATCTCGTATACAAAGGCTACCCCCTCTTCAGCAATGCCAATTTCGTAGCGTCACCTTTCCATAAAGTGAGTCTTCATGTTAAGACCGTGCAGAATTTTTTCGTGTTAAGAGAATCATTAATGTAAAGGGCTGCACCTTACCGACCGATGAATGAAAATCAAATGAACTTTAACTTTTTGCAGGGTACTAGGGTAGATTACCCTCCAAGATATTTCCACCTTGAAATTTAGGAGGAAAAATCGTGTGACATCCTTATACATCCTGAATCAACACCCCAAAATTTCATTGCTGGTCTATAAATATAGAGGGTTGTTTGAGTCCTAAAGGAAATTCAGCGCTCTACAACGTCTTAAGCCGGATTTTCCTAGCAGCACAAAACGCTCAGCGCAGCGTCATTTAAATTGTTTCCCAGTCGAAAAGTGAGCATGTAGTTACTAGAAATAAATGTAAAATACGCTGCGCTCGCTAAGCGTTTTGCGCCGCAATAGGAAAACCAAGCTTTACGGGAAATTTCCTTAGAACGCATACTTTTAGAGTTACAGGCAAAAAAAAAAAATCGGGTTTTCGGCCCTTCTGATGGGGAAATTTAGGTAGAAAACTCATGAAAATTACTCATTTTCTTTTAGCGGAAAAAAAGGTAGCGATTTTTTTTTTTGCAGAATTGACCATTTTTGGGGAAAAAGAGTGCTCTTCAAAATCAGTGGTTAAGCCAGCAAAATTCAAACGATCCTTACGATTTTCAACATGCTAAAAATCATTGTAACGGGGGGGATTTTTGGGGCTTTTGGGACCGTTACAGGGGAGACAGGACAAAATAATGAAATCACGAGTTAACGCTCTAACTTTATTAACTTAACTAACAATCAAAAACCTCTTAGAACTTGTTAACTAAGGGGGGGGGGGCACAATGACACTGAGGGTACTAACCGAGCGGCCGAGGCACACTCGAGCCGGCGGCTGGCGATCGACTCCTTTATTTCGGCACTCCGTCCGCCTGGAAAACTTGGATTGGAACCTGGTGCTTGGATTAGGTGAGGGGGGGGGTTAGAGGTTAAATTTAGATGGATGTCTTCCAGTGCGGTAGAAGTAGCCGAGAAAGGTCGGACGCCCGGGACTCCATTGTGTGTAAATAAATACATAAAATAAAATGGAAACTTATACGTTAAAATAAGCTAATAGTTTTTACATAATAGTGTCTCTATAATACATAATAATGTCTTTTTCTTAGACCTAATTTCATTTAAAAAATTAACCATTAACTAAATGTAGGGTTATTTAACTAACTTAGGCTAATATAATTATATGTCCTACTAACTAAGCTAGCCTAATCGAAATCTTTCCCTGAAGAGCTCAACGTCTTTTTTTTTTTCTTAATAAACTATCCTCATAGCGATAAAATTTGGAATTTAAAGTACAAGTAAAAGGGGGGGGATGAAGAGTTTTTTTTTTTTTTTCAACTAGAAGCTACGACGATAATGATGATACGAGGGGGTGGGTCAAGTGAAGAGAGAAAATTTGTCCAATAGGCTAAAGAAGGTATAAAATAATCTGGAACATAGAACTCGGAAGTGCATTAATAGTAGTCGGAGGTTTTTCATTGTAACTTGATCGCTTGCCGGCGAAAGAAGACTCAGTGAATATGGAAGGGGCAGGGGGAAGGGGGAGAGGTGCAGAGTGACATTCACCCAGTAATTCTTGCTGACAATGTTACGTGGTTGTGTAGAAGAAGAAGGGAACAAGGAAAAAATAAACTACGCTAGGGGGGAGGAGGTATCAAATCGCTTGTAATTATGTAATAAATTCCTCCGGGTGAAAATATGTTTTAAGTCGTTTGCGCCCGTTTGACAGGACCTTTTGGAGGATTTCGGAAGGACTTCGAGGATGTGAACGACTAAGATTAATGCCATTTCCGAGAGAGTTTTTGGTGAAGGGCACTATTAACGTAGACGGTACTTCCGAGGGATAATAAGGGCTAGTCAGGCGCAGGACATACAACCTAAGCATTTCAGTGGGCGAAATTGATAAATGCAGAGGGGTAGTTGCGTTCGTTTTAGAACTCGGCTTGTGGAAGAAACGTCCATTAGGTTCGGGAAGAGTCATCAGGTTCAAGGTCAAATCAGGGTTTGAGAGACAGTCCCTAAATTGGCCCGTGTGAGACGCTGGAGTGGTTGGGGTTGTTAGGAGGGTTGTAATGGATTTTGGCGGTGAGGAGGAGATAGGGTTCCAGGGTATAGTGGTGGGCTTGGAAGGTGGATTTAGGGTGAGAGGGTTAGGGGTCATTTCTGGTTCAGGACTGTGTGGGGACCAGGAAGTAGGGAAGGCATCCCCAGGGGCCGCTTGTGGAGGTGGGGAAATGGTTCGGGTTGTGGCAGGGGGTGCAAGGGTCGGTCTCACCGAAAGTTGTGGAGAGGGGTAATAGTGTCCAGGGTTTGAATCCACGGGGAGGTTGGTAAGGCTTGGAAAAAGTTGGGGGGATGCTGCCGTGTGGTTTGCTGGACTCGGCTCGGGCAGAAAGGGACGAGGAACATAGTGCAGGGCATGAGAGGTGGATTAGTAGTGAGGGAATAGGGGAGCATTTCGGGTTCAGGGCTGGGTGAAGGACTAGGAGTAAGGCAGACATTCGCAGGGTCTGGTTGCAAATGTTGGGCTATGGTGTTCACTATCTGTTGGATTTTTTCATGAACACCGATAAGTTTTCTCGCTTCCACTGCTATCCTGTCCATCTCGTCATTATAAGCCCTGAGGAACGCTAGGGCTTCCAGCATTTTACCTTGTGGAAGAGGGAAAATGGCGATCGGGGGAAGAGGAGAAGGAGAGCGATGTGAAGGCTGTTGAACTAATTTCTGCTTTGGAGCGAGCAGGGAGGGGGGTGTTTTAATTAGTCATAGCCAAGGAGAGAGAGGGATGCGTGCGCGTGGCGGCCGCGAACAGGGAAAGGAAAGCGAAATTGCAGAAGAGGGAAGAGCTATGACAGGGGGGGGGGGATTATTGCTAATAATTCCTAATGTAGCAACATGAACGCTGGGGTTCTAGAGAATAAAAAAATCTCTTACCTTTTTCAAGTCAGATGGACGGCACGTGGGGTTCGACGATTTCTGACACCAGTTTGTAACGGGGGGGATTTTTGGGGCTTTTGGGACCGTTACAGGGGAGACAGGACAAAATAATGAAATCACGAGTTAACGCTCTAACTTTATTAACTTAACTAACAATCAAAAACCTCTTAGAACTTGTTAACTACGGGGGGGGGGGCACAATGACACTGAGGGAACTAACCGAGCGGCCGAGGCACACTGGAGCCGGCGGCTGGCGATCGACTCCTTTATTTCGGCACTCCGTCCGCCTGGAAAACTCGGGATTGGGTAAGACGGGAAATTGAAACTATGTTGCCTATTGCGACACTTGCCGTGCCGTTCAAGTGAGCTTTGGACTCTTAGCTCAGCCCCCTGTCCCATACCGTAATGTAGGCAACCTCGTCTCCCTTGCGTAGCGCACGTTACATCATTAAAAGCCCGTTCACAAGCTCTATGTTTGCGTTGAGAGGAGTCTAACGCAACTAAACAAAAATGTATTCCCTCGAAAAAGGTTGCATTGACATCACACAACGGAAACATAGAGCTTGTAAACGGGGCTAGCCTCATGTAAGATGGTCCTTTGAATGGAACTGAATGTGAAGGCTCACCAAAGCATCAATAAAAGATATCGCTCCGGCAGCTGGCTGTCGAATAGAATGGATTTCACTACTAATATACGAATTTGGGCGTTATTAGTTAATTAGCCATTATGTGCGGAAATGGCTAAATAAAAGTAGAGAGTAACCCTGATTGGTAATTTTTATTGAATATGAGCCAATTAACTAAAAACGTCGAAATTTGTTGTAGTAATTGCACCCTATTTAACATCCAGCTGATGCTGGGGCGACATTTTTTGATACTTTGGTGGGCGTTCACAGTTAGTTCCATTCAAAGGCCTTCTGCCGGTGAGGTTTTCACGACGTTTTGCACGTTGAAATTCGCAAGGATTGTTTGCACTTTGCAGGTCAAAACAAGCGATTTCGAAGAGAAAAATCACTCTCTTCTTATTCTTTAAAAAAATTGTCATAAGTAATTTTGAATGGGACACGTTGAAGACGTTTCTCTGATCCATGGAAAGTGGGGGTTGATTTTTATGGAAAATCAAAAATCCCCGTATCGTACAATCTTAAGAAGCTGCCGAGGCGACAGAAAATAGTTATTTTATGACGAAAATTGCTAGTCCTGACTTTCTGTCAGAGTGCTGACAGGGTCTGTCAAGGTGGCAGAGTGTGTTTTCCCAGAATCCATCGCCAAAAATTTACAGATAGTTGCTACAAAGCGAGTTACTCGCATTTAGTTAGGGAAAAAGATGTTAGAAAAATAATGTCTCGATGGATTTTGATTTTCGTACCTTGGTGTATTTAGCGTTTTCGATTGCAAATGAGGTCTATATTTCATCCAATTTTTTTTTTCTACACTTGTTCGCATCCAACCTGTATGTATAAGTAGAAAGTGTTCGACAGAAAAAATGAAATCTCTGAAACGCTAAGCACAACTTTTCCGTGTGGGATTTCTGGCCATCGACCTTCATTCCATTAGCTTACCCAACTTTTTCTAGCCCCTTCGCCTCGGTTGAAAATTTTGAAGCCTTCTATTCTAGATTTTATATAAAAAAAACTGACTATTTTGCCTCCAGAAAACCATAATTTATGCTTTAAACTTAACGTTTTGGTGTCCTGGGGGCTCCCTATAGCGTCGGTAACCGGTAATTTGTAGGGTAAAAGAATGATTTGGCAGGACTAATTCGGCATAGGTGTTATACATCCTTATTTGTCTAGAAACATCACCCCAAAATTTTATGAATTTTGGAATCGATGGAATGATGTAACATGAGGGTGTTGGTGTAAAGGGAGCGGCATTACCCCCCCCCCCCTAGGAATCAGACTTGGATCCGCCCCCTGATAGCCAGTACTGTTTATTCAGCTGGAAACGTTGTTTTTCTTACATTCGGATCGACGGAGGTACAATGCTGGAACTACCAAAAAACTGAAGTGGTACGAAATTCAAATATTTGTTTCGTCATAATGATGTTATTGACAGGAGGAGAGCGGGTCAACTAGGAAAGTTAAAGAGGAAATTAATGGATCTGTTGAATTACCCGCAACGTGTTTGCTCCGTCTATGTGGTAATTTTGTATGTATTTTTTACGCGTGGTATCTAATTTGTATTTCGTTGCCTAATGTTTTGTATTTCATGACTTTTTTAACTTTATTAGCGTTCATTTATTGCCCAAAAACACTAGCCACTAGTGTGACCCCCTCCACACCCGCTGTTACTAACTTGGAAAAGTGGGCTTTCACTCCTCAATGAAAGCCCGATGTTGTCACTTTCAATTTTCCAATTCCAGTGCAACGATTCACTCCTCAGGCTCATTGAAAACCGCTGGGGACCATTTGGAATACTTCTAAAAAACTCCCCCCCCCCCGCACTATTTCATCCGTGATGACTCATCCCCCCCCCCTTTCAAAGGAAACTCAACTACTTTTCCCTTCGCCCTACGGACGTTTTATAATTTTTGTGATGATGTGGGGGGGGGGGTAGCTGTGTTTAGGCCTCCGTGGGCAATGAAATTTGGGTGCGGTGTGGGGGGGTGCATAGCTTTAGGGTGGGTTCATTCCGAGTTGATAAAATTGTTAGGCGCTGAATGTTTACACCAGCTGTCGAACTTGTTCTTTATTTCTCCGTATAGCGTGCCTTGTAGGTGCAGATGAAACCGCAAATTTAATTTTTTCCCGGCCAATATTTTCTTCATCTCTTTTTAAACCACAATTTTAAATCCCTGAGCTAAAATATCGTAGCGCCTGAGAAAGCGGCAGAACACTAAAGACCGTCTATACATCACTGTACGGCCTGTCGAACCTCCTTGCATTATCCAAGGTACTCATCGTAGCCCGCGTCCGGTTCAGATCAAAACACATCGATAAGATTTCCCACCCATCCTCTCTGAATTGAAACATGTTTATAGAGAGGAGGCTGCAGTACACTTGTGTAGTGTGTTGAATGGAAATCGCTATAAAATTTGAGGAGGTTTACTTTAACTCATTACTCAATTTTGGTGGGTATGGCCGAAATCGTGTATTTTTCGGTTTCTCGACAAGAGGAAGCCGAACATCGAAACGTATTTTCGATATCGACGAGCTTTTTGGCTCTCACAATCCCCAGTGTTTCGCAGATGTTCGCTTTTTCAATGCCAAATTTCGCGGATTCGGCCCTTTCAGTTGCCAATTCTAGGGAACTTTGCTCTTTCAAAAACCAAATTTCATTGATTTGACACCTTTAAATCCCGATTTTGGGCTTTATCAAAAACCTTAACTCTTCCAAGCATCAAATGGCGTGATTTGGCATTTTTAAACCAAAAATTTATCACTTTTCATAAACAAATGCCACGGATTGGCTTCTTCATAATGAAATTTCACGGATTTTTGTTATTCGATACCCTTAGTGGTCCTCCACTTTTTCCATAACGAAATGTCGTAGCTTTAGCTCCTTTTAAGAACCTCTATACACCTTAGATTAACGATTTTTCTCTTGTTGAAATTTCATCGGGAAATCACAAATTAGCGACTTTATTTCGATTTTGACTCATTATTTCTCAATAATAAGTTAGACCAGTCAATATAGACACAAAAATCGGGGTAAATCGCAAACATGCATGTAATTGATTTTTTTGTTGCGTGTTGTTAGGACCAATGAGAGCAGTTATTACTCAAGTTTGCAACCCTCAAAACCGTGTGCTTAACTCACGGCACTCGAAAAACTAAGACATTTCATCACTTTTTCTGGTTTTTTAAACAAAAATACCAGAAGAAAGAGTTTTTCGAGCATGACCACACTATACATTGTTAAAGCCAACTAAATTTGCTACAATTTAAGCCATGCCCGAGCATCCTGGGTCTGTTAGTTCAGGAAATACAGTCAATCAACAAAATACCTAATCTCGCCAAAAAGCGAGATTTTATTGGTAGGGTAATTTTTCAAGACCCGTAGCACTCAAATACACGGTGATTGGTACTTGGTTGAACAAAATGAGAGGGGTGATTGTACACCCAAAATGCAACAAAAAATTTCACATGACCTAAGGTCAGATTTCCATTTCTAGTTCAGATAATAAATTTGTTGTTTTTTTAGCACATCACTGGTTTTCGCAACAAAAACATCTGTAACATGGGAAGTAAGCGTCCTAGGTTAAATCCAACGACACCACTGAAAATAGCACTCTTTTTTTTGTTTGAGTAAAGACATTTTGTGGTGCTCCCAGCACCTGGCAAGTTCCTCTAAAACTGTATGAAGTAACTTATTTTAATACTTCATGCTTATTTTACTCCTGTCCTTTGCAATTTTTTGATAAAAGTCCATTGTTATACCAAAAAATGAGGCAATTAGGCCCATTTTGAGTGCCTACAAGAAGATCAAGAGCCATTCCCAAAACTTTTTTTTTTTCAGCTTAATTCACTTTTCCTATGCTCATCTATCAGGAAAGACAAATAAGTGTGGAATAATTTGAAAAAAATGTCTTGAATAGCTTTCGTATATTATTCTTTTAGGCACTCAAAATGGGCCTAATTGCCTCATTTTTTGGTATAACAATGGATTTTTCTCAAAACATTGCAAAGGACAGGAGTAAAATGAGCATGAAGTATTAAACCCAGTTACTTTATACAGTTTTAGAGGAATTTGCAGGGCTCTGGGAGCACCACGCTAATGTAGCTTTGAACAGTTGTCAAAAACTGACATTTTTTTAAATATCCTGATATTTTCCCAGTTTACTCCAAGAATCTTTCGCTAACTTTGGACAAAATGGCCTTACTCACACAGAGAAAAGTGTGCTCTTTTCAGTGGTGTCGTTGGATTTAACCTAGGACGCATGCTACCCAAGTTACAGCTGTTTTTGTTGCGAAAACCAGTGATGTGCTGAAAAACGTGAAAAAATCTATTATCTCGACTAGGAAAGGAAATCGACCCTAGGTCATAAGACAATTTTTGTTGCATTTTGGATGTTTAATCACCTCTATTATTTTGCTCAACCAAGTACCAGTCACCCTGTCCTATAGAATATCGACGCGAAAATAAATTTTAGGCAATAGCGTCAGATTCAAATTAAGCTACTGCCTAAGAATTATTCTCGCGTGGATATTCTGCAGGATCATTATGTTTGAGTGCTACGGGTCTTGAAAAATAACCTTATCAATAAAATATCGCTTTTTGGCGATATTACATATTTCTTGAATGGCTGTATCTCCGAAAATAACAAACGTAGGACGCTCGGACTGGGATTAAATTGTAGCAAATGTAGTCGGCTTCAACAATGTATACTATGGTCATGCTCGAAAAACGCTTTCTTCTGGTATTTTTGTTTAACAACCTAAAAAATTGATGGAATTTCGTGGTTTTTCGAGTGCCACGAGTTGAGCACAAGGTTTTGAAGGTTGCAAACTTGAGTATAAACTACTCCCATTAGCCCTAACAATGTGCAAAAGAAAAAACAATTACATGCATATTTGCGATGTTTTATGTTTATATTGACTGGCCTAAGTCTTTGTGATCGTATCGCAAAAACATTTTTTTGACCCCACCCCCCTCAAAATTTGTAGTTTTACGTTTCAAAGTGCGTAGAATCCAAATCTGCAAAAAAAAAATGTCCGTCCGCCGTCCTGGCTCTTATTCGCTGCAGGACCGAGAGACAAATACCAAATTTCGTACAAAGGCTCCACTCAATACCTGGTTGGTCCTAACTTCTCGTCAGCCCGAACCTCAATTCCGAAGGGGTGGAAAGTGGGCGTTAAAGTTTTCAAAATGTCGCTAGAATTAGCCCTTTTTCTGCGATTGGTCCCAAAATCGACTCAGATAATCACCAATTAATTATCTTTCTTCTGAGACCACGATGAACGAAATCGGTTGAGTTTGAGAGCGTGGTTCTGGGTTGGATTCAGTTATTTTATTCACCTGAAATTTCAATTTCCACTCCATTATTATCAATAAAGTGACCTGGAACAACCTCCACTTTATAATTAATATTAATTATTCATTTTTTACATATATTTGAAGTTTTGAACCAATAAACGCTCTACTGAAGAACCATAATGGGAAACTGAGGAGATGCTAGGACCAACTATAGGCGTTGAGTTGAGCCTGTGTACGAAATTGGATATATTTCTGTTCATCCTGTTAAATTTTGGGTAAATCAAAGGTCTTTAACGAAAAGTCATTTTAATAAAATGAATTGTTACAAGTCAAAACAAAGACTGAGAAGGGGAAAAATAAACATAATATGTGCAATTAACAAAACGATAAATTAATAGCAAAGCCATTTCCACATGATTGTGACATCCCCCCTCAATTAAAACATTAATTGTCAATTAAGGAAATACAAGTTTCAGGTGGTGGCCAGTCGTTTTGGATAGCGCACGAAAGTAGGATCCTGACGGTTGAAATTCTACAGACCGGCGAATAAATTAAATCTGTCGATGTCTGTTGATAGCCTTTAGCTACCAATCGAGCTTTTTTGGTTCCGTCTTGCTTCACTTTGAACACCCATTTCGTGTCTATTGCCTTTTTCCCTTGAGGAAGAGTAGCTGGTGACCAAGTATTTAGTTTTTCATGCGAATCGAGTTACTTTTTAATCGCCTCCTGCCAGCTAATCTCTTTTACGGCTTCTTCGTACGATGGTGGCTCCTCGTCGCTTGCAGTCAACATGCAGTAAGCGGAGTAAATCTCGAAATCTTTCAGATGACTGGGTATTTTTGTTCCTCTACTTGATTTTCTAGGTTCCGTCTCTGTTTCTTTAAAGTATTCGCGTTCGATATTCAAATCCGTTTGAGCGTCATCCGTAATCAAGTCCGGTTGAGCGTCAACTGTGTTCAAGTCGGGTTGAGCGTCAACTGTGTTCAAGTCCGGTTGAGCTTCAACTGTGTTCTCGTCTCTTTCTTCGTTTATTTCATCGTACATTTGTGAGATGGGCACATTTGTCGAGACTGGTAGAACACTGTTCTTAACTCTGGCGTCTTCTCCAGTGTATTGCATGACGCTTTCATCAAATGTAACGTGACGAGATGTGACGACTTTGTGAGCTGAGGGTAACTATACCCTATATCCTCCGTCACTGTAACCAATCATAGCACCTCGTTGAGCTCGAGGTTCGGATTTTTTATTTTTTGGCAGAATGAGAGACCATGCTCGACAACCGAATATTTTTAATTTTGAAAGATCATTTTTCCCATACCAGATTTGTGCTGGAGTGACACCTTTTGGCAGCGTCGTCGTTGGTGATCGATTTAGTTCATAGGCCGAGGAACGTATAGCTTCCCCCATAAAAATTTCGGTACCTTTGATTCGATGAGTTTCGTTCTGACCATATTCTGAAGTTGTTGGTTCATTCGTTCGGCAACACCATTCATTTGAGGGTTATGACTGATCGTGTACTCCATTTTGATGCCTCGTTCGTTTACAAAATTTTTCAAAAAATTCGAAGTAAACTCGCCTCCACGATCGGTACGAATTCGTTTCACTTTGACGTCATATTGCTTCTCCAATTTACGTACATAGCTCATGATGTTGTATCCAGCTTCTTCTTTGGTTTTTAGGAGATAAACAACAGTGAAATGAGAATAGTCGTCAACTATCACCTGAAAATACTGTTGATTGTCCCAAGTCGCTGGTTTGACCGGTCCGCGTACATCAGAATGAATAAGCTCTCCTATTTGCTTCGATTTTGACTCTCTTGCTGGAAACGGTGTTCTCTTTGCCTTTCCTTCTATGCAAATGGAGCATTTTTGTTTTAAAATAGGTAGATTCAGCACCTTTAGGCCATCTCTTCCTAAGTGTCCGAGTCTTCTGTGCCACAGGTCCTCCTCCGTTGAGGTGAGTAAGCACTTTTTGTCTTCACCGATACGATCGGGGTCTAAAACATATAATCCATGACAATGTTTGAGGATTATACAAAAATTCGTACCACACAAAATCGACTGTTTTTCTTGCATGATTATTTTATGCCCGCGACTAGTTATCTCTGAAGCAGCTAGGAGATTGTGTTTTAATCCTTGCACCAATAAGGCTTCCAAATTTACGGTACGATTTTGGCAGTGTAGATGAAGATTACCTTTTTTAGTGGCGATTAATGTAGAACCATTAGCGATCCTTATTTTGACAGCGTGATCCAAAACGGTTACGTCTGTCATGAGTGGTTCAAGATCACTTTTCACCATATGATGAGTAGCACCAGAGTCAAGGATGAACGAATTTTCTTTTATCGGTCCATCACCGCAATTCAAAGCGACGAAACATCACTGACGAAAGCTTTGCCTTGTCCTCCACGGCCATGACCTCTGAATCCTCTTCGACCTCTGGTCGAAAACTGACCCCTTTGACCTCGTGCCCCTCCTTGTCTGAAATTGTAAAGAAGTTTGGGACAGTCCTTTTTAAAATGGGATGGGTCTCCACATTCAAAGCACGATTGAGATATAGCTCTAAAGCCAACTTCATCAGCATCGTTCGACATTTTTCGGTTCCTAGTGGATAATTTCAATTCCTCGTCTAGTAGTCGAGATTTTACAAAATCCATTGTTATCTCGGTATTCAATGTTTCAATGGCTGTGATGACATTTTCAAAATTGTCGTTAAGGGACAAAAGTAGGTGGCATACCTTGTCCGATTCTTCCAGCTTGCTTCCCACGTTTTCCAATTCCCGTATGATCGAGTCAAAATGTAGAAAATGGTCTTCCAACTTTTCGTTTATTCCACACTTCAATGTAAGGAGTTTCTTCTTGAGAGTTAGCTTGGTGAACACACTTTTCCTTTGAAAAACATTTTCGAGGGCTTGCATCATTTCTTGAGCTGTCTTAGCATCCTTTACTAGGTCCAAATGCTTGTCCGAAATGCATTGTATTATTGTAGCTCGTGCTTTTGCGTCGTTCTGCGTTAACTTTTCCTTTCTTTCTTGGCCCTGAATGTCCTCATATGTCGAGTTTAAGACATAGTGTACTTGCCTTTCTTCCAATATAGAGGCAACACGAAATTTCCAATTATTAAAGTTGTCCGGTGACAACTGAGGCAAAACGAAAGGACCATTCATTTCGAAAAAAAAAAAAAACTTTTAACGCGAAATTTAGATTTTTGCAATGAAATTACGCGCACTTACAGCCCATAACCTGTTAATTTTGGGTAAATCAAAGGTCTTGAACGAAAAGTCATTTTAATAAAATGAATTGTTACAAGTCAAAACAAAGACTGAGATGGGGAAAAATATAAACATGTGAGCAATTAACAAAAACGATAAATTAATAGCAAAGCCATTTCCACATGACTATGACAAATTATTCATTTTTTACATGTAGTCTAGTAAAAGAAAGGTAGTAGATTGAACCAGCTGGTAACTCTAAAGTTGTGATTGGGATTTGTTCGGAGGGGTCTGGAGATGGAGTACTCAAAAGTCCCCGCCTCTAGCCCACGAGCTAGCTGCTGGACGTAGCAAAACGTGCATAATTTTTCACTTTATTACCTGTAGTTCGTAAACTCTAGGTCCCACCCAAAAACTTATTGGATAACAAAACAAAGTTGACAAAATTCCTCAATAATTAGTCTTCGACAAGATTTTTGTAGCTTCAACCTCTTAAGAGATAATAGCGTTAAAAGTGACACTATTCTAGAACCCCTTCACTGCTTTTTGTGAACAAAGTTAGCTGTAGATGAGGATATTCGGTCTGTCCGTTCCGAGAACTGTAATGATCGCGGGGACATGGAAACAAGCGTTCTCATAGCGAAAATAGCTCATGAAAAGGTCCCAGGCAACTAAGAAATTCCAGCCGAACCTTTTTTCCCCTCGGGTTACTGAAGCAAGCCGAAAACCTAACCGTGTTGAGGGGTGTATAGAGCATTGAGGGCAGAAAAAGGGCTCTGAATAACTGAGTTTTTGGGAGTTCATGGTGAGTTTCTCTCTTCTACTCATTATTTGATAGCTCTATGAGTTTGAGCCAAAAAATTTGAATAAAAAAGCCGATGAATCAAGCCAAGTATATCCCATTTTGCTCATTCCTCCCACTTTTTTTTTATGCTGATGTCGATATCTCCATGAAAAATGAATCGATTTCATTTTATGACTAGGTCATTCGATCTTATGAAATGAGGAGTTTCGGCCTGAAACTAAAAGAGCTACCTTCACTTCAATAAATCGGCGATAACTTCGTCCGAACATTGTTAGGATATTTCTTAGGCACGTCTTCTATTACAGATCGATAATTTTTTTCGACTTATTTGATATTGGACTTCTATGAGAAATCACATGTCAGAAAGGTGATTTCGTACACTTTCCAACCCACTCTTCAGTTGTAGCGTGGCGACAAATAATTGGCCTACAACAGTAGTTTTTAAATAGATTAACAACTAACGGCATCATATCATATTATCGTCATATCGGGGCATGGTTAGTAGTAGGCACAGGTAAAAGTGGGTTAGTGTTCTAGGGTTAAAGAGATTAACAACTATAACAAAAAAACACCAAAGAACTGTAAATATCTGTACGAATGAAGTCGCATTGCAGGTAAATCATGTTGTCCACCACGCAAGTAAAAGTTCTGCAGTACGTTTTCCGGCTTGCTTCTGTAAACCGAGGGGAAAAAAGGAATTTCTTAGTTGCCTGGGACCTTTTCATGAGCAATTTTCGCTATGAGAACGCTTGTTTCCTTGTCCCCGCGATCATAACAGTTCTCGGAACAGACAGGCCGAATATCCTCATCTACAGCTAACTTTGACGTAAAATGAGCCTTAAAACGGTTAAAGACACATTAGTTCAAGCTATTTTGCAAATTACCTGTGATAAGTTAACAAAACTAGTTTATCTAATAGCCGTTTTCATCAAATTAACAGGACCATCCCATAAAAATACAGTTTTTGTTGTTAGGGAATTTTCTCCTACTGCGTGTATCTCGACACCTATCGGAGATAAGCGAGTATCATTTTTGTTTTTGTAAAGTGAATTTCATGATGATTAACTTCTTTGCTATGCATCAATGTCGTAACGTCAACGGCGAGGACGCTACAACGCATTGTTCACAAAAAGCAGTGAAGGGGTTCTAGAATAGTGTCACTTTTAACGCTATTATCTCTTAAGCGGTTGAAGCTACAAAAATCTGGTCGAAGACTAATTATTGAGGAATTTTGTCAACTTTGTTTTGTTATCCAATAAGTTTTTGGGTGGGACCTAGAGTTTACGAACTACAGGTAATAAAGTGAAAAATTATGCACGTTTTGCTACGTCCAGCAGCTAGCTCGTGGGCTAGAGGCGGGGACTTTTGAGCACACCATCTCCAGACCCCTCCGAACAAATCCCAATCACAACTTTAGAGTTACCAGCTGGTTCAATCTATGCCTTTGCAAGAAGCATTCGTTTACTAGACTAATGTATTTGAAGTTTTGAACCAATAAACGCTCTACTGAAGAACCATAATGGGAAACTGAGGAGATGCTAGGGCCAACTACAGGCGTTGAGTTGAGCCTGTGTACGAAATTGGAGATATTTCTGTTCATCCTACAGCGGATAAATACCAAAACGGCGGACAGATTTTTTTATTATCACGGATTGGGATTCTATACGCATCTTGAAACGGAAAATAACATGATGCTAGTGAGGGGAGTGCGATGCAATAAATATAAGAATTTAATACTCCAGCCATGTATCTCGGAACGACCTCAACCTCTATGTTATGGTTAACGATGCAAATCGGTTATTTACAATAAATGAAAATGACCGGGTAGTGTAAACCGACGACCGATGACTCAAAATCGCGGTTAATGGCGCCAATAACCAGGTAACAACATCATTACCCGAAGCGCTAGGTTAATGATGTGAATACGATTGTGATGAATTGTTAAAACTTAGTGGCCGGGTAAATAACTGGGTGATGTTGATAACATTAACATTAATAAAAATTCCTAGAGCTTAATAACCGGTTAATGTCGAGAATAGCCGACTTGGACGGTTAATTATGTTATTAATAGGATGATAATGCCATGCATGTTTACATACATGTCGTTTACACAAGCTCCAGTACAAATGTTGTATGTATCTACTTTCAGTTCATCCTATCAATTAAATAGAAGAAATAATAAGGCATTGTTCGATAATTCGCAGAGTTTTTATTTAACCGGATCTTGCTCTTAATAGCGGTTTTACAGGTCTATTAACTTGTTCTGCGAGTAACAAATATTTTCGAAAAAACGTCATAGTCTCATGGTACTTTAATTGTTATTCATTGTTACGCTGTAATAACACTTTGGAACGCCAGTCTTCAGGAAAGTCTTAAAATTTCAATTTCAACAGTTATTTGTCACCTCAGCAGATTGTTATTTAATGTTACACGAAAAGAATCGTTTGGAACGCGTGGGAAGTCGTATATCTGGGGGCGGCAAAAGCGCAGTACAAGTTAATGCTAAAATTGATGTCCAGTGAAAATTCCGAAAAAAATATTTTTTTTACACTAGGAGGATTGTTATTTGATGTTACGTCATTATTTTTCTTTGGAACACGCGGCGAGTGCCATATTTCGAAGGGGGCGACTAATCCCCGGCTGGGCACCCGTATCACGCCACGGGTGAAGTGATCGTAATGTCTCACGGGACATCCATTGTTAATTATCATTGTTATGCAGTACTATCAATTTGTAACGTGAGAAATACGTTTGGAACGCTTGGGAAGTCGTCTATCTGGGGGCGGCAAGAGCGCAGCATAAGTTAAGGCTAAAATTGACGTCGAGTAAAAATTCCGAAAAAATAAAATATGTTATACACAAGGTGGACTGCTTTGTCATTTTGTCTTTACTTTGGATCACGCGGCAAGTGTCATTTCCCGAAGGTGCCGGCAAGTACCTAGTCGGTCACTCACTCTAGGCTTCAGTTACTTTTTACGACAAAGAGGTAGTTTCTCGCTTCCGAGTAGACTTTTCCCAAAGTTTGGTGACGGGGTGGTATTGAACACATTTTTTTCATCGGAATAAGATACTTTTGACCAAATTGTTTGCCTTCGGTTGGTTTGACAGGCATTTTAAATGGGGAAAATTCGTAATGTTTAATTTTTCTAAAAATTTCAGCCACCACACTTTCACCCTAAATTTCATCTAATTTTTAGAATGAGCGAAACAGGCCTAAGTAGGAAATTGTAGAGAAAATTGTTGTTTTTCGATTCTACATTTATTTCTGTTACACGCTCTTGACTCAAGGGCTTATCAAGGAACGTTCAAAAATGCAAATTTGAGTATTAGGGGATAATTTTAAGTGTTTCCAGGTATTACAACGAAGTCCAGCTTTCTCAGACCCCATCATTCAGGTTTCTTGTGCACTCGAGGATTTATAGCATTGAAAATGTATGACCTTGGGAAGCGGATATGATGACATTTACGCAGAAAACTCCCTATCGACAAGGTACGTTTCTTTCTGGAGTTATTGAGTTTTTTCCCCCAATTTTGGCCGCTATTGCCCCACTGTGCACCGCCTTGTTTGGACTTTGGTGAACACCGAGTTTTATGCGTTTTTGTTCAGTGCGGCGCCGCTGCCGCTTTTGAAACCGCTTCAAGCCTTCAACCGTGTAATTTTCTTACCGTCCTGCGTGAACTTTTCCATTTGTATCTGTGTTTTCCTATCGCAAGCCGCTCCGTTTGAACAAAAGTTGACATCCGTATTGCCTTGCTTAGTTGCTTAAACTGCCGGCTCACATAGTTTCCGAGGATTCTTATAATTATCAGATTTCATAGAGCGGAACACTGCCTCGCGTGGCGAACATGTTGCACTCCGTGTAAACCCACCTTAAAGTCGTCTAGCCAAAATTTGCACTGTGGATACAATACTTTAAAGTGGCAGTAAACTGCGTTTTCGATTCGGAGTTCACTACCAGAGCGCATTTCTTTCGTCTAAATTGCCGATTTAGCTTTTTGGCTGAATGGGAAAGGATAATAAAAAAGTTCGACCCCTTTGGATACGCTCTCTCTTGATTGCCACCGTCAGCATTTTTTTTGCGGTTGTGTTATGGGACTGGAGAGCTACGGGTGTTCTTGTTCATGTTCAGTTCAGAATACTGACCAAACGTTCTGTCTGCCTGCTGTTTGTATTCGTACGCGTTTGTCGTCGTACGTGTTTGTGTTCGCGCGCGGCTAAATGTCTGACGCAAAATAGATCAAGACCATCTGAAAACCCATTGGAAGCGATAGCTATGGCTAAATATACTCCCCCTTACAGTGGCTATATAAAGGATTTTGGCTATGATAAAACAATTATACATTACTGGAGTTCTGAACAGGTAAAGGTCGTAGAAAAAATATTCAAAACCGACGATGTTCCACGAATGTGTATTGACGCAACAGGAGGCATAGTCAAACAAATCCGGAGGACACAAGAGGGTTTAAAATCGTCTCACATCTTTTTATACGAAGCAACGGTACCCCATCGGGGAGAAGAAAAACAATACGCGGCTTTTAACATGCTCAGTGAAAGTCATGACACAGAAACGATCCGTCATTGGCTGAGCAGATGGCTTTTGGACGCCGAGATCGCTCCTAAAGAAATCGTAACTGATATGTCGAGACCATTGATATTAGCGTGTGTCCAAGCCTTTAACGGTCTTTCTGGCTTATCTTCATACCTCGATTTTTGTGCCCAAGTGATGACAATAGGCCCTGCCGAAAAATTGGAAGGAGTTCCTCGTTGCTTTGTCCGATGTGATGTAGCCCATTCTGTCCATCTCATTGCCCAATTTCCAAGCCTTAAGGGAGCTCTCTGCCAAGTCATGCAGGCGACAAATATTTCTGATGTTCGAATTCGTCTTCATCACATTTTTACAATGGCTTTAAACGAAACCGAGGGCATCGACGAAGAGACAGGGGACCCAACCCCAGCAGAAACAATTAAACAATTTTTGGTCAATCTCGTCTCAGGATTTTCGTATGAAGAACCAGACAATTTTGAAGAAGAATAAATGGAATTCAATGCGTTCTCTCAAGAATCATTTCTCGAATTCTCTACTGGAAAGGCGTTTCTGACGTGGGCGAAGAATATTCGAGACAACGTCCAGCTCAACTTCAAAGGTGACCGAGGAAATCAACAATTCCTGCCTTCTCTCGTTAAAGACATATTAAATTTGTGTGAGCTTATTCCATTATGGACTGGAGTTATGGTTCCTCACTTCGGCTTCGGTGCAGAAACCTCAAGCAGTGCCTGCGTTGAAAGTTCTTTTAACAACACGAAGAATCGCGTTTGTAAAAATCTTAACTCTATCGGCGAGGATTGATGATTTCCTGTTTACCCACATTAGGAACATCAGTGGAAAGTGCAAATTAGCTGAAGCATCGTTCCAACAACAACCAATAACGCTGCAGACGTCAATTACAAATGAAGACTATGGCTATCGATGCCAGATGTAAGTGAATAACGCCCCTGGAAATTTCATGACAAAGTTTCATTAGAATTTGTTCACACAGCAATAACAGTATTCACAATGCAGTGGGTCAGATTTCCAATACCCCAGCAACTCACACACAAGAATCAAAAGTTGAACGTCTGTGTTGGGGCGGTTATTCCGTACCCACGATTTTTATTGTTAATAATTACTGATGACACAATGTCATTAAATCCGGAGGACGTGAAAGGAAAAATTAAACGGACTCACCTGGGCTCGTTCCACAAAGAGTGTGGTGGGTGAGGATAGGACGGAGGGGAGTACGGGAAACTGCAGGCGCGACCGTTTAATTAGACCGACGTAATTTTGGTGTGTAATAATGATTGATCTGGGTAAAACAGCATTGAAACTTCTTTGCACGCTACGTATTAATTCGCTCGGGTGGCTGGGAGGACGGCGAACAACAAACTGGCCCTTTTCCCTTTTGATGTTGAGAAAAGGCGATAATAGAAGAAATATTTTTATCTCCTCCCCTTCACTACGAACCTTGCCTTCACGCCTAAACATTCCCCCCACCCTGAAATACTAAATTTCAGACCGACAAAATAAGGTGAATAAATAGAGGGAGTCAAGCATGGCCAAGATTGAAGGCTTAATGAAACCCATGAACTCTTAAGGCAGGATAAACAATAAATATACGAAAATGTTCCACAGATCAATGAAAACGGAGAGTTCGTAAAATAACTGAGGAGAAAAAGAGTCGAACAAAACAAACTGTGCAGCAAATAAGTAAAGAGGAAAGTGATCAAACCAACAATTCATAGAATAAATAACCAGAAAGTTTGTCAACCCAACAAACAGTTCATGAGAGGAATAAATAGAAAATGTGTCGAACCAACAAACAGAATAAATAAATAGAAAATTTGTCCAACCAACAAACAGAATAAATAAATAGAAAATTTGTCAAACCAACAAACAATTTTTGAGAGGAATAAATAGAAAATGTGTCGAACCAACAAACAGAATAAATAAATAGAAAATTTGTCCAACCAACAAACAGAATAAATAAATAGAAAATTTGTCAAACCAACAAACAATTTTTGAGAGGAATAAATAGAAAATGTGTCGAACCAACAAACAGAATAAATAAATAGAAAAATGTTCAAATCAACAACGGATAGTGAGGCATCCCAACGGTATCAACAAAATTGACGACGATCACTCGACTATTGTGTGGGTAAGGGACATAATTTGACGAGTGGCCTCACAAGTTTACCTTCACGAACCCTAACCCTAGCTACTCGGGTCACGCCATCGGAACCTGGAAAAACTTGCAGAACTATGGCAAGCGGCCACGAGAGAGGGGGTGCGTTTTCCTTCATCATTACGACCTTGTGCCAGGCTTTATGGGTGGACAACCCTGCTGCCACTTCACTCGGGTTTGCAGGGTGTGTAAATATTCTTGCTGCCATCGTTTCCAGAATTGCTGTACAATCCAGTTAACTTTGGCGTAGTGATCGAGGCGAGGCAGTGGATGGGATGAGACATCGATCGCAGGCAAGTGGTCAAGTGAGGGGCCTAGGGTGAGAAAGTGCGCCGGAGTAAGAGCTTCGGGATGGTCACCGTCGCTTCGATCAAGGACCGCAAGGGGTCGACTGTTCAGAAGCGCTTCAATTTGGACAAGAGCTGTGTTGAATTCTTCGTACGTAAGCAAGGTGTTACCTACGAGCTTTGTCAGATGAGTCTTGACGCTTTTTACGTTCGCTTCCCATATGCCTCCAAAATGAGGAGCAGCGGGAGGATTCAATTTCCATTCAATTCGACGGGAGGCTAACTCGGAAACTATTGCGTTGTTATATTCCCGGGAGACTAGCAGTCGGTAAAGCTCATCTAACGCATTCTTTGCTCCAACAAAATTAGTGCCCTGATCCGAGCAAACAATGGAGCACGGACCTCGGCGTGACAAGAATCGACGGAAAGCGGCGAGAAAACAGTTTGTAGATAGGTCAGAAGCCAGCTCAATGTGAACTGCCTTCGTGGCGAGGCACACAAATAGGCAAATGTAAGCCTTAACGCTTCGAGCTCCCCGGCGCCTAGCAACAGTGATAGAGAACGGTCCCGCATAATCTACACCACAGGTGATGAATGCCTTTAATTCATGAAATCGCGTGGATGGTAAAGGCGCCATCTTCGGTTGTAAGGCCTTGGGTTTCATCCGAAAACACCAATTACAATTTTTCACTCGTCGGCGGACCAGGTCTCTGGCCGAAATTATCCAAAATTTGAGATGGACCAAGGAGAGTAGAAGGTGGGATCCCGTGTGTAAATTGTCCTGGTGGTATTGATCAATCAGCAACTCCACAAATCTTCCTGATTTGGGCAACACGATAGGGTGCCGACGTTCATATGGCAAGGTGGAATTTTGTAGACGTCCCCCCACCCTGACGACTCCATTGTCTAAAAATAAACCTAACTTTAAAATTAGGGGGTGGGTTTTGCGCTTAGGTGTTTCATGATTATCCATGTGATGCAGGTCGGAGACGATGTCACTCAAACACGTTTTTTGAATATGTTGACACCATGCCAGCTCAGAACTCTCCAATTCGGAAGCCTGCAGAGGACCGGAGCGCACACTGCTCAGTCGGACCACACGTCGAACCAACGCGGTGACTCGCAGTAGGCGACGATAGGAGGAAACTCTATCCAACAAGGGACTCAGAACCCATTCCTGTACAGGTAACGATACGACATGAGTTTGAATTTTTTCTTCGGGAGGTGAAGGCTCTCCCACCAAGTCAGAAACCCTTCTCACTGGCCATGTTTCTTCAGGAGTATTAAGCCACTCGGGACCCTCAAACCACAAGGGATGAGACAGAAATGCATCAACGGGGAGACCACGACTCAGACAATCGGCGGGATTCATAGAACCTCGCACGTGTAGCCAATCTTGAACGGCAACATTCTCTTGAATTTGAGTAACTCGATTTCCGACAAAGGTCGACCATCTCGAGGGTGACGATGAAATCCACTGAAGGGTGACCGCCGAATCCGAAAAAGCTCTAACTCCCGTTATTGGGTGACGAGTACCCAATGTTTCCTTGACGTTCCTAATCAATTTCGATAAAAGAAGTGCGGCGCACAACTCCAACCTAGGGATACTGACACATTTTTCCGGGGAAATTTTGGACTTGGCACACACAAACCGAATATTGGTGGTAAGCATGTTTGAGGCATGAATATAAACCACTGCGCCGTAAGCTATCGCCGAGGCATCAGCAAACCCAATAACCACAAGTTGGTCTCCTGGTTCCACAGCAAGATGCCTAGGGAGTTTGAACCCCGATAAGCGAGGCAGATTCTTAGAAAATTCTTCCCAACGATGACAAACGTCCAGAGGGGGCTCTTCATCCCAGTCAACTTTTAACGACCATAATATTTTAATAAGCCCTTTGGCTACAATGGTAATGGGAGCGAAAATTCCGAGAGGATCAAATATCCGTGCGATAGTTGACAACATGATTCGCTTAGTGCACTTGGCAGTAGGACTGGCCAAATCAATGTGAACCGAAAATTCATCTAGAACAGGATTCCATATCAGACCCAGTACCGCAAGAGAGGGCGCCTTATCGAAAGAAATTAACTCCACCGAACGATCTACCTCCGGGATCTCAGACAACACCCACTCCGAATTTGTCGACCATTTTGTTAGCCGAAAGGAGCCCTTTTGAAATAGAGAAGATAACGCCCTGTAGGTTTCAACAGCCTCCTCCTCTGACGGCATAGAACTGAGGACATCGTCTACATATAAATCCCGTTTAGCAACTTCCACGGCTTGAGGAAACTTCATTCCCTCCAACTCAACTAAATGCTGAACTGTACGCAGGGCCAAATATGGAGAACTAGCCATTCCAAATACAACTGTATTCATTTGGTATATCTTAAGCTCATTCTGTGGAGAGGAGCGCCACACTAATCGTTGATATCGACGATCACAATCATTTACCAGGATACGTTGATACATCTGCTGTATATCAGCCGACAAAACGTATCGAAACAATCGAAAATTTAATAAGATTGACACCAAGTCATTTTGTAATTTGGGGCCGGTGTGTAACAAATCATTGAGGGAGTAGCCCCCAGTAGATTTCGCGCTGGCATTCAACACTACCCTGAGGGGAGTGCTGGTACTGTTCGGTTTGACGACTCCATGGTGTGGTATGTAGTACGAATAACCATTTTCCTGTACCTGGTCAAAAGGAACCTCTGACATGTATCCCTTCTCGAGATATCCATTCATTACGGTGACATAGTGTTGGTGAATTGTGGAATCGGCCATTAAACGCCGTTCCAAAGACAAGAAGCGATTGGTAGCGCAGGACAGTGAATCACCTAATAAAGAGGGTGGGTGACGAAAAGGCAAGGAAACCGAAAATCGACCGTCATGACCCCGAGAGACAGTATTTATGAAGTGTTGCTCACACGCGTCATCATCTTTTGAGGGCTTAATTGCCGTAGGAACTTCCTCCAGGCACCAAAATCTTGACATTATTTCTTGAAGCGGCTCCTCTTCACACGCGGTAAAAACTTGGGAGACAGGAGGTGTGGATGTTTGAATTGATACCTCTCCCGTTATTAGCCATCCCAACGACGACTCGATTGCTACCGGGCCATTAGCAGGTCCAGATATCTTACGCCCTCCAAGGATGAGAGGCCATACGGCTGCTCCTATTAACAAATCTATTGGACCAGGGATGTGAAAGCTTTGGTCTGCTAGCGCTAAACCAGCGAGGTGAGGGAGGTCTTCCAATTGAACGACTTAAGATGGCAAAATGCCGGTGATTTCATCCAGAACTAATACCTCCATGTCAAATTTTCTTTCCGGATGGAATCTCGAGCTAAAAGTGAGGGTAGCTTTTTCCCGGATAGGAGCTATTCCTCGAGCCAGGCAAGTTACTTGTGATTGTGTGGGTGAAGTAATGAGGCCCAACT
This sequence comes from Corythucha ciliata, assembly GCA_038030265.1. NCBI lineage: Eukaryota > Metazoa > Arthropoda > Insecta > Hemiptera > Tingidae > Corythucha > Corythucha ciliata. Next base: position 56,234,700 of record CM075938.1, read on the forward strand.
GTTGACATGCCTCCTTGCGAATAGAATTGGCTTGAGAGCCGTTATCCAGTCTCAGCATACAAGGTTGACCGGAAAGGCGACTTTCTACCACGACTTGAGCGGTGGAGAGCAAAACAAGTGAGTGCCGACAAACATTTGACACAACATTGGGTGTGGGGGTGGGCTCCACCGGTGCTGAGGGGGTGACAGTTGGAGGTGTAGTGAGAGGGAGTGACGATGATACACTTTGGTGAGTGGTTCCTTCATAGTGAAGCAAACCGTGATGTCTTCTTTGACAACGCGAACAACTAAATTTCGAGGTACACTTATCGACTGGGTGTGAGTGAGACAAACAATTAAAACAGCGACGTGCCTTCTTGACCTGTTCATAGCGCTGTTTCACATTCATAAGCAAAAAGGATGAACATTTATACCAGGGGTGGGCTGCGTTGGATTTACACAAAGAGCAAATAGATTTTGTCTCAACGGGAGGGCTTGCAGTTGAGGGTTGTTGTGCTACGAAAACCTGAGGGCTCTTGGAGCTCGTCTTTCCAGATGACGTACTCGTTTCTTTTCCAGAACGACCTAAAATTTTCGTCTGGGCTCGGACAAACTCAACCAATTGTTCAAAGGTAGGGACGACTTTCTCCCTCGTGGACATGTCAAAATAACGAATAGTCCCAGGATCAAGTTTTTTACAAGCCAAATTAACCAAAAAGAAATCGAACAAATCGTCTATACCTAGTCTCTTCAATGCGAGAGCGGATTCCACAAACCCTTCCAAAAATATGTTCAAACCTTTCTCCGACTCCTGGGAAATTGATTTAAAATTCAAAATTTTCTCTAGATAATAGTTCCCTAGGGCTCTCTTATCCTCAAATCTATTCACAAGAGTGTCTAGAAGAAGTCTATAGTTTTCCTCTGACGGAGGAATTCCCGTAACAATACTTCGTGCGCTACCGGTTAAATGCGTAACCAAATAATTGACTTTTTCTAGATCCGAGAGGCTTCGATTTTGATCTATTAATTTCACAAATAATTGGTAAAATGGAATCCAATTCTCTGGGGAACCGTCAAATTTCATAATCTGAATTGGCTCTAATTTAAGTTTACAACTCAATGGTAGAGCCCCCTTCACCTCTTCTTCATGCTTTTCATCGGACATTAATCGCTCGACAACAACGGAAATTTCATCGCATAAGTCCTGAAAAGACGACAATCTCTGGAATGAGGGGGAGTAGGTGGCGTCAACCTCCACACTTACGGACTCTAATTCCTCAACAAAATTTCTGAAGTCTCCGTGCAGTACGGGCACAGACTTAGCTTTTACTAAAAACAATGATTTATTCTCATCTGAGACTCTCTTTGAAAGATCATAAATTTTTTGAACCTGTTCAAAAATAGCTTCAACCCTCGAATTAAGAATTTTAACCCGACTCTTCCCAGCCATGAGCGATAAAAATTCTAACAGATTGACAACGGAAAATATAAACAGTTAAGTGTGAGAAGCGCTTGCAAAAAAAGTGTGTGGTGGTGGGGTGAAGTTAATATTTTATTTTGAATGAAATCAAGACCGATTACAATGCAAATATGAAGAAGTTTCAACGCGTCTCTATCTTTTTCGTGTGAGATAAATGATTTGTAATTTACAAAGAAAGTGAACTTTGACGCTCCTTAAACTGATTTTTATCCGGCCCGGAGCTGACCAATTGTTGGGGCGGTTATTCCGTACCCACGATTTTTATTGTTAATAATTACTGATGACACAATGTCATTAAATCCGGAGGACCGTGAAAGGAAAAATTAAACGGACTCGCCTGGGCTCGTTCCACTCGGTCCACAAAGAGTGTGGTGGGTGATGATAGGACGGAGGGGAGTACGGGAAACTGCAGGCGCGACCGTTTAATTGGACCGACGTAATTTTGGTGTGTAATAATGATTGATCTGGGTAAAACAGCATTGAAACTTCTTTGCACGCTACGTATTAATTCGCTCGGGTGGCTGGGAGGACGGCGAACAACAAACTGGCCCTTTTCCCTTTTGATGTTGAGAAAAGGCGATAATAGAAGAAAGATTTTTATCTCCTCCCCTTCACTACGAACCTTGCCTTCACGCCTAAACAAGCAGATTACTGAATCCCTCGAATATTCCAGTATTAACACAATCCAATAATATGGGTAATAGCAAACCTACCATTCGAATTGAGTAAACCCAATAAAATAACGACGATGTCTCTAACTTTTGACATCATTGCTTAATTGAAAAATCATATGTACCCGTGCATCTTTGTTAAATTCATGTTGCGCACAGAATCAAGAAAATGCAACTAATAATACGGCTTCAGGTGGAACATTATTGGCTTTGGAACTCTAGAAATGGCAATTGCCGCGTGTTCCAAAGCAATTTTATGACGTAACATTAAATAACAATCCTCCTTGTGTAAAAAATTTTTTTTTCGAAATTTTCACTCGACATCAATTTTAGCATTAACTTGAACTGCGCTCCAGCCGCCCCCAAGTAATCGACTTCCCACGCGTTCCAAACGATTCTTTTCGCGTAACATTAAATAACAATCTGCTGAGGTGACAAATAACTGTTGAAATTGAAATTTTAAGACTTTTCGAAATTTACCATTAACTTGTACTGCGCACTTATTTTTAAAAAAAAAATTATTTGTGATGCGTTCCAAAGCGTTATTACAGAGTAACAATGAATAACAATAGTACCATGAGACTATGACGTTTTTTCGAAAGTATTTGTTACTCGCAGAACAAGTTAATGGACCTCGGTTTTACTCTTTTAGTCACGAATTAGCACTTTTCTCATCTATTACGGACATACAGTGTCCTCCAGAAACGGCGAATTGACTTTTTCTCGGTCTGTGTTGAGAATTAACGTTTTTCTCAGTTTAAGGCACGAATTATGGCGTTTTTTCGCAATTTAGCTGGGATTTATTGAATTCCGGGCTAAACTTCGAGAATTGTCTCGAGAGCAAAAATGCACCTGGCAGACGCTCATATTCTTATTTATCTTAACATACAATTTATCAAATGGTACAAGTGACTATGTCCTCCCGGTTGTATAGTACTGTCGCCAGCTCTCGAACAAAGGCATTAACTAAATTAATTTAACTAATTCACGGATTAGTGAATAAGTGGGGGGGGGGGATTTAGCATTCCCATTTTGCCGCCTCTCATAATGAAACTCCCGACACGAGCGCTAGTGTTCATCCACGTCAGGTTATATTAGGCAGACTTCAATGAGGTTTTAATTAATCAAAAGAGCGTTCCTCTCATTTTTGGGGCTTGTTTAATAATATCTTCGTATTTTTGGCTATTTTTTTTTGTTTTTGCAGTCACTAATATGTCGTTTGACAGTATTCCTAAGGATTTGCGACAAGCCCGTGCTTGCCTCGTCTGTTCGTTAGTCAAGGTAAAAACGGCAATACTCTGCTGTCATTCGTAGTTGTTCCATCAATATACTGTTCTGGTTTTCTGTTTTTGCTGTTTAGACTTTCGAGCAGTTTGAATTTGACGGTTGTGACAATTGCGATGAATTCCTTAGAATGAAGAACAGCCGGGAGAACGTTCTCGACTGTACAAGTTCCAACTTTGACGGGTAAAGTACTGTTGTGCATTGTACCTCAATATCATGCCGTTGTATTTTCTAGAGAATTAATCAAGAGGGATAGTTGTTAATGAATTCAGTGTCTTTGGTGGCTTGTTTACCAAGCCAGTGTGGTGTTGTGCCGACTCTGGGGTTTCTTCCAGGCAGGGGTTTACTGATGCGCTCTATGTTCATCCCCCCCCCCTCCACTGTTGAGAGAGACTGTCGTCAAGGGAAAAATGTCAAACTCATAATTCTTTCTATTTTCAGCATGATCGCCCTCATGTCACCCGAAGACAGTTGGGTTGCCAAATGGCAAAGAATAAGTAAGTCCTCACCTTTTCCTCACTCGCTTAACCATTTTCCCCAGGATAATGACAACCCCCCCCCCCCCTTACATTCCCATTTGTAATGAACAGACCGATTTACCAAAGGGATATATGCCATTTCTGTCGTCGGTCGTCTACCGAACAGCACCGCACGAGAAATGAAAAGCCGAGGCATCGTCTACAGGCAGAGGAATGCAAGCCAACGTTGATATGAAGAGACCGTTTTTGTGGTTGAATTTTGTATGTATCAAATGACTTTTTTTTCTTTTTGAACTTTTGTCAAGGGTCTGAAGACCTTGGTTTTCAACGAAATGAATTGAATCAATTCGCAATTTCATACACAATAGTTGAGGGTTCAATAGTTTATTAGAACGAGCTTCGATAATTATTACAAACTAACTAAAGGAAATGCAACGGTAGAAAAAGAAAAAAGAGGAAACTAGCGTTGAGGCTACTTCTGAACAAATTTCTGAACGCTTTCCAGCATGTTAATGTATTTGCTGTGTTCGTACGAGGTGCTGAATTCCGAGATTTTGTCGACAAATTCATTGGAGATACCTTTGTCTTCGAGTAGGTTCATGAATAGGTCGTACAACGTCTTGAAATTATTAATAATTATTAGAACAATTTGCAATGAGTTGTGAGAGGGGGGGACACTTACGCCATCGATAACGTCTCCAGCTACCGAATAATTATTTTCTTTCCATTCACCTTCGTACATGACAACTTCATCGATGGCGAAAATATCGTCTGTTAAACATTGCGTTTAAATCAATTAGCTGGTGGGAGGGGGGGGTTGGAGGAAGGTAGCTGTCAATCTTACTGAAGCCTGACTCCTGTTGAGCTTCACCGCTGGGTGTTACAAAAGAACAGGTGAATCCCAAAGTTTTGCCACCTCTTTTGATTTCAACTTCAAACGTGGGCTTGCATTTCATTTCACCCAGTTCGGGTTTGTCCATGGACGGGTCAATGTCAGGGTCGACGTCTGAGTCCACGGAGTGGTTAACGTTGAAGTTGACTTCAATTCTGGGGGAACAAAAGTTGGACAATTTCTGTCGCATCCCTTCAAGAAGATTTCCAACTTACGTCTCGTCACCGGATGTCTTGACGAGGCTAACCTCAGAACCATCCAGTACGACTTTGAATCCATCCACTTCTGTTGGGATGATCTTAGTTTTCTGGAGTTTCTTTTCCGCGGCGATTTCTTCAGTCAGAAATTCTGCTAGTTCTTTCTCTCCTAAAACAGCGTCTCATTTTCTGTTTAATTATTTTTACAAAGCCTTTCTCCCTATGTTTGACTTTACCAGCAGAGGAACGATCGCTTTGAGCTGCCGCTCGGTTGCTCAGATACCCGCCTTAACAAAAAACGCAATTATTCACCATATTGCGCAATTTTTTCTACTACTAAATGTTACAGCGCCAATACCTCCGGTATGGAATTTTGAGTTGAATCGGCAACCGCACGGCTCCCTGTTCAAGTTGTTCGACATGTGCCAAACACTCCTCGTCAACGCCGGCTTTACGGAACTCGGCGACCACAGTTTACCACTGATGGTCTTGACCGCTGGCATTCTCAGAGCGTTTTTGATGAATGCGCTCATTTTATCAATTATTTTTTACACAAAAATAGTTCAAACTGTTTTTTAGACAAGAAAAATGAAGAAATTAGAAGAAAAAATTGGAGATAACTCCTTGCACACACGAACTTTCTTCTCAGACTAACCTCTCACTCAGGTTCTGTTGGTCTGGGGGAAAATTTTTCCTTAGTGCTTTTTTCCTCTGTCTGTTAATGTCTTGAAAATTTGTTTCAAATTACTTTTCAGACTGTAAATTCAAGTTATTTTGTTGTTGTTTTTTTTAAAAAGCCAATAAATTCAGCATGAAAAGGGGAAAACAGCAGCACTGTAGCCGGTGCGATTAGATAAATCGAAGTGATAAGAGGGAGCTTGTCCTATGCGTCAAATTTGAGTGAAGACTCTTTCTTTACATGAGTAGATTTTTTAAGTGTTATTCTGCATTTCTACTACTTTTTTGTGTGAAATATGGTCGTTAGGCAGTATGACGATGAACTTCAATATTTGGAAAGATTATCCCCCGTGTCTTGGAGGATTAAGAAAGGATTTCAACCCAACATGAGGGTGAGTAATCGTCGACTTTTTTAGGCGTCGTTAGAAGTTGCTGAAAGTAGCAAATTTGACAGTCTGATGAAAAAAAAGTGTCAAATGTACGCATCAAATTGTGTTTGCTGTACTGGCGGCAACTGGCGAACAAGGGCCGAGTCCAAACTTGTAGACATTCTTGACCATTGAGCCGTGCCTGTAATTTACTATTTTATTGATATTCAACAGGTGGAAGGTGTGTTCTACGTGAATGATCACTTGGAGAAGCTCATGTTCGATGAGCTTAAAAACGCCTGTCGCCCCGGTATGACAGGCGGATTCCTTCCCGGTGTGAAGCAAATTGCCAACGTCGCCGCACTCCCAGGCATTGTTGGTCGCTCAGTGGGTCTTCCGGATGTTCACTCCGGCTACGGTTTCGCTATCGGTAAGTGAATAGCTGACAGTCGCAATTTAGTTCGGATTGAAAAATAATAATTTTGAGTTTCCTTTGACCCTCCCAATCCAAGTCAGAGGAAACTCAGGGGCCCATGTCATGTCACAATTCAGGGCCGTTGACCCAGAGCTTGTCAGCTTCTATGGCTGCGAAAGTACGAAAAGTACAGCCTAAAAATTGCGGAATTGCCGGTTTCTGGTCTTTATTTCTCGAAAAATTACGAGTTTCGGGGATCTTTGTGACCGTGGAACCCGGGCTATAGCAGTCATCGACAGTGCCCAAAGTTTTCTTTAATCATTTTGCTATCGAATATCCTCGAAATTGGATTTTTCCTAGCTACTTGTCAGTTTCACGTCTCCAAGCTCAACGAAACTGAAATTTTCAGGGTCTCTCTGTAACTTCGCTAGAATTAGGACCCCGATTGGCAAACTCATTGAATTTCAATTGCAAATAAATTCACGTTCAAATGGGCAAAAAAAAATGGGCATTCGAAAGGGTTCCCTTTGGGAGCCTCACACCCTGGTCCTCATCCGGTCGCAGCCGTCCCGCCTCCCCCTACTATTCAGCTTGAAGGTAACCTCTAATTCAAAAGCTAGTTGTGTAATAAAGGATACTTTTGATATTCTTGTGGCATTACCGGAGGTGTGTTTTCAACAAACCGTGCCAGGGCTGCAACGCTCGCGTAGTACGGCTGCTAGCTGGCTCATGGCATAGCGTACGAGCCCGAAAACGAGGCTTTGGCGCCTGCCGGGTTTGAAACACTATGTAAGGCCGTTTTCACACTTGAGATTCTGGTATCCGATTCCTGTATCGAGGATACTTGAAATGCAATACAGCCAAGGCGCTTCTTCACACTTAGATTCCGGAATCGCATACATTTTGTATCCGATACTGGAATTAAGTGTGAATGAGCGCTTTTGCCGTATTGTATTTTTAGTATCCTCGATTCGGGAATCGGATACCGGAATCTCAAGTGTGAAAGCGCCTGGTACATTTTAGTTGTGCGGAAATGTGTATACAAAGGACATGAAACGTTATTTGTGGTGATCCAACCATTGGTGGGACCTAAGGATTACGCCTCGATGGTGTAATGGATACAATGCTCGCTTCGCAACCCAGCCTCGGACTGGACAGGGTTCGAATCCAGGCATAGCCCATTAGGCTAAAACGTTAACGGATACTCCTCGCCTCACCTGCGTGTATGAGAGTAAATTTTGGTTATAGGTTGAGTGGTAGTAATTCGCCTCAATTTGTTGAATTTACCAATTTGAATTTAAATTGGTCTCCGCACGATTTTTGTCACGTTTGACCTGCCACTGTATATGAAGGCGCTAGAAATAACTTTATCGGCTCCTAAAGAATCACTGATGCAGAAGGTGGTGGTCAGAATAGGGGGATTTCATCTGCTGATGTCCTTTCTTGGAACCATTGGATACATCATGGGGGATTCTGGCCTCCGTGAATTATTTGAAATTGTATACGCTGAAAACACAGTCAAGCACATAATGTCTGGGCATGCGTATTCTCGCGCAGTCAGAGCTCATAATCTCGTGGCTACTGCTCTTTTTAATGTTGTCCTGAACGACGCAAAACTCTCTCGACACGAGCTTGATGCCGTTAAAAATGTTATGTCTGAGTTCCATATCATGCCACCTTCGAAAGAAGAAATTGATTCGGACCCTAAAATCGTTGCAATTCAGAGAAAAGTCGTAGACAAAATGAAATAATTGAAAACAGGGGGCCGACAGCTAAACTTTGGGTGCAGTATCTCAATATGGTGATCCTGATCCGGCAGTTCATTGAAGCCGAACGGACTGGTCAGTGGGAAATGCACCTTAGTACTGTGCGACTCATGGTACCGTTCTTCATTGTGAGTGGCCACATACACTACGCGAAAGCTTGCCTTGTCTATCTGCAGCAGATGTTAACGCTACAAGAGCGTATGACACCAGACGACTACGCAAGATTCACGGGAGGATACTTCACTGTGAGGAGAAGCAACAAGTTTTGCAGTGGCACTTCAACGGACATGGTCATTGAGCAAACAGCGAATCGTGAATTCAAAGTTAAGGGAGGAATCGTTCAAAGAGGATTCACTGACGATGTAATAAGTGCGTACGTGCTAAGGAAGCCGGCAATGGCCATGATCACAGAAGCACTTGAAGACTTCTCAGGTAGAGCATTCGTAACATCGGAGCAACACATTGATGCCCGAGAAAGCAGGATCAAAAAAGACAAATATGATATAGATAAGCTTCAAGAACGCCTAGAATTAATCAATCCCTTTGTTATCCCCTCAGAAGTTGTCATCTCTCTCGGAACAGGCATCAAGGGTACTGACAAAATCAATTGTCACATGGCTAAGGAGATGGACGAAAAGCTCATGATACAATACGTGGGCAAGAAGTTCGCAGACATAAAAATGAAGAAAGCAGACAAAGTTCTATCCCTCGCAGCCGTCAACTCGTTCATTAAAGTTAATGAAAAAATAATCAATATCGACCCATTGGTATTGTACCAGAGGATGCTTCTTTGGAGAAGTCCTGCTGATGATCTCAAAGAATATTTCAGATTTGAACTTTCCCCTTTTCCCATGTCATTATTTACAATTTCCGGAATGAGAAAAAATGTCAAGTCACAGTTGTACGAGGAATTAATCACCGCCCCCGACAATGAATTGGAAAAAAGCTCCTGCTATGTTATTGATGGTGGGAATTTACTGCATTCTGTTCGATGGGATAAATCAAAATGTTCTACTTACAGTGACGTGTGCGACGTGTACGTTAATTTCTTGATAGAGAAGTACAAAGACAAAACGGTGGTGGTGGTGTTTGACGGCTATGACGATCCCAACAGTATTAAAGAAAGTGAACATAGGAGAAGGTACAAACATTTTGCTCCAGACTTTACCATCACAGCTACAACTCCTACATATGCCAACCAGGAGCAATTCTTGTCTAGCACAGTTAACAAGAAGCAGCTCATTGACTTACTTTCTCAGAAACTGTCAATTAACAACATAGAAGTCGTGAAATGTGAAGGTGATGCTGATCTCCCAATTGTCGAAGCTGCAATTGCTAACTCTGGGAGATACATCACAACAATTGTATCACAAGACATCGATGTTTTGGTGATTGCAATCGCAAGGGTCTCCCCTACTTTTCCCGTGCTATTCCTAAAGCCAAGAAAATCTCGAACAGGAAGAAAGGTATTCAACACAAAAACTCTGCAAGAGCAGCATGAGCACCTAAAAGACTTCATTCTTCTTGCTCATGCATTTGGTGGGTGCGACACAACAAGTGCCATTCATGGCAAAGGGAAAAAGCAAGTTTTCATGCTTCTGCGAAGCATGCCGAATCTTGTCGAAGTATGGAAAGCATTCTCCAAACCAAAGGCCAAGCACGAGGAAATAGCGAGCGCGGGAGAACGCTTGTTCCTCAACCTTTATGGAGCAAAAGACGAGACTTCCCTTGATGCGTTGAGATTCGGTATGTTCGAGAAGAGTCTCAAGAAGACGATCGTCAAGCTCGAATCCCTTCCTCCCACTTCGGCGAGCGCGGCGCAGCACTCGTACCGCGTTTACCTGCAAGTTCAACATTGGCGGGGTGAACAACTGCGACCCGAGGACTGGGGTTGGAGGCGCCAAGAAGGGACCCTCGTCCCAATCAGGACAACGCTGGACCCAGCCCCCGATGCTATTCTTCGAGAAATTTCATGCGCGTGCAGAAGGGGCTGTGCTACCCAGAAATGCGGTTGCGTGAGGACGGGCGTTAGCTGTTCCCCTCTGTGCAAGTTCTGTGAGGGGGTCACTTGCGACAACACAACCCGCCCAGAGCAAGAAACGGCACCGGTATATTCCAGTTCCAACTCCGAGGGGGAAGCCTCGGACGAGGAATGATGAAAATAACATCCTTCTCCCAATTTGTTAATTGTTCCAATAAAGCATCAATAACAAACTTTCCATAATCTAATTCTCTTATTGTACCATTCTTCCCATTATCAATCTAACCAGGTAGCCGCACCACCAAGCAAGAGCAGGTAGCGGGCATTATATTGCTAAACCCTACTGTTATACGTGTCCAGCCCGAGTTTCGTTGACCTTATCCCAGAATTTCTAAGACTTTTCAAGTGCCAGAAGACAAAACTTGTGATTTCAGGCTCAAAACTTGTGTCTTTTCGTACAAAATTGGCCATAACTCAGGAACTATTTGTGCTAGCGACTTGGCTCAGGTCCCATTGGATTCAGCACTAAAAAATGCATAAGTGCTGAGAGAATCACACACTGATCATAAACTGGGACCACCACTTGGATAGTTTGAATATGAAAAAATAAAAACCTTTTTTTTTAATACTAATTTGGCCAAAACTCGAAAAGTATCAATCCTAGCGGGTTGGCTTTGGTCTCATTCGATTCAGCATTGAAAACTACATAAGGAATTATATGAACGCTGACCAAACCGGAAATTTCCTTCAAATTAAAAATTGTCGCGATTTTACCTGAAAAACCTGTGTTTTTTAGTACAAATTGCATCATAACTCGGACAATATTGGTGCTAGCGATCTGGCTGTGGTCTCATTCGACTCAGCGTGAACAAATACGTCGGAAACCACCTTAAATTCAAGTCAGACATAAAAACTAAAATTTAAGGAATTTTCCAAACTTTCCTCCACTCCGCAATCATGGTTCCCCCCCTCCCTCAACTCGGGACTCATCGGATCTCGTATTCTACTATAATAAGGGATTTTTGAGCCAAGTTTCAGAAGTGGACCTAGTTTTGCCCTCTAGAAATCATTTTTTGACTGTACTATAACAGCTAAATAAAACGACCCTTTAAAAACAAAAAACAAAAAAAACAAAAAAACAAAACAAAAAAAAAACGAGCGAATACAATTTTAAAAGCGAGTAGAAAATCCCTCACCAACCTGAGTGACGTGAAGAGCATTTTTTTAAACGAATTTTTCCCGTTCTATTAGTCCAGGAGCAGGTTGAAAAATCGTGCACTTTTGAGTCGAGCTTTCAACTTTGCAGGCGTGTTCTAGATGGCTGATGAGTTGATTTTATGATTGGAGGCAATCGCGACATCGCATAGGACGGCTGTTATTCAAGATAGCCGTTGGAAATATTAGTATTTCCGCCGTTTCAGCGCTTTTTTCAAACTCTTTCCGGATTGAAGCGCTGTTAAGGACTACATTAGACTGCTCTGAGTTCGAAAACAACCATTGGAGCGATCAATTAATACCGCACGTGGATCATGCAGCAGCTTCTTTTACGCGTCTTCGCATAAAAAAATGATTTTCCACGCTCGCCGAATTTGGATACTAAGGGCATCTCTTTCAAGTCCATTGCATTCCACCCTTGTCCTAGGGTGTCTGCAACTGAAATTTCGCCTCAAACCCCAAATCGCCCCCCAGCTGGTGGAGCTACAAATGTATTCTATGCCCCGTGTTCAACTCCCTTTCAAGGGCTGAGGATCCCCGATTTGCGCAAGATTTTTTCATGAACGTGTCTCTCACATATGAGGGCGTAATTTGTGGTTCAGAGCTGATCCATAAAACCAATATGGCGGCCGTAATTCGAGCTGATTTCCAATAATTACAATATTTCATACGTTTCCGACCTATTTCTCGCACGCGACTAGCGTAAATAAGTGTCTCCAGCCAAAAATTGTCGTCATCGGACTTCAAGTAAAACTACTTCACGTAAAATATTGAATTTTTAACGAAAGAATCGAAATATTTATGCATGACTAATTCAGAAATAATTTGAGCAAGGTTTTGGCTTTTCCAAGGGGGCATTTGCGTCCTAGTTAGAATACCTCCCCCCCAACTCTATCACCGTCATGCGCGTTTTGTTGGAATTTCCATGATATTGCGCATCATGATCATATCGCCAAGTGTTTTCAGTAGGGCCATCTTAATATGTGCTAGTCCACCCAGCATAACCAAAATCTTGTCCTCACCGTAGGGTTCTGGCCAATTCCAATGAATATCCTTGGCGATTTTGAACTGAGGTTGATCGAAAGTTATAACTGGAGTCTGCCCCGGATTCAACACGTCGATAGATTTTCGAATAATGATCATGACGTAGAAGCAGTGCTGTGGACGTGGTCATTGGTGAATTAAGCCCTTCTATAACTATATAATTTGCATGATGGGCAGCCCAGGAAATTCAACGCTGTGAACTGATGTCGATTTCTGATTCAGTTTTGCTTACCTGAGAAACATGTTGACACCATTCGTCTTCTTTTGCAAAGCCGTTTCCATCACGCTGATACTCCATGAACTTTTTATGGCGATTCCAGATCTGTTCAAGACCGTGAAATTTTGGGATATGTGGTGCTACTTTCTGAGCAAGAAGTGTGAACCTCAGTGTAGTAACTCAACAGAGCTTCTAGCTTGTTCCCTCTTTTTTGCACCTGCTTTAAAGGCTGTGCTGCGTAGGTGGTCCCAGGGGGGAGGGGGGTAACAACAACATCTCTCAAAACATAGTGGAGGGGGGTGGTGGGCAGGTTTTGGGGTTGTACTTGTGGGGAGAACGTGTCGAATCCCCCCCCCCCTCTGAGAGAGGTCTCGGATCTGCCCTTGCTATGCTGAACCTTAACAATCTTCGGATGGGTGTTGAAACAGCGAAATACCAGTACCGCTGTAATTTTAAGAATTGATGGTAAATTTAAGATCACGGCTCTTCAAATAGCTTAATAACGTTACCTAATGAGAGTTTCTAAACGTATCCGGCATTTTAGGGAGCCAAATTTTGAAATTATTACTTTATTGACATTTTTCATTGGTTGAATATAAAACGTTTTTAATATGATTTTAAAAATTGTGTATCCTATTCTATACAGGGTGGTCGGTTTTGAGTAGCAAAAAAAAATTGGGTAATAGTACACCAAAAATGGGATAAAAAAAGTCCTATTCGGATAGTGGCCTATCTCTTTTTGTTTTCGAGTAATAATTTGTTTAGTGATTTTTAGGCGCAACTGAATTTTTCGCCGAAAAGCTGTTATTTCTCAGCTTCTACTTCACTTTTTTCCAAAAGTGATGGCAGTTTCGTAATCTACGGAAAATTTTCTACGGGATGAACGCAAAATCAATATTCTAAATCGTCAAAAACGCCTAAAAACGTAACGTATTCGTTGCGTTAATGCAAAAAAAACCAATAATTTGACTTCACAAAACAATTTACTGTGTCACCAAAAATAGCTTCACATGTTGTCAAACGACGTAAAAACTTCTCTGTTTTTCCAGCTTTCCAACGGTTTGCTCGAAAGTAGAATTATCTCCCTCCTTTGACGAGAAATTTCGAAAAGAAGCGAAAAAGTCATACATTTTGGGCTAAAAATGTGAGTAATAACAGGTGCGAAAATTCATTTGTTTGGCTCTCTTTCTTGAGAAATCCAAGCGCTGGCACAGTAAAAATTAAAATGTATTGCATTTCAAGAATAAACAAATTAACAATTACAAACAAACAAATTAATTAATAAACTGGACGACGAGGTGTGCGAATTTAGGGCGGCTGCTGGTTTTTTATTTTTTTATTTTGTTTTTATGTGTTGGACATGGTCCATGAACACCCTCACATTAGCAACGCCGAAGATGTCGACGGAACTTGCAATTCCACGATGGAAAATCAAGTTCCATCGACATCTTCGGCTGCTAATGTGAGGGTATAAAAGAGGATAAAAATAAAAAACCAGCAGACGCCCTAAATTCGCACACCTCTTCGTCCATTTTATTAAATTTTTTATTAGTTGTTTATTCTTCAAATGCAATATTATTTTTAATTTTTCTTGTGCCAGAGCTTGGTTTTCTCAAGAAAGAGAGCAAAACAAACGAATTTTCGCACCTGTTAATATTCACATTTTTAGCCCAAAATGTATGACTTTTTCGCATTTTCTCGTCACAGGAGGGAGATAATTCAACTTTCGAGTACACCGTTGGAAAGCTGGGAAAACGGAGAAGTTTTTACGTCGTTTGACAACGTGTGAAGCAATTTTGGGTGACACAGTAAATTGTTTTATGAAGTCAAATTCTTGTTTTTTTTGCATTAACGCAACGAAACGTTACGTTTTTAGGCGTTTTTGACCATTTAGAATATTGATTTTGCTATTTTCCCATAGCAAATTTTCCGTAGATTACGAAACTGTCATTACTTTTGAAAAAAAGTGAAGTAGAAGCTGAGAAATAACTGTTTTTCGTTGAAAAATACAGTTGCGCCTAAAAATCACTAAAAAAATTATTACTCGAAAACAAAAAGAGATAGGCCACTATCCGAATAGGACTTTTTTATCCCATTTTCGGTGTACTATTACCCAATTTTTTTTTTTGCTACTCAAAACCGACCACCCTGTATTTCAATGAGGTTCCGTATCTTAGTACACGTCTGTTGGAAAACGTGGAAAAGTGCGCATGACGGTGATAGAGTTGGGGGGGAGGTATTCTAACTAGGACGCAAATGCCCCCTTGGAAAAGCCAAAACCTTGCTCAAATTATTTCTGAATTAGTCATGCATAAATATTTCGATTCTTTCGTTAAAAATTCAATATTTTACGTGAAGTAGTTTTACTTGAAGTCCGATGACGACAATTTTTGGCTGGAGACACTTATTTACGCTAGTCGCGTGCGAGAAATAGGTCGGAAACGTATGAAATATTGTAATTATTGGAAATCAGCTCGAATTACGGCCGCCATATTGGTTTTATGGATCAGCTCTGAACCACAAATTACGCCCTCATATGTGAGAGACACGTTCATGAAAAAATCTTGCGCAAATCGGGGATCCTCAGCCCTTGAAAGGGAGTTGAACACGGGGCATAGAATACATTTGTAGCTCCACCAGCTGGGGGGCGATTTGGGGTTTGAGGCGAAATTTCAGTTGCAGACACCCTAGGACAAGGGTGGAATGCAATGGACTTGAAAGAGATGCCCTTAGTATCCAAATTCGGCGAGCGTGGAAAATCATTTTTTTATGCGAAGACGCGTAAAAGAAGCTGCTGCATGATCCACGTGCGGTATTAATTGATCGCTCCAATGGTTGTTTTCGAACTCAGAGCAGTCTAATGTAGTCCTTAACAGCGCTTCAATCCGGAAAGAGTTTGAAAAAAGCGCTGAAACGGCGGAAATACTAATATTTCCAACGGCTATCTTGAATAACAGCCGTCCTATGCGATGTCGCGATTGCCTCCAATCATAAAATCAACTCATCAGCCATCTAGAACACGCCTGCAAAGTTGAAAGCTCGACTCAAAAGTGCACGATTTTTCAACCTGCTCCTGGACTAATAGAACGGGAAAAATTCGTTTAAAAAAATGCTCTTCACGTCACTCAGGTTGGTGAGGGATTTTCTACTCGGTTTTAAAATTGTATTCGCTCGTTTTTTTTTTGTTTTTTTTTTTTTGTTTTTTTTTTTTTTTTTTAAAGGGTCGTTTTATTTAGCTGTTAGGGGTCATGTATTTCAGCCCCCGGCCTATGCAGTTGACTTTGAGTTTGACTTCCGCTGTCTGTTTCCACCGATCTCTACAAAATATCTGTCAAAGGAGAGAGTGGGAACGGTAGTGACTGTTGGCAGCCACCCTTGAATCCTACAGGTCAGAACGCCCGGGTTCTGAGCAGTGACCTGCCGTTTCAAGCACTTAGTATCGCTTTTTTTGGAGCTGGTCCAGCGAGGTAACTGGACTCAGCAGTCTTAACGGAGAGAACAATTCACCGAAAAGGTTCGTAAAGAGCTTTCGGAAGCAAATTGTTTCCCTCTCGAGGGCAATGCGTAACGTACGTTTTCAGACATTTTAGACGAGTTTTCAAGTATTTCGAACTGTATCTCAGAAGGAATAAAGACAAAATCCCGAACCATCAGGTCATTTGAAAGCTTAATAATTGTAGAAGTTTTTCATGAAGTCCTACTCTTCCTCCGAGAGCTGTCAGTAAAATGACAGCTGGCTGAATAACAAGTAAGAATAAAGAAATTCAAGGAAGCGGCTATTAAGCTGAGAGTTAAGGGCGTCCAAATTTCACGACCTACCCCAACTTTACGATCATCTGAAAGGAAATTTTGTGCTCTTTCCAACGGTGTCCTTGAAAATTTCCTAGGATCAATGGTTGCTAAGATACCGACCGAGTTTTGAAGAAAACGCCTGATGCTTCGATATTCAGGAAAACTGCGATTTCTCATCAGAAACTGTTGATAATCGGACCATGGTCGAGATAGTCATTTTTGACCCACAAGTGATGTAGAATCACCCATTTCAATTATGCCCCACTTTCCCGTTACACCCTGTATAGTGGGCGCGAACCTTGGGCAAGCGGGCCCCGACCGCCCATAACTTTGAATTTGACTCACAGCAGTCCTTCAGACTCACAGCACACTTGGGGACAGAAAGTTGCGGGACTTATTTGGTTTGTCGATCGAGCGTTGAATATACCATTGTCGAATGAACGTTTCACCAACGAAATAGAAGTAATCAAAGTTATGGCCGAAGCTAATGGATATTCGAGGTCGCTGATCGATAAGTTGGTGCTTAGGAGGGGTGCGAAGATGGCGATATTGGCCGTGGCTGAAAGCCTTGTGTCCACCTGTGACAATCCGTTGAGGCCCATGGTAGTTTTACCATTTTTAGGTGACGTCACTCGGAAATTAGAAAGGGTTATGCGGGATGCGGATGTCCGAGTAGTTTTCAAGCCCTGGGCGTCACTACGCCAGTACCTGTGTAAGGTCAAGGATGGCATTGGATTGTTTGAGAGGTCGGGTGTTTACATGCTGAAATGCTCATGCCGGGAGGCATTTTACATTGGCCAGACGGGCCGGAAACTGGGGCTTCGTGTTCGGGAGCACTTGCCTACTTCGTCACGCCATTCTGAGTTTCGCAACCACTTGTTGGACGCAAAACACGATTTTGATGATAAAGAGGGTGTTTCTTTGTTGCATGAGCAAAAGAAAGGGCCCAAGTTAAATTGGTTGGAATTTCTAGAAATCACGCGGCATGCGGCTAGGTACGGTAGAGGATGCGTTAATCGTATCACCTCGTTTGATTTGCGACCATGCCAGAGTGCATGTCTGAGAGTGTCTTCCGCTGATTGGGGAGGGGAAGGAGTGCCCGGTCCGGTCAACCCTGTTTCATTCTAGTCAAAGGGACTAGTCAGTTTAGATTTATACATCGATCGGGTGAGTTGTTGGTAGTACCTATTATGTATAGTTTTAAGTTATCTATTGTGTACTTGTTGGTTTGTTATCTCGTTCTGTTAGTGTTAATGTTGGTCATTGCTGTTGTTGACCCTCCTGCTTATTTTTCTTGCTTATGTGTTATATTCAAATTCTGACGGGGGGATTTTTGATTTCTGTTGAAACTAGGTGTGTTGAAAATGGCCGATTGGCCGAAACCGGTCCAATAAATAAATATAGCAACAGCGGGAGAGGACTTATTTTCCTTGTTTATCTTGAATTTGAACGTGAATTTATTTGCAATTGAAATTCAATGAGTTTGCCAATCGGGGTCCTAATTCTAGTGAAGTTACAGAGCTACCTTGAAATTACCAGTTTCGGGTCTTAATTAAAGCTAAATTGCAGTTTCGAGACCATTTTTGTGGCGGCTGTAGCCAGGCCAGCATGCCCCGCCTCAGTCCACATGCGGACGATTACCCACGAGATAGAAAGTTTCGGGTCTTAATTTCTAAAGTACAACTTCCAACCACACATGGGACCCAATTGGAGTTAGTTTCATGAAAAATCTGGTGAACCCCCCCCCCCCCGATAACCCCTCTATTCGTGGGGGGGGGCGAATGGTTTATCGATTTAGTCAATTTAACTTTTAAGGCGTGAATAGTGAATGGTTCGTTTAGCAGTTTTTAAAGCATGATTAGTCAATCAAGTAATTTCTAGCTCAAGTTCAAGGTGAATCGAGAGTTTAAGGCCCGTATGCCAAGTCGTTCCTCGAATTTTCCTCCCCCTCAAACCTCCCTCACAAACTGGAAAAATTATAAAATAACACGTGATTCTACAGTTTGCGAGGAAGGTTGGAGTCGAGGAAATTTCGAGGAACGACTTATAGACCGAGAGCTGGCGACAGTCCCATTCAACCGGAAGAACATAGTCATGAAACTGGTCTCTTTCGAAAGGTTTTATGGAGCTGATTACGAATATGATCGTCTGCCTGGGGCATTTGCCCTCAGTGGCTCGCCAAACTCACGAAATTTGGGGAATTTTAATTAACCGGAAGAACGAAGTCCATAAAATGGTCTTATGCAATAGGTTTTATGTTGCTGAATACGAAAATGATCGTCTGCCTGGGGCACTTGCCTTCAGTGATCAGTCAAACTGCACACAGCAAAGATGATTAACCGGAAGATCATAGTCCTGTATTAACTGGTCTTATTCGACAGGTTTAATGGAGATGATTACGAAAATGATCGTCTGCCAGGGGCAATTGCCCACCACGATCAGTCAAACTGCGCAAAGGGAAATTAACTAACCGGAAGAACATGGGTCCTGAAACAGGGCTCATTCAACAGGTTTCATGGACCTCAATACGAATATGATCGACTGCAGCGTCTGCTCGGGGCATTTTCCCTTGGCGGGAAGCAATTTCCCTTTGCACTGTTTGACTGTTCACTGACAGACGTGTGCAGACGATCATTTTTTTATTCAGCTACACGAAACATTTCGACTTCCGGTCAGGTCGGGACTTTCGTTCTTCCGGTTAATAAATATCCCTAGGAGTTTGACTGGCCACCGACAGCAAATGCTCCTGGCAGACGATCGTATTCGCAATCATGTCCAAAAAACCTATCGAATAACAGCAGTTTCAGGACTAAGAGCTTCCGGTTAATTATCTTCCCTCAGTGCAGTTTGACTGATCACTGAAGGCAAATGCGCCAGGCCGACGCCGGCAGGCGATCATACCGCCTCCACAAACCAGGCAGTTCCACAAAACCTTTCGAATGATACCAGTTTCAGGACTATGATTTTCCGGTTAGTTATGTTCCCTCCGTGCGATTTGTCTGGTCTCTGATGAGGGCAAATGCCCCTGACAGATGCCGGCAGACGATTATTTTCGTATACAGCTACATAAAAACTGATGCATAAGACCATTTTTCGGACTTCGTTCTTCCGGTTAATTATTAACCCCAATTTAGTGCGTTTGACTGGTGACCGAGGGCAGATGCCCCAAGAAGGCACCGGCAGACGACCATACTTGTAATCATCTTCATAAAAACTATCGAATGAGACCAGTTTCAGGACTACGTTCTTTCGGTTAGTTTGAATTTCCCAAATTTCATGAGTTTAACGAGCCACAGAGGGCAAATGCCCCAGGCAGACGCCGGCAGACATTCATATTCGTAATCAACCCCATAGAACCTTTCGAATGAGACCAGTTTCAGGACTATGTTTTTCCGTTTAAATTCATGTCCCAAATTAAGGACTTTGATTAGCTATAAAATCCTTAGGCCCCAGATACGGCATGGCAGACTCCAGGACTCGTAAATAGGAGGTCGTAAGCTATCATTTTGCACACCTTTCGTGACTATGTTCTTCCGGTTGAATGGGACTGTCGCCAGCTCTCGAACTATTAGCATACGGGCCTAACACTATTTATAGACCACATGGAGTCAGTTTTACTAATTTTTGAGAGTGAATAGTCGCAGTTTGGCAGTTTTTACTGCGCAAACTGTCAGTATGACCGATGCTAGCAGGCGTGAATAATCAGTGTGATGTTTCAGAGCCCCCGAATCCTACGGAAAAGTAGTTTTTAGGCCAATTAACGAGGAAAATATCGATCAATTTCTAGCAATTGCGTGGAAACCGACCAACTGAAAATTGGAAAATATTTTGGTCGTTACTTGCAATCACCGCATGTGTGTATCCCGCATTAAGGTCAATACAGACTACTCGGACGGGACGTGGAAGCAAAGGCTTTTGTTTGTTAACGTTCACATTGCTCGGACACCACGGGACACGCATCATCCCACGTGTTCCCACGTCACGTCAGAGCAATTTGAACGTAAACAAACAAGAGCTTGTACTGGAATTTTGTATCACTCGTGGGACTGCGTGCTGCCACGTCACGTCCGTGTAGTCTGTATGGACCTTAAGAGTACGAACCCAGTTAGCCATTACATTAAGTGAATCGATAATTTGAAAAATGCAAATTGTTAGTTTCGCCATTTGTATGGTGCGAATCGTCATTTTGCCATTTCTACGGTGCAAATTATCAGGTGATTTACACTAGGAGTGAATATTAGCCACGGCAATATTTTTAAGGCAAGAATCCATGCCATTTCAGGCCCGAATGACCGGTTTACCGTTTTTAGAGCGGGAATTGCAATGCATGTTCAGCGATTTTATACGCGTGAACGCTTAGGTTTTGCCGTTTTCAGGTCAGCAATCACCTGTTCAGGCATTTTTAGAGCGCGCGAATTCGGGGCTGGTAAAGTCAGTTTGGCAATTTTTAAAGAGCGAATCGCCAGTTTTACCATCTTTTTTCTGAGGCGTTTACAGTCACATCAAGCCAATAAAGGCGCTAATGGTGAGTTTGGCCATTCTTTACAAGCAAATGGTCGATTTCTTTACTTTTGTGGGCCGGAATCATCTGTTTGGGCTTTTTCACGTCGCGAATAGTCAGTTTAGCCGTTTTTAGGAGGCGAATATGGTCCGTCAAGTCGAAGGCGCGAATAGTCAGTATTGACAATTTTTGGCGCGCGAATTGCCAGTCTGGCTATTTTTTGGCTCGCGAATGGTTGATTTAGACATTTTTAGTGCTGCGGTAATCGTCAGCTTAGCCATTTTTAGGGTACTCGAAGTCGGTTTGGCTATTTTAGAGCGGGAAATTTCCAGTTTGGCAATTTTTAGGGCGCAAATCCATAGTCAGTTCAGCCCTTTACAAGGCGCTAATCGTCAGTTTTGCCTCTTTGGGACGCGATTACAGTCAGCTTAGCTGTTTTTATGAAGCGGAACAGTCAAAGTTTGGCTCTATTTCGTTGAGAACGAAATCTTAAATTATTTCGTTCACGAGATTCATGCAAATTCTATTCTCCGGGTCGTTGGGGTCAACATTTTGTCAAAAACTACGATTTTGCCCTTTTTTTTCAAGTTTAATGCGGCGATTTTCAATCTTTCGTAGTGTTCTGGGAGCTTGGCTTCCATCAAAAATAATTTATTGTAACCTCCCGACTCCAAGGGTGGGGCTATACTCCAAGGGAGGAACAGGATCCGCCACTGCTTGAGTGACGACTATGAATATGGGTCGGTGAAATTGCAATCAATTTTGGGGGGGGGGGCTTGGATCCGGGGCTAGCGGGACACGATGGACCACGTCGCAGGCTGACGAGGCCCATACGCAACATTTTGGAGGCAAATTTTTGTGAAATTGTATGCTTTCACACACTATTTTCGTGAAATTGCAAGTAAGGGGTTCTAATTTCAGTGAAATTGCAAGTTTTCAGGGCCAATTTTTTTAGAAGTCGCGGCTCCCTGGCTACACTACGCCTATTCGCTGACGAACAGCCGTCTAATGGCAATATTTAGAGACAAATATTTATGAGTTGGCGAATTCAGGTCCTAATTTGAACTGTACTACGAAATTAAAGTTCCATGGAAATATAAAACCAAATATGGAGGTAGTAAAGCTTCCTTGTCTCGTAAAACTTCCATGCCTGTGGAAGTTATTGCTCAGAACCTATTGAATTCTCTGATTATTCTGGAATGTTGAAATATTGCACACAATGCATCCACTGTAGCTGATTATTAGGACATTTCACAAAAGAGACAAAACTTTACAGGCTTTTTCTGTATCTAGTTTTCTGGTAATAGTCCTACAGCAGGGGTGTCAAACTTGGCGGGCCGCACGTGGCCCGCGAACATCTTTTATGCGGCCCGCGAGCACCCCTGGGTATTTTTATTTCTTTATTTTTTGGAATCAGCTGTCGATAGTTGCTGGTAATAACTGTAAAATTAATTTGAAAAAATTGTGAAAAAGAGCGAGTCCTCACCTCTTCTCTTGCTCATCCTTATAAGCTCTCCTGCTCCAAAGTGTGTTCAAAAGCTTTATGTATGCGTTCTGTGGAGTCTACTCAACCAAACAAATTTATTCCTTCGAAAAATGAAGCGTTTTGATATGATGCATAAAATCCACAGAGGCATAACACATGGTTTGTGAGGGAGGGTTAAAGCCCCATTCACATGAAACAATTTTCCATGCAATATCGCGAGCAATCATGAGATCCTAATGAAAATTAATCACGGAACAGGCGTTTTTAATCATAATGTACACGATTTTTCTTACAATATCGCGCACAATTTCATTGAAAACACCTGTTCCGTGATTAATTTTCGCTAAGACCATATGTTTTTGAAGAGATTTCTCGTGACATTGCCTGTAAAATTGTATCATGATGGCCCACTATCTCGATAACCGCTTCTTGACTGTACACTCCATAAGTCCATACATAGGTGACCCGTACCCCCCAAAATTTAAAGAGGCTGAGAAAATTTTACCAAACAACTATGGGAGAGCTAGACAAGACATAATAGGTCGCTCTGCAGGAAACAAAAAAAATGTCCTGAAAATTCATTATTTAATTAGTAAACTTCCTTATACTCGAGTACCTAATTCTAGTTTGTGGTGCATAACGTTGGGGGGGGGGGGTTTACAAGTCGAGCCAGGGCCCTACAATTTTCAAGTAATGGCCCGCCGAGAATTTGAGTTTGACACCACTGTCCTACAGTTTTATCCTAAGCCCAGTCTGGGAACCCAGGCCTGGGGAAATCTTCTAGAATGCTGCAGTGTCTTGCTGGTCCCTCCGTGGACTCCACCGAGATCAAGAACAGGCTCCCAGGTACAGGGCCTTATCTCTTTCAGTGCGACTCATTCGCCACGCGTTAAGCTGGGCACACACATGCGCTACTTGCCAAGGTCGTAGCCGCTACTCGCTAAACTCGTAGTAGTGTGTATGGATACTCGCTACTTGCCGAGTAGCGAATTTTCGTACTTGTTTATGCTCGGCTTCTTTTAGCGGGGACATTATACGCGTTACTCGCCGAGCTCCTTAGCAGTGAGTACTGATACTCGCTACTCGCCAAGTAGCGAATATTCGTACTCGGGGATGCTCCACTTATTTTCGATGTCGTGCAAGTACCGAGCCTAGTATTAGTTTTCTTTCCGTTGATTTTTCCGTATCCCCCCTACACATCTCGAGTTTCCTGTGGTGATTTATGGTTGTGTGAGATTATCGACGGTTAAAAATATAGTAATTTCCTAATTGTCTTTATCCATCTGCATTATCGAAATAGAATAATGGATCAAATCAAAAGGATTGTGTTGGGCTGAGGAGATCGGTACGGTGTTTCCACTTTAATCTGCGATTATGGCACTCGGAGCAGGTGCAAAAATAAATTCGTACAGCCAGTGGGTTTGGGTGACTTTGTAGACGATTGTGGGAACGAGTGTATGAGGTTTGCAAAAAGTCTTTCACTGTTGGTATTTTTTTCGATCGGTTTTTTTATAATCTCCCCCCCCCCCAACTAGATTTGCTTTTCGAATCTGCAAGTTATTATAAAAAAACTTGCGGATCAAATAAGCTTTCTAATGACCCGTCAATGTTTTAAATTAGTTGTCAGTAACGCCCTAAAACATAGCCCGGAATACCGAAAATCGTGATGTTCAGAGGGGAATTGTGCCCTGAAAGCAAACTATGAAAATTGCACTGAGGTCCAGTCTCAATTTCGAACTCAGAACAGAGGAGGTTTTTGATATTCGTTGAAATAATTATGTCATTGTGATACGGTCTTGAAAACGACATTCGAATTCAGCACACCTTACAAAACGGAAACTTGACAAAAATAGCAAGCAAGTGAAAAGTGGAATATTTTTTTATATGACGCGTAGCGTGGGGGCCCGGAAATTTGATTTTCGGATTCAGATTACCTGAAACATGGGAAACTAATGTGAACTATTTCAATCTCGGCTTTGATCGCATGTCTCATAGAAGAAATAACAGAAATCTGGGGTTTTTGTACATTTTCCTCTTTTACGGGGGTCGGAGGGTTGAAATTCAAATTCAGGACATCTCAAAACGTGAGGAATGTGAGGTCACCATATTTAAAAAAAAATTTTTTACTCGTGATGGTGCGGCGAAAAGACAAAAAAATAACTCGGAATTTTAAAAAGCAACCAAATTTCGGCATGTTGCCGGGGTTGTATCGTTGGGCAAATTTGGAATTCGGATTCAGCACACCTGAAAACATTAAAATCAGTCATCAAACTTAGTTCCGGAGTTTTTTCCTGCCAAAACTACCCGGTTCCTGGACTCCAACTCGATTCGAAATTAAAGCGAATTTCTCGAGGTGAAACAATTTTTGGTCTCCGATTTCAAAAATTCAATTTTTTTTAAAATTCCCTTTTTATTATACATTAACTGTATCTGAAATTTGAACAAGTAATTCCGTGTTGGATAATTGGTCCTAAACTGAACTTGACCTCCAACTCCGGCAGTGAGCCTCAGCTGCTGCAGTGACAACAGTCTTTTGTCATTCATTTCAATTTGCTGCTTGCACGAATTTTCATCGTTTCCTAGGAGACTATCGTACTTGGCAAGTAGCGCATGTGTGTGCCCAGCTTTAGGCTCGTCATCCTTGGCAGTAACTTGCTCTAGGGGTTCGAGCTGGAAAAGGGTACCGCGCATTAAGGGGGGTCAAAAGTCCCTTAATCGGGATTTTTCGGAAGCAGGCGGTAATCATTTGGGACCAAAAAAGAAAATTTTTACCGAAGCGCATTTGTCCAAAATGGGTTTTCTTACCGAATTATCGTCAAAAACGTCGTTTTTTGGCCATTATTTATTATTTATTTCCCTGAAAACAGATTCGCACGAATCTCGTTCCTACTCCCAAATTCAGCTTCAATACTAATAGTAGACCAAAAAAAATAATTTTGGGGTCATTTAATAGGGTGTTCATTTATCGAAAATCGCTCAAAAAGGCCTAAAATGCCCGTTTTCCGCCGATTTTAGGAAATTAAAGTTTTGTTCCGACAGCAGCCTGTCGGGAGAAGTGCATTTCATTCATGCGACAATCGAGTCAAACCTCATAAGTTAGAACGATATCAATCAATTATGAATGACATTTAGGCCGTGGTATAGAAAGTCAAAATCATAAAATCGTGTTTCTTTTTACCGCAGGCTCCTTTTTTGGCACCTACTGAGGGGGAATAAAATGATGAAAATGAAAAATGAAACAGAGTCGGTTTGGTTGCCTATACGATATGGGAAGGCGGACTCTTGTTAGAGGAGTTATTTGCAATTAAAATCTTCATTCCGGCCTAAATTTCATTCATAATTGATTGATATCGTTCTAACTTGTGAGGTTTGACTCGATTGTCGCATGAATGAAATGCACTTTTCCCGACAGGCTGCTGTCGGAACAAAACTTTTTTCAGGTTACGTTAATTTTCAGATCAGTTAAATTAGGTTAAATGGCATGTCACAATTTCACCATTGCGTAATGCGGAGTGCCTGGGTTCGAATCCGAAACAATTTTTTTTAATTTTTTTTTGTTCCTCCCTTTTTGGCCCACCTCAGGATTTTTCACTCAATATTTATTAGGCTGTAGGCAAATAAAATAAAAGAGACGGCTCAAAATACAATGTAAATGAAATTTTTTGGTAATTGGGTGGTCCAGTAAGGCATAGCGTTAATTTAATAGCTCCCCTCCGCCGAGAACTCCACTGCCATATCAACGGATTTGGTTCACTAGGGTCTCATACGAAAGCGCGTTCATTTTTCATTACTCGTGTCAATTTTGGGGGCAATTGCAGCAACAGCCGTGCGGTAGCGAATTTTCAACTAATTCAAACCCCTCTTTCACACCGTTCCCGTGGACCGATTCATCTGGATCACGAACTCGTCCGAGATATTCACGCTATTGATTTTTAGACCAAATTTGGTTGCCCTAAGTCAAAAATTGCGACCGTGATCGTGCTAACAAGCGAGGGGCCATAAATATATATATATATATACACAGGGTGTTCGGAAATTAGATGCTCAGAGAAAATATGGTGATAGTACACTTCATTTGCGATCAAGTTCACTATTTGACGTTTTTCAAAATTCGGCTTAGCTTCCGAGATATAACTCATTTTGCGTATTTTCTACTAACCCCTATGTTTTTTCGATAAATGCCCTCCTCGCGCTCATCAACAGGTGCTAGGCTAAAAGTAAATAGCTCATTGGAATGAACACAAAATTTCCTTTGAAATGAGCTATAAAATGAATAAAATGATCCAAGATCGACAGTGGTAAGGCAGCTGATTTCCGAAGGAAACTTGTTATTCGTATTTTCACACATTTTTCCTAGGCGATTTTCACATTTCCGTCAAATAAAATTATTTTTTTCCATTCATGGGAAAAACTTCCTCATTTGGTGAGCTTTCAAATGACGTGCAATAATTGCTTATTTCTTGGATTTCCCTTGGAGAAATGACCAATAAACTAAAAAAACACAGACACGGAATTCAAATTCAGCGTCATTTTCCACTACGTTTTTTTCTCAGAAACTGCTCGCAGCCTGCCGATTTTCTACTTATGAAGGTGGGTTAACTGAAACTAGAATCTTGATTATCTTAAACAGTAACGGCTGGTTTACACGATGCCAGTAAGCGAGCCAGTCGACTGGCACTTGTTATTGGAGCCTAAAAGCTTCTAAAGGCACCAGTTATTGGAGCCTGTCGATTTGCGCCAGTCCGTTTAGACGATTCAAGTTACCGGTGCCAGTCAGCAGAATTCAAAACGATGGATATCAGATAACAAGCGTAAAAATGACTGATATGATAAGTGAATGCTGGACTGGAGGATGAAAATTTCGTTCACACGGTACCAGCAGATGGCACCAGTTCATTTTTTGGGGTGGGAGACCCTAGAATGCTCACTGGCTACTTCCAGTGTAAGTCGAATAGTGGGAATTTTTTTTACTGGACTGGCACGGGACTGGCGCCAGCAGATGTTTGCATGGGGCCAGTCAACTGACACCAGCTACTAGATCATGGTCATTGGCGTGCCATGAAGAAACCAGCCTTAAATGAAAGACAACAATTGAAATTAGATGGATTTTGGAAGACAAATACTTGAAAAAAAAGAAGGAATAACATTTTATAATAATTGCTCAAAGTGGCCACCGTCTTCCCTTTTGCACAATAGGCATTAGGGACCCACCGCCTGACTCCGCTCGTGGCACGAAAACCTTCGATTACGAGGGCGATTTCTGAGCTCTTCGCACAACGTTCGAATTCTCTCTGATTCGAAGGTCTTCCAGTGTCGCTACTGGGCGCTATTAGATCCATATAATTCCAATTTTATTGTCTTTCATTAACTGCTGGAAAATGAAAGGATCTGGTTTCAGTTAACCCGCCTCCACGAAGCAGAAAATCAGCAGGCTGCCAGCAGTTTCTGAGAAAAAGAAGTAGTGAAAACAGTCGATGAATTTGACTTCCGTGTCTGTGTTTTTTTAGTTTATTCGTCATTTCTCCTCGGGAAATCCAAGAAATAAGCAATTGTTGCACGTCATTTGAAAGCTCACCAAATGAGGAAGTTTTTCCCATGAATGGAAAAAAATAATTTTATTTGACGGAAAGGTGTAAATCGCCTAGGAAAAATGTGTGAAAATACGAATAACAAGTTTCCTTCGGAAATCGGCTGCCCTACCACTGTCGATCTCGGATCATTTTATCCATTTTTTAGCTCATTTCAAAGGAAATTTTGTGCTCTTTCCAATGAGCTATTTACTTTTAGTCTAGCACCTGTTGATGAGCGTGAGGAGGGCATTTATCGGAAAAACATAGGGGTTAGTAGAAAATACACAAAATGAGTTATATCTCGGAAGCAAAGCTGAATTTCGAAAAACGTCAAATAGTGAACTTGATCGCAAATGACGTGTATTATCACCATATTTTCTCTGAGCATCCAATTACCGAACACCCTGTATGTATGTATAATACAGGGTGTTTGGGGAGGAATGGTCCGGATTGAAATATGTTGTAGTACCCGGCAGGGCGGATCAAAAAAGCCATATAAACATAGGGCCGCAAATGCTTTGTTTCGGAGGTAGAGCCAAATTAGTGAATTTTTAGCCACTCTCCATTTTTCCACCAATAACTCGTCGAGACAACCCTATCGTCTAACGTAGAACAAAATGAGTGACATTTCTGAAAAGAGCATAAAATTTTCTTCAAAAATGCCTAGTTCTTTCAAGCTAATAACGGGTTTAAGTATCCTCATTTGTTTATCGAAAGAGGTGAAAATGTTGTTCCCGAAATTTTCCGTTTTTTTCGGCGACGATTTCATCATACTTAATCATGCCTCACCATTTGGCGGAACTCGGGGAAAACATGTCCATTTTGTAAGCTTTCAAACGGCTCAAGAAGATTGGCAATCGGTGCTGTTTTGACCGAGATATCGCGGTGAGTATTCGAAAAAGCAAGGCCAAGTGCTCAAAAACAGGCATGTTGTACCAACAAGATAAAATTCACGTGAAAGGTCCATTGTAATTTATTGTTATGCGATTCATTTATCAGCCAACATATTGATACGAACTGATCGGGAACTTACTATTCATCACGTTCCCCCCTCCCTATAATCAACTTTTTAGCTATCATTTTTAGCTGAACGATAATCAAATGTTGTTCCAGGATGGCGGGCCAATTTGTAGGAAATCAAACTACTTAAAATACATTTTCACGATTAAATTTGAGGAAATTATTATTATTAAGTCATAAGTCATAGGACTTATGACTTTCAGGTATAAAGCCTACATATCCCACAAGAAGAGTGAATAACGTCTCAATGTCTTCTCATTTCTTACCATTACCCCTGCACTGTTAATGGCAATTAATTAAACTAATAACTTACGCTGGTAAAATGGCGAGGTAAAATTTATTTCTAAAAATATTTTAATAACAATATCAAAGAATCCAAGATATCGAAAATATCTAAGAAGTCATCAAGAATGGCAGAACTGAAATTAGAAAAGCAACAAGGTCCGTCTCCACGAGGGCTACGAAATATGTTCAAGCTGACGGGGGGATATTTGAACAATTTCTTTGATATTGTTATTAAAATATTTTTAGAAATAAATTTTACCTCACCATTTTACCAGCGTAAGTTATTGGTTTAATTAATTGCCATTAACAGTGCAGGGGTAATGGTAAGAAATGAGAAGACATTGAGACGTTATTCACTCTTCTTGTGGGATATGTAGGCTTTATACCTGAAAGTCATAAGTCCTATGACTTATGACTTAATAATAATAATTTCCTCAAATTTAATCGTGAAAATGTATTTTAAGTAGTTTGAATTCCTACAAATTGACCCGCCCTCCTGGAACAACATTTGATTATCGTTCAGCTAAAAATGATAGCTAAAAAGTTGATTATAGGGAGGGGGGAACGTGATGAATAGTAAGTTCCCGATCAGTTCGTATCAATATGTTGGCTGATAAATGAATCGTATAACAATAAATTACAATGAACCTTTCACGTGAATTTTTTCTTGTTGGTACAACATCCCTGTTTTTGAGCACTTGGCCTTGCTTTTTCGAATACTCACCGCGATATCTCGGTCAAAACAGCACCGATTGCCAATATTCTTGAGCCGTTTGAAAGCTTACAAAATGGACATGTTTTCCCTGAGTTCCGCCAAATGGTGTGGCATGATTAAGTATGATGAAATCGTCGCCGAAAAAAACGGAAAATTTCGGGAACAACATTTTCACCTCTTTCGATAAACAAATGAGGATACTTAAACCCGTTATTAGCTTGAAAGAACTAGGCATTTTTGAAGAAAATTTTGTGCTCTTTTCAGAAATGTCACTCATTTTGTTCTATGTTTGACGATGGGGTTGTTTCGACGAGTTATTGGTGGAAAAAGGGAGAGTGGCTAAAAATTCATTAATTTGGCTCTATCTCCGAAACAAAGCATTTGTGGCCCCATGTTTATATGGCTTTTTTGATCCGCCCTGCCGAGTACTACAACATATTTCAATCCGGATCATTCCCCCCCAAACACCCTGTATATATATATATATCAAATCGAACCGACCTCGGCATGCAGGCTGGATATTTTTATCTTAGATTTAATTTATAGCAGTCTACTTTCATGAATTTTTTCAGAATTTTATCTTTGGTGCGTCATCGTCAAAAAAGCGAAAAACTGGAAAAGGGCCACATATGGGGTACATATACGCTGCTATTCCATGTCCATGATCTTCTTTTACCTGTCGTCTAATATTTTATTTTGGAAACGTATAAAAACTGGAATTTTTTCGTACAATGGTCATTTTAATCTGGTGAAAAGAGATCGAGATATTTGCAGTTGAATCCACCAGTTAAGAGTGAAGCTGTCATTTACAGCATGGAAATGCATAGGGGAATGTTCTTCGTAGGAATCTTTCATCAAGGAGGAAAATGATTCAATAATTGTAAGTTTATTTACTATGCATGACAGTTATAGTTGTTTTTCATAATTCATAAGAAAAATGCCCTCTTATTGTCTATGAAATTCATGTAAAGAGAGTGAACTAAAGTTGTCAAGACAAAATACTAAAAGTTTTGTTCCGACAGCAGCCTGTCGGGAAAAGTGCATTTCATTCATGCGACAATCGAGTCAAACCTCATAAGTTAGAACGAGATCAATCAATTATGAATGACATTTAGGCCGTGGTATAGAAAGTCAAAATAATAAAATCGTGTTTCTTTTTTCCGCAGGCCCCTTTTTTGACACCAACTGAGGGGGAACAAAATGATGAAAATGAAAAATGAAACAGAGTCGGTTTGGTTGCCTACACGATATGGGAAAGCGGACTCTTGTTAGAGGAGTTATTTGCAATTAAAATCTTTATCCCGGCCTAAATTTCATTCATAATTGATTGATCTCGTTCTAACTTATGAGGTTTGACTCGATTGTCGCATGAATGAAATGCACTTTTCCCGACAGGCTGCTGTCGGAACAAAACTTTTTTCAGATTACATTAATTTTCAGATCAGTTACATTAGGTTAAATAGTATGTCACAATTTCATCATTGCGGAATGCGGAGTGCCTGGGTTCGAATCCGAAACAATTTTTAAATTTTTTTTTTTGTTCCTCCCTTTTTGGCCCACCTCAGGATTTTTTACTCAAGATTTATTAGGCTGTAGGCAAATCAAATAAAAGAGACGGCTCAAAATACAATCTCAATGAAATTTTTTGGTAATTGGGTGGTCCAGTAAAGCATAGCGTTAATTTAATAGCTCCCCTCCGCCGAGAACTCCCCTGCCATATCAACGGATTTGGTTCACAAAGGTCTCATTCGAAAGCGCGTTCATTTCTCATTACTCGAGTCAATTTTGGGGGCAATTGCAGCAACAGCCGTGCGGTAGCGAATTTTCAACTAATTCAAACCCCTCTTTCACACCGTTCCCGTGGACCGATTCATCTGGATCACGAACTCGTCCGAGATATTCACGCTATTGATTTTTAGACCAAATTTGGTTGCCCTAAGTAAAAAATTGCGACCGTGATCGTGCTAACAAGCGAGGGGCCATATATATATATATAGCAAATCGAACCGACCTCGGATTCGTGTTCTAGGGGTTCTGAAACGTGAAAAAAAAGTATCACAACCCATATGTGCGACCATCAGGGCGAGACCAATAGTGCATTTTTTGAATGAAATGCACTAAAACGTATCGCAGCCGGGATTTATTATAATCTACGCACTAATATTATTGCAAAAGTAAACATAAAGTAAAAGAACTATAAATGTGCATAAAGATGTGCGTTACCAAGGGGCAAGTATAGCAATTTTAGGAAGGTTTTTATTTTCACACGATGGGGTCATGCTACAGAAAGTATGAAAACAGCGGAACTGGGTCTGAAGTTTGCCCCCTTCCCCCATTACAAATTAAAATAAAACCAAGAATAAAAATGATGTTGTGGGGGGGGGGGTTAGACGTACAACAGACTATCTTGAGATTGCACAATATGGGTGTTGGTTGCGGTCCAGTCTCTGTTTCGACCTCAGACCTTCAGCTACTGTACGTCTTCAGCACTATACGTGGTGAACTTTCACCAAATAAGAAGGAAAATGATTCAACCGTGTTATTTTATGGTCTAACCGCCACCATTCAACACACCCGCAAAATCCTCAGTCCTGTTTCGCACTCCAGGTTCTCATGAATTTCTTGGGCATACGACGGTACTTTCTCATCAATTATGAAAGTAAAACAACTACTTAGTCCAGTCAAGGAATGTAAAAAAAGGGGGTCTAGACTGCAATAATTCATAAAGAATTTTTCTCTTCGGGAATGTGTTCGGAGGTGTCCATGCGTCACCTCACCAAAAGTCCCCGAGTTTTCGCGTGGAGCGTGACTCTGGAGAGGGCGAAATGTGCGACCCTTTTCGGGTTTTCACCAATATCTAGGAAACTACTAGCGTTAGCGCCTAGACGCCGAAATGCAAAAATAACGTTCGCATAATTTCTGATAAGTTCGCCTATATTTATTTTTTTCATTTGCGTAGCGGTTACCAATATATGCTCCGTGGAATTTGGGGGAAAAACTGTTGCATGACAAAAGTATGAAAACCGGTGGGACTAGAGGGAGAAAAGATTGCATTCGATTTTGGCCTCGGCTGATGTTTTCTTCATGTTAAGACGTTATATTTCACGCAATATCCTTGGTATCACCCTTCAACTGTACCGTCTGTCGCCTTTCAAAGATAAAAAAATGATATGCATTTTTCAAACGCCGCTCCTTCCGGTTGACTGCGTCTAAAAAGGTCGCCAGACATTGTGATTACTCGTCAAGGAGTCTACTTTAGTAATCTATGCTCAAAATTTGGGGCAGCTGAGGGACAATTTTGAGAAAAGTTGCGGAGACTATGAAAAAACGAAGCATTTGGATTTTATTTTTCGGTATTTCTGGGCGTAACTGTGTAGAGCTACAATTTTTTGACAAAGTGAATGATATGAAGCAATTGAGCTGTAAAATGAGCTTTCACTTGAGCTGATTTTTATACTTCTTTCCCCCCTCTATTCGGCAGGAAGAGTCTTGAAGATGGAGTTAGGCGAGGTGTGGAAGCACATTTTTAACATTTTATGGGTGGTTTCGCGATCCCAAGGTTGCTCGTTTTCAATCTTTTGATCCCAAACGCATATTATGTTGTGTGTCAGATAGTAGTTCTGTCCCAGCAAGGTGTTTGGAACGTGTTCGGAGCAGAGTTGCCAAGGGACCAGCCAGTAAAATGTTATCATCATAAATTTTATTAGATGGCTGAACGGCAACTCTGCACCGAATATGTTTCAGACACCTTGCTGGAACAGACCTAAAGCACAATGAATAAAAAATATAATAAACAGTTTGAAATTTTTGTTTTATTTGTATAACAACAATAATTTACGAATAGGTACTAATTAAAATAAATAATGTTTTTAAAATAGTTTCGTCCTCTTGGAGGTGCTTGGGCCGTGATGATCGTATGTCACTCTTGCTTCTCTAATGAATCATTGCCTCCGTCTTTCAGCATTGCTTCTTCGATATCGTCGTCATCACCAATGTCATGTTCGTCGATATCAATAGGCACACCATTTAGGCAATGTCCGTGACAGTGACGACAATGCTGTGTGCAATTTAAACCTGCTTTTTTGCAACCACATTTTCCACTTCCTCAGTTTCCAATACACTTGCAGAAAATCAAATCTAGAATTTCGCTTGGAGCTAGCTGGTCTGTCGTTCGTACTGGGTGTAAACAATCTAGCTTCCATTCCCAACACCAACTCTCAGGTGACAGAAAATTTCCCCGGCCATAGTTGGACTTGGACATAAGTCCGATAGGAATGCTGCTTAGCCGATGCTTCTGTAGGTGGTAAAGCCGAAATGTCGAACTTGGTATTCGATACCGACGTTCAGACGTTGTGAAAACTTTGTACCTAAGATCATTCAGCTTCAACGCACCGGGCCGAGCACCGTAACACGTCAAAAAACATTTGTCTCCTGATATCTGGACAGCATCGTGGGAAGAGACGGGATCAAGAAAGGCTTTTGCAGCATCTCTGATGTCTTTGTTTTTCATGTACAGCTTAAATAACCGGATCTTTCCTTTTCTAAAGACCGCAGACGTAGTATCGCAACCAGTGAACGCGTGAACAAAAAGTATACCTGCATCCATACCTAGCTCTTGCAATGCTTTTGATGAATACGTCTTTGTGGGTTGATTTCCACGTCGGGCTTTACGAAATATATATCTTTGTCAGGGGGAGTCCTTGCTGCAAGGAGCACGAGTAAGTCGACATCTTGGCCGACTACTGCAAAAAAGTTTGAATACTCACAAATCTCAACGGCAGAATTTATTATTAAAGAATCGGCGTCTTCAGGTGCAATTTTGCAATCAATGCCTTTATTCCTGATCTTGACACAAAATGGAGTTCTCCATTTTTCTTGTTTGATAAAAAAATGTCTTGCGTCTCCTGCTGAATAGAGGGGTAAAAGAAGTATAAGAAGCAGCTCAAGTGAAAGCTCATTTTACAGCTCAACTGCTTCATATCATTCACTTTGTCAAAAAATTGTAGCTCTACACAGTTACGCCCAGAAATACCGAAAAATAAAATCCAAATGCTTCGTTTTTTCATAGTCCGCAACTTTTCTCAAAATTGTCCCTCAGCTGCCCCAAATTTTGAGCATAGATTACTAAAGTAGACTCCTTGACGAGTAATCACAATGTCTGGCGACCTTTTTAGACGCAGTCAACCGGAAGGAGCGGCGTTTGAAAAATGCATATCATTTTTTTATGTTTGAAAGGCGACAGACGGTACAGTTCAATGGTGATACCGAGGATATTGCGTGAAATATAACGTCTTAACATGAAGAAAACATCAGCCGAGGCCAAAATCGAATGCAATCTTTTCTCCCTCTAGTCCCACCGGTTTTTATACTTTTGTCATGCAACAGTTTTTCCCCCAAATTCCACGGAGCATATATTGGTAACCGCTACGCAAATGAAAAAAATAAATATAGGCGAACTTATCAGAAATTATGCGAACGTTATTTTTGCATTTCGGCGTCTAGGCGCTAACGCTAGTAGTTTCCTAGATATTGGTGAAAACCCGAAAATGGTCGCACATTTCGCCCTCTCCAGAGTCACGCTCCACGCGAAAACTCGGGGACTTTTGGTGAGGTGACGCCTGGACACCTCCGAACACATTCCCGAAGAGAAAAACTCTTTATGAATTATTGCAGTCTAGAATATGTTCCTTGACTGGACTATACAGTTATGTATCGTAAATAAATTTACATTTGTTGAATCCTTTTCCTCCTTGATCAAAGTTTCCTACGAAAAACATCCCCCTATGCATTTCTATGCTGTAAATGACAGCTTCACTCATACCTAATGGATTCAACTGCAAATATCTCGATCTGTATTCACCTGATTGAAAAGACCATTGTACGAAAAAATTCTAGTTTTTATACGTTTCCAAAATAAAATATAAGACGACAGGTAAAAGAAGATCATGGACTTGGAATAGCAGCGTATAAGTACCCCGTAATGTGGCCCTTTTCTGAAAAAATTCGTGAAAGTAGACTGCTATAAGGTAAATCTAAGATAAAAATATCCAGCCTGCATGTTTTTTTAAATTCCTAAAATCGGCGGAAAACGGGCATTTTAGGCCTTTTTGAGCGATTTTCGATAAATGAACACCCTTTTAAATGACCCCAAAATTATTTTTTTTGGTCTACGATTAGTATTGAAGCTGAATTTGGGAGTGGGAACGAGATTCGTGCGAATCTGTTTTCAGGAAAAATAAATAATAAATAATGGCCAAAAAACGACGTTTTTGACGATAATTCGGTAAGAAAACCCATTTTGGACAAACGCGCTTCGGTAAAAATTTGCTTTTTTGGTCCCAAATGATTACCGCCTGCTTCCGAAAAAATCCCGGTTAAGGGACTTTTGACCCCTCTTAATGCTGGGTACCCTTTATTTTAATCGCTTCCAGTAGTTGACGACCGCCAACTTGATTTTAGGAGGAGGGTGTGATCTTGGCAGAGTCAACATTTTCGCGCTTCACACGTTCGAGAATGTTCCGTCCAGCGAGACTGTAGTCGAGGACCTTCTCAACCTAGGGGGCGAACTTGGGGGGGGGGAGAGGGACTCCAGACAGGATGAACAGATGCAATAAGGGCACAATCATCCACTTAGGATTCCGTATCTGGGGTGTGTGTGCCACGGCCTTTCCCCCTGGTTAGGTATTTACTTGACATATTTATTTGCCGCTATTTCCCAGCTTAACTTTAATAAAGAAAAAAAAAATTCGGGGAATTTCCTACGATCCCTAACGTTCACCGTTGTTTATTTACAGGAAATATGGCGGCGTTTGATATGGACGACCCCGTTTCTATCGTCTCACCGGGTGGTGTTGGTTTTGACATCAATTGTGGTGTACGGCTGCTACGTACCAACTTGACTGAAAAAGATGTTTCGCCCGTTAAAGTGAGTCATGCCTCCTCTTCCCTTCCCTCATCGTCGTTTTTCGTTCCCGATAAAATAAAATAAAAAAACCTTTTCATTTTCCACCCCACCAGGAGCAACTAACGCAAAGTCTGTTCGACCATATTCCAGTCGGTGTCGGTTCAAAAGGCATCATTCCCATGACTGCGAAAGACATGGAAGAAGCACTTGAAATGGGAATGGACTGGTCATTAAGAGAAGGTAATAGTTTAGAAATTTTACCCACCCCCCTCACACACACCTTGCCATTTCTAAACGGTCGATGTGTAGGGTACGTTTGGGCTGAAGACAAAGAGCACTGTGAAGAGTACGGAAGAATGTTGAGTGCCGATCCGAAGAAAGTGAGTCTTCGAGCCAAAAAACGTGGTCTCCCGCAGGTAATTACCCCCTCATTTTACGTTTCCCGCGGTAGTGTCTGTATTATTCCCCTCTCTCCGCTACAGTTAGGAACTCTGGGAGCAGGAAATCATTACGCCGAAATTCAAGTCGTCGACGAAATTTACGATAAATGGGCCGCCGCTAAAATGGGAATTGAACATAAAGGACAGATTTGTATCATGATTCACTCGGGTTCGAGAGGTTTTGGCCATCAGGTGGCAACAGGTGAGAGAATTCCAGTTAAAACGAAGTTTCTCTCCGTGCCAAAATCAATAAATAAATTGTATTGCCCCGCCATAGACGCTCTCGTAGCAATGGAGAAGGCTATGAAAAGGGACAATATCGAGACTAACGACAGACAATTGGCTTGCGCGAGAATAAAATCCACCGAAGGTCAGGACTATTTGAAGGGGATGGCAGCGGCTGCCAATTTCGCGTGGGTGAACCGCAGCTCGATGACATTTCTGTGTAGACAGGTGAGAGAAATTGGCGAACACATTTCCAATTTATTGTAAGAATAATTTTTTAAACGAATTTTCAGGCATTTGCCAAACAATTCTCGTCCTCTCCTGACGACTTAGACATGCATGTGATTTATGACGTGTCTCACAACATCGCTAAAGTTGAGGAACACGTCGTCGATGGTAAACTAAAAACGTTATTAGTACATCGAAAGGTGAGTGTATTGAGGGTTGCCCGGGATACCTCGGACATTCCCCCAGTTTTGAGGAGTCAGGCCCGTAAAATTGGTTTTATTCAGAGCCATATTTGGGTGAACGTTTTTTTCAAGAGCGAAATTTGGGTTTTTGAATAGAGCTTTTTGGAGTTAACAGGCACATCCTTCTCGAGTGTCCTCCATACGGATTGTCGTATGGACAGGGTAACTCATAGTCATGGGATCATTTTAAAGTCAAGTGTCCAGCTTTTGCCCTTTCCGTCCCGGCATACTTTGGTTCCGTTGAAATTATGTGTCCAAATTTTGAGTTGGTAACCCTAGGTGAATTGCTTACTTGTGGTTGGGGGGAGGTATGAAATTGACTTAATTTATTTTCTTGTTCAAACAGGGTTCTACTAGAGCTTTCCCACCACACCACCCGTTAATCCCAGTCGATTACCAGCTAACTGGACAGCCTGTCTTAATTGGTGGAACGATGGGAACGTGTAGCTACGTGCTAACCGGCACGGAAACCGGTAAATGACTCCCCCCCCCTTTTTGTAACGAACCCTTTATAACGTGACCCAATAACAACAGGTATGAAGGAAACCTTCGGTTCGACTTGTCACGGCGCCGGTCGAGCTTTGTCACGTGCCAAATCGAGACGCAACATCGACTACACGGACGTTCTACTCGCGCTCGAAAAACAGGGCATTTCAATTCGGGTCGCTTCGCCCAAACTCGTTATGGAAGAAGCTCCTGAGTCTTACAAAAATGTGACGGACGTTGTCGACACGTGTCACGCAGCGGGTATCAGTAAAAAAGCAATCAAACTACGTCCTATCGCCGTTATAAAAGGATGAACCAAATAAATTTGTTTGAATCTTCTGGAAGAAGAAAAAAAAAGGGTGAGTTTTTTATTTTTTTTATTTTTCGATTCGTCGGGGATTTTTTGTTGTGGGCCGTGAAACGTCCTCTGGAACTTCCCCTCCGAAGAGAGGCTCGACCCTCCCCACCGGTTCCAAAGCCGTGGGATTTTGTGCCTTCGGCTTTTTCAAACTGTTTTTTTTTTTTTATATCCTTCAGAATCTTTGGCGATTCAACGCAACTGGTTTTTGATTTTGAAGCGATTTTCTTAATTTTTTAGGGATTTCAGCCTCCCGACGGAGAGCTGGCACATCCCGCCAATACAGTTGGACCCCTCTCCCCATCACGTGTTACCATCTACTGTGATGGCCCCCTCTTGACCATTCCCCCCGCAATGTTTCAATAAACATAAAATTAATTGAGCAGAAAGCTCTTAAAAGGCCTTGAATCCAAACATTTATGGGAAAAAAAGGCAGTAAACTGGGTTATCACTCCCAGTGAGATATGTCAAGAAGGCTGCGCCTTTCTATTGATAAGGAGAAAGATCTTTATCAAGGCACTACTCAATTATATTTCTGACTTCATCGTCGTTAGTCTCCTCAATTTAGCGTTAAATTATCGTTAGTTGCACAAAGTTTGATTGAAATTCAACGATGGCCAGTCTAATGGGTCGGCGATTAACTTCTGTGAGCAGAGCTTCTTCAAAGGTAAAATTTTTGCAAACTATTTCTATGCTAGTCATCCAGCGAGAATAGCGAAAAAAAAACCCTGATTTTTCTGGGGTGTTTTTCCCCCCGAAGTTTCTGTGTCCAGCAGCCACGGTCTCACCCTCTCTTCCCAGTAGTCAGCTCGAACAGAAAAGATGTCTGAACGTTCACGAGCACATAAGTTACACTCTGCTCAGCGGAGCTGGTATTCCTGTGCCCAAATTTGGAGTTGCCAAGACCAAAAGTGAAGCTGGTGAATTGGCGAAGAAATTGAACGTCAAGGACATCGTACTCAAGGCTCAGGTTCTGGCCGGTGGTCGAGGGAAGGGCTCGTTCAAGGGTGGATTGAAAGGAGGCGTTCGTATGGTTTTTACGTAAGTTTTGGTCGAATTCAAGTTGTTCTCAAACTATATATAAGAAGAAAAAAAACGTGTGTTGTACACAGGCCAGAAGAGGCGGAAGAAATTGCCGGTCAAATGATTGGCGACTATTTGATAACGAAGCAGACCGGAGAGAAAGGTAGAATTTGTAACGCAGTCATGGTCACGGAAAGGAAATTCCCCAGGAAAGAGTTTTATTTTGCAATTATGATGGAACGATCATTCAATGTAAGAGATAAAAGTGGGCGTGGTGGGCTAAGAGAGTAGAGGTGAACGTTTAATTTCATTCCCAGGGTCCAGTGGTGATCGCATCTTCGCAAGGTGGTGTCAACATTGAGGATGTGGCAGCGGAGAATCCTTCCGCTATAATGTACATCCCCGTTGACATAACGAAAGGTTTGTTCACCCTCCCCTTCCCAACCTATGCAATGTGTAGCCCTAATTCACTGTATAATACCATAGGACTAAGTGCTGATGTAGCCGGAGACATAGCGGTCAAAGTGGGCTTGGCGGACAAAAAAGCCCAGGTCACCGAGATGCTGTTAAACTTGTACAAACTGTTTCTCGAAAAGGACGCGTTGCTCATCGAAGTAAATCCCTACGCGGAGGACTCGAGTGGAGATTGTAAGTTTTCTTTCATGGGTAGGGGGGGGGGTGTTGCCATTTCATCAGTCAACGTTTTTTTTTTTTTTTTTCCCAGACTTCTGCCTTGACGCTAAATTTAGATTCGACGACAACGCCGAGTTCAGACAGAAAGAACTCTTCAATTTGAGAGACTGGACTCAGGAAGATCCCAAAGAAGTGGAAGCGGCCAAGTCCAATTTGAATTACATCGCTCTCGACGGTAGCATAGGGTGCTTGGTCAACGGTGCTGGTCTCGCCATGGCCACTATGGACATTATTAAACTTCACGGTGGAGAGCCGGCCAATTTCTTGGATGTTGGCGGTGGAGCCACGGCCAATCAAGTCAAAGAAGCTTTTAAAATCATCACTGCTGATCCGAAGGTGAGATTTCTGTTTTATAGGGATGGGTCTGTTACCTACGCAACACGTTAAGAGACTATCTCTTCACCGGTTCCAGGTGAGGTTGATTTATTGGAGAAATTTTTGGGTTTATAGGCGGTTTTGAGCGAGCGCGTGGACCGTCTGGTCCATTGGGGTGGGCCGGACCATGGAGGGGGGCATTTGAGGGTTCGATAGCTCACAAGCAGTAAGCATTTCACTCTGTTTTCTTCAGGCATAGAGGGGACATTTAATAAAGTCTTGTTTGGTAGCATTAAATACAGGGTGAATTTTTGGTAGTGTTGCAAGAAAAATAGGGTGAAACTACATGAAAAATGGAATTAAACGCACCGTTCAGGAGATATGATTTTTTGAGTGATTTCCGTTGAAATTCTTATTTTTTGGTAGAAACTCTCGATTTCACAGCTCTCACTCCACTAAAATTTTGAGATGGCCGTACATTTTGAGATGGCTAGGACAATCATCTCTCAAAATGGACTTCATGATTTTTTTTCTAAAAGTACTAGAAACCCTCTTTTTCTTTGCTTGAAGTACAAGGTTTCTGCTGGTATTTTTTTCGGACCGGTTTTTTGAATTTTCCCCCTCCCACTGGAATTGCTTTTTTAACCTGTAACTTATCACAAAAACTGGCGTAACAAATAAGCTTTCTAATGGCCCCTGAACGTTTTGGATTAGTTGTCTGTAACGCCCTAAAACATAGCCCGGATCGTCGAAAATCGTGATTTCAGAAAAAAATTGTGCCCTTGAAAGCAACATGTGAAAATTGCACTGAGTCTCCGTTTCGACTTCATATCCTCAGGCAGGAAAAGCTATTTGGTCCTGGTCTCACCTGGACGGCCAGAAGTCGGGCAATATGCAGCTGATGGGACCAGGACCAAGTAAATTTGGTAGCTGATGGCCTGAACGGTTGAATTGGAGTGGTTCTAACCCCCCAACGTCATACGCGTTCATCACTGGAACCCGACGTTTCAAGTAAGACTGTATGAAAAAAAAAAAATACTAGGCGGCAAGACTATCTTAGTTTTCGATTCGATGTTCATTGTATCTCTGAATTGTGCCAATCGAAAACTAGAATCAATCTTTCCGCCTAGCAGTTTTATCATAAATCCTCACTTTAAACGTTTGCTTTCGGGGCACATTCGCTTTTCAAAACTCACGATTTTCTTTGATCCGGGCTATGTTTTAGGGCGTTACAGACGACTGTTCCAAGAAGTTTAGGGGGGTCATTAGAAAGCTTAATTAATACGCAAGTTTTTTGATAACTTACAGATTCGAAACGCGAATTCGGTGGGAGGGGGACATTTTTTTTTAAAAACCGTCCAAAAAATACCACCAGAAACCTTGAGCGAGGAAAAAGAGGGTTTCTAGTCCTTCCGTCAAAGAAGCCCGAAGTTCATTCTGAGAGATAATTTTCCTAGCTTTCAAAATGTATAGTCATTTCAAAATTCTAATGGAGTGACAGCTGTGAAATCGTGAGTTTCTGTCAAAAAATCAGAATTTCAATGGAAATCACTCAAAAAAAGCATATCTCCTGAACGGTGCAAGTTATAACGTCCGGGAAGGTCGCATTTAATTCCATTTTTCATGTAGTTTCATCTTAAATTTTTTGCAACACTACCCCTGTAGATTGTGGAATCGTAGGGGTCAAACGTAATCAACCTCGGCAAAACTCGCAAAATCAGTCACTTGCACTCTAAGAAATTTATTTTGACTACCATGTGTTCGTGGGGCCAGACCCGCGAGGGTTGGCTTTCGGAAGAGCCAATCAATACGAGACATTGAACCGTATGAATAAAAAAGAGCATGACCTTACGCTTGCATTTTTTCAAGCATATGACCATCAATTATGATTTTTTTTTTTTTTCATCTGATCAACAACTACTTTATTGTTCTACTTGATGTTTTTAACGACACGACTACAATTTATATTTTATGGCTTCAGGGTAGATAATTATAAGGCTATATCACAGCAATATCACAGATGAGGTTCCTACGCCTATCACAGCTGGAGAATGTCTTGTAGGGTGCGAGATTTTAGACGGCTTGCTATCTTTCCCCCGAGAGAGTATCGGACTGCACCGCCAACAGAGGAGAGACCCGAATGGAATTTCCGGAATTTTTTTTCTATAAACTCAGTTATAGTTGGCACGCCTAACTCCCGATGGATTTGTGAATTTCGGACAAACCACGGTGCATCTAAAGCTGTCCGTAGTATTTTGTTTGTTGGAGGACTTGAAGTCGGCGTATCTTCGTTCTGCTAGCAGCCCCCCAGACTTCACTTCCGTAACACAGTAAAGGCCTCAGGATTGCTTTGCATACCAATGTGCAGTTTTTTGGTTTCAGCTTGGACTTCCTGTTTATAATGGGGAAAAGTAGGGTTTGTCGAGCGTAGCCTTCGTTGATCTTTCTGTTGATGTGTTGATTCCAATTTGATTTTCGGTCTAAATGTATACCAAGATATCTGACTGATTGATCTGCTGGGTTCCAGGCTATTTCATTTCCTTCGATCAGCAGTTTCGGCGGATCGGTTGGTCTACGGAGAGTGAAAAGTTTTGCTTCGCACTTTGAAGTGTTGATTTCAATCTTCCATCGTTTCAGAAAACAACTTATTTGGGTTACGGTGTTCTGTACATTGTCTCGAGCTGTGATTAAGTTTTCGTCAGTGGAGAGATCTGCGTAGCTCGCGATGTGCGTGTTATTCGTGGTGGGGATATCATGCATGTATATGTTGAAGAGTAGAGGTAAAAGCACAGATCCTTGGGGAGTGCCTGATGAGATAGGTTTTGTTTCAGATTTACTATTATTTATCCGAACGTGAAATGATCTGTCCTGCAGGAACGATTTCAGACAGCCTAGGAGATATTGTGGGAGTCCTGCTCTTTTGAGTTTGAATAACAGTCCCATGTGCCAAACTTTGTCGAAGGCTTGTCGCAGATCGAGAAAGGCACAAACAGTATGCTGTTTTTTTTGAACCCCTTTATTATGTTCTCGGTTATTCTGTAGACCTGGTGGACTGTTGAATGTTTCTCTGTAAAACCGAACTGATGGGGCGCGGC
This sequence comes from Corythucha ciliata, assembly GCA_038030265.1. Lineage (NCBI taxonomy): Eukaryota > Metazoa > Arthropoda > Insecta > Hemiptera > Tingidae > Corythucha > Corythucha ciliata. The sequence goes on from CM075938.1 coordinate 56,278,744, forward strand.
GAAATCCGGGTACAGTCTCATTAATCGGATCTTCAAGCATTTTTCGAGAAGACTTCCTAATATTGGTAGGAGACTTATTGGGCGGTAACTGGTCGGACATTTTTTGTCTTTCTTTGGTTTGTGAATTACAACAATTTCCGCTTTTTTCCAACTTTTTGGGAAGTATTTAAATCGCAGGCAGTTGTTAAAAATGCTTACTATGTTCATAATTCCTTTCAAGGGAAGACGTTTAATTACAGCTGCTGGTATGTCGTCATGACCAGGGTTTTTTTTTATTTTTTAGCTGATTTATATATTTTTTTACTTCGTTTGGAGTGATGAATGGCAGTGGTAGTTCTACTGTACTTTGAGAAGCTTTAACGTACTCTATGACTTCAGCATCTATATCCCCGTCAAGCTCGGAAGGACCAAAGCATTGTTCGAAGTAATTGCTGAATTCGCGGCATTTTTCTTCGTCCGTGGATATGTAGGAGTTTCCTATTTTCAAGGGTGGGATTGTCTCCGTCTTTCTGAGTAGTTGTTTTGTAGCACGCCATAAAGAATTGTCTTTAGGATGAATGTTTTCCAGGAATTCTTAATATTTCGAGTGGTGATGCGCGTCCAATTTTGCCTTAACTCGCCTTTGGAGATTATTTATTTCGCGTTTAAGCACTGGGGTCCTGAACCTTTGCCATTGACGTCGCAGGGCATTTTTATATCTATTAGTTCAATAATTTCGTTCGGGATATGTTCATTTGGATTGAACCGATTTGGTGTCGACGGGCACGGTTGCTCCGAAGCAGTTGTCACGGCATTTTTGAGCACCTGGGTGAAGGCTGTCACCTCATTGTCAATATCTGCTGTCCCCGTACAGGTTTTTGATATCAAAAGGTTTTCATTAATGTACTCTTTCATGCGAGACATTTAGCTGTATAGGTGAACTGAATGATAGTATTGTAGGCGAATGGTCCGAACTGAGCTCTGGAAGGTTGCTAGTGAAAGTAGGGGAGGAAATCCCTCTTGAAATAGCAATGTCGAGGATGTCAGGAGATCTCCCGGGTCTGAAGAAAGTTGGTTCTGTTGGCGCGATTATATTGAATTGGTGCAGGCAGGACAGGTTGTATTGCAGTCGGCCATGTCTGTTCTCTTTGCGGCATCCCCATGCTATGCTTTTTGAGTTGAGATCCCCGACTAACAGACAGCGGTTTTGGTTAAGGAGTGAAGTTAGCTCACTTTCGGCTAAATCTTTATTTGGAGCTTTGTAGATCGCAAATATATTTATTTTCGGTTGCGTGTATAAGGTGATTCCACAAGCTTCGAAGTTCGCAAGTGGTGGTGTAATGGCTTCGTTGTAGGCGAAATTGTTTTTTATGAGAATGGCTACTCCTTCAGCGCGGGTATTTGTTTTGCGATCGCATCTGATTGTGCTGTATCCTGGGATTTTAAATTTGTCATCCTTATTTAAGTGAGTTTCGGTTATGCACGCTATGCTGATTTTGTGAGAATAAAGGAAGAACTGGAGTTCATTTTTCTTAGATTTGACACCGTTTGCATTCCAATTCAAAATATTGATGTCATTGAAATTGACAATGTTATTCGTTTGGTGAGATTGTGGTGCTTGAGGATTAGCGGCCATGGTTGAGAAGAAATTTAGTTAAGACATGTAAGATTTGTGGTGGTAAGGGTTTTACTATCTGTGTAATAAGGCTGATGATTGAGTTTGAGAGATCCGCGAGGGTTGGCTTTCGGAAGAGCCAATCAATACGAGACATTGAGCCGTATGAATAAAAAGGAGCATGACCTTACGCTTGCATTTTTTCAAGCATATGACCATCAATTATGAATAAAAATCGCCATTTTCATTCATAAACAGATGAGCATAATCGAAGTAATATAAGGTCATGCTCTTTGTTATTCATATGGCTCATTGAGCCAAATAAATAAAAATAGCATGACCTTATACTTCAATTATGCTCATCTGTTCATGAATGAATATAACGATTTTTATTCATAATAGATGGTCATTATGCTTGAAAAAATGCAAGCATAAGGTCGTGCTCTTTTTTATTCAAACGGCTCAATGAGTTATATGAATAAAAAATAGCACGATCTTTTGCTTCAATTTTTTCAACCCTGTGGTCACCATTTTATGAATGAAAATCACCAATTTCAGCTCCAGGAAGGTCCCGAACCCTGTAAAATTGCATTTTTGAAAGATTCAACTGCTTGGAAATGGATTTTTTGCGCGCATGGCTGCGCTTTCGATTCTTGGGGGGGGGGGGGCTGCTCCTCACTGGCTACGCCAAGTGAGACCCACGAATTGCTGTTTGAAGTGTGTCTCTGGAAATTCTGATTCATAAACGTGAAGAAATCCGTGAAGTTGAACTTTTTCAGGAAGCCAACTCCGTGAAATTTGTTTTTTCTGACATTTTGACGTTTAAGTTTTGCAAAATTCGGCCCTTGAAATTTCGAAACTGGCAGAATTGTGTTTTTTGAAGGACTAATGGCGGAAGTAGTTGCTGAATTAGCCAAAATAGCAATCTTTGCTGCTCCAAGTATCAAACCCGCGAAATTTGGTCTTCGAAAGAGGCCACCATGCTAACTGGCTTTATCGAAGGACAAAATCCAGTGAAATTGCATTTTTGAATGATTCAAATAGGCAGCCTTGCGAAATTGGCTTTTCCCAATCTGGGGAATTGTAACGCACAACATGTGTGTGACGTAATTGGACTTACAAAATACGTCCATGTGCTCGCCGCTTTATCATTCTCTTGGGCGGATGGCGTGGGTCATGTTTCTTGAGTTTCTTGACCGATTGGTCGAAAGGTTTGAGGTGCTTCATGTCTTTGACGCCCCTGTGTTCTTTGGTTACCCCCCCCCCTCTCCTGACCAATTTGTGTGACTTTAAAAAACAGTTCTTTTTCTCAGATTTTCTTCTATCTTCCCTTTGCCAGGTCTGCGCCATAATGGTCAACATATTCGGCGGTATCATGAGATGCGACGTTATTGCCGAAGGTATTATCGCCGCTGTCAAGGAACTCAACTTACGCGTGCCCATCATCTGCCGGCTCCAAGTAAAAATAAATCTCTTATTACAGTGGAACCTCGATAACTCGAACCTCAGTAACTCGAATTCCTCGATAAACCGAATTTTCTTGAATCCCCCTTGACTTTCCTTACAATTTGCCTTCCTTTTTACCTTTAAAACTCGAACTGAAACCTCGATAAGACTAATTTTCTTAGGCTCATGGACCAAAAAATCCTCCTTAAGAACCTCTTAAGTCCTCCTTTTACCTTTATAAGCCGAAGTTTTGAGTACTTCACCTCTATAACTCGAAACATCGAAGAGGGGATTCAGAAGAGGTCTTCTAACTTGGGACCTCTATTACTCGAAATCGGTTATTAGTCTAAGTTCTCGATAACTCGAATTTTTTCATTTACCTGTGAGGTTCGAGTCATCGAGGTTCCACTGTATATCATTTTCATTTCAATGTTTATAAAACAAAAACGTTTCATGTCAGGGAACGAACGTCGACGACGCAAAAATTTTAATCGCCAATTCGGCAATGAAAATTCTTCCCTGCGATAATTTGGACGAAGCCGCACGTCTGGCCGTTAAATTGTCGTCAATCGTCGGCCTAGCTCGTTCGGCTAAACTCGACGTCAATTTTGAGATGCCACTCTAAAAAATGAACTGAAGAGCTGAAGATATTTTAACGATAAAAAACTAAAAGTGTTGTAGTAGTATTCAAAATCATCATTTTAACGTCCCGCCCGGAAAAAAGAAAAAAAATCGTCGAACAAGTAGTTTGTGATTCACGTTTCGGCGTCACCAAATACCAATAGAATAATTATGCCTTAATTTATTTGAACGTTGGATTGTAAGCTATTTATTTTCTATTGATTTGTTAAAGCTTTTTGAAAAAAAGCTACTTTACAATTATCTATTTGACTCGCCAAACATTTTCCTAAATCTCCCCGCTAACCCCTCCCTTCATTTTAGTGCATTTCATTCTGAAAATGCACTATTGGTCTCGTCGTGATGGTGGCAAAAATGGGTCATGTCATGTTTTTTTCACGTTTCAGAACCTCTAGAACACGAATTCAGTGGTCTCCAGGATATATATACATATATACAGGGTGTAACGGGAAAATGGGGCATAATTGAAATGGGTGCTTCTACGTCACATGCGGGTCAAAAATGACTATATGGACCATGGTCCGAATATTAACCGTTTCCGAGAAATCGCAGTTTTCCCGAATTTCGATGCATCAGGCGTTTTCTTCAAAACTCGGTTGGTATCTTAGCAACTATTGATCCTAGGACAATTTCAAGGACACCTTTGGAAAGAGCACAAAATTTCCTTTAAGATGATCGTAAAGTTGGGGTAGTTCGTGAAATTTGGATGCCCTTAACGCTCAGCTGAATAGTCGCTTCCTTGAATTTCTCTATTCTTACTTGTTATTCAGCCAGCTGTCATTTTACTGACAGCTCTTGGAGGAAGAGTAGGACTTCTGGAAAAACTTCTAAAATTATTAAGCTTTCAAATGACCTGCTTTGTTCGCGGTTTTGTCTTTATTCCTTCTGAGATACAGTTCGAAATAGTTGAAAAGCTGTCTAAAATGTTTGGAAACCTACGTTTACGATTGCCCTCGAGAGGGAAACAATTTGCTTCCGAAAGCTCTTTACGAACCTTTTTGGTGAATTGTTCTCTCCGTTGAGACTGCTGAGTCCAGTTACCTTGCTGGACTTACTCCAAAAAAGGTCATACTAAGTGCTTGAAACTGCAGGTCACTGCTCAGAACCGGGGGGTTCTGATCTGTAGGATTCAAGGGTGGCTGCCAACTGTCACTTCCGTTCCCACCCTCCCCTTCGGCAGATAATTAGTAGAGATTGGTGGAAACAGACAGTGATAGTCAAACTCAAAGCCAACTGCTTAGGCCGGGGCTCAAATAACCCCCCAAACAAATAACTCCCTACTGCTAACTCGTATACGACCCTTGGAAAAAAAAAAAAAAAAAAAACCACGAGCAAATACAAATTTAGAACCGATTGGAATCCCTCACCAACCTGAATGACATAAAGAGCATTTTTTTGAACGAATTTTCCCTTTTCTATGGCAATCGCAACCATGCGTTTCCCAACGATTTAGACAGGGGCTTCATGCATTTTGAACTGTTGCTCCAAGAAAAAAAGGACAAAACCCCGAACCAAGCAGGTCATTTGAAAGCTTACTAACTGTAAAAGTTTTTCCTGAAGTCCTACTCTTCCTCCGAGAGCTATCAGTAAAATTACAGCTGGCTGAATAACAAGTAAGAATAGAGAAATTCAAGAAAGCGGCTATTCAGCCGGGCTTAAAGGGCGTCCAAATTTCACGAATAACCCTAACTTTACGATCATCTTAAAGGAAATTTTGTGCTCTTTCCAACGGTGTCCTTGAAATTTACCCAGGATCAATGGTTGCTAAGATACCGACCGAGTTTTGAAGAAAACGCCTGATGCATTGACTATCAGGAAAACTGTCATTTTCTCAGAAACGGTTAATATTCGGACCATGGTCCATATAGTCATTTTTGACCCACATGTGATGTAGAATCACCCATTTCAATTATGCCCCATTTTCCCGTTACACCCTGTATACAGGGTGTTCATAAATTACCTCGACAGAGAAAGTATGGTGATAGTACACCTCATTTGTGATCGAAATTACTATTTGAAGTTTTTTGGAATTCCTCTTGGTTTTCGAGATATCGTCAATTTCGTGTTTTTTTGGTGACCCTCTGTTTTTTTTCGACAAGTTACTAGTACGGCATCACCAACAGGTGCTAGACTAAAAAAAATTGCTCATTGAAAAGAGCACGAAATTTCCTTCATTATTGGTCCTCTACTCAATAAAATTACACCAAGGCCCTAGCCGCTAGGGCATGAGATATCCGAAGGAAACTCGTTATTCGCCTTTCTGCCCAATTTTCATCAGCGATTTTCTCCATTTCGTCAAAGGAAAATATTTTTTTGCATTCATAGGGAAAACTTCCTTATGATGTTAGCTTTCCAATAACGTACAATAGTTACCAGTTTTCACCATCTAGTGAAGAGGTAGAATCAATAAACGAGCCCAAATCTGAAAAATAACCCGCAATCAGGACCCATTGAATGAGGTGAATCCAGCTCTGATTACTGGTTCCTAACGGATGAGACATACGGATTCAAGCGGTCAGCTAAATCTAACTCCACTTTACGTTGGTGAGTTGAAATTGGGTAGTGCTGAAGCTTAAAATATCGTTAGTGGATTAGGCTTCATGGACCAGTAAGGTGGTCCACCCGCCATGGATTTTTCTGGGATTCTAGGTTTTCTCCTTGTTGTCGAATGCAAAAATCCTCCAGTCATCGCCTCTGGATTTACTCGCACGATTCTCGAATACGTACGATTCTCAAGCTCCTTTCTGGTCGCAACTGGTTTTTGGTAGACCAGTTTTAGATGACCTAATAAATAAAAATCCAAGGGTGGTTTGTTGTCAGGACAATGCACTACTCGCCGATGTAAATCTTCATGCTCAAGGCTTCATGGACCAGTAAGGTGCTCACCGAAAAGTCCTGTCCTGACCCCCAACCACCCATGGATTTTTATTTACTAGGTCATCTAAAGCTGGTCTACCAACAACCAGTTGCGACCAGGGGCCGTATTACGAAACCGTGTGAAAATGCCACAAGATGCGGTTGCTAGGACGGGATAGTGTTATTTCTTATTCATCGTCCTTGGATCCTGCTAGCGGCATTTTTTCCCGAGAAGCCCCAGAGAGGAGCTTGAGAATCATTCTTACTCCAGAATCGTGCGAGGAAATCCAGAGGCGGCGACTGGAGGTGCAACGTGCATCTAATGCAGATGTGCGGAGGGCCGATTTTTGCGTTCGATTTTCGCGTTCGTGGGTTGCGGGTCAGGGTGACCACTGGTCCATGAAGCCCAATCCTCTAACGATATTTTAAGCTTCACCACTACCCAATTTCAACTCACCAACGTAAATTAGCGATAGATTTAGCTGACCGCTTGAACCCGTACGTCTCATCCGTTGGAAACGAGTAATCAGAGCTGGTTTTACCTCATTCAAAGGGTCCTCATTGCGGGTTATTTTTCAGTTTTAGACTCGTTTATTGCTTCTACCTCTTCACTAGGTGGTGAAAACTGGTAACTGTTGTACGTCATTGGAAAGCTAACATCATGAGGAAGTTTTCCCTATGAATGCAAAAAAATATTTTCCTTAGACGAAATGGTGAAAATCGCTTATGAAAATTGGGCAGAAAGGCGAATAACGAGTTTCCTTCGGATATCTCATGCCCTAGCGGCTAGGGCCTTGGTGTAATTTTATTGAGTAGAGGACCAATAATGAAGGAAATTTTGTGCTCTTTTCAATGAGCTATTTACTTTTAGTCTAGCACCTGTTGGTGATGCCGTACTAGTCACTTGTCGAAAAAAAACAGAGGGCCACCAAAAAAACACGAAATTGACGATATCTCGAAAACCAAGAGGAATTCCAAAAAACCTCAAATAGCAATTTCGATCACAAATGAGGTGTACTATCACCATACTTTCTCTGTCGAGGTAATTTATGAACACATGAATGATAGGGTGTTCCCCGGTGGCGTTGACTATATTGCACACGATGAAAGTACATGCCAAGAGCTGTAAAATTTCCCCTTTCACTTTTTTAAAATCTCCAGCCGTTACCGAGATTTGATTTTTTGAACACTTTTCATGAAGAAAAGCAGTTTTAGAAAATCACGTTTTCTCGGGTTCTATGTGGTGCGATTAGAAATTGAACGACAGATTCGAATTCTGTATAAAATTTACCATAAGATGCAATGCGAATCGTTTCGAAATTACCTTGACACGCCCATCATTCTAGGCGTCAAAGTTTTTCGTTGCACAAAGTGAGAGCACCTATACTCTAAAAACATCTCCAAGCAGTCAGCTTTCGAATGACGTATCACAAAACCAGCTTCTGGCTTATTTTGGCCACCAAAATCAGCTTTATTTTTAAAATAACGACACTCAATTTTAGTATCACTCTTGAATTATTAAGACGAGGTGGTACTGGTCAGTTGTAACCACGCTGTACAGCGTGAATTTTAGAGTTGCCCAAACGTAAAAATCTGTTAGCGTTAGACCAGGGCTCCTCGCTGGCCAGATGACGGGACTTTGACGCCTAATCCACCGGTCTTCAAAATTTTCGTTCATCCATTCCACGATGATTATTCCGTTATGGGAATCATCCCATGTGAGGGGGCAGTTATGGGCAGGACACCCGCTCATTGGCTACCGCATAGAGTAGCAGCTGCTGGACTTGTTTTAGGTGAAATGGATGCCGACCATCTCTTTTGAGGACTTCCGATTTTTCTTCTTGAGGACTTGAATGATAAATATTCCAACGAAGCAGAATCTCCTGCTCTCATCCAGAAGTTGAGACTCGGTCTGGATAATACGCCTATAGCTAAAACCTGGATAGGGATAATTGGCAATTGGATATCACAACAATTTATCTCTCTACATGTTTCTCGATTTGAATCCACTTATTTTGAAGACCCGCGGACTCCCTCATGGTGTAAGCCGTCAGCAGAAATAATGGGAGGATAATGTACAACTTTCAGCTCATAGTGCAAGAATTATCTCAAGAACTCATTTTGGGGTCAGCATGAGGAAACATGATCTGACTCTGGTATCACTGGACACTGTCCACATCATGGGCTTGTTTGATGAAGATCTCTCGCAAGAACATAAGAGTGCAGCTCATGCATAGTGGACTATAACGAGCCCATTTTGAGGCCAAGTGAGGATACCTGATCTTGACGCCTCCGGATTTCTACGTTTGGGAGTCCACAGCGTGGACTTTATTGATGAAGATCCCTCACACTGAGACTACAAGATTGCTGCAGGATGGCTACGAGGCATAGCTTATGACAGTAACGAGTTTAAAAAATTTCGCTCCGGCAGCTGGTGGTCGGAAAGAGTGCATTTCATTTCGTACCGTCAGATTTGACCTTAGAGCCTCCGGTTACTATGCAACGGCCGCTTTTCCAAAAAAAAAAAAAAAAACAAAACAAAACAAAACAAAAAAAAAAAAAAAAAAAAAAAAACAAGGCAAAATCAAAAAGTACTTAAATCCTGAATATCTCGGAAAATAATGAGAATCGGACTATGGTCAATAGGGGTCGTTTTAACCCATTTGAGGTGCAGAATCACCGGGCGAAATATTGCCCTCTATTTTTTGAACAACCTGTATGTGTGTATTTGTATAAATTCTGGAGACCACTTTTAGTCCAGTCAAACGGTAGTTCCACGTGGACAAAAATCTCGTCTTCGATTTTTTCACTTCATTCTATGTTTTTTGGGGTGAGGAACACGAATCTGAAGAGATCCAACAAAATTTCCCTGTGCGTTTAGAGAAAATCGCGAAAAACTTCTCATTTTTCGCCCTTTTTTCAGTTTTTTCCTTTTAACTCCTTAATGACGCATTCTACGGAAAATGTTTACCTCTCACTTTTTGAAAAGCATTGAATTCTGCGTCGAATCGTTCTTTCTTTTGTCACAATTGACCCAGCCGTTTCACCGGTATTAATTTTTTGAAATGGTCATTTTTAGTCACTTTTGGTAACATTAATAAAAATATACTAAGGCAGCTGCAACTTAAAAACGGCTGTTCCAATCGAAAAATGTCAAGAAATGAAAGTTTTCAGAATTGAATTTTACATAAGTGAAAAGCCTTGAAACCTACAGGAAAAATCAGTGGTGTCAGTTAGCGACAAACAACGCGAAAAAAGGCGGCCCAAAAACCACGTTTTTCTGCACAATTTCGTCAGTAGCTCGAGAACTAGTAGTCCAATTTTTTTCTGTGAAGAAAGATCTGAAAGCTGATTGAATTTTCTATCAGACCTATTATATGAAATTTCATTTGAATATTAACATAAGACTGGGCCATAACGTCAAACAAGTTGAAATAACGCTGCGAAAAAAAGTTTTTTGTCACATTTCGGCCTATAACTCAAAAACTATCCATCCGATTAAACTTTAAAGAAACTCATCAGAAAGACCATTTAAAAAAAATCAATACCGGCGAAACGGCTGGGTCAATTGTGACAAAAGAAAAAGTGATTCGACGCAGAACTTGATGCTCTTCAAAAAATAACAGGGTACAATTTTCCGTAGAAGGCGTCATTGAGGAGTTGCAAGAAAAAATTAAGAAAAGTGCCAAAAAATTATCAGTTTTTCGTGATTTTCTCAAAACGCACAAGGAAATTGTGTTGGATCTCTTCAGATTCGTGTTCCTCACCCCAAAAACATAGAATAAAGTGAAAAAATCAAAGACGAGATTTTTGTCCACGTGTGGTATTTTTTTAATACGATTTGACTGGACTATTAATTCGTGTTCTAGAGGTTCTGAAACATGAAAAAAACATGACATGACCCATGTTTGCCACCATCACGACGAGACCAATAGTGCATTTTCAGAATGAAATGTACTAAAAGGAGTAAGATGTGACAATAAAAAAGTGGAAAACCGCAGGGAGAATTTCCCGTATAAGAAAATCAAAATCAAAAAATAATAAATTGTAACAAAAAAATGGAATATAAAATAACGGATTTGGTCATTGGCGGTTGGGCGCCAGGACAACTAGAAAAAGGTATGACGGAAGAGTCCCATCAAATTTTGTGGTATCACACCCGAGTAGAGCTGTTTGAGAGATCTGCAAAATTCCAAGAATAACTTCCAAACAGCGCCAGGTCGCAATACACGAACGCCCTGCGGGTTTTTGCTAACCTTTTTTTTGCCTTGGGTGTGTGTCGTGCGATGATGACACCCCCAACTTTGTTTTTTAAAAGGACGCCTCCTCGAGGTTAGCTTGTCGGGTGGGGGAGTCAACGAAAGTGAGTGATTCTGATTACAATCAGTATTCAGTTGATGGTGGTGTGAAGTAGCCCGAATTCCGGTGTGATAGTAAAAATTTAGGTTTTTATTTACGATTTTGAAAGTTCTAGTCATTTTGTAATTTTATTACCGAGTGTTCAGCCAATTTTTCTTTCCATTGTGTGAGTCAGTGAGTGTATGCATTGAAATGGAAACGTCGTTAACATCAGTGAGTGGTGAAGTTGGTGATGTCTGCGATAACACTAATTATTGCAATTACACCGCGTACATGACTATAATCGCTTCGGCGATTTCATTTTATTTCAACAATTATTTCGTCCTAAGAACTTTTGCCCCGGGCAAAATCAAAGATAACGCAAGAATTGAATGGAAGTGGAGAAATACTGCCAACTCTCTGATACATTCCTTTATCACTGGCCTTGGAGCCTGTATATGGTACATAATTTTATTTAATTTGGGTTTATATCCATAAATATTGTTTACATTGTTACTTTTTCATTTATACAGTTTTTGGTCAACTCCTGACATGCGGGAGGATTTGATTAATCCCTACAGCTTCACTTCCTTCGTTTTGGTATCATTTTCTATCGGTAAGAACCTATTTCATTGTTAAACTTAGCATGACACTACCGGTAATTACAGTTTACGTAATAAGCTTCGTGTTGTTCAGCCAGGATTGAAACGTTTAACTGGTCGAAAAACGACATAATTTCGAAATAAATTACGATCGTTGACGAAAAGAGGGAGGCAATTGCCGCCGCCGCGCCGGTGTTGAAATCCGAATTATTTGACATCTGCCCCCGTGTCCCGCCTAACCCTCGCATGCCTGCTATTGTCCCAAATCATAGACCGAAAATATCGATTGGTCGTAGCCACGCGTCGGTTGAGTGTTTCAAGTGCTTGAAAGGGAGCCAGTCGTTTTATTAGAAAGAAAAAACAAAACAAACTGACCTTGTTCGGTCAAAGGACACGATGTACCCCCCCCCCCCAAAAAAAACCTCTAGGCAGTGTCGTTCCAACAGCAGATTTTGATCGATTTTAGTGTATTTCATTCTGATACATGCACTATTTTTTATTGATGATGGATTCCCCAGGATGATCAGGATGGATGAATGACGCTAACCAAATTTTGAGTTAGTCATTTTACGAGGTTCTCGTACAAGACACAACTGTGGTTTTTGGGGGACTATTTTGTGGTCGGTATTAGTTTAAACAAACAACAACAACAAAAAAACAGGCAACTGAGATTGAATACGTGGCAAATTTCTGATATGAACATAACGGTGTTGGGCGCAACAACCACTTGACAATGACCCAAAAGGGCGGTCCAGTCTCAGTTTTGCCAGACCTTCATTTCTGGATGCAGGCGCTGATCCAGAAATGTGTCCAAGGGGGGGGGGGCGCACTTCTCAAGCTATTTGACTATATGGGAGGGGGGGGAGTCTTCTCCAGTATCATCTTAATAGGTCTATTCGTTTGTCGCCCCGGACTATTCCGAGCAGCACGAAATTTTTTAACCTCGCGGGTTATCATGTGGAATAACGCGAAAAAATAATGGAAGGTTAGTACTTTTAGTGCCATTGTGCAGCTCCGGACGATGAACGAATGGACCCAACGCGCTTCCGCACTGTTGAATCGAAATTGAATGGTTTGACGTTTGAGCAACTCAAGTTGAACCGTTGAACGTATGATTGAATTAATGTGGTCTTGTTGAGTGGGTAGGAAAGTTGAATCGTCCGAGTTTAACTCCGTTTCAACATAGTTGCTGTGGATGGAGCTATAAGGCCTAAATTCACACTCACAGTTAAGCCTACTCAGCTGCTCAAGTTTGAAATCAAACATCACGGTTTTTACTGGTGGCGGTTTGGAAAAGAAAACTAATTTTGAAGAAGAAAACTTGGAAAAGAAAATTAATTTTGATAAACGCATTCAAATTAATGTATTGTAATAAACTGAACATTTGCTATAATAGCATAATAAAATGAAAAAAAGAGACTACATTATTGGTCAGTCCAAAACAAATTCTATTTTTCTCTTCTTTGACTTGGCAAAGGGCGTTAAGGCCCGTTCACAAACTCTATGTTTGTGTTGTGTGGTGTCTATGCAACCTATAAAAATGCTTCACTTTTCGAGGGAAACAATTTGTTTGGTTGCATAGAATCCACACAACGCGAACATAGAGCTTGTGAACGGGCCTTTATAACTGTTTCTGGCTCGACGTTGAAGTTAAACGGAGCTTTAAACCCATGTGGTCGACCTGGGACTAATTCAAGTTTACTATTCCAAGCTTTAATGACAGCTCAGAACAGATTAGGCCTGTCCAGCGAATGGTTGGAACCGTTGAGTACAGATAAATAATAGAGGGAGCGTAAACGAAAAATTGGCCCACTTCCCTCTCTCTAGGGGTCCAAATAATGGGGTGAGAAAACTATTGAAAACGATCATACAAGTCAAAGCATCGAAGTTTAAAAACGAATTTTAATTTAAAAAACTACTGCGGCTTTTACTGAACGGTAAAACGGAGTTGACAACTGAAAGTATCATCTGCCGAAGATTAGCTTCAAATTATAGATCGAAAAGTTTCTTATGGACCGAAAGAAGTGGTAAATTCAGTTAACATTCTAAACACATGTTCCTATAGCCATCTGGAAATTTGGGCCTTCAGGGTCCAGCATTAGAAACTTGTCAAGCTATAGTAAAAAAAAGTGTATATATCATGGATAACCCGCTGGGAATAATACTGAAAAAATAACGTCTGATAACAGTTCGTTAAGTGATCTTTCACTATACATATCTTAGGTGTTTTACTTTCGTCCAAAACCGAATAGTTTTCCTGTCCAATCGGAACACGTACAGTACAGACAGGTAGCCTCTAGCCTGACGTGAAGTACCCTCATAGAACCATTATCATTAACATAATTATACCGTTATATATGTTTATAATGCTCTTTGGATGCATAGTTTCATCATTACAAGCTTTAAACAAATCGTAGGCATCGTTTCACTCAGGTCATGGAAGGTATAATAACCAAAAATCGAAACTAAAATCCTTTGGCCCAGGGGGGGGGGCGCGACCCCGTACGCCCCCCCTTGGATCCGCGCCTGCAGTGATGGGACAGGTACATTCAAATTTGTACCTAGGTAAGTTACAGGTACTTCCAGTTGTTTAGCTACCGTTACATGAAAATTGAAAAGTACTGAGATTGAGAAACCACGTGAGTGACAGTGGGTGGTGCCTCCCACAGGGCTATATAAGCAGCGCGGAGACCGAAAAATAAAATAGGGATAGGGATTCCGACGTCTGCAACCAAAGTGAGCAGAACCATCCCGAAGAGGACACACTCTGGAAAGCCAACCCCGAAGACACCCAGGGACAACCCGGACAAGGACCAGCTGAGCCAGCGGAAAGCGAACACGGACGCTAACCGGAACCAAAGGGGAACACCATAGAGATAGTATAACTGGAGCTTGTATTGCCTATTGCGCAGCGGTCCATGATTGACGTCACCAAGAGCTTGAGTTAGCTCCGAAAATCCCTTGCCATTGGTTGAAGAAGTACCTGTGGGGACGGTGATGGTGTGAAGGGGGACTTTTTGAAACCCCACCTTTTGAGACAGCCAATGGGAAGAGACCTACGGAGCCGTAACGATATCCGCATGACGTCAATCCTCGCCCCAGTTTATACTTGTTTGCGCATCCAATGCCCCCTCTAGTAGCTATATTATCTCTATGGGGAACACCGACAAGGGACCGAGACTGCCGGCCCCAGGACCACCCCGGACGAACTGAGGACAGCGCAAAGGGCGCTAACATCCCACCGGAGGAGCTCCCAGTGAAACCCCGTTATCCCCCGGTAGTTCTCCCCCTAGAGCGCGACGAACACCGATCCGACTCCCTGTGGTGGCGGGTTCTTCTCCCAGATACTGGTCGACGAAGGCCCCTCCTTCCTAGAGGGCTTAGCGCCTTAATTGGCTGCCCTTGAACTCCTGGTGAGCGACAGAACCACATCCCTGTCCTCTCTTCTACAGCTGGAGCGAGCGCAAGTGCGCTAACCGGTCAACAACCCGGAGGGCCCGCAGATAGCGCCGAGGGACGCTCATAGACGTCCCGAAGACCTGGAACAAGCGCAGGGGCGCTAATCGACCTACTACCAAGGAGATCTGGAGCAAGCGCAAGGGCACTACCCGAACGTCGGCCAAGGGACCCATCGGCCGCCTCCCGGTAGTTCTCCCCCTAGAGGGCGACGAACACAGATCCGACTCCCTGTGGAGGCGGGTTCTTCTCCCAGATACTGGTCGACGAAGGTCCCTCCCCCAGTTGGAGCGAGCGCAGGGGCGCTAACCGATCAACGGCCCAGAGGACCCACAGGCAGCGTCGAGGGACGCTCACTGACGACCCAGAGGACCTGTGGCGAGCGCAAGGGCGCTAACCGGGCCACTAGCCCCAAGGATCTAGGGCAAGCGCAAGGGCGCTAACCAAATTTCGACCCATAGGACCCGCAGGCAGCGTCAAGGGACGCTCACCGACGTCCCAGAGGACCTGTGGCGAGCGCAAGGGCGCTAACCAGATACCAACCCCGAGGACCTGGGGCAAGCGCAAGGGCGCTAACCAACATTCGACCCAGAGGACCCGCAGGCAGCGTTGAGGGACGCTCACTGACGACCCAGAGGACTTGTGGCAAGGGCGCTGACCCACCACCGAAAGAGGCACGCCTACCGCTGGAGTAGCTCGCGTCCAGAAGTACGACCGACCTCCCCAGAGCGAACGCCTTCTTTCCAGAAAGACTATTTATTTTCCGCATTGTATAATATTGTAAATACCACGAAATATATTGGGGCACGTTACCCAAATGACAACAACAGGTGGCGACCGTGACTTCTTCCTCAAGGCCCTCAATCTTCGGACAGCCTAATTAAGCTACACGGCGTCAGTACCTAGGTACTTTCCGTTACATTCAAAGAAAAAACAAACAAAGCAAAAAACGGTTCCTATTATCAGGAACAATTGGACTAGTTAACTTTGTTATTAGAAGTTGGAAATCTTGGTTGGTACTCGACAAAACCGACTTTTCATAGTTGTCGTCCAGTGTTATTTAGCAATTTTTTGTCTTTACAATTACAATGAATCGTGGAAATTGAGCTAAAGGTACATTTTCAGTACCTAGGTACCGTTACAAGTACTCAAAATTAGAATGTACCTTCGTACTAAAAATGAACCTTGGTACAAGTACCTAAGTACATCCCATCACTGGTCCCGGCTCTTATTTCCCCTAGGCTAGGGCAATGAGTCAAGTGCTGTCTGCCGCTGTTGAGCCCCGGGTGCCCACGTTGGCTGGTTTCGCCAGTTGACAGATTGAGGCCGTTACATTCAAGGCACTTTGGAGAATGATCGCAAATCAGCGCCCTCAGGCAAATCAGAAGCCACGTAAAAGGTGTGTTTACGAAACGCAAACGAAACGCCCCGCAAGCTTATTTAATTATGAAATTATTATCATTGAGTGGCCGGGTGCTTTCTAAAACGACAACAGAAAATATTGCTCCTTCATTCTAAATAAAAATAATGGAAATCAACCCCTGTGGATCCTGACATTTAAAAGGACCTTTCAATGGCTCTCACAAAGACGGATTTGTCGGTAGGCTTGTTGGATTTCGAATACCCCATTTCCCCACTCTTCGAACACTCAAATTTCGCGAGTTTGACTTAAAGATCCAAACACGGACTTGGCGCTATGCTCAGATGAACAAATTTCACGGATAAAGGTAATTAGCCCATTTCGTGAGTCTTCCCCTTCCAAAAAAAACTTTAATCGTCTACACAAAAACCAAATTTATAATTTCACCTTCCAATTTTTATGTTTTTTGTGGTGAGAGTGTAATTGAAGGAGTAGAAAGCTGATTGTAAGCTCTAAAAGGTTCCTATTTCCCTGGTTGGATAGAATTAAAATAGTCGCTCAAAACTCAGAAAAAGGGCCTACAATTTCAGTTTTTGACTGAATTATGGGAAAAAGACGGGTTAGGAGATCGGCATTTTCGAGGGTTGTCCTACCGATATCACCTTTGAGTGCAATTTGGGCCCACCGAGAACTCTCAATATTCACGTCACAAACTCCGCCAGAGCCAAGCTCCCAGCACATCATATTATCCTGATCGAAGAGACCGAAAATCGCCGCAAAACATGGATAGAAGGGGCAAAATCGTCGTTTTTGACAAGTTGTGTTCCCCAATGATTAGGAGGATGGGATGGGCTGAGAGCTCGGCGCCGGAAGAGATTAGTCAATCATTTCTGTTAGGTTAGTGGGGTGTTGTGGCGGGATTCTCACATACGATGTTCGCTTGCGTTTTTGGTCTCCGCACGGTCGTTATATTGTATAACTCTTCAAAACGTTTTCGGTTCCCCGAACCTCCTCAGTGAAAAATGTTCGTCAATCTTACCACGGGGCCATCATCGATGATTCTCCTCTCCTCCAATTCAAGAACTAATTACAACCGTATTAGAAGTCTTCTTTATTGTGATCGTATGAATTTCGGGCACAAACAGTGACTCCTCCTCAGCAAATGACTCCTTGCACTGCAAATGACACAAGGTTGTGCCACTGTTTGTGCCCGAAATGCATACCACCACAATAAAGAAGACTGCAGATAAGGTTTTAATTTGTTCTTGAATTGGAGGAGAGGAGAATTCACAGGGGTACAACCGCTTGAACAGGAGGTGGATTGAACCATCGATGATGGCCCCTTGGTGAGATTGACGAACGAATTGTATGCCCATTTAAGCCAAAGCCTTCCACTTATTCTACTGATACAAAAGTTCAAAAATTGCCACAAAACGCGTGAAAAAAGGAACAACATCGTAGTTTTTGACCAGTTGTTGTATCGAATAGCAGGGAGCATTTGACGAGGGGAATAATTTCATGGTAGGGGGAGGTCTGGGTCTGCCTAGAACAATCTCGGCATTGCCCTGTGACCCCTAATTTTTCATCTTCAATTTGAATTTTGACCCCTATTTTTTATTTTGACCTTTCACCTTTGTCCCCTGATTTTTATCGTCAATTTGTGGGCTTTAACCTTTGACCCCTAATTTTGTATCTTCAATTTGACCATTTACCCCTAATTTTTGTATCTTAACTTTGATCTTTAATCTTTCAAGGGGTTTGTGATATCACACTCGAGAGCAATTGAACGCTTGTACAACCGCGTGGGAATTTTATGCCCATTTAAGTCACACATAACGACTTATAAGCAAATACTCCTTCGGCGCCGACCTTCAAGCGTATCATATTATCCTTGTACGTTAGTTCGAAAAACGCTTCAAAACACAGGGAAAAGGTGGCAAAATTGTCGTTTTTGACAAGTTTTCAAGAAAAATGGATACGCGTGGTTACATGCAATAATGCGACTGCGACAGCGTTCTAAATGGGTTAAGATATCGGCATTTTAGGGGTGCCCAGAGAGCAGTTTCGGCCCACTTAGAACGTTTAATATCCTCGAGGGTATTTCATGCCATTTCAGCCATAACCTATTACGACATAAAGGAAAAATTTCTCTGAAGGCGAGCTCCGAGCACATCCTATTCTGATACACAACACGGAAGTTTAAAAATTGTCGCAAACCACGGGAAACAAACCCCAAGCCCAGGTACTTGAGTACTTTGGATGAGCGAATGCGGCAAACTGATTCGTGCTCCATACTGGGTGAAGGGGAGTTGCTCACACAAAATGAGGCACGTTTCGCCTCTGAAAATAATGCCGTAAAGAACACCGGTGTGAATTACGCGGTACGTCCCTTTTATATCATTTAAGTTGTTCAGAAACTGTGAAAATCACATTCCACCATACCTCACTAATAAATTCATCGTTATCTAAACGAATTCATCGCTAAAATAGAGCGAATGATTGGCATACTTGAGGATATTATTTTAATTAAGAACAAGGTTTTTTCCTAGGCGCTGTCTAACTACAGCAGGTCAAGGGCATTGCATTTTCAAGAACTTCCTCTCTTTCCTTTTGTTATTTTTACTACCGTTTAAACGTTTAAAAATTCGGAAATTACCTATGCTTAATGTTGGGGTTGAAATTTAATTGTCGGAATCTCCCGAGGATTTTACCCTCTCCGTCCCTCTAGCACATGAATATGATGAGTTCGTTTGGAATGCTGCAATTTCAATTCGAGGCACTTTGCAATTCATAACGCAAGGATAAAGTCATTAAAATTAACGAGAAAGTACGCTGAATCTCGCACTATCTTTCATTGCTCCGAAGCTTGGCAGAGTTTTCCTGAGTCCCAGATTTAAAGGAAAGAAGATAACGTTTTTGTTCTTTAAAGTAAGAAAAATCGGAGGTTTGTTATTCCTCCGACTCCTAATTTTAATACTTTTCCTTGAGAAGTGTAATTTGCAATTCAGAACGCGATGGAATACGTGAAGTACTACGAGTTCTTAATTAACAAATAATTTCTTAATTTATCAAAATAACACAACGACGTGTGCTGTATAAACTTCTGTTTCTCATCAATGAAAATGTTATTTATTTATTTAAGTAGTTGATCTCACCAAGTGACATTCTTGGACGCATTAAATAACGGTGCCGTTTTTTTTTCGTTACAGGCTACTTCCTCTACGACTTCATGGATATGGCGGTGAATGACAGAAAACCCAAAACGTACGAATTGCTCTTGCACCATTGCACGGTTCGTATTTTTACGTTTTTTTTTTTTTTTTCCTTCTTTGGAATTGTTGGGATGGAATAATGACGAGGGATGAAGAGGGGATTTGGAGTCGGTAAACGTTTTTCTGGTCTGTGAAACATGCGGAATTAGCGGGCTATCAAAGGAGAAATCTCAATTAACTGAATGACTGAATCTGTTTACAAATGATTTCATTCTATTTCTATATTTTTTATTAGTTTTTTTAAAATGAAATCATTTTTTTGGAGTTGACTGCGTTTTTGTTGTAATCGCACTTTCCTCGATCCTTTGATGAATCAGGTGATATTTGATGACAACGCAAAACGTGGATTACCCGTGTCTTATCTTAAAATAATATTTCGACGTTTGTTTGACGGTTACATAAAGCCTGTATGGTAAATACAATGGAAATTACAAAACACGACAACTCAATTGGGCCTAAACACGCTTTTCCTTGGCAACTCACGTGTTTGGGGTACTGCCAGCAGCCTCCGAACAAAGCTATAGTTAACAATGAACATTTTGCGCTCATTAGTATCTCGTTTTATGTGCGAGCGATATACAAGGATTTGTTTAAGATATACGTGATCAATCGTTTTTATCACTTTTTCGTGCCCTTTGCACTTTTTTCGGCGGGCGTTACACTTTGTCTAGTCTATACTAGAATAAATCACTTTGTTATTGTCCGTTTTAGGTCATAACATGCTTCGGCGTTACTATCGTTCAAAAGAAGTACTTGGGCTACGCTTTGATGGCCCTCCTTGTTGAAGTTAACAGCGTTTTTCTACACGTTCGCACGCTAATGATCCTTCAAGGTGTGTCCAAAACCTCGTCGCCCTACCGCATAAATAATTCATTCACCCTGGGTAAGTCTAGCTTTCATCCCCCCCTCCCCTCAACGTTTAACGAGGCAACGTGTTTTTACCAGGAACCTTCGTCGTCTTTCGAATATTAACACTCGGGTGGATGTCGCGTTGGTTAATCCACCACCGGAGTGACCTATCCAGAGGTGTTTTCAATTTGGCCGGCACTTGTGAGTTGGGCTTTGATACGTCATATTTCAAACTGTTGATTTTGTCTTTTCTTCATCCAGCTCTAGCGGTAATTATGATCATGAACATAATACTGTTGAACCGTCTGCTCAACTCGGACTACCGCCAGTGTCCAAAGCCACCAGCACTGCCCCCAGCTCAAACTGAGGACCTCCTCATGAAACAAAGATAGACTAATTACAAATAAACGCCGTCAATTACGTTTTAAGTGCTATAAGAACGAGACAATCTTTCAGCCATTTTGAATTGACTGAAACGTAGTCACAAATCACAATTTCTCACAAAACTGTCATGGAGAGGACCATGGCTTATCAGGATTTTAATTAATGTGATAATAACACTTAAGGTCCAATATTTGGAGTCAAATGAGCTGTATCTGGATCGAAAGTACCTTTTTTTATGTAATTTATTCCCATTAACGTATAATTTTCATTACTTTAGTAACAGCTAGCTGGAAAACAGACCAATAACAGCGATTTTGCTATTCCCTTGTATTATGAGTCTTATAATCAGCCTCCTATTTTCCTAATCAAGCATCAATCAAGCCCGCTTGGCCCGTATTCAGGGTCCCACGGATTTTCCCGTCAGCCCTTAAGTCCAAGATAAAGACTAGCGGTCGAAATTTCGCCCACTATGGTGGAATCTAAAAAATTGTAAAAAATAAAAATAAAAACAAAAAAAAACCGCGTCGGGTATACCAGGTAATACCAGTCGTGTTGGACGATATTGATTTATGATTTACAGAGTTAAATCAGAATAATTATTCTGTTTTTGAATAATTCAACCTCAAAATAGGATTTTTGAATTTATTGTGATAACGCGCAAAATTGGCTTTAGCGTTTTGGTTGCACCGAAATTGCTGCTCGAAACTTTAACAGAAGCAAACCCATCGCACCCCACAAATTTCTATTTAAAAGAGCCAAATAAAAGAAATTCGTTTCTTGAAGAATCTTCTGGTATCTACGAGCACGGTGTGACATCTGGCACAATCTGTCTATCTGACACCAGGGGCCTTCAGTCCGGTGCACATGGGCCACGGGCGTCAATTGACGCCCCTCGGCAGGTGTCAATTGACGCGCGTTAGAAGAAATACCTAGAAGCCTATGGGGCAGTGTACAAGTCCGCTGCAAGTGACGCCCGACGGCAAGCTTGAATTGACGCCGGTTTCTGTGGGACGCGCGTCCCTTTTTTTACCGCCCGCTTACCCTCCGATACCTACACATACACAGAAGTCTATGGAGCAGTGCACACTGCAGTCGGGCGTCACAGTGAGTGAGACAGTTGGTATTCTTTACTCATGTTTTTTTTTAAACATTTTCATTTTTTTCAAGTTGAGTTTCAAAAATATGAGTGAAGAATTAGAAGAGGATACAGAATTATTTATTCGTGAAATGCTGATTCATCCCGTTATTTGGAATGTGAGGAGTGAAGAATATAAGGACAGGAATAAAAAAAAAAATCAGAATGATGTAATTGACATCCGAAAGTAGTTGAAGAACTTTTCTATCTCTCCTGAGATCCATCACGCTAACATTGAAATCACCCTTCTAATGTCTTTCACTGTTAAAGGGATGAACCCAAAAAAAAAAATTATTATTTTTTTTTCAACTCGGGATCAAGGTGTATACCCACCCAATCCACTGCAACCAAAAAAAATTATTTTCTTTTTGAACAATTGAGCTCTGCGATCCATCTTGTTCAGTGGAAGAGAAATGACTGTCTAGAAAGACTGCCGCTGCGCATTACTTCACGCTCGTGTGCACCGGGCCTTAGAGTTGTCGGGAAAAAATCTTGCAAGTGGGATCCAAGGGAGCTAAATCCGAAATAATACTATCCCGCCTTAGCAATTATCTCACGTGAGTTTTTCCCGACAACTCTAACTACGGCCCCAGAGGTCAGATTGTTCCGGTAAAAAACTAATTACACGGCTATTCGTGTCAGGGCTGGCTAGCCAAAGGGTAATTTCACTTAAATAAGTGCAGGAAACGTGCAATTTCGCGAAAATGGTACCGCAGATTTCTACCATCAAAATGTTGCAATTTTGTTGGGGTACGGCGTAATGGGCCTAGTCACCCTTCAACGCATTAATACATCAGGGCCGGCCGGCCGGCTAGCACTGGGTCCGAGCCCATAAAGAACAATTGCAAACTTGTAATCTCACGGATGGCAAAAAAAGGCCCTGAAACTTGTAGTTTAGCTGAAATTAGGACGTGAAACTGTCAGTATCGCGAATAATCAGATAGGAAACTTCCAATGGGGAACTTGCATGAATGCCCGATTTGGGAGAAAAGTACCCTGGGTGACACATGGATAGAAGGATATCAACGGTGGTTGCAGCCTGATGGGTGAATTTGGTGATTTTTAAATAAATTTCAAAGTTCTTCAAGGAGAGATGGACGGTGCTAGGGGAAATGACGTCAATGGTCACTTGTACGTGAAGCATCTGAGGGAACTATAACATTTTTGGTTTATAAATTACAATAAAAATTGTCCCCCTGAAAATGCTTCTTACCCCCCTCTTCCCCACACCATCCATTTCATTAAATAACCTTTGACGTAATCTAACCCCCACTCAAAATTTTTAAAAATTCGCCTCAAAAAAATCCTTGATTGATTTCAATGTTTAAGGTGACGAACATACTAGAGCGATACGATATCGTTTCGACATCGTCGACGCATCTTTAACAGCGTCTAGGACAGATAGAAACAACTGGAAATGTGTTAGAGTGATGTAGAAACGATATCGTATCGCCACAGTATGAACGCCGCCTAATGTGAGCAATAGCCTTGTGGAAGAGCCCTCTTCAAGAAACACAAGTGCTTGAAAAATGTGCAAGTTCCCCATTTCACGGGTAGGTATTTGCCTGCAAAATGTTGCAACTTTGAGGCTATTATTCAGACTTTGAGCGTCGTCGTGGCCGCTGGCCGGCAAGACAAGACGGTTCCGGTCTACTTACAAAAAAAAATGAAACTGCAATTTCGTGGAAATAAATACCTGAAAATTGCAATTTTGTGAAAAGGAAGACCGGAAACTAAGCTCACGGATATTCAGAGAAGACCCCGAAACTTGCAGTTTCGCAGAAATTAAGATCTGGAACTTGCAATATCTCAAATATTCAGTCATTAAAACTCCTACTTCGATGATGTTTGCTCTTTCAAAATGGTTTAAATTTCTGGCTATTCGTCAGAAGACTTTGGGCGCTGTCATGGCCTGCTAGACCGGGTTCCGCGCTCTCCAAGAAAGATCCCCGAAATTAGAAATTTCGCAGACATAATAGGGAGATTTTGACAGAAGTAAAAAAGAAGAACGTCCACGTCTTTTTGAAATGCCACCGATCATCTGTTCCTTACCCTAGCAACCGTCGGACGCGTTAACAAAGACGTTCATGTTTTAACTTCATTCAAAATCTCACTAATGACCAGGGGGCCAGCATGAGCTAGCGTTAAAAACTTAAGTAAGCGGTAACTAAGGAAGCTTTATCACAAATAATGTAATAACGCCATAGATATCGCGATTGACGGGATTTTTACGCTAGATCATGGTTGACCCCCAGGGGAGTTGAAATATAAAAGTGAAACACGAGTGAGACGAGATGAGAATGAATTTCACAGCTATGTGTTCATAAATTTTAGCTGTCAAAGTCAATCTCATCTCGTCTCACATGTGTTTCACTTTTCTATTACAACCCCCCCCCCCCCCCCCAGGAACCTGGAAGTGAATTTCGCCATAATAAGCACCGGAAACTAATAATTTAATAGATAATTTTACCCGAAGCTGGCAATTCCGCAGATTTTTAGCTGTAATTTCCCTCAATTTCACCTGCGAATTGCAGGTAAGATTGAAAAAAAAATCCTTAATTTTAGCTCTTTTTCACGTGGAAAATCTGTTTTTCGGGAAAAATTCAAAATTATTTTGTTTTAAGGTCAAAATATTCAGCTTTAATGCTATAGTCTGTCCACTTAGGGATGGACTCTCGCCCACCCTCAAACTGGGTTGCTTTAGTAGCCCCTTCTACTAAAAATAACACCCGTAGTAAACGTTTTGTTGTTGATTTCTTTGAAGATTTTTGATGGGAGTGAACAAATCGAACTATCGAAATGAAGCAACACTTTCGAGAGTCCATCACTAAGGCATCGTTCATACTGTGGCGATGCGATATCGTTTCTACATCACTCTGACACATTTCCAGTTGTTTCTATCTGTCAAAGACGCTGTTATAATTTGCGTCGGTGATGTCGAAACGATATTGTATCGCTCTAGTATGTTCGCCACCTAAGGGGACAGACTGTAATCAGCCATTTTGAAGGACCAAATTGACTGTTTCAATAGCTGACCATGTAGGCGAGGGAAAGTAAAGGATTGAGGAATCAAATTATTCAGACATGATATCCCCACCCTTCAGTTTCGTCCTATTCTAAAGAACGACGGCGAAAATGTCGGGAATTTAATTACAGAAAACTCCCATTATGAAAGCCACCATAACGATTAACGTATAAATATAATTTTTTTCAAGTATCACACACACTCTCTATCATTCTCTCATTCCGTCATCTCACAAATTCTCAACAAAGAAATATATATATGTATACTAAAAACAATTTCAAAACCAATATAAATATTAAATAAATAAATAACTTAGGGACTAACCCGAAACTTGGCTCGTTTTTTACTTCTATGTTCCCGTACGGAAACGAAGTAGGGCGTTTTTTATATTCCCCATGTTCGATTATGTTCAACCAACAACAATCAAACAGAAAGAATTTAAACCGTAAGAGCGCTTGTTGTAGTTTGAAAAAAATTTGTGGATCTTGCACTTTGGAATTTAAGTACCTACAATATTTACAATGTTTAAAAAAAAATATCACAACTTAGTAAATCACCTCATCACAAACGCTAGTATTTACATTTTGAGCCATTTTTTTTCTCGAAAAATGGGGCAGTCTGCTTTTCAAGGATGAGGGCAGGGGATCATAAACCTCTTTAGCGATGAGGGGGGGGGAGCAGGGGTAGAGAGTACGACATGTTTGAAACAAAAGGTCACCCTTCTTTCAGTTTTTGAAAGAGATTGTGTCGGGCATGATGGTGGGTGAACGTGAGAGGGAGGGGAGATCAATTTCAAAGAAGAAAAAAAAAAGGAAAGAGGATCTACCTTCGTACGGCCGTTTTCTTCCTTGAAGGGGAGGGACGACTTCTTCAGGAACTCCGGAGAAGGAGGAGGAGGAGAGGAGCTCTGACTAAAATTGAAGGATTTGGTTGATCCAATGTCGAAACTGAGAGATCCTCGTGTAGACGCCAGGCTGATTCGGTTCAGCGCAACCGATACCCCAGGAGATGACTCCAGCGAGTAGCCATCGTTTGTCGGGCCTTTGAATGACCATGGGACCTCCGGAGTCACCCTGAAACCGTTGGTAGGGGGACGGGGAATTAATAAAAAGTGTATCGCAGTGGAAAGGTTGTAGGATAATTTACCTCGCACGAGTCGAAACCACCTTTTTTCCATCCGGCGCATATGAAAATGTCTGGAATGTGTTCGATGTAACCAGCTGCTCGGTACATTGTTTCGCAGAGTGTGTTGTTGATGACAGGCACTGATACTTCTTGAAGAATACTCGGCAGAGGACCATCTACAGTGAATTGATAGTTAAGGACCGTTAGAAAATTTAAAATTCAAATCGAACTAGCCTAAGTTTCTACCTTCGTATAATCGTCCCCAACCGGTGACATAAGCGACTGAGCCAACGAAATTGGTTTCATCCTCGGGAACGCAAATTGGAATGATGTTCGGTTGGAAAACAACTGGTTCGTAGAAACGAAGCAGCGCCAAATCGTATTCGAATGTTCTCGGGTCGAACTGCGGATGTGAAGCGACAATTTGAACCCGTCGCTCCTGGTAGCCATAAGGCTCCTCCTCTGTCGAAAGATCGTGTTCACCGAGCCTGAGCAGTAGATCACTCGGTGGAACGCTGCAAATAATAAATTATTCGATCGTGAGTAAATTTAGTTTGAGAAGGGGATGTAATGACTTACTTCTCAACACAATGTGCCGCAGTTATCGCCCAGTTTTCGCTTAGCAAAGCGGCGCCGCATTTATGTAAATATGTCGATGTTCGCCATTGGCGTAGAGAAATCTGCAACAAAGAGAATGCTAGCTGTCAAATGTGCACGCTAAGGGTTGTGAATGCCATTGGAAAGATGTTGGGTGAGGGGTGCGCAAGAAAATTTGAGGGAAGTTTTTCACAAATTCCTTACAAATGATCATTTTTGGCTTTTGATTTTCTGGCTAACTCATTCTCTCTCTCTCTTATATATGGCAGTTCATGGTCCCGGACCATCGCATTAATCTACTATAGTAGATTGGACTAATACCACTGAAGTCTCAGGCCGTGGTGATCAAAGCTCAAACGGCTCGCGTTCACAGGCATAACCAGGGGCGGGCGTGCCACAGTTACAAAGACATCACCACCGCCTGCAGACGAGGTCACTTCCACAAAACACCATCAAAACCACTACCCAAACACCCAGGGTGGTCACCTAGAATTTTAGGGTCATTTTCCCAATTTTAACGACCAGACGCGGGTACAATTAGTCTCTCGGGCTCTGCCCAAGTCACAAATATCAAACGCTTCCAGCCCAAAAACGCAATAGTTCAAGGTGGGGTGTTACCACTCACTCAAACACAATAATAATCGGTGATTCTTGAAGGACATTCTACTTTTATTGCACGAGACTCGTACTTCCGCTGGCTAGGGCAATTGACGGAGAGTTTGACAGCCGGTGACAATTCTCCAAATCCCAAAGAACTTTACTCGCCCTTTGTAACGCTTCAAGAGCCTTTATAGACTCTCGCCTCTTCTGTACAATTTCATTCGACTCCTCTAAAACACCACCGAACGACGACTGTACCTCACTGAGCAGTTTGTCCACCAGTTCATCCAAAATTTTCTCAGCGACGTGATTCACGAGACAGTGCATTATCGACTTGGGGACAACATCTTCGAAGGCTCGACGAACCGTCGAAAAATAGGCGGATATAAGACGTTCAACGATTAGAGTTTCCGCGTAGGCTTGATTGCTGAGAGATCGAACTTCAGTGACGAGACGTTCCTTTTCACGAACAAAGTCCGGATGTGCTGTGTTGATGTAAGAGGTGTGAATCCTTACGACGTTTCTAACCATTTTATCCGTTTCAATCGCTCGAGTTTTAATGAATTCAGCGGTGACTTGAATGATGGCGTCTACTAATTTGGGAAATCGGCTCACTAAAACGATAATTTCTGGACAAGAGTGAATCATTTTAACCATTTCGTCTCTGACAATTTGTACGCAGGCTATGCATGGTGGTTCGAGAAGCTGGATTTGTCGCTTAACCAAAGTTTCAATGCAAGTTTCAGGCATGAACAAAAACGGCTTGACACCTGCGCAGTTATGAATTGCATTTCTAACAGCAGAAGAGTCGAGGCCTTGCATGGGGTTGATTCTGTTAAGAGCGGGACTGAAAACCTCGTGAAACACGTAGCTAATTCTAGCCCCGCCTTTGAGTTCACTCGTTTCCGGTTCTTT
Source organism: Corythucha ciliata (assembly GCA_038030265.1). Classification (NCBI taxonomy): domain Eukaryota; kingdom Metazoa; phylum Arthropoda; class Insecta; order Hemiptera; family Tingidae; genus Corythucha; species Corythucha ciliata. The sequence goes on from CM075938.1 coordinate 56,306,937, forward strand.
CGACAAGCCCGATATCATTGAGCAATAGGATGCGGTAAAACGACTGAGGATTTGAAGAAGCGTTTTATTCACGTCTGTCACTTTCTCCCCGTAGGCTTTCAATGCTTCCTCGTGTTGTTGAGTGAGTCGTCTAAATTTGTCCTTGATTTCTGGGAGGCAGGTTTCAACGTGCATCACCAGCAGTTCTCGAATAAATTGAGCCAGTTGTTGACTTCCGTGACGACTTGCAACTTTCGGGTAGAATCGTCTCAAAAATTCTTCCTCCTCTCTAGTCACTTCACTCAGTTTTTTACCCTCGAGCGTGCCCTGACGGGATCGATTCACAACGCCAAACACACCCAGTTTTGCCTGTGTCATCCGTCCAAGAAGGATCTCCGTGAGGTCTTTACTGGAGTCGACAAGATCAAGTTTAGATATGACAATAATCGTTCGATTGCCGTCTGGGTCGAAATCGTTCGCCATTTTCAACGCCTCGCTCCTTAAAATGTCCGTGTCGGCCGCGATTACCACTACAATTATAGAACTTGACCGCTTGATGTACGTAATGGTAATATCTTTAGCTATCCGTTCCATTTCAGGTAGCGGGTCCTCCAAGGGCGGTTTAGTAACTCCGGGCAAATCCACCATGGTCATCGGCGGGATTTTATTCGTGAATACTTTTAAAACGATCGGCTCCGCCGATAATTTCTTTTTCCCAGCTTTTCTGACAGTCTCAGCGGCAATTTCATCGCGGATCTCGTTCGGTCCTCGACAGATTCTTTTAATATCGTGACCGAAAACGCCGAAACAACGGTGACTGGCCGTCTCATCACGGGCGAGGACGTGTATATGAAGAGGACGTCGAGTCGCTATGCTTGTACCTTTGGGTAGGAACGACTCGCCGATGATACTTTCAATGACGCAGCTCTTACCGTGCGACTGTTCACCTATGAAAATGATTTGAGGGAAGGACAGTGTTTCTTGGCCGCAAGATTTGAGAGTTTTTTGAAGTTCGTATACGAGATTTGCAAACGGGTCCATCTGCATGGCGAATATCCCAGTTTAGTATTGAGCGCAAAAAACTTATAATGTTGAGTCCACAAGCGGATAGCGGGCCACGGAGAACTATTTGCCACCAAAAGTTAATGAATCATATGTTGAGGAGTTATTCCAAATGCATGACCATTTTTGGACTAAATGCTCGGATACATCACGTTTAGGCCCTTCCTCCGTGAACCGTAACTTGTTTTCGTCACTCAGTGGGCATTGATGACCGTCAGAGTCATTTGTCACAGATTTTCATTTGTTTTGCTGCGAACATCTGATTTCGAGTCACACTTGTTCGATGCGGTCGATTGAAGGGTGACCTGACCAGACGTCCTACTTTCCCCGGATGTGCCCTACTTGTGACTTGTGCATCCGAAGACGTCAGTACTCATTTTTCAGGTGTTCGAGGAAACGACAAAATTGTTCCAAGATTTTGTCCCCCTTTTTGGTCTTAATATGTGATGATGTAACTTCCAACGGTCTGGAGGGTCAACCCCCAACATCTTTTACGTTAATCTTGGAATGAAGCCGCGACGTCCCCAGTCCCCCCTGACTCTTCTTTGCCAGAGCAGGATCTAGACATTTTTCTGGGGGGGGGGGGGATTTTCATTACTATGAAAATGCAGAAGGCCAGTCAGTTTCGGATAATTTTTGCTGCTGGGGGGGGGGGGAAACTACCGTTGATCATTCAAAGCCCAATGTGGTGGATTTCAAGCATTGAAAATCCTTGGGTCATCCAGAATTCAAATCGCACGGATTTGGCTCGAACAAAACCCGGATTTCGTGGTTTTGGATATTCGAAAAACCAATTTTGAGGGCCTGCCCTTTTCAGGAAGAAAATTTCGTTAGGAAAAAAAAAAAAATTTTTTTGCGGGCTTGTTTCTTTCAAAAAGCCAAAGCTTGAAGTTTCCACCATTCAAACCCCAATTTGACGGATTTAAAGAGAAAAAAACGGGCTTAGCTTCTTTAAAAATGCCAAATTTCTGAGTTTTGCACGTCCTAAGCCAAAAAGTTGAGAATTTTGCCCGTTCAAATCCCAATTTAGAGGATTTCTCATTATTAGCATTTCACGGGATGGCTCTCTCAAGAGACAATTTTCACAGCTCTGTCTCTTTAAAAAGCATATTTCTCGTGTTTACACTCGTTTAAATATAAATTTGAAGAAAAAACGCCAAAAATCGCAAAGCCAAACGTTCAAGCTTGTCTCACCGAAAGGTAAAATTTTACAGATTTGGACTTTGGATTTGGGTTTCTACGCAATGCTAGAAATTAATTAATATTGGAAGATATTTGTCCAATACTACTAAACTACTACTATTAAATACTATTCCTGTTCGTTTACTATTACTAAATTACTATTTGAGATCCCCCCCCCCTTCGAAATGTTTCCCTGGATCCGCCACTGGTGTAAAGTGGGTGGGGGAACTGAAAAAGTTGGCTGAATGAAGCTCAATAATTTCCAACAGAATCTACTGAAAATTCTGAAAGCGTCGAGGCGTCTTAAGACGTTGAGCGTGTGAAGACAGCGTGGGGCATCCACGGAACGTTAACGTACGCAAGTACTTCTAAATTTTCACTCAATCGATCCCCCTCCCTGGCTCACCAACTCCGCCGTCTGGTTTCAACACTTGGACACCGGTTTAGTGCTCACAACGTAGTGCAGACAACGTCGGAAATCCGACTTTCCAAGGTTTCGTCTTGCCCGAAAAAAAAGTGATTTTGAAATTTTCAACCGAGTAGTGGGAGGGGCCTCGAAAAGTTGGGAAAGAAAAAGGAATATGAATGTTGGCGGCAAGAAATGAAGCTCACCGAACGCATTTTTGGTCGAAAACGGGCGATTTTAAGACTTTCAACCATCACATGAAAAATGGTCCGAGAGGCTGTTATAACGCTCCATATTGGTCGTCGAAAAAACTGAAAAATTGCTGAAAACCCGCGGTTTTAGGGCTGCCAAAAGTTGTGCCGAGGGTTTCAGAATTTACACTTTTTTTTCTCAAACATTCCTTACAATAGTACAAGATAAAAAATGATACTTGACATTTTGCAAGGTAAGCCGTTTTTTGGGATAATTTGACTGGACTATTAAGAATTTTAAGAACAAAAGTCGCGGTGGAGGAGCTGTAGTTAATAAAAATGACCATGTGGCCGAAGCAAAAAAACAACATTATGATGAACAACATGGGAACAAAATGATGAAAATGAAAAATGAAACAGAGTCGGTTTGGTTGCCTATACGATATGGGAAGGCGGACTCTTGTTAGAGGAGTTATTTACAATTAAAATCTTTATCGCGGCCTAAATTTCATTCATAATTGATTGATATCGTACTAACTTGTGAGGTTTGACTCGATTGTCGCATGAATGAAATGCACTTTTCCCGACAGGCTGCTGTCGAAACAAAACTTTTTTCAGATTACGTTAATTTTCAGATCAGTTACATTAGGTTGAATGATACGTCACAATTTCACCATTGCGGAATGCGGAGTGCCTGGGTTCGAATCCGAAACAATTTTTTTTTGTTCCTCCCTTTTTGGCCCACCTCAGGATTTTTTACTCAGAATTATTAAGGTTGTAGGCAAATCGAATAAAAGAGACGGCTCAAAGTACAATGTCAATGAAATTTTTTGGTAATTGGGTGGTCCAGTAAGACATAGCGTTAATTTAATAGCTCTCCTCCGCCGAGAACTCCCCTGCCATATCAACGGATTTGGTTCACTAGGGTCTCATGCGAAAGCGCGTTCATTTCTCATTACTCGAGTCAATTTTGGGGGCAATTGCAGCAACAGCCGTGCGGTAGCGAATTTTCAACTAATTCAAACCCCTCTTTCGCACCGTTCCCGTGGACCGATTCATCTGGATCACGAACTCGTTCGAGATTTTCACACTATTGATTTTTAGACCAAATTTGGTTGCCCAAAGTCAAAAATTGCGACCGCGATCGTGCTAACAAGCGAGGGACAAAAAATATATTTACAGCAAATCGAACCGATCTCGTGTTCTAGGGGTTCTGAAACGTGAAAAAAAAGTATCACAACCCATATGAGCGACCATCAGGGCGAGACCAATAGTGCATTTTTTGAATGAAATGCACTAAAATGACAAAAATAAATATCAAAAGCCCTCCTATCAACGTGTAGATTTCTGTATGAAAACTAAAGACTTGTCACCCTCATTAAAGGAATTCATCCGATAAAACTCGCCTATTAAACGCATTTCCATGCAAAAAAAAAAAAAAAAAAAAAAAAAAAAAAAAAAAAACAGATTAGTCTGGGGCGGCACGTAATCGGAAAAGGAAGGAGACAACTTGTAATGCTCATTAATCCGAAGGAAAGAACCTTGACTGGTGTCAACATTTCCCTGTTTCCTGCTTGGTTTTTTATAACGATCCCGGGCCATTCTTTATGAAGAATTGGTTTGGTTATCAAGGCATAAAATCCTCGTTAAGTGGATGTTGTCTAAATTGGGAACTACAGTCGGAATCACGTCAAGAATGTGACGACTGAAACAACTATAGCGGACGCCTGTAAATCTCCACACCCACCCCACCCCCACAAGAAATATTGTGTGAGATAAAAAAAGTTTTAAAAAATCGACTCACCTGCCAAGGCCACTTTCCAAATGAGCTCAGTTGACCGCCGACGACACGAGCCTCTGGGAAAAGACGACGACCACAAACTGAAAGAAGAAACAAAGTCGCGTTAACGGCTGCCATCGCGACCACAACTAGGCAGACTAACAGAGAAATAAAAGAAAAAAAAAAGTTTTGGGCTTAAGGGGCCCCTACTACGTCCACCGCCTTAGTTAGGCCAACGGAATGGGACCCAAAGCCTTTATGTCTATCCTACATCTTGTTATCAGTCCAGTAATATTATGGCCAGGCGACATACGTCGTCGAAATCCATTAATATCAGTCAAATTTCAGCGGGAATAACGCGATACAAAAACAACGGACGTCCGAATGAGTTAGGTCCGGGCCCCCGTTCAGCCCCGGCGATTTTCTCGCTGTGGTATGTCATAAGTTGACTGAAGGGCCTTTTAAAATCTTTTCATTCCTTAAATGACAAATAAATCGAAACACTTATATACAGCCATCCGGCTTTTGTTTACGGCCAGCACAAGACCAGTAGATCGAGGCACACCCGCCCAACCCTTTCACAAGTAAAATCCTTTCAAACAACCCCCTCCCCCCACCACTAACAAACCAATAGCATTGATTTTTGTTGTAAGCTTCCCGAAAAAAGTGAAACTGGTTTTTGTGGATCCCACAAGGGAAAAAAAGGTGAACGACCTGGCCGGCATGTAGAAAGGTGCGAAGCTAAAGTATTTCGTTCCGTAATTACACTTAAAAAGGAGTTTTTAACTACACGGTTCAAGGCCGTACGGTAAAACTTTAAGCGCTTAAGGCGCTGAAAAGGAGTGGGAAAATCGAGTACCAAGGGAAGTTAATTTCGCGCGTGTGCGTGTGGGGGGGGGGGTGGATGAGCCTAGAAAATAAGTGTTCAGAGTCAAAACATGTTTTTCAAGTTTCCCGTAACTTAGGTGTTTCACTCATTTTTCCAAGAAAATTACGGAAGATGCGAAATTTGGCACTCGAAAGTTACAACCCCTAACCCCCCCCCCTCCAAGGCACAACAATACAAATAATCGTCCACTCACCATCTTTGTAATTCGACATGTTAAACTCGACTTCGTTAAACTCGGGAGGCAAGTTAGTCGATGACGCTACAGTCACATTTGGTCCTGCTGTAGTTCCAATCGATGGCCTTGTGGTCGTCGTTGTCGTTGTTGAAGACATCGCAGCTGTAGTCGGTGATGGTGATGCAGAAGTGGGGGCCGATGTCGACGCAAACGACGTCGACGGCGATGCCGTCGAAGACGGCCAGCTCGACGTGATAATCGGCGTACCGGTACTGCTGATTATGACGGGTCGGAAGGTGCTCGATGGAAATGTCGATGGGGGAGGTCGGCTGGGCGTTGCGGTGGGTGGGCGAGTCGAGCCGACGGTTGAGCTCGGTGACGAGACAGTCGGTCTGGGGCTACTCGGCGACGGCGATGGTCTGGGAGTGGTGCTAGAGGTTGGTCTAGCGGTAATGATAGACGGTTTACCGCTGGTGACGCTAACAACAGGTTTTCCTGTTGAGCTTACGTGCAGTACATTCACCGCGCTCTGATTCGTAGACGTGATCGGTTTATTACTCGCTGTCACCGGTTTTTTCGTCGGCGGTTTCTCTGTAAAAACTAGAACAATTAGACCCGTGCCTGTACAGAAAAACTACTTTTAAAACTTACTAGTAGTACTCGGTGCATGAGTAGACACTGAAACAGGCACCCACGTTGTTGACGGTGCCGGCGGTTTGTTCGTAACAGGAGGTCTTGTCGTCGATGGTTTTACAGGAGGGCGAGCGCTGCTAGGAGACGGTTTTGAGCTGCTTACAGACGGTTTACTCGTCGCCACAGTAGGTTTGTTGGTTGCACTTGAGGGCGGCGGTCGGAGGGTACTCGATGAATAGGGCGGTGTCGTCGATGGTTTTTTGGGGGGTGCAGTGACTGGAACTGACGATGAACCGTAGACCGGACGATGCGTGGGAGGTGCTACTGAAGAAACTAGAAAACATCTTTAATTAAAAAGACGTCAAATCTTAGTTGAAAATAAAAACAGTAGAAATTACCTTGAGGATTTATTGGATTTTGCGGCGAAGGAGCCTCCTCAACTGTTGTCCACGTCACCAAAGTTGGAGGAGCCGTCGTCGGACCGGATTGAGGAAAACTCGATGTGTTAAAAACTGAACTTGGAGTCGGAGTTGAATAACTAGGAGACGACGTGGGAGGTGGCGGTCGACTGTTCGGCGGGAACCACGAACTCGTCGTCGACGACACCACCGATGGACTCGAAATGAATGTCGCGTTAGTAATAGTCAGCGACGGTCTTTTCGTCAGTACTCCTCCGGCTGTTGTCGTCTGTGGTTTCTGCGTGATGGCCGGTCGAATTCGAGGCGTCGTCGTACTCTCGCCGGCATTATTCTCCCCGATTCGATTGTCATCGATGGGCGGTGCGACGTCAATTTCCGAGCCGCCGTCCTCGGGTACTTTACAACAGCTACCGAAGTAGAAGCGATCGATGCACGTGCCTAAATGCGTGCCGTACATTTTGGCACACGTGAAAGCGAACATGCACGTTCCCTTTTCGCCCGTCTTTCGACTGACGCATGGTAAGTTCCTGATGTTTTTGGCGATTCCTGTCAATAAAAAAAGGGCAAAAAAAATTAATCGATCTGTTGAAAATCATCCAAATAAATAAGTGCCACGCTAAAAACCCCTTTCAACCCAGGCGATGATAGACAAGTTACAATGATATGGATGATTGAGTGATTTTGACGCTTCATCAACGCGTCGCAAAAAGAAAAAAGTTTTTGGGAAGGGGGTTTACGATTGATCGAACCGCAATTTTTGTCCCAAGCACCTGGCGAAGACGAGACCGGCAGTAGCAAAGAGCGTAGCCACCTCAAACTCGTTAAACATTAGTTTCACTGCCTTGGCTTCGATCGGAGGGCGGGGGGAGATATCGCACCGTTTATTCTCTCTCAGTCCATCAAAAACGTTGACGGATGAATGATTTTAACAATGAGACCGATGCGAGTGCCTTAACGAGGAACAAACCAGAGCATTCCCGCGAGTTTGATGGGTAAGACTGGAAAGGTTCACTTCAGTCTGTTGTTAACACTGTGAATAAAATAACAATTTTTTTCTCCTCTACTGAAGGAATGGGCACGCGTCTACCTCTCTCCTCACCACAAGTCCGAGTGTGATCGGTGGACTCACAGTCCACTTATGAGCCCAGCAAGTGCAAATAGACAAATTACTTTCATCATTACTTGCGAACGAGCTTCAACACACATCTTTCGTCATAATTTTATAACGAATCGTTACGACAAAAATTGCAAAGCTTTTCATTAATTGAATAGCTTCACATCGTCCTTCATAGTTTCCCAGCCCCGAAACTTCTACACTTGCATATGACGTCATTTACCTACAACCCAACATGCTCAGCAAGCAAATGAAAAAAAAAAAAAAAGTCACTTGTGCATGTTTAAGAGTTGGTGAATAGTATGGGTGGGGGTCGACACTCCTACGCCTTTCTTTGTCTAAAACAAAGACACGTTGCGTAAAGTGAGTTATAAGAGTGAGTGAGAGGAAGCGATTAAACATTTTCTTGTAAATTCAGGTGAGAATAGCCGGCGGGGTTCCTGGGAAAGTCACACGAAACTTGGAAGCTAGCGGGATAGTCCCGTTATTGGATGGTCGCCGGGGATTCAGTCCGAAGAGTTGGATCACGACGAAGGTTCCCCCTGCCCTCTCATCATATCTCTCTCTTCCACACATACTCGGGGGACGGGGTTTGGCCCTTAAAAAAAAGTTTTCCCTTTCTGTGAACGCACCTGAGAGGAAAAAACAGCCCCCTCCCCCTTGACAAAGAATCTCCTTCAGATACCAACTCATCTCTCGTCTTTGACCTATATCACGGGGGGAACTCGTGAGTGTACCGTTATAAAAGCCGGCATCTCATTGAGAGTCTCCAAGATGACGCCTAAACATGTTAGTTATTAGTGGCATTCACATTTTTCCCCGCTAAAAACAATTAATCAATTACAAGGAAGGGGGAGGGACACGGAACTAAATCAATTTCATCACTACTTTCATCGCACCTTTTGTTGTGGCATCATTAGCCTATAAAAAAATTTCCTGATTGAATAGGCGGAGGACTAGTAATCCGCGTGTGTGTTTCTATAGAGAGAGAATTAAACCGAGAAATCTGCGCTAATTTTCATCGCTGATGACTAAGGAAGCGTGACGCCCGGGGTAGTGCAATTTACGCGCGTCCTTCCCCCCCAAAAAAGAAGAATATGTGTAACTAAACGCCGTACCGAAGCGATATTACCCCTTTAAAGTGAAACTAATAGGCCCCCTCCCCCTTCATCATACTTCTTTCACCGCTGTCCACCGTTCTCGAATTTTACTCTTTTTTTCGTAACGTGTGACCCGATGTGCCATTTCATCTCCCCCATCCTCGGTTACGGAAAATTTCGAGCTGAATTATTCATTTTAAGGCGTGTAATAGGATTGCTTAAACAAAAAAATAATAATGATAATGGGCCTGTCAGGAGCAGGACAAAAAATTGCGGCCGGGCTCTAAAGATGGATCTTTCAAAAATGAGCACGTTAGCACTTGGGACAAAAAAGTGAAAACTCTTCTAGGAACACTTTCATTGTTTATAAGAATAAGTGGCAGAAAAGTGTGACGAAGTCTTTGGAATTGAGTCATCTTTCGAGAAAATATTTCAGGTGAGGGGGCGAGGGTCACAAATTTTGGTACTTACCATGAGGTCCCCATAAAGGCGAAGACTGAGCCACCTGATGAAGACAAAAAAGGAGGCAAGTCGTAAAATAGGCGGCGTCCATCAGTCGCTTATGCAGTCTTATTTAATCTTTTGTTCTCTCCCAGTGGCTCGCCCTCTGTAGCAGGTGGACCCTTTTAAAGGACTATATTCTCAGATGCATCTGTAAACGAAAATGAAGAGGGAAAAAATCAATAAAAATTGAGGGAGGGGGATAAATCACCTACAAAAAAACAATAGTGCGACAAAAACAAAAGAACAAAGAGGTCCTTTTGTTTTTTTTAAAGGTCACTTTCACCGCGACCTAGCCCTTCCTTACCCGGTGTTCTCTAGAAGACAAGGAGTTTGGTTTATATTGTTTACATAGCTGTCAAGTGTGTCAGTGTGCCCCGTAACGGTAAGACCGCGCCCACCCCGCCAGACTTCCAGGTTCTGCACACACATACACAAAAAGGATCTCTCGTGGGCTTATTGGTGGGTGATACCCTTTTTAAGACGCCCAGATAAACTATTTATAGTAGTAACAAACTCAATTTTTGGAGGATTTTCGTTTCAAATTACCCAGTTCCAAAAAAAAAAACGTAAGATATTGGGTCACGAGAACAAAATCCCTAGGGGGAAGGGGAACTATGACAGTTCAGTGGGAGTTGTAAAATGACAAAATGGGGCTTCTAACGATAAAAAACAACATAAAAGCGTTCAAGAAAGAAAATAAATCCTCTAAATTATTAGAACTTTACTTCCCTCCCTACCGGCACTCATGATGTTATCTGAACTGAAAATCAACACTACAATGATTGCCTCTTCTTCTCACACAGTTCAATGATTCATGACAATAAAAAACAGATTTTTAGAGCAAAACCATCCGCATTTTTATCAGTCCCGCTGATTTCTTTTGTACCTACTTTGTTTTTTTGCCTCCCCGAAACCGACAATTCCTCGTCCGAAAAAGGGCATCGGGCGACTTATTTTAATCATTCAATTCACGAGAAGAGTTTTTTCTTCTTCTTCTTTTCGTCAGTCATTGACACCGTTCAAGACAACAATGAAATATACACGGGATTCACCAACAAAAAACACACTGAAAATGTTACCAGAATTGCCATGTGCATTTGATGCCCCCCCCCCCGCACTCACGACTTTGCTCAACAGGAAACTGAAAGTTTAGCTTCGCATTCGAGGAGTTAGCTACTAATCCTCCCTGAGAATATTAATATCGGTGTAACTGATTTATTAAAATAGAGAAAATGTGGAGTGTAGGAAACTCTCATTTTAACCGCAGAACCAGAATTTTCAGAATATATAGGCCCGGAATTGTCTGAAACACCGGGATCGGGGGACGGGGGACCGGGAGTCCTACCGTCACGCGCAGGAAGAACCAAAGCTTGGCGTTGAAAGACCCACGCCCTATACTGGATTCGACGTGGCAGCGTGATCAAGTTTAAGCCACTTGGCGGCCTCCAGCCACGCCGTTTGTACGGCACATAACCAGACAACCGCCTTCCCAGTGATACTGGTGACCCAACGCTCTTGACCAGACCTTGGGCCAGACTTCAACCATAATGTGGTGGAGAAGGCGGAGCACATCCTCCAATCAACCGACTGAAGATAAATGCCAAGGGTCAAATTACCCTGGACGGTAAGTCGATCAGCGGACCCCAAACCAACACCTGCAGGGCGTCGATACTAACAGTCCAGGCGCACCTCGATGGTGCCATGGATACAATACTCGCTTCGCAACCCAGCGGGCCTGGGTTCGAATCCAGCTATTGCCCATTAAAAATTAAAAATTGAGGGTTGTAGGTGTGAGAGTATCCAATGAAGATATTGAAGATAAGAAAGATCTCTCCCACTTATTTGTTAGAAACAATACAATGAACAAATAAGTGGGAGAGATCTTTCTTATCTTCAATATCTTCATTGCCCATTACACTACAAGGCTGCAGCAAGCTGTGACACGGCTCACTCGGCTTCGTGGGGCGTTCACGGCGGTGCGCGTATGACAAACCACGCATCGACCGAAACGCGCCCGTACGGGTGTGAAGTGCACTGCTGAAGAAGTAACAGGGTATGGTGGAAGAGCCGCAAGAGCTTAGGCGACAGCGGGCTCGGTAGATCCGAGTCTCTGACAATGAGTGATGTAATTTCGTGGATATATTTGCCAGGCTTTGGGCGCTGTCAGGACAAGCCATCCCGGGTTCCCCGGTCACTAAATGACCAGACACTGGTAATTTCACGAAAATAATGACGGATAACTAGCAATTTTTAGGATATTCAGATCGGAAAGATGTAAAATCATAAAATGTCACGACTTCTCATGCAAGCTTTGGGCGCTCTCCGGGGCCGGCTAGACTGCGGGCTTTATCACGCCTACTTTTTAAAAAGGCCACGGAACTTGCCTTTTTGCGAAAGTGAGGACCAAAACCTTGCTATTGCACTATTCTGAGTTACCATTTTATCCCACTCACCATTTACTGTTTTAAGTTTTCAATTTTGATTTCAGTCTCACAGTCTAGCAAGAATACACTTGACTCACGTGAGACAGTGGAAAAGGAGAGGGCGTGAGAGAAGGTATGGAAAAACTTGTCACTAGCAATGGAGGGGGCTCAGTACGAGTCTAATACGTGTCCCATTGTTAAAAGAAAAATCTCTTTAGAGCAGAAGGAATCATCAAAGCGTTCCTTTCCATCATTTCCTACCACCACCCCTAAGAAGCCTCTTCGCGGTCTTTTCGGTTAAGGTGTCCGTTATAATCCAGAAATGACTCTTCAAGAAACATTTTTCGAACTCGTTTTTTAAGTTCACTTTTCTCGCTTTTCCCACTTTCTTTACTCCCCTGATGACGTTTATATCGCGAAAAGAAAAACAATGACAGAAGAGTTTTCTGCTGACAAAAACAAATCTACGACGCGATCTCGTTTTCCTGATTTTTTTTTTCCTTTTCTGGACTAGAAAAATCACGGTGAGGTCGTTGTACACAGTCGTTCAGTAGCCCATGAACTTTCCAGATTAAGTTCGCTATTTTTACCAAAAAACGAAACTAAGATAAAGCCCTTTTTATGTTATTTCCTCTATATTTCTCTTCAACTAAGGAATTCTCAATAAGGTACCAACTTGTATTTTGTTTGATAGTGGCGCGTCACCCTGCTAGAGATTCCCCCCCCCCCGCTGACGCATTATTATTTCTGGGGGCGTCTCAAAACAATTTCGAGATCGGCTCTGGGACTTACAAAGAGTCGGATTCACTCCTTTCTTTTGATCGCGCCTCCCCTTACAGTTTTCGATCGACAACGTAATTTCGTTTGGCGGCCAAGCTCTAAACAACTTTTCCTCCTCTGATACAGTTAGTGGTTCGTGATCATTCATACGTGTCAAAAAGTAAAAAAAAAAAAAAAAAAGACATAACTATAAAGATGCGAGATGATCGCCGGCCGGCAGCCCCCCCCCCCCCACAAACCCAACAATTCACCTGTTAGAGGGGGATGCGGCACAGTCGGCGTCAATGGCACTTCCTGTTTTTGTTAAAAGGATCTTCCATTGAAAATCCCCCCATCCCTCTTCCACGGTCGTCCACTCCAACAATCCACCCAATGGAGCAGAAGATCCGCTTTAATTTCATACAAATCCTCTCTCGGGATTCTCTTCCGTATCATCGAGCTTTTTTTACACCGCTGCTAATGGCTTTCGATTTAAAAAAAATCGCTCATGAGGTCATGCACTTTAAAGCAGAATCAATGACTATTTTTTGTTATTCCGGGAGGAAAATATTGCAAGTAATTACTGCTGATTACTACCATAGTGATACGGTCATTGTAGCGGTTCAGAGATGAGTTTCTAAGGAAGTTCATTTGAATCGTCTCATATTTCCTGTGAATAGTAAATAGCGTGAAAGAGAGGAGCTACTCGTCATTTCTCTCCTGTTTGGCGATTTTGTTTTCAGAGGATTTCAGAGTATCCCTAAAAATGGGCTAACGCAGCTGAAACCGCCGGAATCACGAGAAAGACCTTTTCAATGGCTCGTCTGATCGAAAATCTTTTTCAAAATTCGGATAATCCGTGTCATGAAACCTCAAGGTTCTCAGCTTCATCAAATTTTAATTTTTGCCCATGTTTGCGCAAATCGCCGATGGAGTTTAAACCCCCTGGAGTTCAATCCGACGGAATTTAAGGGTAATGAAAACTGCCAAATTTTACCCCCCCCCCCCCTTTCACGACGACACCGGTTATATGACCACAAAACTAAAAAATTGTCCCCAACCAGTAATATAGCTCCTAAAACTAGAGAATTTCACTGCCACAAGAACAAAAACGACAAGGAATCAAATTGATGTCGAAATGAGCAGTAAAATTGACAGTTTCACATACCAGCGATTGAATTACCGGATCATAAACTTTCTGAGGCTCATATTGACGTCACGGAGCCAAGAGTCACCTCTGAAGCATTGAATCAAGAGTTTAGAAAGGTAATAGGGACAGAGAAAACTCCAGAATCCCACTATTCAGGCTGACATATCCACGAAACTGAAAGTTTTCAGGCCATGTTCTTTACAGGGGGTGATGGTCAATTTCTTGACCGAGTTTCTTAATTTATTCCCGCTTCCCAGACAGAAATGTTGATGAAAAGTAATTATTGAGGAAGTTATAACATCCTCCTAATTTTTCAGTGTAGATTATAGTGCTGCACTGAACAATCCGAGATTTGACAAACGAACACTTTCAGTGTAGTTCGGGATTACAAAAGAACGCTTTTCGGACTGTTTGTGCAGTCCGGAGCAGTTCCGGACGACAAACGAACGAGCCTAATATTATTAAAATGAGAGAAAATCTGTGAAATTGAGGTTTTCAAGAGGCAAATCCGAGCAATTTGTTAAAGAATTTTACCCCACGAAATTCGATTTTTCAATTATGAAAACTAGGGAAATTGGCTTTGAAAATACAAACACGCGAAACTGGTTTATTACCCGTTTACATTCGAAATTTCCATTTGATTGAAAGAGCGTCAGATCCTTGAACAAGGCGACCCGAACCCACGAAATGAAGTTTAAACTACACTGATCAGCCAAATTAGAGATTCGAAGGGCAACATTCAAGACATTTGGTTTTTGAAGACGTCAACTCTACGAAAGTGGATTTTCGAGTAAAAAACCACGCGACATTGGCTTTTGAAGGAGGCAAAATCATGTAATTGGCCTAATGGTTGAGCCAAAACCTCGAAATTTTGTTATTGCTTTCAATTACAGACCATTCGGGAGTCTGGTTCATTAGCCAAACCACCAGAACTGCCATTTCATACAGAGCCGAATCCAAGAAATTCGACTCGTGAAGGTCTTCCATTACGAAAATTGGGAAGCTCATTCACCTTGCGAGAGAGAGAGAGAGAAAAAAAATAGTTTGGTAACCCGAAAACAAAGTGCGGTCCTATAAATAGGACGCTCCGAAACGGGAAATTCAGCCCCACACTATGAATGTTCGGCAAATATTACTTAAACTTCAGCCACGGACAGCGACTGTTTTGGCCCCATGGACCGGCTGTTTTGCTTGGGTCCCAAAAGAGACAACTCTGACTTCCGACCGAAAATCCTCTACTTCAGGTTGAATTGATCATTTCCTTACCAGTTTTTGCGAAGCCAGAGGGGGCACTGGTGGGCAGTTACCAACCCCTTAGACTCCAGCTCAGACTGAGTGGGGCAGCTGCCCATCCCCCCAGATATCACCGAAAAGTTAGACTTTGGCAGGGTCGCTACAATCTGTTTCGTCAAAACGTTCTCAGAATCAGATCCTGGCCCAGCAGTGAATCATTTTCTCGCGAAAACACAAATATCGAGCCTTTTTTGAAAACACAATATCGCAGGGTGCCCAAAGCTGGAGACAGTTTTCGCTGATTTTTGCAAACCCAATTTTAGCTGGTTCGGCTCAATAAAAAACTATTTTCCTGATTTGTATTGCAAAAAAACGCGGTTTTCCGGATCTGGCACACTGAAAAATACGTAAGTTCCTTAGATTTCACTCTGAAAAACCAATTTTGCGGATTTTTATCTCTAAAACCCAATTTCGCACGTTATAAAAAGCCAATTTATCGTTTTTCGCTCACTAAAAAACCTATTCGATTAAACTATTCGTCTCGACGATAGAAGCGTACAGCTTATGGGGCTAAATTACCGCAGTTTACCGTCTCAGGGGACCAAATTTAAAAGTGACACTTAGTGGAGGGAAAAGTTATTAGTTTTTGGACAGAAAATCAGGAATAGAAGGCTATCAACGACAGGCTTCCAGCAAAGATTCCGTTTTTGACTGTTAGTAACATTTTCCGTGCAAATGCAGTTTCTGGTGACAGATTCCTAGCTCGACAGCATCCTCGAATATGTAACTCTGCAATAAGGCAATGGCGCATCTGGCATTTACACCAGTGAAGCTGACCACCCCAATATCTAGGGTTGGCTACGCTCTTGCACTGAGCTACTGACGATGTTGTAATACGTTGAAACACGGTCTTGGGCTAAGTAAAAAAAGTTATGGATAGAAAAATCTTTCGAATTATAAGAAGAGTTTAGGCTGAAGGTATTGGACTGGGCGAATAGTGTTTACTTAGGCTAATTTTATCTGCTTGAAATGACCTGCGATATGTGCATGATGCACAAACCCCAGGGGTCGTCCCGCGGTCTCATGTACTCGCCTAGGGGCCGTGCGAGGGTTACAAACGCTGCAGTACGAAGGGGTGTATGGAATAACACGGGTGATATCCACGTGACAACCATTTTAATTGTGATAGGATAACGTCATGTTAAAATTATAGCACCCCTTCGTACTTACCCCCCTAAGTACAACTGTCAGCAGTGTACACTCACAATTGTATCATCATCATTATTATTATATTATCATTTCAACGCTTACAGGGCAAAGCCCTATGAAGCGTAATGAAAAAGTGACTGCCAAAATAACAAAAGAGACAAAACAACAAAGTAAAAAAAAGAGACGTTCCTGTACCACTCAAGTGTGTGGTTTGCTCATCCATCACAAAGTCGACGATTCAACAATAGACCTTTTCGGGCGACTCTACAAATCTACAAAAGCGGAAAATTGTGAATCTTTTAAACCAATTGAACACAGATTGCTATGCACACAACCTGCAACTTTGTACCTTTTGAAAGCTCGCCCGAAAAGACCTAATTTACAAATGGATAGACCATCAAATGCGTGACACATTGGTCTTGAAGGGCGTGGTATAACCTACAAAGTGACATATTGACATAGAAACTGACTGTTCTTCGTTATTAACAATCGTCGCACAGATTCAAGGTCTAAAAAGGTCCCAATGAAGATTACCCTTTTTTCCCCTTCCACCATAACCAACTACCCGGCTATAGTTACGTTCTGCATGATTAATAAGTTTGTTTTCTTATTTAAAAAAAAAACACGCTGGGAAGTCCAAGTAGTAAAATCTTACCAAAGGTTTGTAGACCCCTCATCCACCAACCTAACCAGCCATTAAACCCATTGTTTAATGGTTCACCTGGTAGCGGTGTAGCACGATGGTTGAAGAAAAAAAGACAAGCGTTCCTCTTTAACGCTTCCTTTTCTTCATCCACCCATATCCAACATCAAGATCCGTACTTGGGATCTTCAGTGAACTCGTTTCGCATTTACTTCCCCCCTCCCTTCATCTTTCATTCCTCTTCCTCTCAACTGTTGGAAGAAACTGCTTTTCTGGAATCTCAATTAAAAATAATTGAGCTGAGAAGGCACCTATGCCGGTGTTCGGAGACTTTTTCTTTTACAGACGCTAGACGATGATGCTTTTTCATAAAGAACTACAGAAATATCTTTCCACTAATATCTCAGACATAAAGAATTTTAGGATAATTAACGTTAAAGTCCACATAATTAAAGGTTTTTCATTTCCGTAAATCAGACCAGGCCAAATGTAGGATGACCGTGTCCGTTTTCAAACATAAAGAGACCAATTTCAGGAGGGAGGGGGGAGAAAAATAACAGCAACAGGCATTTGCTTTACAGTTTTCCTCGTCGCCCAACCAAATGACCAATTTTATTAGTTTCCGGTCTCAAACTTCAGGGATTAAGGAGGAAGTGAGGGAAGAACTTTGAAATGAACAAATAAAAAGAAAAAAAGGTAAAAAGAAGAAGAAAGATTAGGAGGGTGGAATAATATTACAGGGCCTTAACTAACTGTTCAGATAACTGTATGCGTCATTTTTGGAACGAGTTTTAAACCACTCCCCCTTGGACTTTTACTCGCCTTATTGGTTTTCGTACAATGGTATGTGGGTCATTCCCCACTGCCCGACACACTTGTTTCTTTCGAGGAAGGGACCTTACAAATTAATGCCGTAATTTTTTAACCCCGGCGCAGGGGGTACAGAGACAAAAGACACGAGCTGCATAGACGATAAGTACGCGATTGATGGGTTTACCGGGGGGAGGGAGGTGCCGGATTTAAATAAAATTTAGATCGAGGCGTCGTTTTTTTTAGTTTTGTTAATGACCCTGATAGTGGTGGAAATGCGAAGAATGTTGAAAAGAGCAAAAAAAACAAACAAAAAAGGCGTTTAAACGTGATGGAAAGGGGACAACAAAAAAATCATGCCCTTGACGGAGTTTCAAGTTGACGAGAGGGACGAAGAAAAACCCTTTTATCATCAAGGCGCTCCTTCATCTTCGCCACGCTACATAGCCGCCTTGAGGAAATAAAGCCCAGGCCTCGGGAAGTACATTCCATCCCGACACCTGGGGCAAAAAGAGCTCATTCTTGTTTCAAGAAAGTGTACATTTTTATGAAGATTATCTAGGAGACCTGGGGAAAACGATTTTCTTAAAGTTTTATCTAAAAAAAAAAGAAGAGAATAGCTCCCGTGCTATGTACCAATAATGACACCTACTGTCCAGTTTCACCCATTGTGTAGTTGTAAAAAGAGGGCTGAAAATTCTATTCAAACGATATAAAGCCGACCAGGGAGAACAAAGGACGCCCGAAGAAAGTCCCCTCCCCAACCATCGTCTATTTTAGTTTTCAATTTTCACAGTCTTGGTCATACGATTTTATCGCGTACAATAGAGAAGGTTCCCCAACTTGAAGAGTCACGCGGTCAAGTTCAAGACCTTTGACGGTAGAAAGAGAGAGGTAAACAGGTCGACCTAAAAAAACCATCGGGCAACATATCAATTGGATGGAATGCCTTTACTAACGAGAGAAGTACACACCATTCGTAATAACTAACAGAAATGAAACCTAATAAAATGGGAGAAATATACACTAAGGGTAGCCCCTTGTCATCAGGGGTTCTTGGAAGGAAATTCTAGGAATTCCCAAAACTGGAGCGATGGAATCAGGGATTTTCCGCCCCTTCCCTTTTTTTTACCCCGTCCAACACAATCACAAAATTACACCAATAGCACCCCACTAAATAAATAAATAACCACTAGGGACTTGAAGCTCAGTGGTAAAATGCTGACCGGCGGCTGGGCGTCTTAATTACAACGGACTTGGCATTAGTTTACGCTCCAATTACCAAAGTAACGTTTAAAAAAAATCACGTGGCTAAAAACGTTAGGTTTTTTCGTCAACCCCACCCTCTCGTCGACAAACTCAAACGTTTTCTTTCGCTAACTATCAAGTCGCAAAACCGAGAAAACAGTGACCGCTGCTCATTTTCTCATCACAGGGGGGGTTCTCCACGGCCTTAATTTCTAGGGGAATAGCCGCTAAAAAAAAAAAAAAAAGTTTAAGGGGCAACAATCCCCGTTAGGTTTTTTCTTGGCGAGTGATGATGATAGAGGGGGAGGGGGGAGGTTGTTATCCAAACTGCAGGGGGTGAACAAAACGACACAAAATTAAGAAAGAGCAATTGAAAAACCTGCCGGTGAGAGGGGGGGGGGAGGATTTCTGGTGTGCGAGTTCTTTTTGCAAACAAAAAAATTACCCCTTTCTGTTAAATGAGGTGAATTTTCTGGGAAAAAATAACTCTGAGCCCTAAGCTGATGTACAAAACCGCTACCGTAAGAATCCAAGACGATTCCAATATCAATTCAAATTCATAAAATTTAATTAACACGGGACGGACAGTTGAAAAAACGATCAATAACAAAAAACTAAACATACCTTGAAGTTCCGTAACCCAAATTTTGACGATACCTCGGTCTTCCAAGTAAAAAAAATGTAGCAAAAAATTCAACCGGCGAGCGGAAGAGAAACGGATTGATAGTGTCCGGAGGGGGGCGGTTTCGAATGCGTGATTTTATTTGATTTTTTGTTCCTTTTCCTGCGTATACTACGTCCTTGGGGCACTGCTCGACGAGGAGTGAAGACGACAGAAAAAGGCCCTCTTACACCAAGAAGAAGTAAAACGGGGGAGAAGACTACGAGAAGAGAGCTTAGCGGGCGGCTGTTGAACTCGGGGGCACCTCTGCTCCACCGTTCACGACAGTCGATTGGAGGTGGACAAGGAATGGTGGTAGGAGGGGGGATTCCCCCTTCTGGTACGATCGGCGAAGTCGAGTGTCGAGTGATCTCGCTGGAAAAAGGAAATGAGACAGAGTGAGAGAGGGTGATGCGAAGAACGAGAGAGAATGAGCGGAAAAAACTGCCCTCAAAGACGCGGAAAATAATTTTTTTTTCTTAGCAAAAAAGAAGCAAATATCCCGAATTCCTCGAAGGGGTCTGATCCAAAGCGTAAAGGCCCGTTCACAAGCTCTATGTTTGCGTTGTGTGGAGTCTACGCTACCAATCAAATTTATTCCCTCGAAAAATGAAGCATTTTGATAGGCTGCATACAAACCGCACAACGAAAACATAGAGCTTGTGAACGGGCCTTAAAACTTTCTTTTTTTCATTCCCACAAGATTTGTCATCACGTAAAGCCTACGTATGGACTTGGACTACTTAACAGGGTGGGGGTCGGTGATTTGCACTTCGGAAACTTTCTCCCCCGGTGAATACGCCGGCAAATCTCCATGACTAACCCTTTTTCTCTAACCCGCCGAGTCTTCCAGATGTGAGACTTACCTGGCCTATGCCCCCCCCCCTTCAACGGCCCACACATTCCTAGCGGGCCTCATCGCCACTAACGAAGTACATCGCAACCAACACAAGAAGCCATTCGATTTGACATCCCAAATTTGTTGTTGTATGGTTTGCCATACAGAAATCATCAATCGTTCTGCAGACTGGTGAGCGGGGAGGAACTGCAATTCACTCACACGTCATCGTGTCATCAACCGGAAGAGCAATAAAAGAACAATTGCGTCCCCGCCCAGAATTTAGCAGCGAGCCGACAACCTTTCCTCAAAACAGCACTATCTCAACAACCTGTCCCGTGACAGGTAGCACTTGGCTTCACACGGGCAAGTCCCAGTGATTTACGTTCAACAGACCGCGCATCGACCCAAACAAGACTGCTCAGGATGTGGCGTTTGATCCCAAAAGAGACACCTACTGGTATTCGAACGACCTCAAACGAGATAACTACCAATGAATGTTTCTGTATAATCGTACTCCTTTATTGAACTGTCGTACTGTGAGTAAACCAGAACAAATAGCACAAAGCATTACACAAAACTGGAGAACACTAAAACTGATACATCAAACACGTTATTTTCAACGTAAAAAGAGCGAAACGTAATAATGTAAATCGAGAAAAAAGTAAGAAATTGCGAGAACTCGGTCACTACGTACTAACAACTAACTTCAAATGATTTTTAATTTTCCCTGTTTACCAGAGAAAGGTCGAGCTAACTCTAGGAAACACAAAGCCTGAGTTTTATTAAAACACTTAAAATAATAATAAAAGTAGAATAAATTTTAGTTGCTTGCTGTCAAACTATCGATTTGTTCACTTGTAGAAGGACGATGACGAATTATTATACCCACCGGAGCCGCCCCACGACGATCGAGGCTCACCAGAATTGTTTCCAAAGCCTCTACCGCCAGAAGAGCCACCACCGCCGGACGCCCAAGAGCTACGACCACCTCCGAACCTATTGTCGTCGTTACCGCCACCCCCAAAGCCACCTGAACCGCCGCCTCCCCCTCCTCCGTATCTGTCGACACTGATGCTTCCACCGGATCCACCGAATCTGTCCGAACCACCGGAACGGTTGGCTCCACCGCCACTGAACCTATCGCTCGTACTTCCGAACCGGTCGTTGGATCCTCCACCGAATCTATCGCCACCACCGGAGCTACCGAATCTGTCACTCGAGCTTCCATATCTATCGCCGGCGCCTCCAGATCCGCCTACATTTCTGCCCAAACCACTCGGTCTCGAATCCCTGTCCCTCGCAATAGACGCCCCCCAGTTACTCGTTGGTGTCGTGTAAGCGGGTCGCTGTGCCGCTAAGCTACCGAAACTTGACCTCGGGTCAGAGGCAAAGCCACCGCCACCACCACCTCCACGAGGAGGCCGCGCCGGCTCCTCGTCTTTCACGCGAACGTCACGCGTGTACGCGGCCGTCGGCTCGTCACGCGATCCCCAAACTGACGATGCCGGCTCGACGCCGTAGCGACCACCACCACCACCACCAATCCCTGACCCGCCGCCGCCGGTGGTCGGGTTTGAGTCCCAGCCTTTAGACGGCGATACGTCAGCATCCCAAGAGTCGCGAGTTTCCCTAACGACACGATCAGAAGTTGATGGCCTCGATCCAGTTCCCCCAGAACGTCTCCCGCTGAATGAGTCGGCAGGGCCGCTGGAAGGGCCGTCGTCGTAATAGCTGCGACCTCCGCCTGAGCCGCCTCCTCCATAGAAGGGTCTTTTGGTCTCCCGTTCTGGTTCGTCCTTAGCCCAAGCTCTCCTGACACAAAAACGAAACATTGCGGTTTTAGACTAACCCCTGCCACTTTGGCGGTCATCAACTATTCCCAAATCTTGGGTACTAACGCCCGTCCCCAAGCTTCAAAAAACCAATTACATGTTACATTCAACACGAAATCGGGGCCATGAGGCCGAAACGAGGGAACGGTTGTCACGCCTGCTAACTTTGTGCTTTTATAGCATCAAAATCAGCAGGTCCTAAACCTAAACACTTCCAACAAAGAACCACAGGAATTCGCCAAATGTATAACACTTGGGACAATGTGGGTGAATTCATGACCACGAGGTATGCGAAAAAAGTCAATTTGTTCAAGTTAAGAATAGTGGACTTGTATAAGCCACGAGCCCTGAAAAAAGAAGCTTATGTGGGTCTAGGCTTTAGAAAAGCGCAATTCTTCAAAGTTCAGTTCCCTGTTAAGGAAAAGGGCCTCACGGTTGGTTGGTCACGTGGACGATAAGCCAGGCTCATATACATGGACAGAGAAGAAAAAGGTGGATTCTCCTTAACTTGAACAAAGCATACGTGAACGACTACAATGACGAGAGAAATCATAAAAAAGTACGAAAATCACTTACTTGGTAGCCATAAGTGGAGGAGGACTGTCACGTCGAGAGCGACTCAAAGACGGGGCAGGCGGTGCAACGGGTTCGGGAAAACTGGCTTGAGTCGACGAGGCCGCCAATGACGGAGGAGCGACGGCCGGTGAAGGTGATGGAACCGTCGACATTTTCTCGATATTGGTTCGAAGCATTTTGTTGAACTCCAATTGGGACTGCATGAACACGCTGAGAGTGTTCAACGCCGAGGTGATATTTGGGTCGGGAGCCGGAGGGCCGCCACCAGCAGACGAGGGCCGACCGCCACCACCACCGCCACCGCCCATCGATCTTGGTTCCACCATTTCGGGGGGTGGAGGGCCGTATGAAGACGGCGGTGGTCCAACGCGCTCGAATCTGTCGCTTGGATAGGGTGGTGGACCGCGGTTGTCCATCCACGGGTCATGGTCCACCATTCGAGGGGGACCACCGTAGGGAGGCCTACGAAAAAAAAAAAATAAAATAAAATAAAAAATGTAATTGTCACCAAAGTTCAGCAACAAATCAAGTCCTCAGCTTACCTGTCATCCATATATCTGTCTCGTCCAAAGTTTCCACCACGAGGAGGACCCTCCATGGGTGGTCGCCTGCAATCACATCATATTATGAGTAATAATAACTTAAGGGGGGGTTGCACGGTGATTCCTCGACTCCCCTCCAATAAACCCTCGTCTACTACTCGGCATACATTTTCTCGCCTTATTTCTGCACCAATCCTGGTTTTTTAAGGACTCGTTTTAATCTTCTGGAAATTCGGAATTTGCAGAAGTTTTTCTTTCTTCAAATTTCATCCCAGAAGTTATTTTAAATTCGCCTTGAACTTTTACCTTGTAATTTCACGTTTTTTTTCGACGTTTTTGAAAAGGAAAACTACTGCATATGCGGAATTTCCTGAAGATTAAAACGAGTCCTTAAAAACCAGGATTGGTGCAGAAATAGGGCGAGAAAATGTATGCCGAGCAGTAAGCGAGGGGCGATTGGAGGCGGGTCGAGAAATCATCACAGCAGTTCCCCTTAATTATTAACAAACAAAAATATAAACGTACCCAATGGGCCCAAAGTCACGTCGAGGAAATTTGTTCTGAGGACCTTGATCCATGACAAGAGGGCGCGGGGGACCGCTGGGTGCAGGCCGTTTTCCTTTGAGTGGTGATGATGCGACGGCCATGCCAGGGGTGACGCCGGGGATTTTTTTAAGAGGAGGCGCACCTGTTGCCTGTAACCACCATGAATTTTAAGAAATATTCGGACAAGATGAGATTTTTTTTCAGTTGAGGTTTTTTATTTACTTGTTGAAACACGGCGACAAATGAAAACAATTCTCCCCCCGGTTGGCAGTCCAGCGTAATGACCCGCGTGAGCCTCAAATAAGGATAGGCCAATTTGATGTACTTGCCGAGAGAGCCGAAAACATTGCTTTTCGGGAAAACCATCACAACTTGCTTGCAGCCCAATTCGACTAATCTCGCGAATATACCAAGATCTAAACATAAATTGACAAACATGAGCGGAATTCAAGTATGACGAACGAAAGAATCAACTTACTCATATCACCCCACGTGATGAGAGTCCCCGGAATACCCTTGGCCGTGAAAAGTTTGTTCGCTTCTTTCACTTGCCCGTGATTATTTTGAGCGAAACAGATAGTCACACTATTAGACATTCGAACTCCGGATTTTACCCACCACTGCGGGCGGAAAGTTCCTTCGGCGCACTTCCAACGATGAAAAACCATCAACTGTTTGCATTTCTACATGAATATAAAAAAGGAGCAAATTAGAAATATGAACAAAATATGAGCCCCTCCCCCCAATCCAAAAGTTATCTCAAGAGAGACAATTAGCCCCCCCGTTTCCGCAGCTATGAAAGAAACGGGTTGTTTTCTGCTACGCATCTGGGCATTCAACAAGTTTCAACCCGCGTTAGCATTTTTTTCGTACAAATTTTTGCATGCTCTGACAGTAGAGAATGCCTAACAATGGGGCCCCCAGGGATTTTCTTCAGTGCTCGGCACTTAGTTGATGGAATGAGCTCAAGGACTAGAGATCCAGTGTCCGGCGGACACTTTCAAACTAGCGACTCCTTGTAGCCTCACGGATCTAACACCTCAAATTACTTTTTGAATGCCCACGTCATTTTTCTTTTTTTACAAAAAAAAAACGTAGTTTCTTATCGGTACTTTAAAATTCCAAGTAAGATATTTATCATGATGTTCTTCATGATGGTTCAACAAACCTTAGCGAAATATAACATGAGATAGCGATAATCTGTACAGAGCGCCAAGTTTTCAGGAGGATGCTTGGCAAAGTTAACAACATCCTCGACAGCTCTCATCAGACTTTCGAAGGTCACGGTTCGTGGAACGAAATTTTTGACAGTGTTGAAGTCATACGTGTGTCCGTTGTAATCATCTTTAAGCATGCCGCGTTTAAAGATCTGATGCGTAAACGGGGCGGACTCAAAATGGTGGCTAGAATTGAAAAAAAGAAGAACGTAGATTTCACTTCAGTTAGTTTTCAAGCTGTGTTGTGCTTGTATTTTGCGAGAACGGGTCAGTTTCCCGAATCCATTCCGCGCAATACACGTTTGATATCTTCGGTTGAAGAAACCTGAACAAGAGAGAAAAAATAAAAGACCGGGGAGAAAAACTGCATTCTGAGCAGTTTTTCGGTAGGTTCCTCGTTGAATATAAAGAATGTCCCAAGAGGGTATACAACTTTTAGGTTATTCCATTTAGCTCTTTCACATTCAGTGAAACTTTACGCAAAAGTACTTAACCCCTTAAGGCTGTCTTGAATTGAAAAATGAATGGGACAAAAGCGCATAGTAAAGCTTTGCGCTTCAAGAGGCAAGAAAAGGCACATTTAAACAAAAACCCCGTGACACGTTTAAACGTCTCCTTAACTTAGAGGTTAGGTTGAATTTACTTATTTTCTTTTTACTCTTCATGCAAAAAGAAACATCCATACGAGTTCAATTCGTTAGCTGCAGCCCACAAATACACGAAACGGTGAAGTTCACGGAGACTCCCTTGCCTTTATCGGCACCAATAAGAAAGTAATTCTACCCGTATGAGCCTGCTCCCACCCTTAATCCTATTCCAAAGCGAAGATTCCCACGAAACCACTTAATACAAAATACTAAATATGACTAAGGGTTCGGAGACGGGATACTCCTACGTTGAAGAATTGAAATTTCGGTAAGCATGAGAGGCACACAACTCACAGCTCCACTTTCAAATACAAACAACGAGAGTGTGCAGGAAAGGATAGCTCATAGCCCCGTTTAGGGGTTGTGTGAAACCATTTCACGCTCCAAACGCTGGAGTGGGAGGCTTATGTTAACGAAAACAAAAGAAAAACGACGAGAACTCACCTTCCAAGAACCTTCACCCAAGAAATGTGGACGAGGACGATACCGTGGCGAAGCTTGTACTGATTGTAGTACTGTACCAAATCAGCCTTGATGTTATTCACTTGAGCCGATAGAAGTGTTCTCTCTGCCTGTGTCACTTTAAAATCGAAGGAGTCGTCATCACACGCCTTCAAGTGAATCAACTGATTCAAATTCGAAGTGTCTTCTTTGACAGGAGATTTGCTATCGTCTTTGTTTTCTTCTCCGTCATTTTCCGCAGTTTCCTCAGTAGTAGCAGCGGCCTGCTCAGCGGGTTTCGTTTCACTAGCCCCCCCAGCGGAGGTCGGAGTCGTCGCCGCCGCAGCCGCAGCATTCGCCGTCGAGTCAGTTTTCGTCGGAGAGGATGTCTTCGCCGCACCTGACAGCGGTCCACCGGGTCTATTCTTTCTCATTCGTATACGTTTGCCCTGAATGGCTTTCTTTCCAAACAGTGCAACTTCCGACACGACTGCCGCCTCTTTCGGGTCGAGTGGAACGAATCCGTAGGCAAGTTCGCTCTTTCTAACCAGTTCGACGGTTATCATCACTTCACACGCACGGTTCATGATCACCTTCAGCCCGATAACGTCACCTTCCCCAGTTGATCTGTTGTACGCTCTTAATTGCGTGGTTGTCTTCAGATAAGAGATGAATTGCTGTAAGGACCAAATAATGTTAAAATAAACACTTATTTGCTCTAATTGACTTCCAACTACAACTTAAAAGGCCTCGCCCAATCGTTCGCCCGAAAGCATTGTGTGAAGAGGCCTCCGCACACGGGGCCACTTTGAAGCCATCGAGAGGCGCTTCAGAGTTGTTGAACCAGACAACTTTGTGGCGCCACTGTTTCTATAGTTACTATAGCTATTATTATATTGGTTTAGTCAACAACCAACTGAAAAAAAGAAGCGCTACGAAGTGATCGTACTCCACTTCTCTGTGGCGCCACTAAGTGGCCTGTGTGGCGGGGGTTAAAATTGATGAAGCGCCACTCGGCGTCCTCCACTTCAAGCCACTTTTTTTGTGAAGCGCTTTCAAAGTGGCTCCGTGTGCGGAGGCCCTTAAAATGGATAAAAACTCACCTCAACGGCTTCGATTAGAGGTTTCGCAATGTGAATGCAGTACTTCAGAGGGAGAAGATACACTGTCGACAACTTTTTGTCAGTAACCACAATTCCAGAAACGATTTCATTATTCGCCGGATTAATTTCTGTTTTAAAAAATGAAACAATTAAAACGAAGTCCATTTTATGCAGTAGACAATTTTTTTTAAAACTCACCAATTCGTACATCACACTCCCTTGCGTAGTGCTGGGTTGGAACCAACGGAACGATCTTCTCAACGTTCGCGTGAGGAGGCTGATACTTCCTCTCCAGTTTTTCAACTCTCGTTTTAATTTCATCATCAAATTTATCCAAAGTTGCCTTGAGCAACTGTCTGGCCTCGTTGGATTTATTAAGAAGCTAGGGAGATAAAACCAAAATTACGATAACCTGTCACACTGTACAGAATCATTCATTTTACTTGGTCTCTGTAGCTGATATTTCGGTGTTTCATTATCAAGTCGAGAGCCTCGTCCTTGTTTGAATCATCAACGACGACGTAAGCAAAGTTGTTGGTAAGACAGGGCTGAAAAACCGCGATAAGTGACAACTTTAAAAATAAAAAGGTAGTTTAAAAAAACGCACCTTGGCCTGAATTTTGTACGTCAAAACTGGAGTAGGCTCAGCGAGGGCGGCGAGAATTTTCTTCTTGTCCTCCTGAGTTTTAGCTCTGATGTACACGTAGTTGTTCTTGCCTTCAGGCGAATAAACACTGGGCAAATCGACTTTGATGGTATCAGTGAACAGTTTTCGTAGTTCTTCTTTAACTTTTTCCTTGTTCTAATGAAAATTGCGACATTTATTAACAATGACTAACATCGAAGATAAAGTGCTGCGCTAACCTTCACAAACTCCTTGTCGAATCCTTTGAGAACCAAGTTCAAGTTATGAGGATGATCCTCCAATTTGATGTCAGTGAACGAATCGTCGTCTAAATCGAATTGTGACGTCTCCTGTTCATCGTTGTCGCCCATATAATCGTCGATGTTGATTTTAATTGTCGAACCGTTGAGAATCGTCGCCGTCTCTTCACCGTTGCCAGCGTCATTTTGTCCGGAGTTAAGGTTATCTGCCGATCCTTTTTTAATGGCGTCGATAGTTTTTTGAGGATCGACGACCTCTTTCGTTTGAGACGTGGTTACAGTAGCACCGCTCATTTTGGCCTATCGGTCAGTGACAACTGAGAAAATGTAAGATTTATTAGACCTTGGAAACCCGCCGGAGATACTCCAAAAATTTACGAGTAACTAATTAATAATTCATAATCGTGACATTATGCCATCTGAGCCGGCGGCCACTGGCCAGGTTCAGACGTTCATCTCCCACCCATGACCCTCCGTCGAGAATACTCGACCGTTTAGACCCCATTGATCGAGTTTTGCTTCACTCAGCAGGTACGTAAGCAAAAAACGGTTATACCTATTAGGCCGACAATGATCATATTCATCGGTTGGTGAAGTCTCACGCTAATCTCGTGAAATCTGACGTCGAAAGTAACTAATGATCTCTATTGGGATGAGTTATCTGTTATATGCAGCAAACAGATAAATGTTCGGTACCCCCGGGCCTTAATAGGCCTTCTTCCAACCATACATGATGGGGTGGGGAGGGTTGCTTACACATACAAATAAGGCACGCTTCGCCACTGACTAAACGAAAAGAGAAGGAGAAAGAAAGGTGTGAAATTGGTCACAATTTTATCAGGGGACGGCGCACCCCCTCCAGCTCGCTATGAGCAATCCAGGTTTATACATCATTGGGCTGAACACGGCACTTCAGTAAAAAATAGGCAGTTGATCCGGCTTAAAGGCCCGTTCACAAGCTCTATGTTTTCGTTGTGTGGTGTCTACGCAACCTATCAAAATGCTTCATTTTTCGGGGGAATAAATTTGTTTGGTTGCATAGACTACACGACGCAAACATAGAGCTTGTGAACGGGCCTTTAGCCCCGTTCACAAGCTCTATGTACGCGTTCTGTGGAGCCCATGCAACCAAACAAAATTCCCTCGAAAAGTGAAGCATTTTGATAGGGTGCCTCCACAGGCGCATACATATGGCTTGTGAACGGGGCTTTACGCATGTGTTGGACCCCAAAATCAATTTGCTGGAGCATTTTGGGTTTACTTATGCAACCTTGGCTACGCATGAGTCCATATTGGCCGAATACCTTCCAAAATTAAACAATATGCCTATTACTGCCTAGAAACCGACAACGTGGAAATCAAAACGCATTGGAAGGTATTAAGGTCCGTTCACAAGCTCTGTTTATACGTTGTGTGGAGTCTGTGCAACCAAACAAATGTATTTTCTCGAAAAATGATGCATTTTGATAGGTTAAATAGACTCCACAGACGCATTGCACAGAGCTTGTGAACTGGCCTTTCATCAAAAATATGGGCAAACGTCCAAAGCTTGGGCCATTTTTTGTGGTTTTGATTTTTTTTTAAAGCTGGTACTTTGGGGGGGGGGAGCCTATTTATTATTATTATTATTTTTTTTTTTTTTAAGCGCATCAACTACTAAGGTTATTAGCCCTGTTTTCCTAAGGTAAGTATATTATTTCAATTATTTAATTTATTAGCCTTGCTAGATCTATTTAAATTATCTATTTATTATGTATATTCTATTTATTCCTTATATTTTTATTTTATTTTATTTCATTTTATTTTTTTTTATTTATTTATTTTTTTTTATCACAGATGTTCGGAAGTTACTCTACAATTTTTCGACTAGAAAGCTATCACAGGTAAATATCACAAAATGTTAAATATCACGGTTTTTTCTATCACAATCTCCCCCTCATGTTTGCTCTTAGTTTTAAATCATTTTTAGTATGTCTACTTTCCTTAAAAATCCTAGTATTTTTTGATGATTATCTGTCTTACTTAATAATTCTTTATAGGTAGGCACCGGGTCCCCGAAGCAGAGTCTTCTCTGTTCTTGGTAGTAGTACACTCTATAACAATGTGTTGTAGCGTGAGAGTGCAGCAACAATGCTGACAACTGGGTCGTCTACGGTCAGTCAGGTGATAGTCATGCGTTAGCCTGCTATGTCCAGTTTGGAGCCGAGCTATTTTGATGGACTCGTTCCGGTCCAGGTGATCTGTGGTCTGCTTTACTCTCACGTTTGGTATTATTTCTCGCAGTTGTGAATTTGTACTGCTCCATTGCTCTTGCCAACGCTCCCAAACAATATTCTAAACCCACCAATTCCCGTCATCTAACCTAACTTTCAAAACCCTTTCATCATTTCTTGTTTCTGCCTCCTCACCAGCAAGACGATCGGCTTGTTCGTTCCCATATATGCCGACGTGGCTCGGGGCCCACATAAACCTTACATTTTTACCCTGGTCATTTAGATATTTCAATTTATGAAATATTTTGATGACCAGGGGGACTATTCTCTAACAACAAGCAATATTTTTTTCAACGGCCATGTGTCTATTTCATTCATTTGTTTGAAGAAAATTAATGAAACAAACATATGACTTCGAAAAAGCTATTCCTTCGGAGTTAGAGAATAGGCCCCCAGGTCGTCCGATGTAAATTTGTTCTTCAAAGCCTCTAGAGAGCTGAGCGAATCACTTATAATTAAAAATTTATTGAAAGGTTTATTAATGCAGAAATTTAGAGCGTGGTGTATTCCGTATAGCTCAGCTGTATAAATGATGAATAGAGGGGTAGAGCACTGGAGTAATGAACCTGTGTCGATATATAGCAGGCAAAGCCCACACCGTTGTCTTTTTTCGAACCATCTGTATAGATGCATACGTAATCCTGGTACTTTCCCATTGTATTTTTAAACAGTGATACGCTGGCACTCGGGGGAAGCAATTATTATTATTATTATTATTGTTATTATTATTATTATTAAACGGGGAGGGAAGCCCAGAAGAATCTATCTCCTACCAAACTCGACCTATAAGAACTAAAGTGGTGTCCCCTCAGGTTGCCCTGCCAAGAAGGACGCTTGTTTTCAAAGCGCCCTCCACCAACACTCCTTAACGTAGTTGAGGATATTCCCCGTAGGCATCCTGGAGATGTCTTCATTTCCAAGATGGTGAAAGCAGTATGTGCTCTGCTGTTTCCACGGCCAAGTCACACAAAATCTACAAATGTCCGTGTCAGACTGCTCCATTAGTCTGAGTGTATATCGAAGGGCACAATGTCCCGGGAGGAGCCTATTGTTAAGGGTTTAAACATTCAGCCCAACGCGGCTCTGACTCTCATCAGCAATTGAGTACGGAGCTGGTGGACCTCTACCCTCAGCCCCACCGAAGACAGAAATACACACATCGGCACAATTTTCTACTCCCAACATCATTGAGTTTATTTTGAAATTTTTTGCAGTAGGAGCTTATCTTGGTTTGACGATTTTAAGATCACAGTATTTCGTAGCCAGAGCTCACGTTTTTCTCTCTTTTTTGTTTCACCAAAAAAGTTACAAGCACAAAAATACTCAACTGCAAAGTGCTCCGAACGCAAAAAACTTCAGGGTTGTTGAAAATTTCCCTCACTGACAATTTACCGACACAAAAAAATTGTAAACCTGTCGATACGCGTTCGAAAAATGGCCAATCTGACCATTTACGCCTGAAATGGATAAAACTGAAAATTTGCGCCCCAGAATTCGCTTATCTGGCAATTTACACTTCAAAAATGGCAATCTTACCACTCATATCCAATAATGGCAAAACAGGCCAAGTGACTCTTTGCGCCTCAAAATGGCGAAACAGACGATTCACGCCTTGAAAGTGGCTCAACTGGTAATACACGCTCAACAAAAGTCCAAAACGACCATTCATAAGGCCTAACTAGCAATAGACGCCATAAAAATTGTCATTCTGGCCATCTACGCTCTAATAATAGCCAAACTCCCTAATTTTTCCATTCAAAAGGTCATTCAAAATGAATTAGGAGGGGTCTATAAACAGACGAACCCAACGGCGCCAAAGTTGTATTGCCTGCCCAAAATCCACAAACCTCCCAAAGACGGATTTCCTGTTATGAGACCAATCGCGTCGTTCAATTCTGCCCCAAGCGAGAAGGTAGGAAAAATGGTGAATAAAGTTTTCAAAGAACTGACAGGCTTTTCGCCCGAGTACTCAGTTAAGAATAGTTTGGAATTCGCTAATAGAATTAAAAGAATAAGTTTAAATGAAGATAGCCTCCTATGCTCCTTTGATGTCGTTAATTTATTTCCGTCCATTCCACCCAAGGTCGCGTTGAGAGTTGCAGAGGACTGTATAGATAAAAAGTGTAAGAACCCCCTCTTAGGCGAGGAACTTAAAAAACTGTGGGAACTATGTTTGGACCAGAGCTACGTACAGTTCAACAATAGATTCTACAGACAATCGACAGGACTAGCAACGGGTTCAGCGGTGTCCCCGTTGAGCGCAGAGCTTGTGATGGATTGGTTTGAGAGGTCCTTCGTAGTGACGGAAACGAACCCTTTTCGAGTCCACATAAAGTTTTGGTGTCGTTACGTGGATGACGTCTGCGTAGTTTGGGAGGGCTCAGGAGAAATGTTGGAGGATTTCCGGGAATACTTGAGCACTCGAGTAAAGTACCTCAAGTTTACACTAGAAAAGGAGCTGGAAGGGAAGTTGAATTTTTTAGACCTCACTCTCTCTCGTAGGGATACACAAGTAGAATTTAGTGTTTATAGGAAGCCGTCTGCGAAGGCTATTATTATACCTAGTGATTCATCACACCATCCCAGACATAAATTAGCGGCTCTGAATTCCTTTGTGTTCAGGCTAAATGCGTTGCCACTGAATGAAGTTAATTACCACAAGGAATTACAAACGATATGTAATATAGCTGTAAGAAATGGTTTCAGTCATAGACTTGTGCATAGTTTAATTGCTAGGAGAAAAAAGAAAAACATGTTGAAGCGCCTATATCCGGTGCAGGACAGGGGTGGTGCTGGTGGTGGGGCGGAGGTGGATTTCGATGCCTTTCGTGGGACAGACTTCCTTGAAACTGGAGAGAATCCTGAGAAGAGGAAACTACCAAGTAGCCTACAAATCAGCCACCACGCTGAGGAGCATCTTGTCCAAACCGAAAGATCGTAGAGAATTGTTGGACCAGAGTGGAATCTACAAGCTGAGATGTGGATCCTGTGACTCTGCAACATACGTAGGCCGTACCTCAAGGAGATTCAGGGTACGGTTTCAAGAGCACTTGAGAAGGAGGGATTCAAGGTTCTACCAGCACATCAGCCAATGTGGCAGTGGTTCAACCCATGAGGCCGAAGTGATCATGGCGGTGGAAAAGCCTTCCATCCTGAACGCCATAGAGGGCTTCTCGATCCACGAGGAGCTCGCAAGGAACCCGAGCTGCTTAAATGGCCGGGAGGAGGTAGGCTCTACTCCCCTCCTATCGGTGCTCCCCTCTCTTCCCCCGCCGCATTAATTTATAAAACGCGATCTTATAATATTATGTTTGAAGCCATTTCACTTTCGACCCGTGTATGACGAGGTGTGATCCACCGTTTACTTTGTATGACAGGTAAATAAGTATACCTAACTGTGATTTTATCTGTGATTAAATATGGGGGGGGGGGTTATTTTTATTTGTTGATTTATTTATTTGTTGGTTAGTGTTGATAGTCTGTTCTGTTCATGTTGTAGTACTGGGGCACTGATGATGAAAACATAGTTTTCGAAAACCGGTTCTGCCGTTTGTTAAAAAATAAAGTGGAGAGACAAAAAACTGATCTGAATTATTGATTCAACTCCACAACATCGCCATCACTGCAATATTATAAACTAGCTATTCTCGTCTAAAAAATTCCAATTGAGAGTTTTTGTAAGTTGCTCCACCCACGCTACTTGCATTTCTACCAACCAAATGTAAACTGAAATCTGAAAATGAAAGCATACGAAATGATAACTTCAGCGTTTAGGTTGGTCGTCCACTGCAGGCTTAGCAGCAGTGATTTCAATTTATGTCTTTCTGTATGTACGCTCGTTGTCACGCCGCTCGAAAACGCTTCCAGTGGACGACCGGCCTTAACGAACTGTTTGCAAAAACTCCATGCTCCATAACGGCTAGACGATCGAATCGCGCTTTGAAAATGCCTGAAATAACTATTCCTGCCCTGACAGCAGAACTGATGATTTTCACGCCTTGAAAATGGCTGAACAGGCAATAAACGCTCTAGAGATTGATTCGGTCCACTAAGATAACTACGAAAAATAAGGAAACTGGGAAGTTTTTCCGCTGAATTAGATTTTTTTCTTCCCCATGGCGAAGAGGTGAAAATCGCGTCGGAAATGTGAACCACCAGTTTCTTTTGTAAATTGGCTCCTCTCACGAAAGTAGACCCATTTTAACGGAAATGTTGTGCTCTTTCCAATGAGTCAATTAGTTTTAGGCTAGTACCATTTTATAAGCGTATAGCAAGGATTTAAGAGGGAAAAAAGGGAATTCATGAAAACATCATAAAATGTGTGATATTTCGGAAACAAAGCAGAACTTCCAAAAACTCCAAATAGTCATTTCGATGGCAAATGATGTGCCCCATAACTGGTTTTTCTTCTGTACACCGAATTCATGAACACCCTGTATTTTTAGCCGTCGATAATGTCGCACAACCATAAAACACGACAGGAAACTCGAGATGTGTAGAAGAGTACGAATATCCGCTATTTGGCGAGTAGAGAGTAACCATAACCATACACACTACAGAGTTCGGCGAGTAGCGTCTAGGTGTGTATCCGGCTTAAGGATAATCACCACCATCTATTCAGAATACCGAAAAGCCCCAAAATAATCCAGAATACCCCAACAAAAATGATGAAACATTGATGAATTGATAGATTTCGTAATGTAACGCACGCCAGGTGCATTACGTAGTACACTCGAAACAATGCTCCACTGTTTCGCCGCAATGCAAAGCGGCAAACCTGTCACTTGTTTACCTGGTCCAAGAAACCGATCCAAAGAATATTTGAACAATATTGAATTGATTCATTTCTATATATCTAGGAGGAGGAACCATATCGCCGCTACGTCGACGAAAAATGACCCATTTTGGGCAGAGGGGCCTACCGCTCAGGTCCTAACCTTAACAAAGACATTGACCTCAGGAATTTATCGAAGGGGAGCAAACTGGAACGGGAAGCACTCAAAAAGAGAACAACAATCCGAATCGCATTAGTTAACGGAACAAAATGCTTGAAAATTTTAATTAGAGCTAAAAGGAAGAGTACAAAGAAAAAGCACTCACGAAATTGACCGGCGTCAGCCCCGTTGCACGGCGATGCGATTTCTTTTCTCTTCAATCTGACCTCCAAGGAATTGATTTTCCAACTTCAAAGTCCAACACGAATCGGAGATATTCGAGTGAATAAAATCACACTAAACTTAAATTGAAAAGGACACAATTTTAGTTAGAACGTTAAAGAACAACTTTCTAAAATCTCAAGATGGCAGCCGCACCCGCAATGAGACGAACAAGGGAATCAAGCCAACATCGACACAATCGGTGGGGATGAGTGACAGGGTTGTTCAACGCTTGTCAGCTGTTTTGTTGGCGCTTCAACGATCGAGCCGCTCTCGTGCGGTGAACTTGTATACTAAGACATGCGGCTGTAACGGTGGTTGGTCTTTTACCTTCATAAAAAAACCATGAAAATCATAAAACGGCCATGAAAACCATGCCGAACCATGTTTCGGCAGTATCGTTAAGAGAGAGAGAGAGAGAGAAAAAAGAAACTTGCCAAAGTAACACTGTTTACTCTTTTTCAAAGCTAGGAAGGGCCTAGCAAATTCTGACACAACAACGATCACACCTCTGATCACAGTTTTACTATAAAAAAAAAAATTAACTATTTCTGGCCGACGTAGGCTATTTACATGATGAATCCATGTACGTAAATGTAATAATTCATTAGTTTTTTTTTCAAACTATTGCAGTAGTCAAAATTGTGTATTTTACGCTAGTACAATGCTCATAGGAAGACACGAATTAAAAGACGTATTGATTATAAATAAACAAAAAATTTTTTATCATAAACAGATTATCACAGAATAAACAGGGAAATAAATTTATGGAAAAAGAAGACTGCTGGACACTTTCCAAGTAGATATTGCTTACCTCATTACATAAATAATAACACGTCGACGAAACGGTTTTTGATTGGACCTAAGACTGGTCTGTCATGGACCTGGACTTGAGCCAAATTTCACTAGCATTAAACGTGATGATTTCTCTTCCTTTGGTAACCGCTGACCCAATTTGTATGGGAAATAACCTCAAAAAAAGAACAAAAAAATCCCCAACTATGTCCCTTTCGCTAAGAATCTCGACCGTGATAAACCAAGGACGTTTTAATAAGTGAAAACCCCGAGCGAAACAATTTAATTGATCGCTAGCTCCAGGATGGATCGTACTGATTCCACTTAGATGGCGGTGCCAAATACACTCGTCTACCTTTGTAGAAAAAACTGACGACCCCTCGATAGCCGGTGCGAGGAACTCCGCTCTGTCATACAGAAAAATAGCAATATTACATATTTCAAATTTTTTGGTTCACATCCGGCTTGGTGGGCTAATTCTACTCGAAGGTTATCAACTAAGAATTATGGAATAAATCAGACTTACCCTAAAATCGTCCATTAACCCCAACGCTTTGGTAGTCGCTTTGTACTTATTTCTAGTCGTGTAAGGTATTCGTGCAGGACCATCGCCGACAACTGAACCGGTTTTAAGCTCTTGGTAGGTGACGATCGGGCTTTCGTAAACGTCCTTGACAAAAGCACTGTCGTAATTGTC
Source organism: Corythucha ciliata (assembly GCA_038030265.1). Taxonomy (NCBI): domain Eukaryota; kingdom Metazoa; phylum Arthropoda; class Insecta; order Hemiptera; family Tingidae; genus Corythucha; species Corythucha ciliata. Next base: position 56,344,058 of record CM075938.1, read on the forward strand.
CTGGAGGGAAGACAGTAAAAAATTTGAGACGTTTGAAAATTTCTTGAAAGGATTGTGAACGTACCTTTAGTAAATAAGAAAGATTACGTTGGTTGAAATCAACGGGTTTGTCATTTAAATGAATATACTTCAGGTGCTTCTCGTAGAACATACCACTAGAGGGGGAAAACATCGTTTAATGGACCCAGAGGCCAGCGAGATTCATTTGCAACTTACTTGCTGACACCAATTTTTCCGAATGTTCTCGTTCTTGATACTTCCGGTCGAATACAAGCGCGATCCTTCCTTTGCTCAGGCTTTCTGATCCAATCATCCCAGTAACTGTGCAAAGTAGAAATTAACGTTACCAACTGTCTTCAAGCACGTACTGGAAAATCACCTTAAAGGCCATTTAGGCGCCAATTCCATCCAAACGGACTTGGTTAACATCCACCCCAGACCGGGGAAAAAATCAGTTCTATGAAGAAGATCGGGAGCGTTGACGTCGACCAGGTCGACTTTTCCGTTGTCGTTCCATGCTGACACGCACCAGAGTGTGGGATCCTGGTGAAGAAGAGGCAGCGTGGCTTGGAAGTACGTGAAGATATCGGGCGAAACGTCGAGATCATCTGAAACAAATCGAGTTGACGCATGGGTCGATTTTTTGATTCGATAATCGGACGTACCTTCAATTATTATAGCGGTGGAAAAATTGTAGGCTAAAAAGGTTTGGTTTAAAGCCCAACCGTAGTGCCGGGCAATTTTGAAGTAGCCTCGAAATTTTTTTTCTTTGGGCGGCACGAAAATCTCATTCTGATCTGGTTGCTGCAAATATATATGTATAAAACAGTAACAATATGGAAAAGAAACGTACGAAATCAAAATTCAACCTTAATGTGATAGACTTGTCCAGTGTAATTGTCAATGGCGTCGGACGTTGCCTGATGTTGACAGTCCTGGCTGACGACGATAGGAAACCTTTCGGCACTCGGTCGGTACTTTATAAGTTGGTCGAGACACCGTGTGACGGTGACTCGCGAGCAAGCGAACACCAGAACGGCGACAACGTCTGGACTAGAGGCGGGCTTTACACATACACACAAAAACAATGATGATGTTAGATTGGTGAGGGGCGGGGAGAAACACCTCACCTGAGGTCGTCTTTTATCGTTGGAAGCGCCCTGAGGTGGTAGAGGAATTACCTTATCTTCATCGTTTGTTTTCCCTTGAACAAAAAAAAATTTATTATAATGCGGTCAAAGACACAAAACTACAACTTACTTTCCAAGGGGACGATTTTTTTAAGGTCCTCCAATAATTTCGAGCTTAACTTAAGTTCCGTCTTAATTTGAGATTCTAATTTTGCGAGATTTGGATCCGAGTCAGGAGCTACACTCTGGAAAAAAAACGCCGACATGAGCTTAGCCCCAAATAAAAATTTAATATCAATAAACCAAATTATCGTACAATGTTGAAAGACGGTCTACCGTTCAGTACCAGAAAAGTGACAACCCACGTAAAAATCGATAAGACTAGAATTCCAGCCAAATGGTTGCGACGCATTTCTCTCCCATCGCATCTGAAAATTACGGTAGAAGTCATGATGCTTATACAAGGTATAACGGCTGGTGTTAAAAACTAATCGGGCAGAACGATGATAAGACGAGCAATGTGCTTTATTACTGGCGATAAAAGAGATCAAAAAAGAGTAAAACACGCTTTTTTCAAAAAATGAATCTGGAAAATAATTTTGTTTTTTAATTAACGGCTTTTTATCTCTACCTATCCCTCAGATGAGTCATGAGCTGGCTTTTTCGGGGAAAGGTAAAGAAGGAAGGCGGCTTTTCAGAAACTATAAAAATTAAAGCACTGCACGCCATATCTCAGGTGTGGGACACTTGGATGACTTTCATGGGGAAGGTGGGAGGGTATCGAGAAGTAGGAAAATCTCAAGTGAGATGAGGCTCCATCCACCCGGTCAGGATTCGTATAAGCGTCAACAGCCCCAATGAGCGATGAGAGACCCAATCCATTGGTAGCTAGGAACCCACATTAACGTCATTAGTGACTTATGACGGGCGTTTCGGACGGTACGTCGTTTGTTGAACGAGTGCGTCGTGTCACACCTCGCCATTGCCTTATAATGTAATGGGCAATAGCTAGATTCGAACGGGGAAATTTTTTTTAGCCCGTCAGAAAATTTTGTATGAACGGCAAATTTCGCACGACAAAAAAGGGTAATCCCGCGGCAAAAAAGGTGGAAAATCCATCGTAAAAAAAAACCCGCACGACAAAAAAGTCATTCGCGCGGCAGATAAAGGTATTAGCACGTCTAATTATCACGGGTCAGGAAAGAGTAGGTAAATCAATGAAAAATAAAAAGAAGTGAGCTGAAAATTTGTGATTTAAGGCCGTGAACATTTTTTGTTTAAAGTAAGAGGTCGCCCCGCGAAAGCAGCCAAATATTTAATTCTACATTAAATTTTCGTTAAGCACTTTAGCACGCGTGGGTACTTTGTACATAGTTTTTATTACAATCCCTCTTCTTCAAATTATTTTTCGAATTTTAACATGAGATAACGGTGTTGAACTACAACAGGACAGAGGGGTTTAGATACACATGTTGCCGCCTCCGGGGATTTACTCTAAAAGTGGAAAAATGCTTTCATCAAATTAAATTTCATTCGATTCAGAATTTACCTGTTAAAAAAAATCAGGGAGAAAATCTAGCAATTCTTCGGGAACAGAGAGCTAAATTGACGTGGAATCATCATAAATTGTCGAGCGAAACAATAATATAAGGCGTTCAGGCACAAAATGTTCTGCCGTCCTTTTCATTTTTCTGACGTGCAAAGAATTAAAAGAAGGGTAACATCCTATTTTGCCGTGCAATCACCTTTTTTGTTGGTGTAGTTTATTTTTTGAAGCTGAAAACTATTCATGGCCGGCGAAACATTAAAAGACCGGAAAAGAATATTTTGCCGTTAAAAACCCCTATTGTGTCGTGCTTACGACCTAAATTGCCGGGCCGATAAACTTATCCCGATTCAAACCCAGGTCCGCTGAGTTGCGAAGCGAGTATTGTATCTGTTACCGTCAAACCCGAAATAAGTCAAAACCCGAATTGCCTAGTCAGAACTAGTTTTATCAAAGCCCCTTAGTGAATTCTAGTATTCACTAGGCAAAACTAGTGAAACTAGTGAAATTGTCCAAAGTTGCCAGACAATTCTAGTTTTCACGATGACCCAATTTATTGTTGGTTGATATCCGGTTGATATTCCGCTCGAAGAATTCAAGGAGAAATTATTGAACCCTCAGCCATATGTTCATTTTTTAATGAGTGCGCATTTCGGAGCGACCCCTGCTCCCTCATCAGCACAGATAAACTGCAAATACAAGAATGACCCATTTATGGAACTAAAAACTTGAAAAAACGAGAAAAACTTTAAGAAAAGCAATGCCTACCAAAATGAACTCCACTTAACCGCTCCCCGCACTTAACAACTGTTCCACTTAACAACTGTTTTTTTAAGCTGCGGTGCCGCCGCGGCAGCGGTCGATTTGCGGCACATTTTGCCAAGTAACATCAATACATGGCATTGAAAAATGCAACAGAGGCCTCTTTTAACACACGAGTGTGAAGCTCTGTTGAAGCTTTGTACCTTTTAAACCATTTTTGACCCAAACAAAGGTCCTAATCACTTATTAATAAGGACAATATTATAAGGGCTAATAGATCCCAAGATATGTAGCTTTGGCTATACCGACGCCAATTCATCTCTAAAAAGTGTAAAGAGCTTCAATCGAGTGGATATTCATTTTGAAATTCGAGTTCCCTCCAACTTCTTATTTAAAAGCGGTGCCGAGACTAGAAAAACCGCATGTGTGCATTGCTTCATAGCAACTAATGTATTTTAAGACAATTACAGACCGCCAGAGCGGTGCCGCAGCTTGGAAAAACGCAAGTGTGCACTGGGCCTAAATGGGTCATTTTTGTATTTGCAGTTTATTTGTGCCGATGAGGGAGCGGGGGTCGCTCCGAAATGCGCATTCACTAAAAAATGAACATATGGCTGAGGGTTCAGTAATTTCTCCTTGAATTCTAGTTTGTACTAAAAAGTTTGTAGTTAAAACTAGTTGTAGTAGCCACTTGGGGTCACCGTTAAAACCCAAAATAAGTAAAAACCCGAAATTCCTGACCGAAACAATTTTCCAGGCAAAAGGTGTGACAAACCACCAAAACAACGAAAAAAGGAACCAAAGAATTTATTAGTATGAAACCAATAACGGATTGAAAATTAGAAGATTCGTAAATACAGTTCATTTGTTGTTGCATGGCATACTGTTGTGGCATTTTGAATCCCAAAAATTTAGACGGTTGGCACCAGCAACCGTTGGTAGAGCAAAACTTATTGTTTTGACTGAGCTATTCAGTTGGAACTAGTTTTAAATAGAAAAAACGAATATAAAATCAAGAAGGAACAATTCATCCGTAAATTCTAGTTTTCCCTGACCTCCATCGTCAACTCTAGATTTACCTAGAAAATACTAGTTTTAGCTAGGGGGCTTTGGTAAAACTAGTTATGACTAGGTAATTCGAGTTTTGACTGATTTCGGGTTTCGACGGTAACATATCCATTACACCATCGAGGCGCACTAATCAGGTCATAACCTGTCAATATCGCACCCACAGTTTTAATTCTGCAATCCCAAAACGTTTGATTTAGTTCAAGAGCCCGAGCATTCGTTACACAACTCGTCAGAGTAGCAATAGCGAAACAATGGAACAGGCCTAGTCATGGCGGGGCTGGCGCTTTCCCTAAGCCAAACTGAATGATAAGGGTTTTCCCCAAATTCGGCCTGAAAGTTGTATCAGCAACAACTAATTGACGCGATTTCACAATTTTAGCCAAGAATATCAGCCACGTAATTGCCCCAAAAACAGTAAATTATCGTGTCTTCTCAATTTTAGCCGCCAAAGGACGTACAGAAACTGGGAATTAGCATTGTTTTTTTCAATTGCTCAAGGACCTCGATAGGTCACTATCGTCACAGCGTGTGCGAAATTATGGTCACTTTCACCACGAAATTTGAAAATTCATAATACGCATTTTCCATACGCCGTAAATCAGAGTGCAGCCGACGGGGTCTTTCAAAATGGATTGACTAAATAAAACGAATACGATACTGAAATTTGTCGTCCCTCTCATTCTAATAGGCACCATATACCCTGACACCGACAAGCGGTACTTAAAATTAAAGGGATTTTCGGCATTTCCGACTTTTCCTTTGGCTCGCAGCCGCAGGAACCGGTAGCGTGAAACGTAACATTCATGTCACAATATTTTCCAATGCGTTATCACGACATTAAAACGTCTTTGCCGTCTGACAGGAATTTGTCTTACTTCTCCCCACAAGTGCATTTTTGATGCCGTCTGCCACCGGTTTCGTCACGTCCAAATGGAGTCAGACAATTTTTCCCGCTATTAGGGAATTATTCTCGATTTTATGCGCTGGGTAAAAAAAGCTTGCAAATGGTTGCATGTTTACGTCGCTGGCTCTTGGACTATAAGTAAAGATCGGAAACTTACAACTTCACGAATATTCAACAAGGAAACTTTTAATTTCGCTCAAACTTGCACTCTCACAAATAATCAACTCTAATGGTGGATTTCACATTTGGCTTAAGGTTTGGCTTAAAATTAAGTCCGACTTGAGGGAAAAAATGCATTGAATATTTTATAAACAAGGTTCGGCTTGAACTTTCAGCTGAGATGGTGAAATTCACCAAAAATGTTGAAATTACATGACTATTCGTCATGCCTAGTCATGGCCGGCTGGCCGAAGGTCCAAGCCTACTAAAAGAAAGGCCCAGAAAATTGCTATTTTGCGGGAAAATACAGTCCAAAAACTTGCAATTTCGCGAAAATTAAGACGAGAAACACCCATTATCGCAAATACTTACATTTAGTCCCAAAACTCAAATTTCGCGAAAATAAAGACATGCAAATTTCAATTTCGAGTTACCAAAATTACAATTTTACTCCGAAACTTCAAATTCCCCAATAGTCAGCCAGAAAACATCCAAGTTTGGATATGACGTTTCTGTGGTTCCCATTGTCGCCCCCCCCCCCGTTTTAGTGCATTTCATTTATGTCAAAATGCACTATTGGTCTCGTCGTGATAGTGGCAAACATGGGCCATGACATGTTTTTTTCATGTTTCAGAACCTCTAGAACACGAATTTAGTGTTTTCCGGAATTCATATATACAGGGTGTTTCTAAACGGCTGCGAAAAAAAAATTGGGTGAAAGTAGACCTCATTTGCAATCGAAAACACTATGTACAACATTGTCCGAAAATCAATAGTTTCAGAGATATGATTTTTCAAACGTTTTATAATAGTCCAGTCAAACCGTATAAAAAAAATACCATACGTGGACAAAAATCTCGTCTTTGATTTTTTCACTTTATTCTATGTTTTTTGGGGTGAGGAACACGAATCTGAAGAGATCCAACAATATTTCCTTGTGCGTTTTGAGAAAATCGCGAAAAACTGAAAATTTTTGGCACTTTTTTTAGTTTTTCGCTTGCAACTCCTCAATGACGCATTCTACGGAAAATTTTACCCTGTTCTTTTTTGAAGAGCATCACGTTCTGCGTCGAATCATTTTTATTTTGTCACAATTGACCCAGCCGTTTCGCCGGTATTGATTTTTTTTTAAATGGTAATTTTTAGTCGCTTTTCGCAAAATTGTGTGAAAAAATAAAAGTAGCTCAACTCTCAGTTGAGTGATGTAATCTCTGACGCTAACTATAATACTGGTGATATGTTGAGTTTCAACATTTGTGGACAAAGTTGGTGGGCATAGCCACTTTTTTGAAACAAAACCTATTTTCATCGCCCTGTACAGAATATTTTCCGGGCCTTGAAAAATTTGGCAAAAATGGTTTCTTTCTGTAAATTTCACCAGCTTTCACTGAAAAGTAGTGCAATTTTCATCGAAGGCTTCGTTCGATAGTAATAGGCAAAAACGTTCGGCTGAAGAAAGGAATTATTGGAAAATTACTCATTTTGCGAATTTCCCACTGCGTTTTGTTGCCACTTATCGGGTCTTCATAAAAACGCCATACATGACTCCTTATAGGAAAATTAACGAGCTTTCAGATAAGTTTCTTTAAAGTTTAATCGGATGGATAGTTTTTGAGCTTCCCGGATTAGGTTCCCGAGCTACTGGCAAAAATGTGCAGAAAAACGTGGTTTTCGGGCCGCCTTTTTGTCGCATAACTGATACCACTGATTTTTTCTGTAGGTTTCAAGACTTTTCACTTATGTAAAATTCAATTCTGGACCACTTTGATTTTATGACATTTTCCGATTGGAACAGCCGTTTTTAAGTTGCTGCTGCCTTAGTAATTTTTATTAATTTTACCAAAAGTGGCAAAAAATCACAATTTAAAAAAATCAATACCGGTGAAACGGCTGTGTCAACTGTGACAAAAGAAAGGACGATTCGACGCAGAATTCAATGTTTTTCAAAAAATGAGAGGGTAACATTTTCCGTAGAATGCGTCATTAAGGAGTTATAAGCAAAAAATTGAAAAAAGTGCCAAAAATGATCAGTTTTTCGCGATTTTTTCAAAACGCACAAGGAAATATTGTTGGATCTCTTCAGATTCGTGTTCCTCACCCCAAAAAACATAGAATAAAGTGAAAAAATCGAAGACGAGATTTTTGTCCACGTGGAACTACCGTTTGACTGGACTATAAGGCATGTCTCAATTTCTGGAACAAAGTGCAAGTTTACCGCTTTCCAATGAACTTTTGGCGTCTTTCGATGGCTGATTCAGAAAGAGCACATTTTTTTCTTGGGGTTCGAGCAGTTTTCGAAAAAATCGATTCGTTTTTGCGGCCGGTACAGCGGCTCAAAGTTGAGCACACGAGGGATTTTGATTTTTTCATGCGAATTCAACCCCCACTTTTTGCTACTAGAACATAGCACAGGACAGCCCGATTTTAAGGAAAACTTCTTCGATATGTCCTCTTTAAAATAACCAATTCAAGTTGTCACGTTACCACTAGACTTTTCTTCAGAAATCATCTTTTCCTTTAAAAAAAGAGCGTTTTTCCGCTTCAAAACCACTAATTTTTGACTTCTGTGTAATGTAACTATGGCATAATTCTTAGTGGCGTATTCAACTTTTTCATGCTTGGCATCAACGAAAACCTCATTTTCACTTAAACAGAACAAATTTATTTCCTTAATTTCATGAGCTAGTTGTCGTTAAAATGTTGACAAGCACCCCGTTAGGGCTGATGGCATCGTCATTAGCTGTGCGTTTCACTTCGATTCCGAATCTTGGAAGTCTTATCCATTTAGATTTCCTTTAACTCCATAATGATCAGGTGATCATTACCTCACAGGTGTGAGGTATACCTTATTACTACGTTCAGCTCGTGCTTCGAATTTCTGGTTTTAGTGGATTTTTCTTCTTGTAGAACATTCAATTAATTTTTTAAAAGGCGTTAATTAAGTAAAAAAATGAACTGGAAAAAAGGAAATGGAAAGGTTTAATCACGGAATCTGAAACTTTCATCATGGAAGCAGGTGTTCAAAGTGTCGACCTTCCTCGTCGCGACATGAAGCCAACCTTTTCCTCATTGACTGTCGTATTCTTGAAAACAATTTGCGGTCATTACGGATTTCATCGCAAGCGACTATGATCCGATTTGTCAGTTCTTCGGCACAGTTGACAACTGGAACTCGGTATACTTTGGATTTGACGTAACCCCAGATACAAAAATCAAGAGGAGTGAGATCAGGCGATCGTGGAGGCCACGGCTGGACCCCGCCTCTTCCGATCCAGCGCCCTTCGTACGTCTCATTCAAGTGCTCCCGAACTGCCCTAGAAAAATGGGGAGGAGCGCCGTCGTGCATGAACCACATGCGTAATCGTGTGTGAAGTGGGACATCTTGGAGGAGAAGCGGCAACTCGTCAGAAAGGAAGCCAAGATACGCTTCACCGGTTAATCTAGGTGGCAGAAAATGTGGCCCGACCAGATTGCCTCCAACGATCCCAACCCATACATTAACAGAGAATTTTTGTTGATGTCGAGCTTCGAGGCGAGCATGCGGATTCTCAAGAGACCACACGTGATTGTTTTTAAAATTAACGAGTGGCTCCTTCGAAAAACAAGCTTCGTCGGTAAACATTATTGAGCCAAGAAAGCCAGGGTCATCCCTCTCTTGCTGGAGCATCCATTGAACGCATTGTAGGCGCCGAGGAAAGTCAATAGGTAGAAGGGCCTGAACTTTCTGAATATGGTACGGATGGTATTGCTGTTCATGAATGACTCGCCAGACGTTGCAGTGGGAAATGTTTAAGTCACGGCCAATCTCTCTCGTACTTAACGACGGATCTTCTTCCACTCTGTTGATAATTTCTTCCTCTACCACGGGATCCATCGTCCTTGGGCGGCCTGTATCGTTCGACGAGCTATTGAACTTACCTATTAAAAAAATTATTGGTAATAATGACCAATAACAAACCTGACTAACCAGGATTGTGCCTTCTTCCCGCCCTGGCTTGATGCCTTGAAAGGCACATGACCAGGATTAAGCCTGGAGTTACACGGTTCGGATATTTTTCGGCATAAATGCGCACGGCTCTTAAGGCCCGTTCACAAGCTCTATGCTATGCGTCTGAGGAGTATACGCAACCAAACAAATTAATTCCCTCGAAAAATGAAGCATTTTCATAGGTTGCATAGACACCACACAACACAAGCATAGAGCTTGTGAACGGGCCTTTAAAGAGTTGCAATCCGCGAGCCCATAAACGAGGTGCATGTCGGCCATCTCGTGAAATGAGTATCGAAACATTTCATCAAATGAACAAAGAAATTACAAATGAAGTTGTGCAGAAAACGCAAAGAGAACAAAGGTACAAAGGTAGGAGAAGAGGTACAAAGGCTATCACAAAATCTAATGTAATTAAATGTTCTACAAGAAGAAAAATCCACTAAAACCAGAAATTCGAAGCACGAGCTGAACGTAGTAATAAGGTATACCTCACACCTGTGAGGTAATGATCACCTGATCATTATGGAGTTAAAGGAAATCTAAATGGATAAGACTTCCAAGATTCGGAATCGAAGTGAAACGCACAGCTAATGACGATGCCATCAGCCCTAACGGGGTGCTTGTCAAGAGGTTACCGACAACTAGCTCATGAAATTAAGGAAATAAATTTGTTCTGTTTAAGTGAAAATGAGGTTTTCGTTGATGCCAAGCATGAAAAAGTTGAATACGCCACTACAAATTACGCCGTAGTTACATTAGACACAAGTAAAAAATTAGTGGTTTTGAAGCGGAAAAACGTTTTTCTTTTTTAGGAAAAGATGATTTGTGCAGAAAAGTCTAGTGGTAACCCGACAACTCGAATAGGTTATTTTAAAGAGGACATATCGTTACTGGAAAGGCAAAGTATCGTAAGCGCCAATTTTCGTCAATCTGAGTTTTTGTGTTTTTTAGATTCTATGGCACGTACATGTACATAAAACAACAACAAAATAAGCCAAAATTGGGTCAAAACTATTTTTTTTTTAGCTTTGAAATTTGGACGGGAAAACGTAAGCGCCATCAAAAACATCGTATCCACCCTCTCAGCCAAACGTAAACGACATGAGACTCCCGCTTGGGATCGTATGCGCCAAAATTACTGTCGCTTACGATTAATTTCGTGGCGTTTACAATTTCCCTCAAAAATGACGTTTTATCGTTTTTTCGATATGAAACAGCTTTCTCTTGGTGCTGTGACGTCAGTGCTTCGGAAGAAGATAGTGAGGGCCTTGAGTTGCGATAAAAAAAACGCCAGGTTCATGCGTACCTCAGCCAAAACGCATACTTTTTGTGGTCGTTCTGGCCGGAGATACCATGTTTTTCATCCTTATTTCCCCGTTAGGTGTATTTCGGTCTTATTTTCTGTGTTAGTCGTGGCTTCCATGTCCTCAAGAGGCAAGAACCACCTCAATCCACCTCACGTATGTTTTTGTCTAACGTCCAAATACTTCGCTCATTCATTTTATGCTCATCTGTCCAATCATTCTGGGGCGTGATGAGTCTTTTTGTTTAGTGCTTCTTTGTGGCTAGAGTCTACAGTTGATCCAGAGGGGGCGTGCCCCCACCTATTGGCCATTCCAGTTAGTCGAAAACACTGAAAACTTTGACTGATTTGATGAATTGATTTGGTGATCCAAAAATGGCCTGTTCGCCTTCAAGACAGAATAATGTCTTCAAAGTTTATTAGCTCAAAGATTCGAAATGTCTGTACAAATAAAGTTTACAGCCGTGCTGTTAAGCTCTAAAATTTAAGACCTCTGGCCCAAAAAAAAACATTTTGACCCAAGAAATGGCTACAATTCACGGCTTTCTCCCCCATTGAACTCGAATTTCACGAATTATTGGCACTTGCGCAACCAAATTGCCCATTAAAAAAGTCGATTAAGTGTATCAGCACGTAAGAACCTAATTTCGAGCGGTCGACACCCCTTGAAAAAAGTCAACTTCATGGGTTTCACACGTTCAAAATAAAAACTTCCGGACATTCGCTCATTTTGAAAAGAAATTTCGTGTGTCTAACTTTAAAAAACGGAGTGAGAAAGCTGCCTTAAGAAAATGCTGCAACTGTGTGGTTGTTGCTGATGGTGGCGTGTGCAGTGCCGTCGAGAGAAAATCCGGGCCCGGGAGGGCCTTCGAAGTCGGGCCCTCTCAAAGACAAAAATCTGAATGCATTCACGCGCGTTATATGCACTATTATGGTGATTTTCATGCTATGTATACGGTGCAGCCGTGTACTATGCAGCTGATGACAACTATACTCAATAATTCAGATAAATTTGAATTTGAGAACTGAGAGCTTTGAGAACTTGTCAGTCACAGGATTGATTCAATTAATTATTTGATCTGCAAAATTTACCTCCAGGAACTCCGTGAAATCGCGTTTTCTCGACTTTCGTAGCGTATTTGTCTTCAGAAAAGCGGATTTGGGGCTTCTTCAATTTTAGCTGCGAATGGTCTCACTTTATATTTTAATCAATCTTAGCTGTGTTCTATTAGCGCATCTTCTATAGTTTTGAGTTGTGAGATGGCACTCTTCCTCAATTTTGGCCGTGAATTATTGCTTTTTCTCATGTTTAGCCTCAAAATATAGCAATTTTTCCCAATTCTACCACACGAATGATCGACTTTTCCAAATTTTTGCCGCGAAGGGACGTTTATTCACTTTTAGCCATGAATTAGTCCCATTTTAGACGTGAATTACAGTACTTTTACAGTAATTTAACATCAAATTGGCTTTTTCCTCACATTTTAACTGACCACGACTGAAATTAACACAGAAGGCTCAAAGCGTGCAAAAACCTGTAGCCATAGGAGCCTACATTGTCAGTCTTTCCTCGTTGAGGTGCGTCAAAAACGAACCTGTTTCAGCTGCTCGCCGTGCCATGCCTACACTAACCGTCGTAATTTGAGCCATCGTACTAACAACATCAATTATAGTACTATTTTTCTCCACGAATCAGCGCTTTTCCTTTATTTTAGCCGCGTATCATAAAGCTTTTTCTCAATGATAGACACAAATTCTCAATATTTTCAGCGAAATACCGATTTTACCACACTCAGCAATGAACTAGCGCTTCTGGGTTATCGCCTGAAATGAGGCAATTATGGTTTCGTAAATTTTATCCGTGAATGTTCGCAATTCAATCAGAATCAGACTGAGATTAAGCGCCTTTTTCAACTTTCGTCCTCAGATTAGCACTAAAATTGTCACTTGAATTGTGGGAATTCGCACTTTTTTTCACTTCATCGTTGAATTAGCAAGATTTCCCCATTTCAGTATCAACATTTTCTGCATTTTTGTCATGGGTTGACACTTTTTCTCAATTTTAGAAACAGATTATAGGGCTTTGTCTTCATTACAGCCGTCAATGAGTCAATTGGCCCACATTATCTCAATATTTTTGATGTGATGTTTTTTCACAATTTTAGCTGTGGATTAACGATGTTTTCCCCTTTTTTTGGTTAATTCGCGTGTTCTCTCAATAAACCTCAATATTAGCGCTTTTCTCCCTACGGTTTCAGCGTTTTTTTTTTTATTTCACCCGTGGAAAAAGCTATTTTTGCCTGCTATAACTGGCATAAGAGTAGCACCGGCTATTGCAGTGATTCTCAATCTGAGGGGGCGCGCCCTCCTACGGCAAAGTCGATTTCTAGGGGGGAGGAAGCGGGTGTGAACTTATCTCCATGTCCATTTATACGGTTAAGACCCACCATGAAAATATATCGAAAACTTCAAGAACGTCACTCATTTAAAGCTAAAGTTGAGAAATCGTCAATTCGTGATTTCTGGGGGCAACTTCATGGCTGAAATCGAGAAAAAAAAAAAAAAAAGGGCAAGCCGCATTGGCCAACGTCCCAAAAACTCTCCTCGGCGAGGAACTGACCAACACTCAACCAATACCGAAGTGGTACCTAAGTTTCCACCTTTCCTCAAATAAGGTGTACAGTGGCTTCTAAGCGATCAATCAGATGTCAGTTATCATCAATCATTTCGTCGGAGTTCCTCAAATGCATAATAATCCATCTCGATTGTTGGGCCGCGATTATGAATATGGCACTGAGTGAAGTGATGCTGTGTTTTCCTGCTTTGGATGCATGTCGTATTAGGAATTTGAATTAATAACAAGTAAATTCTTCCCTGTCGTACTAGATTAAAGAGTCCTCATTTTTTAAGTGTCAAAATTTAATTATGTCTCTTCTTCCACTCTCACTTTTTCTGGACGTCGAATTCATAGTGACTTCTCACAAATTAATTTTCCCGTTAAATCTTTAAAACCAACCATGGAATGACATTACTGCATTTTTCTAACGCCTTATCTTGTGTTAGAAAAACGCTCGTGTGCACCGAGCCTTATAGTGCAGTCAAAAAACTTTTTTATGAAAGGCTCCAAGCGGGTAAAACTCGTCCAGCCCGGAGACTTGGTACAAAAATGTCATAATAAAGTAGAATACTAGATCCGACGAGTGCCGAGTTATTGCAGAGAAGGGGAAAATTTGTAAAAATGCCTAAATTTGAGATGTTTGATAGAAATAGAATGGTGGTTCCTGACGTATTTTTGAATGCTGGTGATTGATTTGGTCGAATGAAAGCAAAATCAAGTCGATAGAGGGCCAATAATTTCCGCGTCATGTGAATCATAACTTGTCTCTAATGGACCCTGAGGGTCCAAATTTCCAGATGGTTCTAGGAACATGTGTTTAGAAAGTTAACTGAATTTACCACTTCTTTCTGTCCATAAGAAACTTGTCGATCTATAGTACTAAAAATACTTGTTTTCACCCATAAAGTTGCGACAGTTTTAAATTTGATGAAAATTTCAATAGTAGACCGACGTTACTGTTATTTCTTACGTATTTTTCAACGTGGAATCTCACAAATCTCACTATAGTCTTCTTGAGTTGGGACCAAAAGTGCACAATAAAACCTGGTTTTTGGGACTGGAATAGCAAGTACTATCTTCTGGCGCTTGAGAAACATGTAAATTCTTGGATGAGATCAATGAAACTCATTCTGTCCACGTATTTATACAACAAAAATGCAACCAACACCAGGTCGCACCAAGTTGGATTGACAGCTCTTGATGCACGCCAAAATTAGTGACTTTACTGTTGTCATTCTTAAAATAGGGCGTGTAATGCGTTCAATTATGTTTTGTTTTTATGACTTGCCATAGTCCAAATAACAACCAAACGACTAGTATTTGTTTAAATTTTTAAATGAATTTAACCATCCACGGCAAAACTTAAGCGGCAGTGAGCTGATTCAGTAAACGTAACCCCCTAAATCGTATCCTCCAAATAACAGAAATTGTTTTCTCATGTTCGATCGTAAGCGACAAAACATGTTTGAAAAGTATCTTGCTCACGGTAGAAAGTTTTGAAATTATGAAAATAATCAAAATGAATCACTAGGATCACGTACACAAATTTTCAAGAGAATCAGACGACATTAAGTTGTCCTAAACGAAAAATGCATCTCCTGTAAATTTGGCCAAGTGGCGCTTACGATACTTTGCCTTTCCAGTAACGATATGGAAGAAGTTTTCCTTAAAATCGGGCTGTCCTGTGGCATAATCTAGTAGCGAAAAGTGGGGGTTGAATTCACATAAAAAAATCAAAATCCCTCGTGTGCTCAACTTTGAGCCACTGTACCGGCCGCAAAAACAAATCAATTTTTTCGAAAACTACTTGTATCCCAAGAAAAAAATGTGCTCTTTCCGAATCAGCCATCAAAAGATGCAAAATGTTCATTGGAAAGCGGCAATCTTGCACTTAGTTCCAAAAAGTGAGACATGCCTTATAAAACGTTTGAAAAATCATATCTCTGAAACTATTGATTTTCGGACAATGTTGTACATAGTGTTTTCGATTGCAAATGATGTCTACTTTCACCCAATTTTTTTTTTCGCAGTCGTTCAGAAACACCCTGTATATTATATCTTTACGGCCGTTTTCTTGTTAGCACGATAACTCTCGTAGAAGTTAGTTTAGTGGAACGCGCTTTGGCACAAAAATCAGTAGTCATAAGACCCCAGTCGGTATTGCATTTGGGCCAAATCGGTCGAGGTGGAGGGGGGGGGAATAGGGTTGAAATGGTCAAAAAATCACTATAAATCACCAGTTGATTCTAGAAGCATCATATTCGGTACGTATATTCCATGTTAGAGTAGCCTTTGATTCCCATTTTAATTTTTTGAAAAAGTCGAAGGGGATGGGGTGTTGCCGCCGGAGTGGAAGTAAGCGTGTGGTCTTGTTAGCACGATAACTCTCGAAGAAATTAATTTAGCGGTACGCGCTTTGGCACAAAAATCAGTAGTCATACGACCTCGTTTGGTATTGCATTCGGCCAAATCAGTCGACTGGGTTGGGGGGGGGGGGGTAATATGGGTAATAACTGGTAAAAAAATCACTAGAAATCACCAGTTGATTCCAGAAGCATTATATTACGATGATTTCATTTTGAAGTAGCCTTTGATTCCCATTAAGTTCAGCTTAAACAAACCCGGCAGCAAACAGTACGATGGAGGGTCAAACATTAACGAAACAAATCATGGTCTCAACATTACTACTCCTGGGACGGCTTAGGGTATACAAAAGTATACAAAAGTGAACGACGGAGGACGGACGACAGACGCCATACTGAAAATCGAGATTTAGGCCTTTTCGGGGTCCAGGAACACGAATCTGGTGTCAGCTAATTTTTTTTTTGCCATTACCAAACTTCCTTCCCTACGGGAACATGGAAGTAAAAAATGAAATGCACTCTTTCCGACCGCCAGCTGCCGGAGCGACATTTTTTTTTTTTCCACCAGGTTGAAGTTGAAGAAGTGTATAGTTTCCCTCTAATACTTATAGAATCCATTCTCTTGTTACTTGCTTAGCACCACAAACGGCAGTTGGTGGCGGGGGGGGGCGGATAGCCGTATGGAGCAGCAAAAAACATCCGGACCTGGAACTAGTGGAGGCGATAGTGACGGGGCCCTAGGGCCCATACAACTTGAGACACTGTGGATCTGTAGCCTCGGGAGGAACTTCCGACACTGAGGCCCGTATGCTGTCGTTCCTCGAAATTTCCTCGACTCCAACCTTCCTCGCGAACTGTGGAATCACATGTTATTTTATAATTTTTCCAGTTTGTGGAAAATTCGCTGAGGCTGAGGAAAATTCGAGAAACGACTTGGCATACGGGCATAATCCTCTCCTTCCTACTGAGCAGTTTCACTCCAACAACCTCTACGATTGCCACCCATTGGATCACTCACTCCTCCTGGGAGGTAGCGATGGCCAACGTCCCTGGGGTCCTGCAACTCTCCCATGAAAATTCTCGCTCAAAGTACAAGAATTGTGCTGTCATTGGACTTCTCAGCAGCACCCGACTTTAATAAAAAACAAAAGCCTCAAGCGTAACGTTTAGACTTAACCGTCGCTCCTATTCGAATGATGATGAAATGTATTCAACTTACGCACTATTTCGACGATAAACAGTGAACGTCCTAGCCATCAATAACGAAAAACCAACAAGGAAACAGTATGGTCTCGTATGACAAGGACACACTCTTGTCAGTGCAACGTACGTTCATACGTACACATAAACACACACACACACATAATGCATTCTTAAGTGAAGCACTTCATCTGGAGTTGGTTAAAAGTCCCAAAAAAAAAAGATAAACGACAACGTAATCGTAGAAACTTACAATTAGCGGCAGTTTATCTCATCATTAAAATAAATTGTTCAGCACAAGCGGAAGAAAGTTACCAGGAGAGGACGTTGATCACGAAGTTTTCGAAGGGTTTTTACATTTTCATTTAACGTCACCCAGGATTACTTGCACTCAAAAATAACCAGAAAATAAAGATTTTAAGAGACAAATTAAAGAGCTGTCACACGCATCAATAAATTTCCCTATCACGTTCAACTGGGGAAGTAATTAAGGTAAGGCGTGTGGTGGGGGGTTTTAGGAAGGCAGATAACCTGGTTGGAAGAAAACTATGCTAGCGCTACTAGTGGCTGGTAAACTTACAATCAAGGGAACGTGATGTTGGCATTACGCACAGAACACGAAAAGTGAGCGAGAGTGTTACTTGGTGCGCTAATTGTTATTCTTTCGATAAATTTGTTTTTAATTCACGGGAAAAATTATGTAGGGTTCAGCCGAGAAACTGTGTCGTTGTGTAGAAAACGCGAGACCCTTCGCAAATAAAATATCAAAATCCGTCTCCGGTGTGCGCGGTCCGCCTATTTTATTTAAAAATATTTTCATGGCTGACGAACAACAGGAGAAATGGTATTTTACGAAGGAACAACTCGCGAGTACACCGAGCCAGAAGTGCGGATACGACGCTGACAAAGAGCTGTCTTGCAGGCAACAAGCGGCCAATTTCATACAGGACATGGGACAACGATTACAAGTGTATGCTTTTTCACGTATTTTGGGGGGTGTTAAGTCACGTAGTTCAGATGACCCTTATGGCTGTTTAAAGGAATTGTGCAACCTTCTTATGATTCGCTTAATCGGCCTTGAATTTTTGTTAATTGTACTGCTTTTAACGTTTTTCTCACTCTGGGATCATCAAATCAATGATTTTTTGATTTGCTTCACTTGAAAGTTGATCACTCCCCCTAGGATAACCTTCACAGTCTTCTTAGAACAGCTCAGTTTTCCAAGTGCCCCGATTTGAAAACGTGTGCCCCCCCCCCTCCATTATACAGAGTCCATTTGTTCATTTTTAGCCTTATTTATAGGTGTTTTGCCATGCTAATAGGCTCGAAACGTTCATATTATTCATAACGGTATTTGGGTCATGAGTCACATTCATGTGCCTCGAAGGAGACTATCTTAACTCGCAACTGTAAATAACATTTCCCGTAGTCTACCATGAATGCTCAAATTCCTTATTTTTGTTCCGAGCAGTTCTCGCTTGGAGTATAATTATAGTACATTTCCCTTCGGCCGCCTTCACCATCTCAATGTTCGCTGCCCCCTCAGAGGTAGTCCTGAGCGTCCGTGTGGATAGCACTGCTACCATTACAGTTGAACGCACTTTCAAAGAATTGAAGGCGCATTCAACCAGGTACCTGGAAACCCTACGGTTCCTGGCTTTTTAACACCCATACTTCGACCCCCCCCCCCCCACCAAAATCCAATGGGTCTGCCTTTTCTTCAGCGTTCCTGGGGATGGGTTGTAAATTTCCGTTTGAGCGTTTAGAAGGGATTTTATATGCAATGTAATAAATACTGATTGACGTTTCATGCTCTTAAGCTCAGCTTGGGATTTGTGGCAAAACGGTACTTCCATCCCTTATGGTCGACTCATACCTGAAAGGGTTGAAATCGCAATTCATTTTTAGGGTTTTGGCTTGTTTTTACTTCTTCCACTTCTTCTTTTCCTGTGTTTTCGCCTTCCTGTGCTAAATGCAACATCAGAGAAATTTTATTTTTTTCAAATCAACATGACAAAACACAAAATATGAAATTTCTATGACGATGTCTTAAGCACAAAAAGGCGAAAGATCATGAAATGGAAAGCAAAATCTCTAAAAATAAGTTAATAATCCAGTATAGCCCAGTAAAATTAGTGCTCTAGACCCTAAAAATTGCTCGAGAGCTGGAAATCGTTTTAATATCTCTTGGGGGTCCAGAATAACAAATGTATGAGTTGGCGACGGTTTCTTTACAGGGTATTTTAAAAATGGGTATCAATATTTGTCCTGTGAATGAACGTCCAAAATGCGTCAAATTAGCCATGTTGACCATGGTCCGATTCCTAATAGTTTCCGAAGTATTTAGGAAATAAGCACTATTGCAATGAGCCTTGTTTTGATGGATGAAATCGCTTGTATCTCGGGAACCAGAGATTTCACGTCAAATTCAATGCCACCATTGGAAAGGCTAGACTTCGTGTTCTTTGATTCAAATTCGTTCGTGCGGGCTCAGAAAATAAGCTGCAAACTCAAAATTATGTTCAAGTTTATCATCATTTCCCAGAATTTGAGTCAGATTTCTGCTCAGCAGATGCTTTCCGAGATGACATTTTTTCAGAAAAAATTGCGCATAGTACCATCATTAAAGTGCAATAACAAAGCGTAAAAGTGACATAATTTTGAGTTTGTATTTGATTTCCCCAGCGCGTACCAACGAAATTGAATTAAATAACACGAAGTCTAATGGAAAAAAGTCTGCTCTTTCCAATGGTAGTATTGAATTTGACGTGAGAACTCTGATTGTCAAGCTATGATCGATTTTATCCATAAAAACGAAACTCATTAAAAAAAGGGCTTATTTCCTAATATCTCTGAAACTATTAGGAATCGGACTATGGTCAACACGCCTAATTTTGACGCATTTTGGACGTACATTCACAGAGCAAAATATTGGCATTCATTTTTAATTCACCCTGTATAGGTTATGCTTCGGATTTGAGAGACTGAAAAACCGCGAAATTTTCGCACTTTTTTCCGTTTTTCGCGTATAATTCGAAAAATGCACATCCTAAAGAGAATGTCACCATTTCTGTTCTCAAAGAGCATAAAATTCTGCGTTGAATGACATTTGAAAAATTGAAATCGTTCTAGGCGTTCAGCCATAATCGTCAGTCAATGTTTGGCAAATTTACCAACCTCGCTAAACAGTTGACAACCTTAACATTTTAACGCCTAATTACGATGCTAATAGAAAAATTCATAGATGCACGCATTCAACTTACTTTAGGATGCAAATACCAATATTGTGGCTATACTTCAGTGGGGAGATCTTTGACCTGAAGGGAACGTGTTCATCGTAGGGGTGGACACAGATTTAATGATTTTTATATCTGACCAAATATTATCCACGATTCCTTTGAGGTGAAATCTAACGTGTCAGTTACTAAGAGTATAAGTAAAAAATTAGCCATTTTCCGTTCTTGCACTCAGCTTGACAGCCTCCCTCTACTCTTCTGTTCTCAAGAGTATGAGTCACGAAAATAACCGAATTCCTATTCCTAAGGGGACTTGTACCTAACAGTATAGTTTGGGTTTATTTAAATTGTTTTTAGCATTAAGAGAGTAGCATGCATTTTTGCCTGAGAAAATACGTTAAGAAGAGCAAAGGTGGAGCTTTGAAAAGTTTGGAACGCTCTCTTGAAAATTCAATTTTTTGACTTATACTCTTAGTAACTGACACGTTAATAGTGGAGAAGGCATTCTACAAGTTCATAGTTTACATAGGAGGTATTCTCTCCACAAAATATTTATTACTTTATTACTTCGGCGACTAAAATTTCACAAAATTCCAAATACATAATATCTTGAGTGAACAGGGTTGTCACAGGCCGGGGAAACTGGGAAAAGTAAGAAAATTTCAAAGTGGCCAGAAAAAAGTCGGGAAATTTCTTAATTTTCATTCCAAAGTCAGGGAAAAATGAGTTGACAGCTTCTTTATGGTAGAATTCCTTGTATTTGGTGGTTAAACGTAGAAATAATTGAACAAATACGAGTTCTTCTGGGTCTTCTACGGTCTCTTTCGTTCTCGATTTTTTGAGTTGTTGACAATTTTGACTGGAATTTCACCTGTCAAAATCTTTTCCCACCAATCCATGAGAATCTCTCCTGTAGCGGTGCCACCTTGTCCGTACGGGTATGTCAGTGCCTATGCTACCTTAAAACCGGACTTTCCAAGCTCATTTAAACGGGAAATTCGTGGCTATCTGACCACGATAGTGGACATTTCTAGGGTCGCATGCTGACCTGGGATGCATTTCGTCGTGAGTTTAGATCGAAATTTCCTAAATTTAAAGTCGGAACAAGATAATTCTTCGGGAACAGACCAAATAATTTGATTCGAAGGCTCAGCTGACCATTCTCAAGGCCGAAATGCACGTCGATTCCACGGTTCGTAATGAAATAATTACTTTTATTAATTTCTGCTAGAAAGTGAAATTTACGTGAGATCAGTGAAACCCAGTATTGATAGCACCCCCGAAAATGTGAAATTAGGGCTCGACTGAGCCAAAGGGTGTCGTGGGAGTCCAGCACGTGGGGATTCCGCACCATACCTGGACAACCAGCGCACTATACCTTACAACTCTAATGCCATAATAAACGCTCTACTCTGAAAGAGTTCTTTCCATAGCCTCTTTCTTTCTTACGAAGAAGGAAAGGTAGTAGTCAAGAAAACCTTGTTCAAACAACCATGGCAAAGAGGGGAGTACCCCTAACATTTTCAAATTACCACTTCGCTCAACTCCTCAAATTAACCCAGTAGTAGTAACCAGCGTTTTTCGACGAATGTCACAAAGCAAAGTTTTGGCATTGGCATACACTGGCATCTCCGTCACAAACTCGAATCCTCTACTCCCAATTCGAATGAACTCCTCTTGGAAGATGCGGCTGACCGGTGTTAGGACCTCTTCCCTGACTCTTTTTCTGCGGCGGTGTTTTATTTTTGATATTTCTCGACTACTACCTTTCCTTCTTCGTAGGGAAGAAAGAAAGGAAGAGGCATTGGAAGGAGAACTCTTTCAGGGTAGAGCGTTTATTATGGGATTAGAGTTGTAAAAGGGTTGTCCAGGTATGGTGCGGAATCCCCACGTGCTGAACTCCCACTGAATGATCAGTAATACGTAAAATCTGGTTTCGAAGAAGCCTATTTCACGACATTTGAATTTTAAAATTTGGGATGAAGTATTCAAAATCACGAAGTTCACGGTTTGAATGAGCCAGACCCATGAATTTGGGTTTTGAATGTGCCAAGTTTGTTCTGGAAGAGCCAGAATCGTTAAATTTTGTTTTTAAGGGGGAACTGCAGTGATGATTCCTCGACCCCTCTCCAATCGCCCCTCGTCTACTACTCGGCATGCATTTTCTGGCCTTATTTCTGCACCAATCCTGGTTTTTAAGGACTCGTTTTAATCTTCAGGAAATTCCGCATATGCAGTAGTTTTCCTTCTTTCAAATAAGTCGAAAAAAAAAAACTTGAAATTACAAGGTAAAAGTTCAAGGCGAATTTAAAATAAATTCTGGGATGAAATTTGAAAAAAGGAAAACTACTGCATATGCGGAGTTTCCTGAAGATTAAAACGAGTCCTTAAAAACCAGGATTGGTGCAGAAATAAGGCGAGAAAATTCATGCCGAGTAGTAGACGAGAGTTGATTGGGTCGAGGAATCACCCGTGCAACTCCCCCTTAAAGAGCCAAACTCGCGAATTTCGTATTATTGAGAGCAAAACCCGCTTGTTAAAGGAGACAAACTCGTAAACTACCTATTGTTTTTCTACGAGCAAAAATCCAATGTTTCGCGTTTATTTGAATGTGAAAAGCCCCCCCCCCCCCCCCGATATTGGCTGTTACGATAATTACTTACCTAATAAAATTAGTAAATTGTTACCGGTTGTTAGGGACAAAATTGACAAAATGCTACAGAAAAATGTGGTTTATAAGTTGATGTGCTCGTGTAATAAGGTATATATTGGAAAGACTATCCAGCTTTTGAAAACCCGTATTAAGGCCAGGTCACACCTATCATGCACGCTTCCGATCCGACACCGATCATGCATGTCCGGATCGGAGACTGTGGAAACCCTCGCAACGGTTAGACTATATTTGGGTTGGAAAGGCAATTTGAGAGGGCTGAGAAGCGTAATAGCCGTGAATTATTCGGTATTAACGCCTATTACGGTCCCCACACCTATCAAAAAATGCATGATCGGTGTCGGATCGGAAGCGTGCATGATAGGTGTGACCTGGCCTTTATGCAACATAAAAATAATGTTAAAAATAAGCAGGGTGTAACGGAGATTGCACAGCACGCTATTGATACTGGGCACTGTGAATTTTTCAGATGTGCAGATTGTGGCTAGTGAGAGAAGTAACAAGAAGCTTGAGTGGTTAGAATTGGCTTACATTAATGTTTTTGATGACAATGTAAACTTACAGAAGGATTCTGTAATAGTGTGCAGTCAGTACAAAAATCTAGTGGACTGGTAAAAACGGAATGTGATAAAGTAGTGATTTTATTTTATCGGTTGGATTGCTTATTGTTAAGTTCGTTCTAGTCATTTTTTTCACGTTTAATCGATGGTGTAAGGGGGGATGTTTATTTATTTATATTATACATATAGGGAGCCGAACGGGTAGACGGTTGGTTACGCCTTGTTCTTTTGATAGGAGTTCTGAGGGGCTTGTTTTGCTGTAGTGGCGATAAGGTGCGTATCGTGTCCGATTGGTTTGTTTTATTTCTGTGTTTTTTCTTTATTTGTAGTCGGTAATGTCTTTTTATTGTGATTTTCTTAAAAGATAGATTGCTGATGAGGGGCACCGGGATTGGGCCCGAAATGCATTCTGTACAAAAACTACGCGGCTGTATTGTTCAAATTTAAATAACCAACTTCCCATTTACAACAAACCGCTCTCCAACAGCAACGTTACGGGCGAATTTTTATCGGAAGGCGCATATGACAAAAACATGCTAGCTGGCGTGTTTGAAATGACCTGAAACTTCAAAAATCGCGTATTTATTAACTGTTGGGTTATTTTACGAACGGATCACGATTTATGCTCTATTTTAGCATAAATAAACCTTTAAAAAAAAGTGTGTATAAGTTCTACCCATGAAAATTCATCATTGGCATCCGAAGTTGTGAATTATACATTCTGGTAATTTTCCCCATAATCACAAAGAGTTTAAAATTATGGTAATATTTTCATTTAAAAAAAAAAAAAAAAAAAAAAAAGTTATCCTTAGCCGGAAAGAAGCGGATTTCGAGTTCGAGATTTTATCGGTTAAATTCCGGTAATAATCCTTCCAGACAAGTGGCCTGTCAATTGCCAATTTTGACAGAGGAAGAACCAAACACCACTACTAGGTGACTTTCTTGTCACACAAAATTAAAAGTGTTAAATTTTGATGACTTTTCTTCCAATTTTACGTGAATTTGGTCAGGGAATTTCACGAAACTGGTTGAGGAAAACCCGGAAAAGTCAGGAAATTCCGTTCTATCCATTCTGTCGCAACCCTCATGAAGCGTCTGCGACCCCTTGTTCACTGGTAATTTCGACCCGCCCTGTCCAGTACCACAACATATTTCAATTTGATTCATTCCTCCTGAATCACCCCGTATTTTTAAGGGCGGGTAGGCGTTTGACAAACTGATCCCTTTAAGGGATGAGAAAATTTGTCCTAAAAATTTACTAAATGAAGGACGTGAAGATTTTTTTAAAACTAATCAAGCCAAAAACAACGATTTTTCGTACAAATTGTACCATAGCTCGAGAAGTAATCATCCCACGGACTTGGGATCAATTTTTATACTAAACTGTGTAGGATTAGACACCCAGTTCTTATTTTTTCACCCCTAAAAGAAGCGATTTTGCCAATTTCTACCCCCCCTCCCATGTTTAAAGGATGTTAGCCGCTCCGTATCGTTGCGTATTCTTCGAATCCGCGAATTATATATTTTAAACAAATCGTTTAAATTACATTTGAAGTTGGGCCTAATTTTGCCGCTATTCTGCCCTTTGAAGGTTTATTTCCTGTTCTTTAAATACTAATGTAATATTAATATGGTTCAAAGTCTCCAAGTCTGTCCACTTAGCGATGGAAACATTGTGCGAAATAAGTGGGAGAAGAGCACTACGATACTGAGAACTATTATACCTAACTTTCAAATGTTCAATCACATTCATGACAATGAGCGACTGCGTCATGAAGAGATTATTATAACCCGAATACGAATCGGTCATACGACGGCCACCCATGCTCACCACTTGGTTGGGCGATTTAGGCTGACCTGTGAGGAATGTTCTGAAGTTTTGTGAGTAGAACATGTACTGGTGGATTGCCCACGATGGGAACGCGCTCGCCGACAATGCCAAATTACTCAGGATTTGGTCACTTTACTGAAATTCGATTCCTCATACATAGATAGAATAATTACCTATATGAATTAATAATTATTAATAACCTACGCAGTTGATAACCATTAAAAAAAAATGAAATGCACCAAAAAAAACTTAGTGATTTAGTGATGGATTCTAGCACGTCCTTGAATTTAGTGGAATGAGCTTTCCCTTTACCCATTGTAATAAAAATAGCGCGACGGGAATTATTTTAGAACAAATAATAACTGTGAAGCGTCTGTACGTAACAGTTTTTTTGGTTGAATCTTGAGTGTGAACGATTCGATCTATCGACTTGATGTAACCCGTTCGAGAGTCCACAACCAAGTGGACAGACTAAAGCATAATTTTCACTACTATTCTGTATTCTGTATGTCCACTATTAATTCTGTGTAACACATTTTTTTTTTTTCAACAGTACCCAGTTGTGCATAAATACGGCCATCGTGTATATGCACCGTTTTTATATGTTCCACTCGTTCTCCCGATTTCATCGCACCGCCATTGCCGCCGCCGCACTTTTCCTCGCTGCCAAAGTCGAAGAACAACCCCGTAAATTGGAACACGTCATCAAAGTGGCACAAATCTGTCTTCACAGAGAGCAACCACCCCCTGACATCAAGTCTGAAGTAAAAAACACCCCCGCCCCCTCAACGGCGCTGAACTTTTTATGCTAATGTTGCCGCGTTGTTTTTCTCACAGATTTATATGGAACAAGCCCAAGAGTTGGTGGTCAACGAAAATATTCTTCTTCAAACGTTAGGCTTTGACGTCGCTATTGATCATCCTCATACTCACGTTGTAAGATGTTGCCATTTAGTCAGAGGTCAGTACTCACAATATTTTAGACTTTTTATTTTTCCACTTTCCTTGTTATTTTCAACCCTTGAATTGACCAGATTGCCCAGATAAGTCCTTTCTTCCGCTCCTTCCTTTTCATATTGGTCATCATTTGGATTTGTTTCTTGGAAAATTATTGTTTGTTTTGAGTCCAGCCAGAATAATGGGAGGGAGGGAGTGAGATAACCGTCTTTCTCTTATCTTTCCCCATAATTTGAAAGTCTTTTTTATTCGGTCAAGAAACTCGATTCAGGCGCGGATCCCTGGATGTGGAAAGTCAATAGGGGCGTAATTTCACTACGAAATCAGCCCATACATTCGAATTAACTGATGGTAAACTGAAAAATTTAGGCACTGAAGATATGATACCCAGGGCCAAAAACAGTGTGTTCATCCTCAATAGACAAATCGAGTCACCAAAGTGAAATTAATTGGTTAAAACGAAAATATTATTATTTTCGACTTAAAAAAATTCAGTGCGAATGAGTTCAAATCACACTGCTTAGCTCTGAAAATTAATCATTCAAGTTCCATTGCTAGGCCGCGAAAGTGCGTTGATGTGAGTCAGAATGTCTGTTCCGTTATCAACAATTTGTCTCTAGAAGTAGGGTGGAAGAATCTATATTTTGTGTAAAATTGAATGCGACATGGAATTAGGCGGGTGTGACTCATCGGCCCTACCATGTTTGACTCATCGGCCCTACCATGGTGTGACTCATCGGCCCTCCCAGCCCTGTTGCCTTTCCGTGCGTTGGTAGTTGGTGAGGTTGATGAAGAAGAAAGAACGCTCGCAACTCTCAGGAGGTGATAACGATGGGAGCGTCAGCTGTGGGAGTAGCTTGAGCGTTTCCTCGCTTCTGGACTACCAAGCGCAGCGTTGGTTTTTGTCGATGAGTCACAACCGCCTAATTTCATGTCGGGCATATATACAGGGTGGTTCAGGATAAGCGTGACAAAAATGTTTTGGTAAAACTACATCAAAAGTGGAGTAGAACGCGACCTTCGCGGATGTCCTATCTTCATTTTCCTAGGAGTTATGATTTTTGTAGTGTTTTCATTTCCTAACTGAACTTGCTCTACAAAAACGCAGATTGCTCGACTTCTGTTACGATTTCCTCAAAAAGTGACCACAGTTTCGGAAGATTTCCTGTGCAATGATGGTCATTACATTCTTCAAAAGCAACACAAACCACCAAAGATCTGGCATTTTTACCATTAAATTCCAAAAATCTCTAATTCTGTGCTCTAGAAAAACAAATGCCATTTCCAGAAGGTTACCTGAAACGTCTGGCCAAGTATCACAAAACCTTTCCCAGTGTCTGAGCTTTGCAATGGTGCTTTCACGATCAAAATCATCAATCTCCTTCGATGCAAAATATTCCTTTTTAGATAAAAAACCGTGAGTTTTTTGTTGCCAAAATGTCAACCGTTTTTAATTTTTCGGCAGCCTTTTTCCCTCATTTTCATCATCTCCTTCTTGAGATGTGTCAGAAACTGAAAATTTCATGATTTGTCAGCAAGACCGGCTCATTTGCGTTTTCTCCTCCCCATACGCCCCTACCTATTTCTGAGCCCTGTGCCTGCCGGCATCTGTGTCTCTCGTGACCTCTGCTGAACCCCTCTAGGCATTAAAAGGCACTGGTGTAGGCACGTGAACGCTACAGAGGAGGGAACACGACGATTAAGACAGCGAGTTCGATATTCACCTGAACTGAGCGAAATTGCACTCACAAATGCGTTTAAGAATGGGGAGTTGACCGTTTTTCAAGTCTGAGGCCATGTTTTGTGAGATGTTTCAACTCGAAACAGGGCTCACCAATACTACACCTGTACTTTATGAACGAGGAGGGGGGAGGAGAGAACGCGCGTGAATAGGTCTGGCTGAAAAATCATAAAATTCTGTTTCTGACACATATCAAGAATAAAATGAAAACGAAGGAAAAAGACTGCCGGAAAACTAAAAACAGTTGACATTTTGGCAACAAAAAACTCACGATTTATAATCTAAAAATTTATTTTTGCATCGAAGAGATTGATGATTTTGATCGTGAAAGCACCATTGGAAAGCTCAGACACCGGGCAAGTTTTTGTGATACTTGGCCAGACGTTTCAGGTAACCATCTGGAAATGGCATATGTTTTTCTAGAGCACAGAATTGGAGATTTTTGGAATTAAATGGTAAAAATGCCAGATCTTTGGTCGTTTTTTAGGCTTTTGAAGAATGTAATGACCATCATTGCACAGGAAATCTTCGGTAGTTTCCGAAACTGTGGTCACTTTTTGAGGAAATCGTAGCAGAAGACGAACAATCTGCGTTTATTCTAGAGCAAATTCCATGGTCATCCGTTAACTACGCGATAAAGGGGAAGGGGTTAGCGTTTCGGTCGATGCGCGCGGTTTGTTGTGCGCTCATTGCCGGGAACACCCACACGAAGCCGACTTGCGCCGTCTATCCGCTTGCCGGAGAAGTGGAAAGGAACTGAATTTGAACACTGCTCTGCTCACACTATTTTTCGGTTGTGGCTCGTTTATAAAACCAAATCTTGCAGGTTCGGCTCTCTCAAAAAACAATTAACTCCATCTAAAAACACAAATTTAGCTGGTCCGACTCGTTGAATGATAAATTTCCCAGATTTGACTCCCAGCCAACCTAAATTCGCGTTTTTTTCTCATTTACAAAGATTTAACGGATTCTTTTTTTTTTTTCACACAAACTAATTTCAAGGGTTCGGCTCTATCAAAACCCAAATTTCACAGAGACTGGTTCTGACAAAAACCAATTACGCCGGTTTGGCTCGTTAAAAAAAAATGTGGCGGCTTTGACTCCTTCATAAAACCACTTTCGCGCTTTGGCTCATGAGAAACAAGTTTCGTGGGTTCACCTCTCTCAACACAAACCATGGGGAGAGGGGTCGCTCGTTCAGAGGTTTCATAAATACAAAAGCTGGTTTCACTCCTCCCAAAAGCCATTTCGCGACATGGTCTTTTGAATGCCGAATTTCGTGGATTTGGCTCATTCAAAATCATAATTTCTCTGGTTTCGATCTATCAAATATAAAATTTCGCTTCGCTAATTCAGAATCTGATGTTGCGTGATTAGTTCTATTATAAGGCGAATTTCGCGGGTGTGGAAAGTTTAGAGGAACCCATTTTCGCTGATTTGGCACCTTCCAAAATCAATTTCGCGCTTAGCTCTCCGAATTTTGTCGATTTGGCTCCTCTGTAACCGAATTTAGTGGATTTGGCTCTCTTGAAACCCAAATTTCGCCGGTTTCGCCTTCTCAAATAGCAAATTTCGCGGGTTTGGCTTTCTCAAACTGACACAACACGGTGTCCGGCTCGTGCATGTGTACGGGGTTTTATGCCGCCACGGACTCGTGGGGGGATCCACCTCCTGTCGGATTTTCTGACGAACGCAAAGGAATTGGTCCGTCGGATTGGTAGGTGTCCGTGTCATGTTCGTGGTCCGTAGCGTGTCCGTCGATTTTTTTTTCTCATTTTTGCCCTCTTTACTCTTTGAATATCCTTAATTTGTTGCGTTTAAAAATAATGAAATGCTGCTGATCTGACGTGCGATTTTTATACATTTAAATCGATGATCCATCGACGACATTACCTTTTTATTCTTCTACTTCTCGGTTGAAGAATAAAAGGTCATTATAAAATCGGCTCCTCCATTTAATGATATCGCGAGGTCTTCCTCTGGAGGACTCATACTGTCATTTCACTTTAATTGAACCGGAGACTGACTGAAACTGGCAGTAGAAGCGTTCCTGGTTTGTGCTGTGCTTTTTTTTCCTACGGCTCGTAGCGTGTCCTTCAGGATAAAATTTTTGACGAGCGAACACGGACCGCTCGTGTTGTGTCCACCTCGTACAATGCATTCGCGCCTTAACAATTCCTGTGCTCCTACACTTTGGAAATGTGTCCTTGGTGGTGCATTGCGGGGTTCTCTTTTTTGGAATTATCGTGTATAGGACGAGAGCTAATTTAGGAGTGAAGGGAGGGAATGTGCCTTTCACACTGCACCCCATTCGGGGTTTTTGCCCTCACAAATCCGACTAATCGGTCACAGAGGGCATAGCAAAATGAGTAAAAGTAGGGAACTTTGCTTGAGCGGTGTCAGGTAGCAGAGTGGCTTGCGCAAAGCTCCAGATCCGCGCCTGAGTTGGTTTAATCTCAAAATTTATGGGCCCGCAAGAACCCATCATACCTAAGTCTTCCTATTAATTCGCAAAAGTTGAATATTGGTGCCCTCTATTAATGTTCTGGAAGGGTTATCTCACTCGTTAGCCCTGGACTGCTACAAGAAGACCGTAGCAGACTCTTTTTTTTTTTAACCACTAATGTTGTTGAAACACAAAAACTCGGTAGTTTTTTAATTATTTTCAGAATTTATCACGCGAACAAATTTAAATTTTTGTTTTCCTCTTGTTTTGTTTTTGATTCACAGTGAATTTAGCGAATCAGCGCCATAAAATTCAACCATTTGTCTCTTTTTGTTTTCAAGCTAGTAAATCTTTTTGTCCTGTCCTTTTCATCGATGATCCCTTTTATTTATTTTCTCTCTATCCTATCTGGTGGTTTGAGTTATTTTGCTCCCCCTACCTTGTTCCTTCCATTGTTAAAAACAAACAAAAAAATGGGTAAAATAAATGGCTCTGATTTGAATGTGTGTATTTTGTTGGGTCTTCGACCGGCCTTCTGACAACAAATCACGGATGGCTGTTATCCCGATTTTTTCTAAAAAAAAAAATCAAACAGCGAGCAAAGATCTGGCTCAAACGTCGTACTTCATGGCTTCAAACAGGTGTGTTAACATTTTCTTCCCCCCTCCCGTCCTCCCACATGCCTGACTATAACCTAGGCACAGAGAGAAATGGTTGGGTTACGGTTGACAATTTTTGTTTTCCCCCCCTTTCAGCCTTCACCTTACTACAATGTGCCTTCAGTACAAGCCGACAGTCGTCGCGTGCTTTTGCATTCATCTAGCGTGCAAATGGTCCGATTGGGAGGTAATGTAGACCCCTCCCCCTAATTTACACGTGAGAATTTTTTTTTTCAATTTCAACTTTCCGTAGATACCTCAAAGCAACGAAGGGAAGCCTTGGTTTTGGTATGTGGACAAGACTGTGTCGCAAGAACTTTTAGAACAATTGACGGAAGAATTTCTGGCAATTTTCGACAAATGCCCGTCGAGGTTGAAAAAGAAGATTATGTCGCTGTCTTCGAGTCAAAATCAGACGATACTTTCGGCTTTTGCGAGGGTAAATTTGAAAAACAAATTCGCAAGGTCTCGAACGGCGATGGTTAAAGTGATGAAATATTGTATGTATAGGAGGACAAGAAACGGAATGGCGAGGGATCTAATCCTATGGCTGGAGGTATGTGTTTTGTTGGCAGGAGGAGGCGCGAAGGAAGCTGGATAATATTTGTTTGGAATTGATTTCAGGTTCGAATAGTGGACTCTCTGTTGAGGATCTGAAGAAAAAGCAGGAATTTCAAAGGCATCATGCTGATTATAAGAAGCATCATTTAGCTCATAGGTTTGATTGATTTGTTTGTATTTAGAGACTGACTAGTGACTTAACACTTCCTAATTTCAGATCAGAGTCGCATAATATGCCGAGTAAATCTTCTTGTCTTTTTGGACCACCCCAGAAGACTCAACCGCCGAGCTCTGGAAGTTCACACGTTAGTCAATCGAGGCTAATGGGGAAACCGTCCCTTCCTCCGCAGTCTCAGCAACCTCCGGCTCATCAACAATCGTCTCAGTCCGACACGACTAGCATAGGAAAGCCTGAACACCTTCACCACAGGCCGAGAAGGCCCGACGACAAACACAGTCGGAATCACGACTCGCTCAGGGATCAGTATAAAAAGTACGAGAACAAATTGACTGGTGCTATTTTAAGTGATTTCTCTCAGACTAGCAGCAATGGTGGCAGTGGTACAAGTACTAAAAGTGTCGCGAGTAATAATAGTAATAGTTTTAGTGGAGTGTCGACTGTGAGTGGGTTTCCGGTTGATTCGCTGTCATCATCATCCGTTCATCACCTAACCGAACCGGTCACTGTTAAAAACGAATTAGTCGTCGCACCCGCCGCGCTAGCCATGTCTAAAGTTTTACAGCAGTCGGTGGCTCCGCACAACAAACCGAAAACGCCGCCCCCTCCCATCGTTCAACAACCGATCAAAATCGAGCGCTCCATTTTCAGCCCGGAAAAGAGTACGCCGCCGAGTACGGACAGCCGGCCGCAAGTGATGCCTCCTCTGACTGGAACGAAACGAAAACGAAGCGCCTCTAGTGAATCCGACATGTTGCTTATACCGAAAGTTGAACCCCTGTCTCATTTCGATGTCGTCAGTCAGGAGATTTTAGTTCCTAAAGAGGAGAAACCAGATCCGTCGGTCGACCTGCTGATGTTTCCTTTGACGTCCCCCCCTACGGAACAGACGAATCCGCCATTTCAGCAACAACCGTTCCTACCTCAACCAATCGAACAGACTTCGACGCTTGATGAAGAGTCTCACGCGAAAGAGCAGAAAAAGAAAAAGAAGCGACACAGAGAACACAAAGAGAAGCATAAAGACAAACATAAGCATAAACATAGAAATCGTGACCCAGAGCCTATAGTTATTACAATACCCAAGGAGAAGCTCACTCTACCGCAACAACCTGAGCAGGGGCTTAAATTAAAAATCCCAAGGGAAAAGCTTGCTGGTCTCCAACCTGCGACAACAGCAGTTTCCACCTCCGTCGCCACCGGTCTCAAGCTTAAAATATCCCAAGGGAAAATCAAAGAGTCAAGAAAACGTGACAAGGCAGAAGAGGAACCAACGCAGAGTCTTCCCAGTAAATATCACAGGCCTAACGGAACTACGCTTCAGGTAAATAAAGACATTGCATTATTGGATTGTACTGACCATAGCGAGACCGAAAAGACTAGCTTTGCGGTAGACGCTCTACCCACTTCTTCTATTTTACTGGATGATTGCGGCCCGTCTTTCGATGATTTCACTGGGCTTAGTACTCCCCCTGGTATGTCCCAGGATATTATGGCCATGTTTAATCCTGACGCTAATTTATTAGAAACGTTGAAAGCGGCAGATTCGGGGGGCTTAGAATTTAATGATAGTAATCAGACAGTGATTGAAGTTAAGGCGGAAGTTCCCGATCCTGCTGTGGAGCCAGCTCCACAGCTTATTCCTCCTGTTGCTCTGTCTCCTCCTACTCTTCCTTCACAACCTCCTGCAATCCGTCAAGCACTGCCTCCGTTGGAACCCCCGCCGATGCCTCCTCAAGGGCTCGACCTACCTTTGTATCCTCCACGTCAGAATCATCCACCGAGACAGCCCTACAACAAAGGGGGCCGTGGTAGACAGGAGAACAGTGGAAGTTATAGAGGACGAGGCCGAGGTGGTGGATATCAGCGTGCTGGTGGTGGTGGTGGTGGTGGCGGCGGCGGCGGCGGCAGCAGCAACATAATGTCAGTACCTCAGCACAGCTCCACCGCCAGCGCTTATCGAGCTCATCAAGACATGTGGAACTACAGTATGCAGCAAATGGGCCAAGCGAACTACGTCACCCATCATCATCATCCGCAGCATCATCATCAAGGGCGCATTCAGTCCCGCCCACCACAGGCTTCTCATCCCCCTCCTCCTCCACCCCCACCACCACCACCGCCCCAGTATCTCCGTCCCCCTCCGCCACCATACCTTATTGCTCACCACGCACCCGCCTATTTTACGGCTCCACCACCGCCGATGATGATGCATCAACACCACTATTCAACAGGACCACCACTTCCCGACGAACCCCCTCCTTTACAACCCCCTCCGCCGCCTGAATGACACTCGCGACTATTTGTTTAACTTTATTGCTTCTTTAAAAAGTTCAATAAGTAATTAATTAACAAGTGCTATTAGTCAGGGTTTGGGGGGGGGGGTACTTTTGTATCAGAATCAGTTTTTTCTGAGTTGCGATCGACAAATCGATACGTTGTTCGTCCTAAGATGTCCCTAATATCACAATAAATGGCCGAAACGTCCGCGCCTAATATACTTTCTAATTTTCAATTAATCCCTGTAGATCTTCCGCTATTTTCTAATTTTTGCCTTATTCCAAGAGCTGGAATTAAACAAATTATTTTCTCCGAATTACAAATAATTTGCATGAAAGTAGTTGTGAAAGGAATTTCTTTTTTACATATTTGCATGTATGTATTACTTCTCATTTAAAGAAGAAAAAAGCACCATCTTATTGATTTACTGGCGACTAGGAATATGAATTTCTAATTTTCGTTTTTATTTCAGCTCCTTAAATCAAATTAAAACTTGTTTTATTTTTTGAAGAAAAGAAATAATATTCTGAGGCACCCTAAACAAATTGTATCATCGGATTGTGCCATTGAAAAACGTCATTCATTTTTTACATGACCAAAGGGAACCATTTTCTGTATATAAATATTTTTTAAGGGATTTATTTTAGTTATTTTCAGTTCCTAATTTTACCAAAATGAAAATTTATTTAATTTTTTTTTTTTTAATTGATCTACCGGCATCTTAACATTCCTTCACAACTGAGTCAAGAAAGAAAGGAAAAATCGTGTTTATAACTTGAGGACAGTGCCTGTTCAATGAACTAACTCGTTCACCGACAAAATTGCAATAAACGAAAGACTTTGTATGGTTGATTAAAATTGATTTACTGTTGGAGCGCCTTTTTTTTTCATTTTAAAAGTGTAAATTGAATTGAAATTGTACAAAGAGAGAAAACCTTCACAGGTGCCTTACGGAGATGTAAAAAAAATGTTATTATTACTATTTTAAATAAATAAATTCACTAGTTGACCAAAAAACTACGTGTCTTTAATTTCGAAACCTTTTTACTATACTACCTCTCTGTAATGAAAGCTCAAGGGGCCATTTTCTGTGTTTATAACGTTTTTTGTTTTTATTTTATTAAAATTACATTTGAAAAATGAAAGGGATGAAGAGCGAAGGAGAAAAAAATGTGAATTTATTTATTTTGTAGAAACAATGTGGGGATGTGGTGGATGCATGTTTTTAACGGGTGTAGGGATGCATGGTTGTTAGTGAGGGGTTTTTTCCTCGCATGCTTTGTGTTCGGTCTTGTAAAATTTATGATGTTGTTATTTCAAAGCTTTTATCACCGTAATTTTTGATTGTGACCATTTTGTTGCTTTCAGGTTGGAATGGATCACGCTGGCCGGCGATAATGTTTTTCTTTTCTCTCTATATATATATTTTTTAAAATTGTATAATTTGCGGGTGATGAATTTTAAGTTTTAAAAAAATGAACAAAAGGAAGACATCAGTGTGTGGTCGTTGGCTTTGTTGGTGTCGGTACCGAACCCATGCCATCCCCTCACTATCCATCCTCCTCGTAGGAAAAGAAAAGAAATCAAATAAAAAAATTGTTTGCAATCCTTCCCTTGTTATTTTTAATGCAAGACTGAGCGAATAAATTTATCATTTTACAAATTGGGACGCTTCGAGCATTTTGAAATTTTCATTTGTTAAAAAAACCGAAGACGAGGTTCAGAGTATTATGTAGTTTCAATTCTTAAGGGAATAAGGTTGTGAAAAGTGATATATTTTTTTTTATGTTCCATTTCTTTTTTATATGATTATGCGATGGAATAAATCATTCAAAAACACCGAATTTATCCCTCTCCTTTATAAATGAAGTTTTATCCCAAAAAGCTTTTTGTGTGATAATCGGTTCGCGGGTCCCCCCCCCCTACCTTGTATTACCGAGAAAGAAATTGATTGGACTATGGTTGGGATTTGAGAACGGAGCCGGCTGCAAAATCAGCCCTTGTCCACCGTCGTTATTTCTAAATACAGTCTATTGAGGCTGTCTTCTCTTAAAATCGACCTGTTCGTTTGTTTTGGCACAAACTCTCGATAATATTGAACCATGAAATGTTGATTTTCGCCTTCGAAAACATCCAACCCGCGAGAGAGACTTGTCAACACCTAGAATCCTGACCGGCGACGAAATCATGCTCCAAGGCCCAACTCAACATTATTTTATTCAACTATTAAACCGTCTCAAGCGGAATAGGGGAAATTCCCGAGGGGGGGGGGACCAAAGTAATGAAGACATTTTTTTTTATAGTGGGGTGCCGGGGGGTCAGTCAAGCCGGGTGTCGATGTGGACTGTGGAGTGATAAGGTGGAGTCATCACTGATAGTTTGCGCGACGTGCGTGAACCGTGAGGTGCCCATAAGATACTAAACCGCATTACACGAATGACACCCTAGTCTAGAGCCAACAGATAAAGAAGCTAAAAAAATTGAAATTTTCAAGAATGAAGTCTAGGCGCAGCCTAAATGGCAGATAATTCAACAATAACTGATAAGGACGTATTATTGTAGAGGGTAGAAGGTATACCAAAGAGAACGTTAGGGGGATAGGAGCAATTACTTAGGCCCATTTTCACCAACAAAATTGATCTCGTTTAAAGTTAATCGTGATTAGTTGCCAATGACGACTCATAATGTATTGTGACATGAGTGTTTACATTGTAATCGTGATTAGTTGTTGATCGTGGTTTAAGAAGTTGGTGAAATCGGGGGTGGGGGTAAATGGCCGTAATCTGGGGCAGCAACACTCAAAACTCCGCCACGGTCAAAAGGAATAGCGAAAAACTTTGGGAAAAGACGCTGGCGGATAGTTTTCCCTTGTTGTTTAGCCTCCTACGGATATTTTAAGACTTTTCCCAAAGTTTTTCGCCATTCCTTTTGACCGTGGCGGAGTTTTGAGTGTTGCTGCCCCAGATTACGGCCATTTACCCCCACCCCATTCACGAACGAGGAAATCTCGACGCTGGCGGATAGTTTTCCCTTGTTGTTTAGCCTCCTGCGGATATTTTAAGACTTTTCCCAGAGTTATGAGTTAGGTAACAGGCGACAGAAAAGTTTCAGATAAATCAATGTGTCCTACAATCCTCAATAATTGCTTCTATCCCCTTTAACGTAATGTGTGGTAGCTCACGCACGTTACCTTCTACCCCCTACAATAACATCCCACCACCTTATCGGTTATTGTTGATTTATCTGCCATTTAGGCTGTCCCTAGACCTCATTTCTTCAATTTCTAGTTTAGTTAGCTTTTTAATTTGTTGGCTCTAGACTCAGGATTCATTTTTAGAGCAGATTTAGGGCTAATTTCACGCCCGTGTTTGCGCGTACGTTTATCTCTGTGTGGAATCCCATAAAATATTGGTGGCTTTGCCTTTGCTTTTTCCTATTTTATTCGTCCATCCTTCCATTAAAACTTTTGAAATGACTGCCAGGTAATTATTACTCTTCAAAACACTTTGATCGTTGTTTTTGTATAGTGTCTTTCCATCCGTCGTCAGCTAACATAACTCATTTGAAGAAAACGCGAAGTTTTTGCTGAATCGCTCTAATGGGGAACTTGCATGAATGCCCGATTTGGGGGAAAAGTATACCAGTGAATTGACACATGCGGACAAAGATATCAACGGTAGTTGCAGCCCGATTGGTGCGTCTGGTGATTTTTAAATAAATTTCAAAGTTCTTCAGGAGGGGATGGATGGTGCGAGGGAAAATTGACGTCAAAGAGCAGTTTTGAAGCATTTAAGAAACTCTAAAAGTTTTGTTTAAAATAACAAGAAAAATTAAACCCCAGAAGACGCGTCTTCCCCTCTCTTCCCAAAACCATCCATTTCATTAACTGCCCTTTGACGTGATCAAACCCGCACTCAAAATTTTTAAAAATTCGCCTATAAAAAACCCTTGATTGATTTCAATGTTTAATGTGGGCAATTGTCTTGTGGAAGAGTCCTCTTCAAGAAACACTAGTGATTGAAAAATGTGCAAGTTCCCCATTGAGATTTATGTCAAAGTTCACCACTGTTTTTCCTATTTACAAGCCCCAATAGGGATTGTGAGGATGATTGTGATAACTGCAGCTGGTACACGTCATTTAAAAGGGATGGCACCTCTAGTACAAGTACCGGGTCTAAAACGCACATCCGCACGGACTTATCATTCTGTAGATCTGCATTTTCTTTGCGAACCATTCGAAAGATCAGTGGAAAACCTTGAAGATCTCCTGCTGTATTTTTCTATTCAATCTCAATACTTTTGCACAGTGGCGGCGAAAGTTGAGGTTCTGGGCAAGCAAGCGAATCCCCCCCCCCCAGATCTGGTCTCTAGGAGAACCGTGATGAGGAAAAGCGCATCGGTGTTTGAGAAATTCAATGGGTTCACTGAGTAAGCCCCCAGGCGAGAGATCGAACCCGAGCATACTTTATTTCAAGTTTTGCCTCTGTAATCATGCCTTTTGCAGGGCCGTGGAGAGAATATTATAAGAATTAGAACTCAATGAGGCCCTTTCATGGACCCCCCTCCCCCGCATCGTTAAACTGTTTTAGTATCTCGCTAAAGTGTCGAATATTTTCACAACGGTTAAGGAAACTTGATTTTCCTATTTTATTTGTAATCCTGAAATCTGGGCCACATGATTCTCGTCATCTTATTTTTCTCCTTTTGTTCTTGATTTCCGAAATCCGGGCCCCCAAGAAAAGCCAACCGGTGATTAACAGGCACAGTTCGCCCCTCGCTCTTTTTCGACAGTCCTGGGCCCAACCACGGTAAAGCTCAAACCACAGAGAGCAAAGCTCTAACCACAGCCAATTCCAAATCAGAGTAAAGCTCCAAACCACGGTTATGCTCCAACCATAAAGAAGACCCAACCACAGCATAGCTCCAATCGCAGTAGACCTTCAACCTCAGTAGAAATTTCCATTTTTTCTTCCTTTTCTTGATTTCGTAAATGCGGGCCCTCAAGGCAGCTGGGCCTGGGGAGAACGACCCAGTGCTCCCCTTTCTCGACAGACCTGGTCATTGGTTCGGATCGGGAACGGCTCTTTGCCAGAATTGTGTACGAGGTCCGAGTCAGTGAAACCGCAGACTTTATTGTTCTTTACCAGGCAACTGCTAATGCTAAGTAAACAGGGGCGGATAAATGGGATCTGTGTCCGTCTGCCAGATTTCGGGCCCTTTATGACTGAACTTCCTCGGCATTTCCGCGCATGTAGACTCATAGGTCCAAAAACGGTCTGTTTCCGCCAAAAAACACTTATGTCTATGAGCTTAGAGAATTTGCTCCGATTTTTTTTTTTACTCGAATAATCGACATTTAACCAGAATCATTTGACCTAGTTTGAAGGAGTAAATCTTATTTTATTACAGAGAAGGTAAAACTCCTGTGACTATTCTCCAGGAGTATTTCTCGAAAATGAAAGACTCTCCCACGTTTAATTTGATCCACAACGGAACTGGAACTCACACTCCTCTATTCACTTATGAAGTCAGCGGTTTGGGACACACTGGTATTTTTTCATTTTTAATAAGTCATTATCATAAGAGACTTTTTCTCAAGCTCTGTGTAAGGCGGTTAAATAGAGACAATGAACCTTGCCGACCCTGACTCGAGTTTGCTGACTCCATGAGCAGCGTTATTTCCATTTTTGTGAACTTTACAGCATACGTAGAGCTTGTGAACAAGGCCGATCCACATCCGCATAGGCCCTTCGTGGACCGGTCTATAGAAATTTCACAGTAGTGTGCTTCACTTAAGGAGCCTTCAGACGCGAACTATTGTTCAGGGTGCGACTTCCGACTATTGAAATTGCTACTGCCCACCTGAACCACAGCTCGCACGCATGTAACGGCCGCTATAGAGTGATTCTACGTTTCATTTCAAGTTTCGTTTTAGCCACAGGAAGCGGCAAATCCAAAAAAGAAGCCAAGCACGAATCAGCGAAGGCATTTTTGGAAAAGTTGAGGATAAAATGCGATGAAGATCCTGTTGAACAAGTAGATGCTTCAGATGTGTAATTACGTCATTTCTTCTTAAATCTCGAATTTATACTTAAATGTTGAAGATTGAACCTTTTTATATCGTTTTAGATCCTCACCATACGCTGGGAATCTTAAAAATAATGCAGTTGGAGAGCTTAGCGAATATTGTCTGTTAAATGATTTGAAAGTGCCTGTTTACGAATTAACCCGAGACGAAGGTTTACCTCACGCTAAAATCTTTGCGTATCGGTGCACAGTATCTTCGTTTACCACGGAAGGTACCAACTAACAAAATTCGAAATCAGGGTCATTTCTAATAATTGTCATCAAAAGCCACGGAAAGAACAAAAAAACAAGCCAAACATCGAGCGGCTCAGGACATGCTTCTTAAATTACAAACCTGCTTAGGACAATGTGAGAAGCCAGTTCCAGTTACCAAGTACAGTGTAAGTTCTTTCTTCTCAAGCTCTCTTGATTTTACCTTTAAAATACATGAAAACGAATCATTTTCTAGGTCACGACAGATGACGCTCTCAAGTTATGTATCGGAAAAAATATATTCAACACCGTAAAATCGTCGGGATTGAATTTGAAGGATTACCATCGAGCCCCTAAAAGCTACCAGTCGTCTTCCCTCGAGAAGATAAAAGTGAGCGTTTCCCTTAACCCTCATAATTTGTTTATTCGCGTGGGCGTGTGTCTTCAGTCATTAGGTCTTGAATGGGACCGATACGTACCGGACAAACCGCGTGTTTTCCGGGATATAATGAGTGAATTGGCGTTTGAGTACTCCGAAAATGAACTGCCACCGAGATCTCTAGAGAGTAAAAGTTTTCATTCGGTAAGCGTTGATTTTTTACTACGTATTATGCGTATTTTGTAGACGCTGCGGACGCGGTCTTTATGAAGTCCCTTGTGGTGAAATCGTCGCCAGAATGGACTTTTTTTGGTAAGGGTTTGAGTCCTATGGAAGCTGGAGAGCAAGCCATCAAAGAATGTCTCACCTTTTTCATAGAATTATCCTAGAAATAATGATACCAAATGGTATGCCTGTCTTCTTTCTCCTGCCTACCTGTCAAAGTTATTTCATAAGCGTAGTTTTTGAAAAGAAAAAAATAAATATTCATTCAAAACTTATCAGGCGTATTGGGAACCGACAATTTTGCACCCTGAGACTGATGATTATTCAAGCTAGAAATTAAGCCCCAGCTAAAACCATATACCGTTGGGCATGATTAAACGTGTGACTTAGCCCATAAAGGCCCATAACACCAAACAAGCGTCTCGGCCGAGAACGGTTAGAGACAAAATCATGCCCGTCACTCGCCCGAGTACTGTCTGAGCTGATTACATTGGGATTTTTATCGGCCGAGCACTCGGTAGGTGTAATTGGGCTTTAAGGCCCGTATTCATAGTCGCTACTCGAGTTAAAATTTTCCTAAGTAAGGTCAAAACAGACTACTATGACGTGACGTGGGAACACGCATTCCCACGTGTGATACAAAATTCCAGAAAATGCTTTTGTTTGTTTGTGTTCACATTGCTCTGACGTGACGTGGGAGTGGGATGATGTGTGTCCGAGCAATGTGAAGGTAAATAAATAAAAGCCGTTTCTGGAATTTTGTATCACACGTGGGAATGCGTGTTCCCACGTTACGTCCAAGTATTGACTTTAAAAGTCAATTCAGTTTTTGTTGGAATAAAATCATCTGTTTTGACGCCCACTTAGGGAAATTTAAGTTTAAGAAATATCTATGAATACGGGCCTAAAGGGGTCCATTGACGTACAATAAATATTGCGCAATAAATGTGTACAATATTTCGTTTCCAGATGTTTACGGATAAAAAAATAGGTTGTTCATTATATTGTGCAACCCATCAATACAACCCACAAACGTTTAATTTTATTGTACAACCCCTAGTTTGCGCAATATTATTGTACGTGTATGGGCCGCTTAATGCCCGTATTTATGAACGTTCCTTGACATTAAGGAAGCCTTGAAAAACATTGAAACAGATGTTTTTATTGTGATCAAAACTGTGTTCTCAACGGTTCCTTGACTCGAGGAAGCTTCAAGGAACGTTCATAAATACGGCCCTAAATGTGAAATTCAACTAGATACTGATGGCCAAAAGTGGCTTTTTGATCATGAAACTTTCG
This sequence comes from Corythucha ciliata, assembly GCA_038030265.1. NCBI lineage: Eukaryota > Metazoa > Arthropoda > Insecta > Hemiptera > Tingidae > Corythucha > Corythucha ciliata. Next base: position 56,386,406 of record CM075938.1, read on the forward strand.
GGAATTTTCCCAAAGAAACCGTGAATCTTGCTCCAATCACGAATTGGCTTACTATCTTCCAAATAATTTAAATTTTGCTTGAGAATCACGAAGTGAATTAATTAAAGGGCTAAATAAAACAAACTATTTCCTCAACGAGCCACACACGCGAGTTATTTTAAAAATGTCGAATATTGAAAAATTCGATTTTCGAGTGCCTCGGTTCGAGGTGAATCTGAACTGACAGCTCAGAACTATTTATGAATAAGCGAAATCCGCTAAACTAGTGTTGGGCCAGAGTGAGTCCCGCGAAATTTGATTTTTGTTTTTATCTTTTCAAGAGAGAGCCGATCCGCGAAAATGGTTATCCTCCAACGAGCCAAACGCTCAAAATTCGTTTCTCAAAAAAGATTCAATCGTACAAAATCAGTTACTGTACTCAGCGAAATCCACTAAATTGGGCTTTGAAGGCCCAAACTTGCAGACCCGAATGAGCTAATCGAGCGAAATTTGGTTTTCAAGACGGGACAATCCTTATGAACGTTATTTTGAAGCTACGATGTATTACAAAACATCGTAGCCGTAGGAGCCAACGTTGTCCGTAATTGCTGCTTCGTAGGCAACTGAAAATTACGAGGCTCATGGGTTTCAAGATAGCAATAATTTTATTGAAACGTTAAGTGCTTATTTAAAGGAGAACTTGGAATACGATTTGAACGAAATATACAGGGCTTTAGGGACACTTTCTATCGATCTGACCCTTACCCCCTTCTTCATATTCTTGACTACTGATCCACATTTGTTGAAACGTCCCGATAGACGCAAGTATTGAACCGCCGATCCAGGACCCGAAACGTCGCTCAGAACAGCCATTGGCAGCAATCAATTTGAGTCGCATGCTCGCCGGAATTCTCATGGACAAGTCGCGGTTGAGTCTTTCGGTGAAACCCTAGAATAGAAAGTCTTCGTTGGCTTAACATTCCCCAGTTTAAAATTGAGCCATCTGAAAACCTGAATGAAAGAATTTCCTCCCGTGATGACAACGCTGCCGTACAGTGCCGGTCGAACGTCAATGTCACACATGCCTACGCTGGTGGTCACAATGTGACCGACGCCGAGCATCGTGTTACCGACTGGACCACCACGAGTTTGAACAACGCTCGGATCGAACAAAGCTTCTGGGATTCTGAATCTTTCGCTAGTGAAATCCTAAAAATGGGGACAGGTATCAGTCTCGACCGTAGGATAAATGCAGTTTCCATGGTTCGTGGAAGGCGTGGCGGAGGGTATACCTGGTGATAGCCGTGAGGAAACTCGTAGTGCACTGACGGGATTGACGAGACTGTCTTTTCGTCGTAGGGTGCTTCGGAGATTTGAAGAACGCTGTTCTGAAAGTCCTGAATGACTCTTTTGATCTGGTAGTTGTGCCATGACGCTGTTACTTCTGGAAGAGTTTTTTTCTTAGTCCATTTAGCCTTTTCTCGATCTTTCACAGCCTCTTTGCTCCCGATCATATAAGTTGGCACAATGTCGATGTCACTTTCCTACGTCATTCAAATCAATACGGGAAAACTCTTATCAAATTTGTGTGTTTACCTGTAAGAAATTTTTGCACTGCATACTGATATAGTCTCCCCCTAAAGGCGACTTAACGATGGCTTGAGTTAAAACGAAACCATCCTGAACGGGTATAGCTGATGTATGGGTTGCTCCACTGTCGACGACTAGGCCAGTAGCTCGTCCGTTTGAGAAAGCGGCTAAAACGGCGTTTTTGACTAGAAAAAATGCCGGAACGTTGTATTTCTCGAACATAAGCTCCGTGAGCTTCTCTCGCTTCTGTCTCGAATTCCACGGAGCTTCGGACATAAGGACAGGATGAAACTCTGACTCCGATTGAATGCATTTGGAGTATGTATAGTCCAACACTTTTTCAAATAGATCCCAATCCTCAATTTGACCGTCTTTCATGTAACTGGCTACTTCCATACCCTTACGGGCGACGTTCAACAAAGTCGTGTCAATATAATACTTGGCGCTGCCGGTCGGTGTTGACGCGATATTCGACGGATCTGGTTTTTTGTCCACGTCCATGGCTTCTGATTTAATTGAACCGTTCAAGTTACCATCCTCGCAGACGCCGACAGCCGCTGGGATTTCCGCTTTGGGCGAGTCTTCTTGAGCGTAGCCAACTCGAAACGAGTGGTGCCCCACGTCGAATACCAAAGCTCCGATCTCATCTCCACCGTACAACATACCACTTCCACTCATCCTGAGAGTCTCTAATTATAATTCTAACGAGACAAAACTCTTCATGCCTTAGAATTACAATTAAATAAAACACTTTCGCCTCCGGCTCATGAACGCTAGAACAGACGCTTACGAACCAAAGCACTCCAGTTAGTAACCTTCGCCTTTCGCCGCATTCGCGTTCTCCCCCGTTCAAATGCAGTTGAAAGAACCGTCGGGTTCTTGTAAATATCTGGCCCTTTTCACACATTTTTGGGAAATAATCTAATGATGACGAACTTCTGGACAAAATAATTTTTCGAAGTTCATCATTCTTCACCGTTGGTAGTCTTGCCGGTCAATAACCTGGTAGGTACAAGAGCGTCATCGCTTTTGGCGTCCATTTTCCACTTTTTCTGCGGAGTTCTCTTAATTTACACAAGCCGGGCACAACAGCGAAGTTATTTTTCTTCTCTGGTTTATCAATCGTTGAGTAGCGTTTGTCACAGTTTATCACAAACTATAGCGTAAAACTCGGAACTGCTTCATACGCTTTCTTGAGTTGACCTGATCGGGAAAACCCTTCACAGAAGACATGGCTACAAATGCAAACGGTGAGATAATGTTTCCTGTTTCTTTAACTGAACTTTGAATCAGTTTCAAGTCCAAGAGGTATCCGCGGTAATTTTGATCCGCCATAAATGTGCTGCGCTAACATGAGCGTTTGTTCGTTGAGGCTTATTGTTTTGATTGTTTCACGGGTAGTGAGGGGTTATGCCGGATAGCGGTATCTCTTCTTCGTTCAAAACAGCTCCCCGGTCCTTCGGATGTTCACTTCAAGTTTCAAGTCCCCGTGTTTATCTGCCTGAACCCTCTAGGCGTAGGCCGTCACCCTGTTGGTGTTCTCTCATTACTGTTGAAGTCGAGAAACTTCCATGGACCTATCCGATGTTGATGAACTTTTCAAGCTCTCCGTGTTCAGAGAGTTTATCTTATGAATGCCACAATGACCCGCGGTACTCACAGTCAAGAATCACTTTTATTAGATCCCAAGTAAGAGGTTTTTCGGATTAATCCTCACCCCCTCCCCGTCAATTCCGTTGGTTTCGGGTAGCTCTACCAGAAACGTAAAGTATTTGTGCGGTGGTGCCTCTTTTTAACGCCTCCTTTGCAATGGAGATGGTCTGCCCCTGGTGTGATAATCAGTGTACACGAAAGTTTCAGAAAATCTGTTCCATAATATTACGCCAGTTTAGGTTCCGACGAGAGGGCGGGGGTTGAAATTATAGCTGCACCTCGGGTGCTCGCTCACTTCGTTACGCCACTGAATAAATTCCATTCCTATTATCAAAAATCAAAATGATCAACGATTAGTCATTGTTAACTTGTATTTAGGCGTCCGTCGCAAGCGTCTTAGTTTTTTACTACTTTTTCGTGTCAGGCTCCCTCGAAAACTGTTTTGACATCTGGTCACCCTACCTAAGTTCACGATAAAAACAGGTCGTGTCCACGGCGGAAGAGTTAGTTTGAGGGCTGAAATTACTGGACATAGGGAGATTTAGGGAGACCAAAATTTTAAGTTTAGCGCTTAAAGTATCGTTTTCTGCGAAAAAATCCCGTCCGTTTTTGAACAGGAAATTCAGAATAGAAGGCTAAATCGGTTTCTCAGCAGAAGTACCAGTTTTTAACTGGGAAATACCCCTTCTGTGCACAGTTAATTTCCAGGGATGAATCGACTTCCTTGCCGAATTTTGAGTTAATGAAGTACTGGTTTGGACGTCTAAGCATCCAGTTTTTATGACAAAAATTCAAATTGTAAAGTTCATAAAAAGGGCAGTTTCCAGGCTGAGTAGAGTTTCAGGAGTAAAATCTACGAGTTTCCATTCGAGTCCTTTGGTATTTGGGGGAAATGACCTTGTTTGTTTTCAAAGTAGGGTTTTGGGGCTAAATTACTTCTATTAGAAGCCCCGGATCTCCTTTACTTGACCCGGCGAACCAGATAATCCCCCCTCCCCCTAATTAGCGGGGTTGAGGCTGGCACCACAAGCATGGTCCGTAAATGAAATGACAGAGGCGTGGGGATATGTCACGTCAGACGTTCAGAAGAAAAATTCGTTGAAGTGAGAGTGCAATCTCTCCCTTTCGGCCTCAATTACTTTCAATCCCCTGTATTACTAGGGTCCTGGCTTTCAACAGTTCGGCAATTCAGCCAAGTCCTACGAGGAACTTGTACTAGGAACAAACTGCGGGGGGGGGAGCAATACTCAGTCAATTTCATTGATTTAAATATCCCAAATGACCCTTCAACCTAGGATTACAGCCAAATTGCTGATTATAGCAAACCAGTCAGAGAGGGCCAAGGGGTGTAAAACCGCGCCTTTTTTTCACCTCCACAGATTCTGCCGTCGACACATCCAAAACGAACGGCGCCAACGATTCTGACATCATGGAAGAACTCAGTAGTATTCTCGTCGACGACGCCGAAGAAGCTGGTGACGATGACGGTAAAGACGAGCTCGATGAAGACACCCTCGAATTTCACGCCGTTGAAATTGACGCCTCAGACAAGGCCAAAGCGCTTGAAGAAGTTGGAAAAACTCCTTTTTTTCAAATAAAAGGCATTCCAATTGAGATTGTCAAGGTGAAAACCGTTTTGGGAAGTCGCAAATTCTTGGTTCACTTAATCGTTTTGTTCAAATTTCAGGAGAAAATTTTGTTTCACAAAGCTATGTACAAACTTTTTGTCACCGAGTTGAAAACAAAATGCGTAGTCCAATACAAAACACCTTGGATGAAATCCGCCAAGGAGACGATATATTTCAGAATAGCCGACGTTGACGAAAGAAAACGTGTTGTGGACGCATTATTCTCCGAGTACAGCTGGGAGTTCAACTCTAAAAAGTTCTCGATCTCCGCATTTGTAAGTCATCGTTTTCGCCTCCCCCCCCCCTTCTCTTTAATAACGAGCTAATCACGATTTCAACGAAACGCTACTTTTTAGCCTGTGACGATGCACAAAAAAACGTTCATCAGCGGCACTTACAAGGAAGCCAACGAGGAGGAGCTTCAGAAACTGTTGGATGTCCTCTACCCGTACAGGAAAGAACACTACAAAGATGAAGTGAGAGATTTTTTCGCGTTTTATAACCCCCTCGTCTGAATATTAAAAAAAAAAATTTAGTTGCAAGCCAAAGCTAATAACGCCAGATCGGAAGTTGTCAAGGTGATGAATTCTGTGAAAAAGAAGAAGCCGGGAAAAGTGACCGGTCCGGCTAAAGCGGAGAAAAAACCGGAAGATCTTTTCGTCGATAGAGCAGTGCCTTTCGACACGACAGACGGTTACGCGTATGACGTCAATCTAACCATCGGTATTGCTCGGTATAGTTGGTTGAAAGTGATGCGTATTTTTTAAATTAATTTGATTTGTAGAGGAAGATCCTGGAAAGAAGAAAGCTCTGATAGGAATGAAGGCGAATCCTCATGTGAATCACTGGTCAGTTGATTATTTGATTCCTTTGAAAGAGTGTATTGATGTTGCGGCTCCTCTTAAAGTTCTGGGCGAGGTAACCTCTTGAAACTTACGTTCATCACGATTTTGGTTACAATTCCGCTTGATTCTTGCAGGAATTCATCAAATTCGTAAACGAAGATAATTCCCTGCGAGCCTACAATCGACAAACCGGCGAAGGAAATATAGTCGGTGTGTCTTTTATGATGAGTCAGTCAGGAGAAATACTCATGATGGTGATTCTTCCGAAAAGAGACACGTCTTCGGTGGACATGTTATTCCTTCCGCTGTTGTCCGACCATTTCAAAGCGAATCGTGGCAAAGCTATTGAATGGAGAAGGAAACTCGCTGCCGAAGAGAACGCCAAAGCTCACGACGTCGTCGAAACAACCGCTTCGGACGCGAAAGAGACTTCGACGGGGGAAGCGAAAGCACCCGAAGCTAATGGTCCAAAGGAGGGTGGAATAAGTTTAAACGTCACTTTCAAAGTGGAAGATCACGTTAATTTGCCGAGTCCCAGCGAGCGAGTTGAATTAGCAGGTGTTTTGTCAAGAATCAAGTCTGATCTTCTTAAATTTTACGAGTCCGTCGCTAAGAATCACGGCGTAGTTGGACTAACTGCTGGTTGGGCTACAATTTCGTCATTCTCGTAAGTTGATTATTATCCTCCGTATTATGTAATTCTACTCTACTTTAATTTTGGACAGTCTTCGAGGGAAATGGATCATACCTTGTCGTTTTTACTCTCATCTTATTGGGAAAACTTTCATAAAAGATGAAGTTCACGCGTTCAACACTTTTAATTACGAAATGAGCTTCTATAAGAACAACACTCATCGTACCCCTGCCTACATTAAAGTGACTGATGTTGTTGATCGGATCGCCGAGCTTAACAAAACTTCCCAAGTCATTGTCGCTTCCCGGCACCCGTATCAATTCATTTACTACGCTCAGGTAAATGGACGATTTTCCTCTTTATTTGTTCCCCAATAATACAACTTTACTTACAGAAATGCAAGTACGTCTTAATGGTTCATAATTGGCAACTTGTTACACCATCGGGCCAGCCAATTTCACCGAGGCAAAAAGGCGACGCAAGAATGAAAGACGCCGTACCCGCGTGTTTGACTGGTGCTCGCCTCAAGGGTCGCTTGTACGATTTCATTCAAAACACACCGGGTCATTCCCACGCCGCGTTAGCCGCGTTACGGAGACGCAGCATGGCTCCAAAAGTCGCCCTTATTTGGCCACAGATAACCATCAGTGAGTCCCCATGTCCCCTACCCAACTTTTTTTTTGTGTGTGATGTTACTGTCTAATTTCCTTCTTTAGCTTCATCCATGCTGACCGAGTTGATTAAATTCTGCGTTAAACAAGTCATCATAATAATGGAGCGTACAAAGTTCATTGACTTGAAAAAGACCATACAAGCGTGTTCGCCCGTTTTGGAAGTGACTCGAGTGCACCCGGTTGACTGTGATCCCCGTGGTTCGCGTTACTACTGTGTCGTTGTCTTAGAAAAGGTAAAACAGCTAGCCTTTGGCAAATAATTTACGTAAATTGACTATTCTTTTCGATCTTCTAGCCCGTAGAAGCACCGCAGCATCCGTCATTGTTTAAGGACCTCAGGCATCAGGGGGAGGGAAACAGAATCGTACCTGCTCCTGCTATTGATAATCGAAAACGCCCGTGAGTTCGCTTTTAAATTTTTAAAAAAGCCTTTTATTATTCTGTTTAGTATGTGTGCGTGGGGGGGGGGGGAGAACAACCTAGTTCATGGCCACTCTGTACAAGTCGTTATTGTAAAATTCTATGGTTATTTGGACCTTTATTGAGAAACCCACTCGGCCAAACCCAGTCCTTTTTCAAGTCGGGCGATTTTCCAGACGTTTTCCCCCCTCTTGTAAAACTTTCTTATGATCGAAATCTTCGCATTATTTTACAGAGCTCCTCCCGGTAGGATGGGAATGGGACCCGGTGGTCCACCACCGAAGCGCCCGTTCCAACCATCTGGTCCGCCCTTCAATGGCAACAGAATGGGTGGCCGTGTCGGCAGAGGTTTCGGAGGGTAAGCTTTTAGCGAAAAGGTGGACGACGATTAAGGGGTTGATTACACAATTATTTGTATTTGTTCGCAGACGGAGTGCTGGTGGCCCTCCTAGAGGCCCTCCTAGACCATTTGGCCGACGTTTTTAAGTTATCACAGGTGTGAAAGATGGGGACGGACGTCCAACCGTTAATTTTATTTGATCGATTTTTGTACGTTAAGCGTGTACGTGAGCGGTATTATAATTGTCCATACTTATCTTTTCTCTATATACATAAAAAAGGAAATCCTAGGAATCGTGTTTTCCTCCCAATTTTAGACTAATGAATTTTTAAGTGTTTTTACCTCTGAATAATATGATTTTTTATTCCTTGTGAACATAATTTAAATCTCTTTAGACACCTACAATATACCAATTCTCTGAAGACGGAAGTTTTTCATCCTTGACGACGCGCAACCATTAAGACTTGTCACAGGCGAGGATCCTGAGATCCTCTAGTGGTGGGGGGGGGGGAGTAGCACCACTCACCGAATCCTGTTCTGCCTGAATCGTAGCGACCAAGCTCTCGCCATCGGCTTATTATACCGGCGTAATTTTACCCTATCGTGCTCAAGAAGAGGTTGGGCCGAATCAGGCTAATTGTTGTCTGTATGGTGCAAATGATCAATTTGGCCATTTCTGCACTGTGAATTGCTAGGACGAGTAAGCCATTTTTAGTCCTTAAATATATAGTTTTGCTAATTTTGGAGCAATAATCGTCAGTTTAGACATTTTCATGCGAGAAGGCTCAGTTTGGCCATTTTTGAAGCGCAACCGCACGAATGGTCAATTTTTATCATTTTCAGGCAGGAATGATCTGTTTAGAACTTTTCAAAGCGCAAATCGTCAGATTAACCATTAACATGCCACAGTTCAGTCAGTGAGTAAGTTTTACCAATTGCTGTGGTGGTCATTCCTAAGGCATGAATAGTCAGTGTGATATTTTCAGGGCACGAATCGTCAGTTTTGCTATTTTATGGTCCGACTGGTCACTTTTACCGTTTTCAGAGCGGAAATCGCCAGCGTATGGCTATTTTTAGAGCGGAAAATTCCAAATTTTCAAGGAGCGAATGGCCAGTTGGGGCATTTTCAGGGCAGGGATCGTCTGTTTAGGCATTTCCAAAGGCGCGAATCTCAGTTTGGCTACATTTAGGATAAAATTAGACCAGTTAACCCAAGGCACAAATGGTTAGTTCAGCCATTCTTGGAATGAAAATGATTGATTTTGCAGCTTTCAGGACAGGAATAATCTGTTTGGGCATTTTCGGGGCGTGAATCGTCAGTTTAGCAATTTTCTGGCGCGTGAATTCATTTGTCAAGTGGTAATTGTCAATTTGTAGGGCGCAAGTAGTCAGTTTAGCCATTTTCCAGGCAAGAATCGTCAGTATTGCCGTTTTGGGGCACGATTAGTCAGTTCAACCGTTTTGGAGGGTGGAATAGTTATAGTTTAGCTATTTTTAGTCAGTGAATGGCTGTCAATTTTTAGTAGAGCGAAGCACACAGTTACCCTGGCCCCTTCTCTTGAGAATATCCCGGGTCCGAAGAATCTGACTCAAACCGTTAATCACGAGAAAATTACTCTGAAATTGGAAAAAGTGGCCACATCCTTGATGGTATTTGGGAGGGTATGTTGGAGTGTGTTTTGGCGAAAGTTTCACCTCGACTCCAAGAGTGAGGGCCTGCCGGTATCAAAGTTTACTAGGGTTCAAAGACACAAAAAATGACTTTCTAGGAAGTTCGAGGCGTCCTTATAGAAGTGGTTGGAAGTCTCTATTACTTATTAATCAGTTTTATTATCTCAATGGTGTTTAGCGCGAGGTGAAACGAACAATACACTGGGCGGTTAACGCTCACTCAGACCGCCATTTTCATCGAAATGGCTGGATGTGGATTATAATTTTCGATAATAAAGTCATCCGTTTTAAAGTCCTCTATGCAGTCCAACTTTCGCTTAAAATTGAGTGTGGGTAAGGATCGAGGTTCTCGTTTGAGCTGTTCCTTTAAAGGCTCAACGTGATTTTTGTAGATGTGATGATCGCCGAGAGTGAGAATGAATTCCGCTGCCTATGAAATGTTAATTTTTCATTTGATTGGCGAGGGATAGGAAATGACGGGACTGTTTACCTTGAGCCCGGTCACATGAGCTATCATGTGAGTCAAAATTGCGTAGCTAGCAATGTTGAACGGCACACCCAAACCCATATCGGCGGATCTTTGATACAACTGGCAGGACAGTTCACCGTTGGCAACGTAGAACTGTACGAGGCAATGACACGGGGGAAGAGCCATTATGGGGATATCAGCCGGGTTCCAAGCGCACATAATGATTCGTCGGCTGTCGGGATTGTTTTTAATCGTATCGATCACATTTTTCAACTGATCCACACCTTGACCGGTGTAATCCGAGAACATGTCTTTGTATTCGGCTCCAAAGTGACGCCACTGGAACCCATAGACAGGGCCTAAATCGCCTATTTAAAAAAAAAATGTAACGTGATTTCGGATGAAAATAAAAACGAATCGCACCAAACGTGCCTTCAGCTCTGTGAGACAATCCTATCGAATCAAGAAACTCTCTCGAACTGTTGCCGTCCCAAATGTGCACGCCCTCATTGGACAGTTCTTTAGCGTTGGTGGACCCTCGAATAAACCACAATAGCTCGGCGATGATACTTTTGTAGTACACTCTTTTTGTTGTGAGAAGTGGTAGAACGTCTATCGAAGAAAAACCCAAGTCAACCCAAAGTTATAAGAACTACTCGTAACCGAAACCAACACAATTTACGTACTGTTTCTTAGGGAAAACTTCATTTGTGCTCCGAACAAGGAGAACACCCCAACGCCAGTTCTGTCGTCCTTATCGTTCCCTTCTTTTAGAATCTTCCTTAGCAAGTCTAAATATTGGGACTCATCGAATATTAGCTCCGAATCCCCGTTATTCATTATCCTACTATGATTTAATCAACTCGAAGTCTTGACCACACTACAGTACTCGCGAAGTCACGAGGTAAGAAAATTGAGCCTTTGAAGGAACAAGCCTCACCAAAATTATAAAAATCAGAGTTTTCTGAGAATCGAGGCTGACCTGCTCACCAAAATAAACAACGCTAAAGCAATTTTATCACCAGTTGATACTGAAAATGAGCGGTAAGTCCATTGATGCGGGGGGGGGGGAGGAATGCTAGTTTAAGTTTTCAGAAAATCATAAGACTAAAAGAGGAGAAAATATGAAGGAGCCAAACATAACGATTAAGCCGCTCACGCCGGATTTTCTTCTGTAATTCACTCAATCCGTTCAGACAAAAGTTGTACTGATAGATGTTAGCTGCCTAATTTGTTTTACCCAACCGACTTACACACCACGGCGTTCTTCAACTGTTCGAAGCCAAGCCGATGGCCCGTGTTTTAATTTTTTCACAACAATTATCATTAGACAATTAATAAGTCCTATTTTCAAAAATTATCATATTTTTGGAATTAGGTGTACGAATATATCCGAAAAGGAAAAAAGGAAGAACTCACCTCGGCTCAACGTGCGGCGAATTTTCACCGGCGTGTCTTTTCTCTAGTCGGCTGTCAAACTTAAGACAAAAACATCATCGAAGCAGTGAGCGATTCCCCCCCCCCAGCCAGTTTTTAAATAGTTTCGTGGCTCTAAATTCAAGAAAAAGCGCGAACTTAACAATTTCTTTTCACTGAAAATATCATCCGAGTACCGCGAGAAACATCTCACACTACACCGGCCAGTACGACTGTACGCCGTCCAGTACGAAGTCTCGATAGACGAAAATGAACTAACCGAATGTCCTCACTCGTCCGAGTGGAGCGCTAGGAGAGCATCGCTCTTTTTTTGTTTATCGTGATTCCAGCCGAGTTGCGGTCTTTATTTAAATATTTGAACACGAGCGCAGTTATAGTGAGGGGGCTCATCTTAAATTTCATTTTTTTCTCGCTCTCTGCAACCGGTAACTTTTGAATAACAGTGCAATAAATTGACGTCAAACAATCGACCACTGAATCGGGCATTTTCTCAATGTATTCAAAACTTGACTAAAACACCGTCAATATAAAATCTGCGTCCACACTATGCCGAATCGAAAGCGAATGGAGTCGATCGACTCCATTCGATTCGACTTCAGTCTTTCTATTTTAACGGTCCACACTTGGTCGACTTTTCATTCGACTCAAGTCGATCGACTCCATTCGCTTTCGATTCGGTATAGTGTGGACGCAGCTATTGCTCGGAAACCGACTCTGCCTAGAAACTACCAAATAATGTAACTTTGAAATTATGATTTTTAAAGCTATTTGTTCAGCCCAGCTTATTGTTACCCATTTGTACTCAAGTGCAGCATAAGATAATGAAAGAACCTCTTAAACATGAACATCACAAGGCGTAAATTCCCAGTTGCATGAGCAACCCTCTGTGTGTTCGGACGTAATTATAGATCGAGCTATTACGTTTCTACAGTGATATTATTATTGTCCAAGAAAATGGGTAACCTGTTCACGATTCGCTCCTGCTACATGCCACAGCGTAAAAACTTTCTAAGAAGAGCCGGACCTTCCCAGTAACCCCTGAAAATTAAAAAAATAAAGCAAGAGAAACGACATTGGAACGCGTCAGCGATCTAAAACTCACTTAAGAAAACCGTTCCAGTACAGCATGGGCATCAAATCCTTTTTCAAAAAAAACATGGACATCCGTTCTTTGCTTTGATCCATCGGGAACGTTTCAACTGGAGTCAAATTGTAGTCAAACTCGGCCAGAATACACTTGTTGTAACCGGTCACTAATGGGCAGGAAGTGTATCCATTGTAGGCCACTTTGTCCGTCGATTTTCCATTCAAATCGTTCAGAAGGTTCGAGAAGAGGACACCTGTTTGAGCCGCTGTGAAATAGAGGAGAGTGGGCGTTTCGTCAATTCTCGCGTTTTAAATAGTGATTTTTATTTATTTATTTATTTTACCGACAGCCGCCGCCGTTTTGGATGTGGGCAAATTCGTGCAGTCGCCGATTCCGTACACGTTGTCGAATTTCACGCTTCGAAGAGTGTGCTTGTCAACATTCACGTAACCGGCAGCGTCGACGAGATCTTTGGCGTTTTTCACCGCGTCCGACGTCCCCATGGGCGGTGTAACGTGAATAAATGAATACTAAACAACGAGAGGGAGAAGCAATAATTGTGGTAAATTCAACCTTTTCACACCCCCCCCCCTCATCATGAACATCGCGCGCTACCAACCTGTAAAGTTGTCATCTCCTCCTTATTGACCGTACTCCGGAAAACTGCCTCCTTGGACTGACTGTTCAAGGAGACCAGCTCCTGCTGGAATTTAACGTCGATGTCACGCTGTTTACACAATTCGTTCAGAGCGTCCGCATAATGTTTCACAGAAAAAATAACTGGCAGCGAAGTACGGTACAAAACATTGACGTTGTCACGTTTACCTGCCTAAGTGGTCGTTTAATTAGTTTTTGACAGAGTTTGTGGTGGGGGGTGGGTACTAACATTTCTCAAATACTGCTCGGAAATCAAGCACGCTTTGAGTGGTGCACCCGCGCATTTGACCGGTGTGTTGGGGAAGGTGAAGATAGCATTACCTGACGATACATTTTGTAAATGTTTGAACGTATTAGCGACATATTTAGGCGAGTAATTTGAAGCAACTCCACTTTTGGGATCTTCCAAGGCTTCTACAAGCCCAGGAATCTGCAGGAAAATACAATTTTACCTCAGTTTGAATTGAAAAATATCGTAGTTTTTGTGTTACCTTATCGTAATTGAGTTGTATGCCCAGAGCTACTACGAGGAAATCGTATTTAATTTCAGAACCTTCTTTCGTTCTGACAGAATTTGATTTCGGGTCGATTTCTGTCACTTCTTCTTTTAACCAACTTGCTTCTTTCGGAAGGACTGACTCCATGGATCGAAATGAGTCGGAAAACTTCTTCATTCCACCTCCGATCATGGTGAACATGGGTTGGTAGTAATGTTTCTGAAATTTAAAATACAATTTAATACTCAAGCAGCCCAAGGGTGAGTAACGTACACATCCTGGGACCTGGGAGGTTCCCCCATTAAAACGGGACCAAAAAAAAAAAAAAAAAAACTGTCTACTTTAAAAACTGGATGCTGCTGTAAGACTTGATTCACCCCTCCCGCCCAACTAACACTTTTTCGGACTGGAAACGCTCAAATATCGTTTCTTACCCAAATTTCCAGTAATTTTGCAACTTAAACTGATTAAACATGAAAAAGTGAGTTCAAGGAAGCATCCGTTCTTTCAGTACGAACTTTGAAAGGATTTTCTCACTCACTCTCCCTTTCGCTTGGATAGGAGAAGAATGGCTCGCGCAGGGCAGAGCTGCCCGCAAGAGGTGGGGGCAATGGCGCGGGATGCGCAGAGGAGACCCAATAGTCATATTTGAAGGAGGCACCCCAGGCACCCAGTAAAATTAGTTCCTAAAATACTAATATGAAAGATTTTGTCCTCTTCACGAATTATTTATTTTTTCGGCGGAACTAGTTTTCGGCCTTCGAGGCCATTTTCAACGCCTTCTTCGACTCCAGTGTCACATCACTAGCTGGGGCGTTAAAGTTCAAGTCTAGTAGTCCTAATAAATATTAATTTACGGGTCTATTCTATCGCTCAGCTTTGTGATCACAAACGAAAAGTTCCGCCGAAAAAATAAATAATTCGTGAAGAGGACAAAATCTTTCATATTAGTATAGATCAACCTTCACGACGTCGCTATCACCCATAAAATAGTTCCTAAAAGTTCCAGATTCGCAAAATTTGGGGTTAGGAAGAGCTAAATCCATGAAACATTTTTTTTTTTTCAATTACGCATGCCAGCAAAATTTGCAGGTTATTTGAATGGATCAACACCACGATCCCTCGAAATTGGCTTTTAACGAATCAATACCGCCGATGTAATTTCATGGCTATTAATCACCTGAACTCGCCATTTTGCGGATAATTATCTTTACAACTAGCAATTTTTGGCTAAGGGTCCCTGAACTTGCTATTCGCGGCTAACTATCCATCGAAACTTAAAATTTCGTGGCTTTTTAGTCATAAAGGGGAATTTTCACATTTTTCAAGCAATGGTGCGTCGTGAAGAGGGCTCATCATCAAGACAAATTGCTTACATTAAACATTAAAATCAATCAAGGGTTTTTTTAAAGCGAATTTTTGAAAATTTCGAGTGAGGGCTATGTTACGTCAAAGGCTATTCAATGAAATGGATGGTGTGGGGAAGTGGGGGTAAAAGGTGTTTTCTTTGGGACAATGGCCCCGTTGTAAAACTCAAAAAATTTCTCAGCACTTGATGAGGTTTTCAATACAACATGTAAAATAAGAGGGAAGGGTTAATCGCTATTAATCGTGTTATAGTTTTACAACGGACCCAATTTTTTGTTGTTATTTGTAAACAAAAATTTTCTCAAATGCTTCACATCTAAACATTGACGTCATTTCCCCTCACATCATCCATTCCCTCCTCAAGAACTTTGAAATTTATTTAAAAATCACCAGATGCATCAATCGGGCTGCAACTACCGTTGATTTACTCCTTTCCATGTGCCAATTCATCGGTATACTTTTCTCTCAAATCGGATATTCATGCAAGTTCCCCATTCGAATGACTATGCATGATACACTTCAATGATGATGATGATACACATCAACCCTGATATCCCCCCCCTCCGAGAAACTCGCAATGCTGCCCTAAAACCTCAATTTAGAGGCTACTTATTCTTTGACACTTCGAAATTCACGGGAATAAAATCTCCAAACTTGCATTTATCGGCTATTCCCCCCCCCCCTGAATAGTACGTGTGGTGAATCTCCAGAGTAAAGGTGCGTTTACACTGGGCTCGTTGTGAAACTATAACACGATTAATTGCGATTAATCCTTCCCTCTTATTTTACATGTGTTAAAAACAAAACCTCATCAAGTGCTGAGCAATTTTTTGAGTTAAACAACGGGGTCATTGTCGAGAGTCGAGGCACCGAACTCTTAAGGTCCGTTCCATTCTATTGCTAGTGCAACACTAGGGTAGAAAACCATTTGATTTCATTGACTTATTCTGAAAAATTGAATGAAACCAGATGATTTTCTTCAAAAGTGTAGCTCTCGCGAAACAATGGAACGGACTATAATTTCACTGCCACTGATTATTCAAAACCAAACAATAAAATATTCAATTTGGTGGCTAATTGTCCTTGGAAATTTCCTTTTAGTTTCTGCCTTTGAACTTACAATGTCGTGGCTGGTTATAGTCTGTCCACTTAGGGATGGACTCTCGCCCGCCCTTGAATTTAGTGGAATGAGCTTCCCCTTTGCCCCTTCTCGTAAAAATAGTGCACCAGGAATAATTTTGGAACAAATGATCACTGTGTAGCGTCTATACGTAACCATAGTGCCCTTAGTAAAAGTTTTTTCGTTGATTTTTAAAAATAATTTTGGTGGGAGTGAACAAATCGAACTATCGAAATGAAGCCACACGTTCGAGAGTCCATCACTAAAGCTTTGGTTTCCTAGAAAAGCGGTGCCGTAATATAGCGGTAGAAAAAATCCCCTTTTAAATCACACCAGCAGTTGCCTAGAGAGCGGTCAACAGACAGCGGCACCGCTTCGAATGAGACGGCAGTTCATGACGGTGATGAACTGTTCATCAACGATTTTTGACGGTGTCGGTGAACGTTTTTTGTTTAAAATGAGTGTGAAAACTACCTGGACGCTGGATGGTGACGAAATTGTAATTAATACTGTCCGAAAACGACTCTATATTCTGTTGTTAAAAGAAAATACTATTAAATAGTTGGAGTTACGAGGAAAAAACGTTCATCATCACCGTCACGATGGAAGCGGTGCCGCTGTCTGTTTACCGCTCTCTAGGCAACTATAGTTTGATTTAAAACGGAAATTTTCTACCGTAATATTACGGCACCGCTTTTCTAGGAAACCAAAGCTTAAGCGGACAGACTACAATTTGCACGAAATTCTGCAACGCTGCAATTAATTTCCTCCCGTCTTCTCCAGTAACATATGATTTAATTAAGAGTGAACGTGCGGAAATGAACTGCCAAAATGCGGAATTTTGTGCAAATGGGAAACGCTGTAAGTGGACAGACTATAGCTCTAAAATTTTTTTAGCTCGAAACTCGCAACTTCGCCGCTGATTATTCACCGATACTATATGCAGCCCTGCCACTTCAGTTGTGTGGCTCCTAATCCACCGAAACTTCACAGTTCATTCTATTTCATACCTCGACACACGTTTGATTCCCCCCCCCCCGTGACCTTACGATCAGTGGGTAAGTCACGGAGAGGACCCATCTGATAGAAACTAACATTGTTGAATGATGAACAAACTGATCGAAATATTACCCACGCTCTCTTAGGGAGGTACTATAAAGCTTGCCCCCTCGTTGACAGCAGAGGGTAGCCACCTTGCCCCCTAAGAAAATCCCTAGCCCTATATTGTGCTTCCCTATGCCCGGGATTGTTCCACCTCCCTGTGTCACACTCCAATCAAGAATTTTCGGGCAGCATCCACCCTCGAGACTTTTGGGCACGCCCCACCTCACGCACAACCCACATGAATAACTTCTATGGCCCCCCTGAACGCTGTAACTGACTTTTCTGGCATCTGGATTTGAACCAATTTTGCGGGCTTGAGCTACCAACTTCAAAAATGATATTCCGTGATGTTTGCTGATTATTACTGATAAAGACCCAATCAGCTGCTATCCAAAAGAGAGAGAGATAGTGTGAGGGGGAAGAGAATACACTACAACTGGGTGGTTAGTGGTTACTGGTTATCATCGGGGACGCATGTACCCATTGCACCATTGGGGCGGTGGTATATTTATATCTCCTGCGAGCGCCCAAATGGCCACTCTGTCATTATAATGTACCAAAGGACGTTTAAAACCAAGCGGATCGAGATAAAAAATTGATAGGGCCAATATTGAAGTTGCTCGAACATTATTTAGGGCCTATTTTTGTGGTCAGAGTGATACGTGTTAAGGCTCCTTGTGCTTGAGCGTATTTGTGGTTTACAGCACATTGTGATGACTGCGTTTTGTGGTTAAAGCTATCCAACATATTTGTTGAACGGATGGGAGGAGCCCCTTTCTCCTGTGGTAAAGCCAAGGCTGGTGCAGTGTGTACGTGACGATATTACGGTGACGGGGGGAAGGGATACGAACTCCGTGATGGATGAGACAGCATTACTAACAACAGTCTATAAAATAAGTGATTAATCCCCCGCTAAGAGATACTAATACAAAGGTTCCATTGTGAGGATAAATAGCGTGACTATCGTTATGTTACGTCCTATATGACGTGTGTATCAAGAGTATTAATAAGCTTGCACCCTACTATGAATGAAAACACAGTTCTCTCGAGCTTATAAGACAAATAAAGCGAACTTACGTCTGCCGGATCCACAATCATGACATCATTTTTCCCTAGTTTGCCGACAAATTTGGAAGCAACAGTACACCCAGCGGATCCACCCCCAAGGATCAAAATTTTACAACTAGGAAACACACAAAAAATTAGAATTGAAAATGTCAACTTTTTTTACTTTTCGTGGCAAAATACATACTTGTGTTGTTGGGATAAAAATCTGGCGAAAACTTTGCTGGCGTTCATTTTTCCGGGCCTTCCACAACCGTCAATGTCAGTCAGTTATCAACTGAAGTGGCCAATCGTTCGGTGCAGTACTACAACAAAAGAAAAAATCTCGGTTTTTAATAAATCCCTACCTCTTATGACACTCACTACCACTAGCGCCGCCTTGAAACCGAAATTGGATGTGTCGATCAAAGGTAAAACACTTTTTAAGATTTGCAAACAACGATTTTTTATTATGCACGAGTTCTCGCTATTTATGAACTAATTTCTTCAAAATATTCTATTTTTAAATAGCTTTAAGCAAATGGTTTATTATCGCCGAGGCGAGGAGGAAACCTCGGGTAGTCGTCCGGAAGTCTTGGAGCTGGATCCGGGTAGACTTCAACGGGCGGTGGCGGAGGTCGCGGTCTTTTCGAGTCGTGAATTTTTGCTTCGCAAAAATAGCCGAAGTAGGGCCGTTGAAGGCCCATCTTGTCGACCATACACTGGTCATAGGGAGCTTGAAAGTTGCGACATGGAGCGAGGTTGAAAGCGCTGCTGGACTTGTCAACGCACTCGGCGTACTGTTCAAATTCAGGCCGACAGGTCTGTTTGAGCTTGCGGAAGAATTCGAGCGAACAACTGGTCACAATTTTACCCTCGGCGAGACACTTTCGAGGATCGTTGGGGTACTCGCTCCTACACAGCATGAACTCCTAAATATACAGACAAGACCTATTAAAATCAGCTCATATTGGAAACGATGGAAATCTTACATTGTTAGCGTTTTCGCAGTACTTCCCCAGGTGAAAAGCGGCCGCCCTCAGCACGGAGGAACTAACATTCACTTCAGGCACGGTCAATTCTTCCTCTGTCGGTAGATCTACGTCGTAGGATAGAACCATTGCTGTTTTTAACAATTTTTTCTGTCTTCCTGGATCTTTGAGTGAAAATCTCGCAGTAATCACTTGACACGATAATGCTATCAACAGCTGGAGCTGATGCGATAAGAAAGACGCTTTCCTTCCTAGTCTTTTTGTGGTTTATTGGGTTTGCCCACCGTTTCTAATTAAATAAAACCGTAAAAATAGTTTAATTACACTGATCAAAGCCGGGGAGGGGCTATTAAAAAGTCCTAATAAAAGTATAAATTTAACCTGTTAGCACAAAGCCTTCCCCGACTGGTTCATTTAATTAGCGAGCCGTGGTCCCGTGGTAGATTCTTTAATTGTCATAATATTATTGAGTTACTGTCAATTATGATATGGACGTTCATCAAGAACTCAATGGTGAGCCTTAAATATATTGTTCTCAGAGATTCAACCACTGATATCCTCGCCCTACAGGTACAGCCCGGACGCCGGAGTCTCCTTTTGGCCCTATATGGAAGCCCGACCGTAAGTGACCGGAATTTTTACCATTGCTGATAAATTTATCAAAGAGTTTTTGCTCCATTTTCCAAAAAAAACAGTTTACAAATTGCAACAAGAAGCCCCCAAACCGTGCGCTATTGTCAGCTTTAAGCTCATCCCGGGACGTCCCTCCTACTATGGGGAAGAGTTTCACGGTCCTATGAGTCATCAACAAGCGTCAGCACTACTGAAAGAGGATGGTGACTTCCTTGTCAGATACAGTGGACACGATAACAATTTGACGTGTACACTGTCTTTGAGGTAATCGCTTTGTGATTTTCGTTTTGGTTAACGTGTCTGGCGGTTATTCGATATGCTTCAGAGCGAGTAAGTAGTTCCTAATGAGCCGTTAAAACGGCTGGCATGACTATGTTCATCAGAACCATTTTTCGGCTTTTCAATAATGGTATCGCCTCCATGACATGCAAGGATCCATGATTTGCCTCACAATTTGACCATTTTTCGGCTTTTCAATAATGGTATCGCCTCCATGACATGCAAGGATCCATGATTTGCCTAACAATTTGACGTGTACCTAGGAGCTCAATCGTGCTGAAGACTGGAGCTGATACTTCTGTTTCTCTGTTTTACGCTTTGTAATTGAGGCTGAACAACAAGATTTTGGCCGAAATCACTCTGTTTCCAGTGTCCCATAGAAAAAACTAGATTCTGGGGAGCTAGGCAAATATTTTCCGGCAGAGTGTAGCTAATGCCTTTGCAGCCTTCTAATCTGAATTTTCTGTTCAAAAACTGACATCTTTTTCCTCAGAAAGTTGAGCTGAATCAAATTTTGGTCCCCTGAGACGGTAAGCTGGGGTAATTTAGCCCATCGAATAGTTAATCATCAGAAACTCGCACATACCTGTAAAATGCATAGTCCTCGCAACAAGGGCGTAGCCCAGCTCTTGGTCTTACAGGCAAGGAACAGCGACTGAAAAAGCTGGCATCTCCCCCCTCGTTTCAAGGGGTCTAAAAACGATTAAAATTCACCCCACTCTACCTGACCCAATAATTTATAGGGAGCTCAAGTTATTGGGATTTTTACGAAGCCAAAGATAGGAAATATAGTTTTTCAGTGATCCAAATCTGTGAAACAGGTCATTTTAATGAAGGCAGCCCCACGGAATTGGGGTTTGAGTGAGACAAAACCCACGAAATTGTGGGTTTTTAGCGAACGAATGCCCGCAAAATTGGCCCGCCACAGCGAGCAAAACCTGGGAAATTGGCGTTTTAGTGAGCCAGAATCGCAAAAATGGTGTATAGGAGTGCAACATCCACGTAATTGTGACGTTCTTAAAAGAGGCAAAAAGCAAAACCATTTTTCCCCCCCTTTTTCGTGAGCCAGACCAGCAATAATGGTTCTTGAGCGAGTGGAACCCTCAAAAGTGGTAGTGAGCCTTACAGAATTCGGTTTTTATTGAGTAAAACCAGCAAAATTCGGGTTGTAGTACGCAAAATCAACAAAACCGTTTTGGCCACCCCGCAAAATTCGTTTGCTTGCAAAAAAATTCACGAAATCATTTTTTAGAAAGCCCGGCTATCCGACACGTAAAAATACGTTTTTTTTTGTTTTTTTTTTAGATAAATCCTTAAATTGGTTTTATAGAGAGCAAAATCTGAGTAATTCGGTTTTTAGTGACAAATCCGTTTTTTTCTTTTATTGGGCAAATAAAATCCGGAAAATTGGTGAAACAGTGATCGAAATTTGAACATTTTTATTATAGTGAGGCAGAGGTGCGAAAATGGTTTATAGTGTGCAAAAGTCACGAAAGAGGTTTTTGATTACCCACCCCGCGAAATTGGCTTTTTAGCACAAAAAAAGTCGCGACATCGTTGTTCTAGTGAGCAAAATCCGAGAAATTGGTTTATTATCGAGCCCGACCTGCGAAAATTTTGACGAAACAAATTGAGGCGACCCGGTTAGGTTTTAACTGATGGTATTTGGGGGTGGACAGCTGCCCCGCTAAGCCGTCTGAATTCAGAACGTTTTAATAACCATAATGTTTTTTTTTTGAGAAACTATTAATTTTGGCGCCAAAAAAAGCAACTGATTTCATCTTTATTTAAGCTGATCCTTGGGATTAATTCCCATTTAAAAGCAGATCTGGATTCTGTGCCCAAGAAACTAGTCATGTTGTCCAATCGGTCATACTTTTGTGATCCTTGATATGCATGGAATAGAGAGTGTTCCTTAACATGAAGCTCCAGACTCATACCCTTTGATTGCTTCCCTGATAGGAGGGTGGGTATCAAGTCGCTCTTCAAGCTCCGCCCGCAGTTTTTATGGGGAAGAGTCACTAGAGTTTATTAAACCTATGTTGCATTATAAAAAACGACAGTTTTTTTTTTTTTACTTTTTCCTCCCAAAGGTTTCGAGGCAAAGTCAGGCACTACAAACTCTTCTACGATGGCCAACACTACGTCAGGGAAAAAAAATTCGACTCAGTTCGCGACCTCGTCGCCGACGGCCTCGTTACAATGCACATTGAAGCCGAGGCTGGACCCTACGTTCAGCTCATGTGTGACGTTGCCAAGTACGAGCGAAGTCCCGCCTTTATGACGCTGTCGCGGTATAAAAGACGCACGCACCCGACAAGCGTTAAAGTCCCTGAAGAGGAGGAGCTTGTCCTCTATGACAAACCTCATAAATTTAAAACGAACAATTTCAAAGGTTTAAACTGGTGCGAATTCTGTTCGAATTTTTTGTGGGGATTCATCGCTCAGGGAGTTAAATGCGAAGGTGTGATCCGCTCTCCCCCCCTCCCCCATCCCCGTCGCCCGTTTCTCATATGGAATTGTTTCACAGATTGTGGTTTTTCCGCTCATGTCAAATGTTCCGAAAAGCTCCCGCCGGACTGTTGCCCAGAACTGAAGTCCTCGCGTTCTGTGTTCGGTGTCGACTTAACGGCACTCGTCAGAGCTCGAAAAACTACGAGACCCTTCGTAGTCGACAAGTGTGTTCAGGAGATTGAAGCGCGTGGCCTTCTCGTCGAGGGCATTTACAGGATATCCGGGTTCGCCGATGAAATGGACAATCTTCGAATCTCTTTAGAAAAAGGCGAGTGTGTTTCGTTGTTTGATGATGTTTTTTTTTAAAAATTATAAGCGTGTTTAGACGGTGAAAAGGCTGATATTAGCGTCAACGTTTATGACAACATCAATGTCGTCGCTGGTATTTTGAAACAGTATTTCCGTCATCTACCGATTCCGCTACTCACATACGAGGTGCACCCACATCTGATTCAAGCCGTCCGTAAGTTATTCATTGACTCCCCCACAGCAAACCAAAAGACGTCATTATGGAGCCTATGAAATTTCCAGAATTTACGTCAGCCCAGGATCAAATAACGCACACCAAAAAAGCTCTCACGATGCTCCCCCCTGCCCACTATAACACCCTCAAGTTCCTGATGGCTCATCTATCGAAGTTAGTTCACCCCCCCCCCTCTCTTTATAACTATTTTCTATAAATTTTCCAATCTCTCTCAGGGTCGACGAACACCAAACCGTGAATAAAATGAGCGCTTTTAACCTGAGCACAGTGTTCGCCCCAACGCTGATGCCACCATCCCATTCGAAAGTCACCGGTGCTATACCTGACATGAGCGGTGAAATCAACGCTATCTGTTTGCTTATTCAACACCAGAAAGAGATTTTCGAAAGTTGATCTTGGCTTGTGTGAAACAACTGGCCGAAAGCAGACAGTATGTACAGTGTACATAATGTGTGTACAAAATTCGTTCCTATTTATGAGTGCCTGGCTCTAAAAACGTTATTTATTTTTAAATTGCTAGATACTCCAAATTTGATTCAATTTTAATGCCAAAAGAACAATTTAAACAATATTTTGCACGACATACATCGATACATTTTTAATTTACTTTTGAATCGTCGGTTTCTACTTCCACCTCGCTTGTATCCTCCACAATATCGACTGGTATCTGAATTTCCACTCCAGCCGCTTCCTTCGCCTTTTCCTCGGCACATTTTCGGCAAACATCTTCGTCGCTGGGTATTTTATAGTTTTCCTTAGTGCCAGCTCCACCGTCGCAAGCGGGGACATTCTCACTGGAGGCGATATCCACCTCGGTCAACGCCTCTTTCTTTTTGTCAAGCTTTTCCTCCTTGTCGACGCTTCGTTTCACTTTTTTCGAATCGCCGACTCTGTCATTTTTGGGCGACTCTTGGGCGATTTTGCCTTTTTTCATTTTACTCTCTTTTTTTCCATGTTTGGATTCTTTCGCCAGGATATTTTCTTCAGAGGCGGGTGGCTCGCCAACTGTTTCAGCGTTGTGATTTTTCCTTTCTTTTTTACCGCCGTATTTCTCTTTTTTATTTTTTTCAGTCGCCTTTCCCTCGTAGCGTCTGAAATGAAAAGAAAACTTCTTTTACGAGGAGTACCGCGGCACTAGAAGTCGTGTGGTTACGATCAAAGACCTCTCTTTACGTGGCACAGTCCACAAAGAGAAAAGTTTAGAGGCGGGATGGGTTGGTTGGGTGTTCGCAAGAAAACAAGACGTTTCATTGACTTCTTGGCTCCCCCTCCCACTACTTGTTATGATACTCATCTTAAATAAAAACGGAAAACTACATAATTTCCTTACTTTTCAATTCCATCTTTTTTGTTTTCGTGGTTTTTGTAACGACCTCCGCCTTTCTTGTGTTTTTTTCCTTCCGCCGTGTCGACAATAAGTGCAATCGCCACGAGCAGAATTCCGGCCAACACCAATGTTCTAAGTCTGCTTTGGAAAACAATAAAAATATATAGTGGTGGGACGTGAGAATGTCAATCAAAATAGAAATAAAAAATTTGAGGAAATTGAGAAAAACTTACCCGGCCATCGTTTGAATGTAACGAACAAAAATCAGTTCAGTATTGGAACTGTTGAGAAATTTGATTCAAAGAAAAGAGGAACTCTCCCTTATCTGCCAGTCATTTCATTTTTTTAAAAATATATATTTACCTTTGCACCATTCTCCAACGAGTCCACTTCAACGAACGATATTCTCTATTTCTCTACGTGCTTTATTTCTTCGTATTTTCATTGTTTGTTTACGGTATTTGCTATTCTTTTAAATTAAATCATGTCGAGAGTCTAAAAGATACTGCGGTCGATTACACTAATTAATCCGTCATTTAATCGGAGTGTACGCAGTTTGGTAAACAAATCAATAATGGGATTGTCTGTCTAATTGGTGAGAGGACTCTTGGCCAGGGAAAGAAGTCAGCCGAATTCATGTTTATGGCAACCTCCTTCATTAAAATCTTTGGTAATTAGCCAAAACCGCGAAAATGGCAACCTCCTCCATTAAAATCTTTGGTAATTAGCCAAAACCGCGAAAATTAGGCTCTGTACGTGCCCAATCCGCGAAATTTTGACGTCAACAGGGGCAAACCCGTGGAAATGATCTTTTGAGAAGGGCCCAAATCCATAAAATGGCCTTTATTGCATGAGGCAACCAGCCCCCTTATTCTGTAACTCTTAACGCATGAGTTAGCAAAAGTTCTCAGCTGATTACTTTCAATTATTCACCTTGTTTATTACGCTAACGCACGCGTCATGAGTTACAGAATAGGAGGCCAGGGGGCTTATTCTCTAACTCCAAAGCAATAGCTTTTTCGAAGTCATATGTTTATTTCATTGATTTTCTTCAAACAAATGAATGAAATAAACACATGGCTGGCCAAAAAAAATATTGCTTGTTGTTAGAGAATAGGCCCCCAGGGGGTCAACCATGAGCTAGCATTAAAAAATTAACGCAAGCGGTAACTAAGAACGCTCTATCACAAATAATGTTATAACGCCAAAGATACCGCGTTTCGACGGTATTTTTACGCTAGCTCATGGTTGACCCCCGGGCTTTTAAGGGAATTTATCCTGCGAAATTTGATTTTTGTGAGAGCAGATGTGGGTTTTGTGAGTGCAAATAACCTGCAAAACTTTGGCAAAAAGCTCCAAAGCCGCGAAAATATGATTTTTCACGCACAACTTCAGCATTACGTCAAACGAGCTGTCACTAACAGCTGGAAAATTCGTAAGACCCCCCTCACAACGTGCGCAAATGGCCAAAACTGGAGTCTTCACGATGAGAAATCCTTCGGTGGCTTGTCAGACACCTGTCGTTATTTTCAGACTCCCCCCCCCCTCTCGTGCCGAGAAACCCTGAGGTATGAGTTTTTGTCATTTTTTTTTCAAATTGTTTCGATGCCCAACTGTGACAATGCTCAAATTGATAAGTGTAGCCGGTACCGGCCAAAATGCATGTAAAAGGACCTTCAGCGCACTTTAAGGTAGCAGTCCCGGACGACAAACGAATGAACCTATTCTCCCCTTTAGAGGTGGTCCAGCTAGGTCCACGTGAGTCATGGCTCTTTCTCGGATTTCAGATTGCCTGAGCACCGTGTAGGTATTCGCCTATTTCATAATTCAGATAGCCCTGTTTAGGGAAACAATTATTGTGGATAGTTTTCATTAAAAACTAGTAGAAGACTGCCCACATGAGCTAGTTCCCAAGTGACTAACGACAGCAATGCCCGAATTATGAAATAGGCGAATAGCCCCTCAAAACGATCCATATCGACCAAGTACAGAGGCATTACAGTACGGCAGTGAGGACCCCTTTCGAACTCCATCTCGATTTTCGGATGCCCTGTGTTGAGTCGTAAGTTCGACGTTCCGTCCAATTTCTAAATATTGACCACTTTCGACTGCACGTTTACCCCTGTTGGCGGTGTTTCTATTCGAGACGGAAGGCCGAGTCTCCAGATCTGAGCTAAAATGGACCGTAGCGCTACTCTTTGGTATTTTCAGGGCTGTTAGTGCTATTTAGTGCAGCTCCGGACGACAAACGAACAGGGCTATTGAAACTTTGGTTGGCTGCCCCTAGAGACGAACAGCAACGTGTACTCTTGTGATTAATTTATTGTTTGTTAAGTCATGATTGGACTGATTGGGCCATGATTGGGATTGGGTTGCCCGTTATTGATGATAATTAAGAGATAATTCCACGAGAGGTGGCAAGAATAAACAAACTAACAGGCCAAGTGTAGTTACTGAAAGTGTTATTAATGGAAAGAAACTCAAGACTGACCAACGGAGTAGCTTCGAATTCTCTCAGCCGAAAATGCCATTCCACGAGCGTTTCGCTGGTGTGTAGGTCTCACTCGCGACGCGCTATCCTATTAAGAAGTGATTTGAACACAATTAAGGCCCGTTTTCACAAACTTCTTAAACCACGATCATCAACAACTAATCACGATTACAATGTAAACACTTATATCAGAATTCATATGGGTCGTCATTGGCAACTAATCGCGATCAACTTTAAACGAGATTAATTTTGTTGGTGAAAATGGGCCTAACTTTAATCAAGAACTTTTAATTGAGAAAAATCGCGAAAGGGAAGAGCTTGGGGTGACGCGCATTTATCAAAGAATAACCTCAACCAGCGTAACCTAACCAAAACTGGAGGGGTCTGGATTTCACGCGAGGGGTTGGAGGGGGTCTCGATCGTTGGTAAACAAAAGCAAGCGTACTGGTTCCTTTTGTTTTTTCGTTCTCTTTTCCTCTGAGTGTTTGCAGTTTGCGAATTCGCCTTCAGTCTTGGGTTTTCGCGTTTTACCTATTTTTCTTGTTTATCCAGAGACATCGTAGTGGAAATAACAAGAACTGTCGCGTCTGGTGAGTGAGTACCTGTTCTTTTTAATACTTTTTCCAGTTAAATTTAAGTTTAGGGTGGAAAGAGGTGAGAAAGATGGGCTCGTTGCCTGAATTTAGGGTCGCTTAACCAACTCGATTTTCTCAAGTACCTTGAAGACATTCTTCGGAGGGCACTTTATTACAGTGTAATGACGTCGGTTTTGCCTAATTGGCCCTAAAAGGAAAGAACTCAACTTGGGACGGGAGTTCAGGGTGGCGAACAGCGTTCTTTGGCTTGTACAGGTTACCGCCTTCAACAGAGTCGTTGAGTTTGAGAAATTGTGGCCTGTCTTGTTTTGGTCGATTCCCGCATTCTTAATTTACGTTTTATGGTATTTATTGTCTCGATAAGTCGCTAAGTATGTTTCTTCAAGCTGTTCTCACGCAGGGCTCGCGATTAATGCATCCGGAGGACAAGTGTACTACACTCCTTCGGCTCAAGGCGTAGCGGCCCTTCCTTGCTCCACGTTTTTCTGTTGTTAAAGGGTCCCACAGAGTCTAGTACTTCAGGAATATAGACTTTACACCTGTGCTCGTACTCCCACGAGGGATTTAGGAACACCGCCGTCCTTTGTTTGGGGCTTTATAGGACCACAGCTGGGCATGGCTGTTTCGAAAGCACCAGTAGAGCCTTTATTGCGCCGGAATCGCCTGAAATTATTCAGTTGGGGACTCCCTAATTTGCTGACCAAAAAAACAAAGCGTGCGGGCCGGGTACTTAAAATGCTCCAAACGAGCCAAAATTTGGCACGAGTACTTCTCATACCAACAGCTAAGACCACACGAAGTTTCATTGTCCTAGCAGTAAAACTGCTGGATTTCGAGGTCAAGTACTCGAAATCTGCAGCCCAGCAACAATAGTCTGCGGCCCGAGCATTTAAAATCCAGCAATTCAACCCAAATTGAACACGCATACTTAGCACCAAACTACTGGTACCACACTGAACAGCAGATTTCGAGTAGTTGGCTTCGAAGTAAAGTACCAGCAGTTTTGTTGCTAGGGGAATGAAAGTTCTTGTGGTCTTAGCTGTATAGGTGAGTAGTATTCGTGTTCATTTTGGCTTACACTGTTGCATTTCAAATGCCCGACCCGCAGACTTTTATTGCTCGACAGCAGATTTCGACTACTTGGCTTCGAAGTAAAGTACCAGTAGTTTTCGTGCTAAGGGAAATGAAAGTTCGTGTGGTCTTAGCTGTTGGTGTGAGACTAGTGATGCACCGAGACCGAGATCAAGATTGCATTTTCCGGACCGAGACCGAGACCAAGGGCCGTATTCAGAAACCCACCTTTACAAAGCCTTAACTAAATAGTACGGTGCAATTAGACCTAAACCACAACATCGAAAGTGAAAGTTTCCCTTCAACGCCAAATTGTTCCTCATAACCCACATATTGATTGGTAAAAAGTTCCACCATTTGGATCTTTGGGTTTGGGTGGGAGGGGGTAATAAGTTAGTAAATTCTTATTTTGTTCCAGTATTTCTCAAATATTTCGAAATCTATGAGGTTTAGCGTGAAAATGAGCATCTACAAAAATAACCTTGATCAAATTGCCCACAAGAATGATCCCCGAGATAATCTTACTTAAGTGAACGGTTCGAGAGTTACGGCGGGTGTAGTAGTAAACATTTTTCGCAATTCGACGTTTTTTGTCGAAAAAACTAGCATACGGAAACGTTTTGTTTTTTGCATGATTGAGTTTTGTAAAATCAAATTGCAATTGAAGTGGACGGTAGAATGTTAATAATATGCCCTTCAAGGGGCAAAAACCTCCCCCTCCTTCACAAGGGGCGATACCTTTGAAGGGATAATAGGCTTTCATATGCTTAAGCCATGAACACAGAATGGATCCGTATTACTAAGACAAAACTTTTTGGGTGAAACTACGTCTAAATCCGAGTACAACGCCACTTCCGGACGGGTCTTATCGAGATCCATTCAAGATTTATGATTTTTGGCTTATTATTTCTCAATAATAAGTCTTTGTAATCGTATCGCAAAAAAATTTTTTTTGACCCCCCCCCCTCAAAATTTGTAGTTTTACGTTTCAAAGTGCGTAGAATCCAAATCTGCAATAAAAAAAAATGTCCGTCCGCCGTCCGGGCCATATCTTGCCCTAGGATTGCTCGAAAAAACTCGTTCTTTCGCACATAGACTCCATTTGGGGTCTAGTTGGTCCTAACATCTGATCAGTTTGATCAAATAACTCCCTGGGGTTTTATGGGCCAAAAATGGGGATTTTCAAAGGATTTGGGATCATAGGGGTGTGGGGTGTCGATTTTCATGTAATTTCAAGTCGGATTTGACTACATCGATGAATAATAAACCCATAAACAGTCAAAATAATAAGGCATTGTTCGATAATTCGCAGCGTTTTTTTAAAGTAAAGGAAATTACGGCAATTGCTTTGAAAAATCCCAGATTTCTCGGCTTACATTACACTTGATCCAAACCTTGATGACATTTTCAGAAACTACGGACAATTTCGGTTAAGATAGAGGCCATTTCATTGCTTGAAATGATCGTCAAATCCTAAAAATCTGGCTTTTTGTCGTAGATTCCCGTAAATTCCACACTAAGTACGCTTTCCAAAAGATTGCTGTACCCAAACGGCTTTCTCCACAGACTTGCAATGCATCATAAAAACGTCCCCATATTATCAGCTTTTTTATGGTGTATTCACATATCATGTTACCTCTGACGTTTGTCGACGAATATCGTGAGCGAATGTTATTCATTCTGTAGAAAAATGCGTATCTGTGCATTCTCGCGATATTATCGCGGGAAGTATCAGAGGTGCCGTTAAATGTGAATACGCCATAACAAACTTTAGAAAATAAGGGACGTTTTTTTTTAGCATCGTCAGTCTGCGGAAAACCCCGTTTGGATACAGCAAAGTTTTGGAAAACGTACAATTTATGGAATTTACGTGAATCTATGACAAAAGGCCAAATTTCTAGGAGTTAATGATGATTTCAAGCAATGAAATGGCCTCTATCTCACATGAAATTTTCCATAGTTCCCGAACTGCCATCAATGTTTGGATAAAGTGCGATATAAGCCGAGAAATCGCGGATCTTTGAACGAAATTGCCCTGTTTTTGCATTATAAAGAAAAAAATCATAAACCAGGAATGACTCGAGATAGGACACATCCGGAGGTGGCATTGTACTTGGCTTTAGACGTAGTTTCACCCAAAATTTTTTATCTGAGTAATACGAATCCACCTTGTGTATATGACCTAGGCCGAAGGAAGCCTATTATCCCTTAAAACGTAGCGCCCCTTGAGAAGAAGAGAAGATTTTTGTCCCTCCAAGAGCATACTACTAACATTCTACAGTCCACCGAAATTGCAATTTGATTTTACAAAAGAAAATCGTGCAAACAAAAAAAAGTTTCCTTATGCCAGTTTTTTCGACAAAAAACGTCGAAATACGAAAAGTGTGTACTACTACACCCGCCGTAACTCTCGAACCGTTCACTCAAGTAAGATCATCTCGGGGATCATTTTTGTGGGCAATTTGATGAAGATTATTTGTGTAAACGCTCATTTTTACGCTAAGCCTCATAGATTTCGAAATATTTGAGAAATACTGGAACAAAATAAGAATTTACTAACTTATTACCCTCTCCCACCCAAACCCAAAGATCCAAATGGTGGAACTTTTTACCAATCAATATGTGGGTTGTGAGGAACAATTTGGCGTTGAAGGGAAACTTTCACTTTGGATGTTGAGTTGGGCCGTTTTTTTGACTAATTGCACCGTACTAAAAGGAGTTGAAAAATGTGATGGTTTATAAAAATATGTCATTTGTTTTGAAGCGCTTAAAGGAGATGTAAAGGTTAAGGTTGGTTTATGAATACGTCCCTATAAGTCTCATTTTCTCGAGACTTATGGCGTTCCCCATTTGCATAAAATACTGCAACGGGGTAATTCATGTCCACCCGTTTTCTCCATTAACATATGATTTAATTCAGACAAGACGGGTGGAAATGAACTGCCCAAATGCAGAATTTTGTGCAAATGGGGAACGCTGTTAGAGTCTCGGTCTCGGTGTGATCCAAAAAGCACGATGCATATAGTGCCAGTATAGATCTTTGTACACAACAAATGAACCCAATCTAATGCTCCCCTCTCCGAAAACCGGTTTGGGTCTTTAGCCCCGACCGAAGACCGGCCGGAATTCGCTTCGTTTCGTGCAGAAATAGCGTGCCTCAAATTTCTCAAGTTTGGAATACTGTGACCTGCACACATAGCATGAAGCATGAAAGTGCGAGTCGGAGACCTTTTCAATGGGGGGGGGGGGATCGAAAACCCTCTCATAGAATAACCCCCTTCCCACACGAGTTTTCAGCGATTTGACAAGACCTATACTAGCCTACTAGGGTTAATCCCATTTTTACGCCCATTCTTGGATCGGATGTAAACTTCTTCCCCTCTAAATTGTAGCACTTTGACCTTACATAGCCCACAAAATGTGTACATCCAAGGGCGGATCTGGGACCTCTCTCAGGGGGAGGTAATCGAAATCTCCCCCCTCCCTATATACACCCCACCACCTTCCCACCCCACTACTCTCCTAAATTGAAAGGGTTTGACCAGCCCAGGGGGGGGGGGATTTCTGCTGAATTCACTGGCGGGGGTTATAAATTAAATGCTCCATAGCCGACCACCAGCTGCCGGAGAGGGTGGGGTAACTGGGGATCTGTCAAAATCACTCTAAACATATGGGTGGGTAGGTAGCGGGGGTGAACCATGGGAGGAAGAAGGGTTTTGATCCCCCCTCCATCCACCTTTTGTCATTAGACCGAAACTTTCGAGACGAGACCGAGACCGACTTTTTAAGTACGAGACCGAGATGCGTAAGTTTCGGTCTCGGTCTCGTGCATCACTATATGAGACGTACTCGTGCCGAATTTGGTCTCGTTTGGAGCATTTTAAGTACCCGATTTTTTTTTTGATTTTTTTTTAATACCAAATTAGGGAGTCCCATTCAGTTGAGCTTTGTCTGAAGGACTCAAAAATCGCGTTCGGCTCAGATTGCAATGGTTTGAAAAAATTGGCAAAAAACGCCTATACTGAGTGTTTTGGTGTAAATGGCTAAATTTCAAAAATGGACGAAACAGTACTCTATCTTGGAACCTGATGGCACGGGGAAACTGGAAATCAAAACGGATTTTTGATCAGCAGAGCAGTCAGAGGGATCTTTCCGTGATTCTGACGTTTTGTGCCACATTATTGCTTTGGCCGGCCGATTTCGCGATGTTCGCATGACTCCCTGGGACAATGCTCTGTTGACGAATATACCAAGACTATGACGGTAAAATGCACCGAAAATAGGCGTCAGGCCCTCCTCAGTGGAATCCGAAAGCAGGGGGGTGGGGTCGGCCTTGATTAAGGCTCTTTCTCGGACATCAGTGCTTCGGCAGCATTGCCGCTGTTATAGGCAGGAAAATTCATGTGACTCGCAAAAATGGGCCCATAATGTGGTCAAAAACAACATGGGCTCACAGTAAGATCCCCTTCAACGGAGATAGTTATTATGTTTCGTTGGGGGGGGGGGCAGCAAAGATCTTTTGCCTCCAAAGGACAAATTGCTCCAAAAGGGGACTTTTGCAACAGAAGTAACCATTTTCCGTTGGGATCCCTCCTTAACTATTGATTTTTATTTCGCCTTATAAACTGACTTTTCAAGCATAAAACTCGAAATGTATCACCTATAACTAGATTAGTGTTGCCAGAAATGTATATTTCAACCCAGAAACCGCAAGCTTGGCTTTATAGCTGACTCTTTAAACCCCCAAAACTGATAATTATGTGGCAATAGACACTGTGCAATACCGAAACGGTGAAATCTGGCAAACTTAAACCCTGAAACTAATTATTTGGTTATAAAAGTTGGCATTTTACACCTAGAAACCTAGACCAGTATAGGATGTGTATTGTAAAAAACCCAACGCTGCTATTAAAGCCCCCAGACACTATCCTTAGGAACGGAAACAGTGACAAAGACTGCGCCACAGTGGATCCGTTTTTTAGGATTCACCGTTTTCCCCTGGGTAAGTGGGGGGGGGGGTTAAGGATCATTTTTAGAATTGGTGGAGGTACCTGGAGGTCTGAATATGATTCAAGGTGGCTGATCTGAAATAGCTGTGCGTTTGAGGGGTTGTTTGGGTAGGTCATTACCTACTAATTACAATTAACTAATGGATTAGTATATTCGTTAATAATTTACAATTTCTTATTTATTGGGAGTGATGAATGTTATTAATTTTATTCGACGTTGGAGCTGCTGGTGTTGCGAAAATATTATCACAGACGTTCTCATCGCTCTCCTTTTTCTCAGAATATTGTATCGGAACTGGAACGTTGAGTGTATAGGCTGACGAAAGAAGGAGAATAATTGGGAGTTACATTTGGGGACCGTATTTAAGTGACACGTTTGTTGTAAGGTGCGGGTGGGGGTAGGGGGTAACTTACTGCAATCCTTATATTTGATCAACTGCTTGTAAACTTGTTTCATTCGTTCGATATTAAGCCGTGCGACGGTATTGTGATTGAGCATGGGCAAGGGAAAGTCCACGCCGACGATGCATTTGGCAGCTTTTTGAACACTTTCAGGACAGGTCCAAGGTTCGTGAATGTACCGAGTCGGCATGTTTTTCAAGACGGGCAAGTATTTTCTGAAATTCCCCTCGGTCCAATGAATAAGCGTCTAATTTTAAGGAGAGGAAGGGAGGGGGTCGTAGTTTTTACCTTATGTAATCGCCGTTAGGATCCGCTTTTCGTCCAAAACGAACGGGGCAGTAACAGTGGAAAAACTGTTGAAAAAACGAAGAGCACGACAGCCACATCCACATTCCAGCGTTAACTGACCAATCCGCGTCGAGAAGAAGTTCGTCGAAAACCTGTGTTTTTTGTTTAACTTTATGGTCATTTTGAACCCTCGTAAATCCATTTTTTACCTTCATTCCTTCTTCCCATGAAATCCAAAGATCACCCCTCGTCAGAAAACAAGCGACTGCGTGGCGGGCTAAATGATGGATCCATCCTTCCTCTTTCAGTTGGGTCATTATAGCGTCAATCCAAGGAAAGCCCGTTTGACCCTGGTTGTGAGCATTATAACAATCAATTCAGGGAAGGACGTTCGCGTCACGTAATTTAAATTCACATTAGCCCATTTCGCTAGAGCTTCAGGATTTTTGTCCCACGGAACTTGGACGCAAATCGGATTTCCAATCATTTTATCAAAGTTTGGATTCCGGGTGGCGGCGCAGTAGAAAAATTCTCTCCATAGAATTTGGCCGTGTAGAGACAGAGGTGGGCTCGCCTTTTTAATCTGAAAATAAAATCAATAGAAAGTTTTCCGTGCTGATCGATGGCCGTGCGGTTCACCGAATTACTTTTATGTAAAGATCGTTGAGCTGATAATAAAATAGTCGCGTCGACAGACATCCGAACCTCAAATAAGGGCTGAGTCCCGTCTGCGACGGAAGTAGTGACTGAGGTGTCATTTTCGGTCGACCGAACGATGCCACCCAAGCCTGAAATGTGTCATAAACTGAAATTCAGTCATACCGTGGCGATGCGGGGGAAATGGTTCAAAAATCACTTTTCTTTCCAAATGTCTTTCCAAACGTGAAAGAGCTTCAGTTTCGCCGCCTATCCAAACACCAGGCTTAAGTCCTTTGACGTCAAAACCTGGGAATCGTTGAGGTTAGGATGGGACATTTAACAAATATGGACGGCAACTCGCCTAATTCTTCGAGAGTCGGAACGTCGTACTTTTCGTCGTGATCGTCCGATATAATACTCTTACAGTTGCCTATCGTTTTAGCCGTGACTGGTGGCTCAGGCAGGGGTGGCGGGTTCATGCTGGCAATCACCGCTTGGAATTGGTGATACGTGAGAGGTGCTTTGCCTCCATTTTTCTCAATTATTCTGGCATGAAAAAATACGCTTAATAAACGCTAGTGGAGAGCATACGAAAGACCTACTCTTCAAGTTTGTACAAAGTATGAGCCACGGACGTATGAACGGTGATGTTCATGGATTTACCCATCGCCATAATGTTCTGATCGCGAACACGGCCGAAAGGTTCTGGGTCTTCTTCGAACGTGAGACACGTCGTGCCCCATTCCTTAAAAGCCCACGAGCGAATTTTATTATTTTTGTGCGGGGAAAGGTGGAAATCGAACTTTTTGTACCTTCAATAATTTAGGTAAAATGTCGGCCGGTTGGCCTCGTATGACAAACAGCCTGGAATTGAGCTTCCTCAGACTTCGGTCCAAGTCTTCCAGGCATTGCAACAAAAACCTGAAAATATAAGGAAGAAGAGGGGAGATCTCAAACAAATTGTCAATAAAACTAACGTTACGTAATACATAAACAGGTGTATTAAGCTGTACAATTCGCAATTGGGGCAGTTTTTCTGTAGGCGCCTAGGACTCATTTTTTAAAAATTCATCGCTGTACTCACCTCCATTTGTTTATACCGACGTTTGACGCACCTGCAAACCAAGGGTCCAGTATGAAGATGCAACGAAACGTCGTACAGTTTTTAATGCCCTGTCTGAGACTTGGATTATCATGGAGGCGCAACCCTTTTCTAAACCAATGAACGGTGTGTTTCTCGGTCATCATTCAGGTGACATCAATTTTTTCAATCGTTTACCGGTCGACTCCAAACCCATGTTTCGCCTACTTTAACATCATCAAACAATGTTTGTTATTAAGGGTTGCTGTCAAGGGATGCGGCTTGGGAGGGGGGGTTGAACGAAAATGAATTGTAATGGGTGTTAGAAAAAAGGGTGTATAACTTGAGTTGGTGATTGTGAATTACAATTTATTTATTCTGCGGCCATTTTTCGAGAAGGTCGTATTGTTTATTAAGTATTTCCTGGTTGATTCGAGGACAGCGGTGCTCAGCTGCTTAATACACCTGTTGGGGTGGTTGGGGGTAATTAGCAAACATATAAAGATAAAAAATAAATTCCCGTTTTAAAATTAAAAAATGACTTGAATGATAAAATTATTTAAAAATATGGAATTACAGGATTGAGTTGATCGGGAGAATCGTTTTATTCAGAATCTAGGCAAGGAGAACCTGCATTTCTCCCCCTTCGCCGATGCTTTTCTGCCGCACTTCACACTCGTAATTCACGGTTATCGTTTTTTATGTATTATGTATTATTCCACGCCCGCACACCTGACAAACATACACAAAATATTTAGGCGAACGATGTTTTAATGCAAGTATTTTTCATGGAAGAACCGCCCCCTATAACAAGACTAACCGTTTCCGCAACGCACAATGTGTGTTACCAAAGCGTAAAACTACCGTCAGCGGCGATAAAACGTGACGTATGACATCATTCTGTTCCATTCTCTTTTCCTTCGCCGCTAAAAATGTCCATAGAAGTCACGCGGCTCGAACACGTTATAGTAGAGTAACAAATCCATTTCTCCCTCCAATCTCAAATGACCTCCCCCGCCCCTGTTCATTTATATCACCAACAGTCGCACCCCCTCCCCACCATCTCTCTTTGTCTCGCACTTGGAAAAAATTACATAACAACTCTCCGGGTTGCATAAGTTACGATGCGTGCGCTCCAACGTATAGGTGTTTCAATGTGCTTTCAAAAAGAGGGGGAAAAAACGTTTCTCAGGTTTTTGATAAACCTCAAAGTTTGATTTTTTTGTTGAACACGACTGATTGATTTTTTCTCTAATTGTTGGCTTCTTTGCGACACGTTTAAGTGACCTGATTGATTGTGCGAAAAATTGAGGACATTGGATTGTCCCCCAGTGAGTAAGAAGAAAGGGAGGGGTCCAACTGAAAAAAAAACTTGCATCTTGCATTATTAGTACGGTCAGTGGGCTTAAATAGGCTTCAACCCGCTCGACCGAACGGAGTTGAAGGATGGGTTGTCTTTTCGCGCCCTAGGGCTGT
Organism: Corythucha ciliata; assembly: GCA_038030265.1. Lineage (NCBI taxonomy): Eukaryota > Metazoa > Arthropoda > Insecta > Hemiptera > Tingidae > Corythucha > Corythucha ciliata. The sequence continues at coordinate 56,423,905 of CM075938.1, forward strand.
TTTTTTGGGGGGGAGAAACTGTGCTCGGATGCACTGAAACTTGAAATTTTGCCGCTGTTTTGTCTTGAAATTAGTTTATTGAGTGACTACTCTGCTTATAGTCCAGTAAAATAAGAACTATAAAGGGCGGTCAGGTTGCAATAATTAGGGTAGGTGATATTTTTTTTCATATTGTCTGCGATGGTGCAGATATGACGTGTTCAAATTGTTGACCTCGAAAGACATCGGGATGTCGGGATCACCATGGAATTCTCGAAAAACCACAAAAATGTGAGACTTTTTGAAGGTTTTGGCTCTTTCACGCTAAACTAGCTATTTTTCGGTTGTGGCTTCAAAGTAACTTTTCGAAGTGAGAAAATTACTGAGAAAACCAGCCTAAAGCGGGTTCTAAATGTATTATCGTTTAGTTACAGCCAGTGGCGTAGGTAGGAATTTGACATGGGGGGGGGGTCGGATTGAAATCTCGTAAGGGTGAGGGGAGGGGGAGGGGGTAATTTCACATTTTAGTCATCATTCCACCCAGCCAGCACACTCTTGAATATGGACATCTTGCTGGCCTCATCATAGCCTCAATCTCTTAATTAGGGGGGATTTTTGGACTCTACCCGCAAATTAGCGCTTTTTTGGCCGAGTGTATCGTTCATCTCAATTTCAGCCGCAGATTAGCGGTTTTGCCCCACCCCCTCCCATTACCATGAATTTGCACATTTTCTCAACTTTAGCAGCAAAGTATCGTTTTTATCCCGTGAGCGATGTTTCTTAATTATCCACGAGTTTGGGCGTTTTCCTCAATTTTTGCAGCATATTAACGATTTTTAATTTTTTTTTACCAGATGATTAGCACTTTTCTCAGTTTTAGCTGGAAATTAACGTTTTTCTTAAGTGTTTAAAGGGGGACTTTTCACGAACTAGATTTGTTTTGGTTCACCATGCGCAGTGCATGAGCGATTTTTCTCAGTTTACTCGCGAATTAGCGGTTTCTTCGCCTATTGCCATAAATAGGCGCTTTTTTTCAATTTCAACCTGAAAAGTTGCCTTCAGAATCCGCAAATTGGCGAATATTCAGTTTTTGGCGCAAATTAGAATTGTTCTCAATTTCAATCACGAATTAGCGTTTTTTTTAATTGTAGCGGCGACGCGTCGTAGCGTTTAAAACCTGTGAATTAGCGAATTTTCTCAATTTCAGTCACAAATTGGCGTTTGGCGCAATTTTAGCTGTAAATTGGAGATTTTTTCCATTTTTAGCCGCAAATTAGCATTTTTTTGGTTAATTTAAGGCTTAAAATTAACCTTTCTCTTAATTTTGACCAGGCTGATTATTTTATTTTCTAAATATTACCCGCAAATTAGTGGTTTTCCACATTTTACCACCGCATTAGCAAAACTATATAACTTTTATAGGTATAGATTATTGCTTCTTTTCAGTTCTAGCCGTGAATTAGCGTATTTTTTAACATTATACTATTGGCGATTGTAGCTATCACTAGCAGCGTTAGTGTCGTGTGATAATGAAACCGGTACTCCCCACCAACGATATATAAAAGAACTGGATTGCTCATCACCGTTTTCTTGTTAGCACGATAACTCTCGAAGAAATCAATTTAGCGTAACGCGCTTTGGCACAAAAATCAGTAGTCGTAAGACCCCGGTCGGTATTTCATTTGGGCCAAATCGGTCAAGGTTGAGGGGGGGGGGGATAGGGGTTGAAATGGTAAAAAAATCACTACAATTCACCAGTTGATTCTAGATGCATCATATTCAGTACGAATACTCCGTGTTAGAGTAGCCTTTGATTCCCATTTTAATTTTTCGAAAAAATCAAGGTGGTGGGGGTGGTCCTTCCGGTGTGAAAGTGTGAAAATAGCGTTGAACTTCACTATTTCATCTTAGCGCTCTAAAATTCGACTCAATAATTTAATGCAACCTAAGCCCTGGGTTCCATTGAGATTTATCGAAAACTTTGATGGGGGGGGGGGTGAAATGGGGGATGAAATTTCAAAAAAATCGCTTAAATTCACACGTTTAGGTATTATAAAATACGGCACAAAAATCTAATATAACAAAGCCCTTGGAAAACTACCGACACTTTTCGACATTTTTGAAGAGAGGTGGGTGAAAATAGAGGAAGAAGTTCGGCTTAATGAAACAAATTATGGTATCAAAATTATCACTTCTGGGACGGCTTAGGGTATCCGTATACGGAATGAAATGCACTCTTTCCGACCGCCAGCTGCCGGAGCGAAATTTTTGAAATTCAGTCTAGCCTAGCAAAATAATTAGCACTATCGGTATGATTATTAAAGATTTCTACAATGTCACAGCTAACGAAAACGAAGAACAATAGACAGCATTTTGGACTGTTGACAAATTTGCCTAAATTTGACGAGCTGTATCCAGGGGCGTAGGTACGGGGGGATATGGGGGATAGATCCCCCCCACAGCTACAAGTATAAGAACGAAGGAGCACTAGTACCGTAACGAAGAGCCTATAAAATCGCCAAAAATGAGCGTTTCACGTTGAAGTTAGGTTTAACCGATTTTCTGGACTTAAAGCTGCCCGAAAAGGTCCGAGTACGTCCAGCTTTTTCCTTGGACTTCAGAGCCAACGCAGTAGTGTACATGCACGTGAACCTGGCGGCACACATATCACCAAACACGACGAAAATGGCGCCATTCGTTTGTTTACGTTTGTTTAGCCCAAATTTTCGTTTGTTTAGCCCAGCAAAACATGTATTTATGAGAAAATACATCATGTGTGCCGCCAACTTCCCGCAAGTTATACATATTTTGTATAACAATACATGTTTTGCTGGGCTAAACAAACGAAAATTTGGGCTAAACAAACGTAAACAAACGAAGTTGTGTCTGAATATGTAGCGAAACAAACGATTGGGGTCATGTGTGCCGTTGCGTGAAGTCGGCGGCACACATGATGTATTTTCTTATAAATACATGTTTTGGTGGGCTAAACAAACGAAAATTTGGGCTAAACAAACGTAAACAAACGTTGTTCTGTGCGAATATGTAACGAAACAAACGATTGGGGTCATGTGTGCCGTTGCGTGAAGTTAGCGGCACACATGATGTATTTTCTCATGTATACATGTTTTGCTGGGCTAAACAAACGGAAATTTGGGCTAAACAAACGAAAATTTGGGCTAAACGGACGTAAACAAACGAAGTTCTGTCCGAATATGTAGCAAAACAAACGGTTGGGGTCATGTGTGCCGTTGCGTGAAGTTGGCGGCACACATGATGTATTTTCTCATGTATACATGTTTTGCTGGGCTAAACAAACGGAAATTTGGGCTAAACAAACGAAAATTTGGGCTAAACGGACGTAAACAAACGAAGTTCTGTCCGAATATGTAGCAAAACAAACGGTTGGGGTCATGTGTGCCGTTGCGTGAAGTTGGCGGCACACATGATGTATTTTCTCATAAATACATGTTTTGCTGGGCTAAACAAACGTAAACAAACGAAGCTCTGTCCGAATATGTAGCGAATCAAACGATTGGGGTCATGTGTGCCGTTGCGTGAAGTTGGCGGCACACAAGATGTATTTTCTTATAAATACATGTTATGCTGGGCTAAACAAACGAAAATTTGGGCTAAACAGACGTAAACAAACGAAGTTCTGTCCGAATATCTAGCAAAACAAACGGTTGGGGTCATGTGTGCCGTGGCGTGAAGTTGGCGGCACACATGATGTATTTTCTCATAAATACATGTTTTGCTGGGCTAAACAAACGAAAATTTGGGCTAAACAAACGTAAACAAACGAAGCTCTGTCCGAATATGTAGCGAAAGAAACGATTGGGGTCATGTGTGCCGTTGAGTGAAGTTGGCGGCACACATTTTGTTTTTCAAAAAATTGTATGTTGCAGGGCTAAACAAACGAAAATTTGGGCTAAACAAACGTAAACAAACGAAGTTGTGTCTGAATATGTAGCGAAACAAACGACTGGGGTCATGTGTGCCGTTGCGTGAAGTTGGCGGCACACATTTTGTTTTTTAAAAAATTGTATTTTGCAGGGCTAAACAAACGAAAATTTTGGCTAAACAAACGTAAACAAACAGTCAACAAACGAATGGCGCCATTTTCGTCGTGTTTGGTGATATGTGTGCCGCCAGGTTCACGTGCATGTAGTATACCGAGGAACCGGGTGGGTCAGCCCCCGACCGTCTATCAGACGAAAATCGGTAATATTCCTGGCTATAGCTGCTGAAAAGCGCTGATTCGTGGTCTCGCGATCCAACTTCCAGACTAAAATTAGGAAAAAAATCGCTGTTTCGCGGTACATGGAGGCCATTCTACGAATAAATTGTGGAAATGAACGCAAAATTGTTGTATTTGGGCAAACCCCACGGTTAATGTTGAGAAAACACGCTATAATATTGATAAATAAAAGACGCCTTCAGGTTAAAATTGGACAAAATGGCAAATTCACAACTGAAATGGCGTAAAATATCGCCCATTCGCGTATGAAAAATGGAATAGGATGCTGAATGGCCGCAAAATTAGCACAAAACGCTATTTCACAGCCCGGTTTTCTACAATAAGGAAGTTCATGTATCAAAAATGTTGGTCAGTGATACTTTATTACTGTGAACTATGGCTAAATAATTGCGAAAAATCGCTAATTTGCAATTTGCAGATATAAAGTTGTGGAAAAACCTTAATTCGCGGATACAAAATGAAGAAAATCACTAATTCGCGGCTAAAATTGAAAAAATCACCAATTAGCGCAGCTAATATTAAGAAAAACGTTAATTTTCAGTTCAAATTGGGGAAAAGTGCTACTTCTCAGTTAAAAAAGGAAAAACATTGCTAATTTGCAGCTTAAATTGAGTCAAACGCCAATTCTTGGCAAAAATTGACAAAACTCGCTAGGGGGGGGGGGAACGCTACCGCGCTGCTAAAATTTAGAAAAAGCGAAAACTCGCTGCTAAAAATTGAGAAACATCACTAATGAGGAAGTTTCATGGGTCAGAACTTATTCATAAATTTATTTTTTAAGGTTTATTTATGCTAAAATGGAGCATAAATCATGATCCGTTCGTAAAATAATCCAACAGTTGATAAATACGCGATATTTGAAGTTTTAGGTCATTTCAAACACGCCAGCTAGCATGTTTGCGTCATAGGCGCTTTCCGAAAAAAAGTCACCTGTAATGTAGCTGTCGAAGAGCGGTTTGTTGTTTTTCTTTGCCTTATTTTCTACTAGAGCTCTCCAATAATAAAATAGTGGAGGATAAACAGATGAGCTATTTAGAGGCATGAAAAGGACAGAGAATGCAACGACGATTACGTTGCGGAAAATGTTCGTTTTGGCGGGATTTCAAATATGCCAACTTTTGTTGAGAAATAAAAAATATTTCTGAAGGGTTTAAAATTTTTATTTATTTATTTACGTGGAAGGATTGATTTGCCTAATCGAAAACAAATATTTTTGGAAAATGTGAAACTTCCTCATTCTCGAATAAAGTGTCGTGAAATTTAAAAGTTAAAAATGATGATTTTTTGACAAAAATGGATGGATAGATGTACATATTTTGGTTAGAAAAAAAAATACATTTATAATTTAAATTCGCCCCTTCTGAAGGCATTTTTGTGACTAAAATTCAGAAAAATGGCAAATTCGTACATGGCTATTGGCTAAAATGACAAAAAATCGCCAATGATGCGCGACTAAAATGGGGAGAAATCGGTACTTCACCGAAAAAATTGAGAAGAAGCGCTAATTCTCGGTTAAAATGGAGAAAACACGCATTGCGGCTCCCGAAGGTAAATTCCGTGGCTGAAAGTTGACAAAATCGCTAATCCACGGCTAAATGCGGAAAATTCGCTGGTGAACTTCAGGAAAAACGTTAATTCACGGTAAATATTGGGAAACAAAACTTTCATTCGGGGCTCGCTAGAGGAGTCTAAAATCGAAAAAAATGGCTATTTATGGTGTTAAATTGAGAACATTTGATATTTCAATTCGTGGCTAAAATTGGAAAATATAGCGCTAGTTCACAAGTAAAATCGCTTATTCGCGGCTGTATGGAGATAAGTCGCTAATTCGCGGCTATAAAGGAGTCAAATCGCTAATTCACCGATGAAATTAAGAAGAAGTAGTGAAGTGTGGAAAAACCGCTAATTCGTGGCTCCTGAAGGCAGCTTCACGGTGGCGTTGGAGAAAGATTCGCCCGGGGTTGCCAAATGTCTAAGGCCGGCACTACAGTGAGAGCTGCCCGAGGGCACATTTTTGTGCAAATTGAAAACGCTATTATACTGTCGTCAACTAATGTTGTTGAAGTTATTGAACAGTGCGTTTTATTCAGAGCGACTGGCCAGGAGCGAGGAGTGGCGAGGATGGGTGGCTCGCCTGAGTTCCTACAACCAGGTTTATGGCCCACGACCAAAAAAGGTTGGCCGGCTCTGATTTAGGAGATGTACTATTTGGAGAAAACATTCCTATTATTTAACAAAAAGACTGGGGGAGGGGGGGGTAATTCATTGAGATGTGAAATGTACGGCTTCTCTAGGGAATTCCCGGTAAGTTTCACCAATCACGATCAAAAAGTCACTTTAAACCACGTTTGTTTAGCCTCCCGACACGCTGTTCGTCACGACCGCGTGTGTGTGCGACTGAATTCAAGCAGCTGGACACACGAGTGAAATCGTTTGTTTAGCGGAATAATCTGTCGAAACGTCGTTTCTTTAGCCAAAATGTTCGTTTGTTTATCATCCGAAATCACTAAATATGCCACGAACAAGTGTGTGTGCGGCTAAGTTCACGCAACCCAACAATTCGTTTGTTGTTGTTGTTGTTGTTGTTGTTGTCGTCGTTGTCTGGAGGCTAAACTGGCGAGTATTTTGGCTAAACAGAGGTAAAGAAACGATATTGTGTTTTGATAGCAATGTTAAACAAACTATCCGACTCATGTGTCGGGTTGCGTGAACTTAGTCGCAAACAATAATGTCCTGTAAAAATATCGCGAACGAAAATGTCAGCAAAATAAACGGTAAACATACGAATGGGACAGGTTTTGTTGAATTTGGTAATAAGTTGGTTCTGAGGGCTAAATGTTTCAGTTTTCTGCATAAAGAGTTCGTCTAGGAGGCGAATGAGTCAGTTTCCAAGTGATTTTGTATGTTTTTTGGCAAAAATCAGTCGTATTTTGGCGAAAAATTGGCATTTTCTGTCTGATATCCCTTTCCCCCTTTTGTTAACCGAAGCTCAAGGTGTGTCGTAAAAGGTGGCGAAAGATTGATGAGATGGGTGAGGGGAGCATATCGCACTTTGTATCATTCTCATTTTTTATTCACTAAATCCCTCAAAATTCGAACGGATGCAACAATTAAAGGCGTTAAGACTTCGCAGCTTATCGAGAGACAAAAGCGTAAAGAATCATAGGCGTCCACTCAAAAGTCACTTGTTCACCGGAGAGTGATAGAAAATCGAAACTCGACTTGTAAAACTAGAAAAATACAGTAGTAAACAATTCTTTGGTAACAAGGACTAAATACGTGAAAAAACGACGCTTGAAAAAATAGCAGGAAGCATCAGCGCTAAAAACTAACAAAAATATCGCTATATCACAGCTTTTTCTTTAAAAAAGAAAAAAAAAAAAAAAAAAAGTTTCCACTAATAGTGCGACAGGGCTGTTGACACATAGCTAGCGCGTTTATTTTGGGCGTTGGGTGGCCGTATTTTATTCAAAGCGTCGCTTTGTGATCGTTCTGAAATTTCAAACAAAATTAAAAAGATTTGAAATTTTTCTCTCTCTAGAAAGAGAGAGACAGAGTGAGAGAAAAAAATTAACCGCACCGCGATGTCGAGTTCTCGGCTGCTGAGAGGGCGGTGGTTGGTACATGTTGTTCGTTCGAAAAGACGGCACCGGTGTGACGACCGAACGGCCGTTGCTAATTAGCGACGTGTTAGCGTTATTAGCTGATTGTCCGTGAAATAAAAATATAGAACGCTAATGACTATCTTTTTTTATATAATAATAAAAGAATAGTGCACTTACAGTGCGGCATGAAAAATACGTCAGTGTTGAATCTATAGGGTCGGCCTCTGCAAGTTGAAGCGGCCGAATCCGGAGGTGTGGAATCCCAACTGTTGATATCGATGTCGGTTAGCACTAACAGTTAAAAAGAATAGTTAGAAAGAGAAAATAATTCGTATAAAAAAAGTGTTACAAGAGAGGCGATTTTCATTTCTGGACGATCGCGTCCAAACGTCAAAGTCCGGGCCGCACTTCGAACGACGCTTTAAAATAGCGTCTCTAAAGCTCGATGTGTCTGTGATGTTTGAATCTAAGATGAAATTTCAAGGTTTTATCAAGTGTTTGAGTCGTTATAAACGTTAAAAAAAAAAAAAAAAAACTCACCGGTACTATCCAGCCAGCTAGTGTGACTGTAAAAACCTCCGTCCAGCGACGGCTCCCAGTTGGGATCGTGTAATTTCCTAAGAGCTACTCGCCTCTCTTTACTCGCAATCGTGCATTCCTATGCAAATAAAATGTCTTCTAAAAATATTCACGAAAAATGACTCATTTTGGGGTGACTGTACCTCGAGTATGTCGAACCATTCTTCAAGGCCTGACGAACATCTCAGAAGCACTCGACTTTCTCTTCCTTGCAACGTCAGTCCTATGGCGTTATAGCTCTTTTTATTGAGCCATTCCACCTTTTCGAGTTCCACCAATTTTACCTTTTAAAGAAAGAAAGAAAAAAACAATGGAAATCCCCACTTCCTGGGTACTGTATTGTGATGAGGGGAGGGGGCTTACATACTTTGAATATGAATTGTCCCATCGGCGAAATATTGTGAACTCCGGAGGATCTTTTAAAACAATGCAAGTAGTCTTTTGTCAGTATGAAGTATCGTTCCTTCCATCTTGAAAAGAGTCTCTCACGTTGTTGCCAAAGAAGCCCTTTTTTGATGGCGTGCATTTCACGACCCACAGAAATCACGGACTGCCAACAAAAAATAAAGTGTACGAAGGGATAAGCAAATGAGTGAAACACGAAAAAATACCAAGGAAGACCAAAAACTACAACAAAGAGAGAAGCTCCGTTTCATGGGTTCTTAATGCTAAGGGAGGAGTTGAGGGGGTTCACGCGTGATTCCTCACGCGTTCACGTAAGTTCCTGATCAAGAAGAACTCCGAGGTACTTGACTTTCTTGACCCCCTGAAGAAGAAAAGTTGGAGGTCACTTCCAACAAAACATCACCCTCAAAATTTAGGGTCATTTTCTCTCCAGAGGGTTTTTTTGACGACAAGCCTAACACCTATGCCGATCGGCAAAGCGAGCAATGTTGTGGGCACGTGCAAAGCGGAATTTGAGGAAGACGACCCAACACGGGACGGATCAAAGGCAAGGGATCCTGATGGTTCCAAAGTGCATAGTGTGGACGTGCGTGTCGGCGTCTGGAAATAGAAGCACTTCAATAGACATGACTCAAAAACAGTCAAAGTCTCTCGAAATTGGCCAAAATTTAGGACGCAACCGCGTACTTACGGGGTTTTTTGACTCGAGGAATATGAAAATCGATAAGGACCCGGTTGTCCTACATCATTCATCTAGATAACTGCAATTTCTAGAAAAATGCAATTTCACGGGTTTTGGTCTTTCTTCCAAAAACCCATTCCGCATCCGCAGGTTGGCTTCTTTCCAAGTCCCGATTTCGCGACTTTGAAACTCACAGAACCCAATTTCACCGTGTTGGTTAATTCAAGAACTAATTTTGTTTTTAGCTCTTTAAAAAAACACAATTTTGCCGGCTTCGTTCCTTCAAGAGCCAAATTTGGCGAATCTTGCACGTCAAAACAATTTTTTTCAGGATTGGCTCCCTATGAAAGGCCAGTTTCAGGGTTTCACACTTAAAAATTAGAAATTTTCAGCATGTTGAAAGGGAAATTTCAAAATCAAGTATGGGGTGGGTGAAATGAAAATTCAACAACAATGTGAGTTCTCAGCGTCCTGTTGTGATTCAAAAATTATCTATTCGGTCAACAAAATGAACGTTATTGATCAACTGAAATTTTGCTCTAAAAACTGACAGAAATCACTCAAGGAACTGGTAACTATGACGTATGAGCCAATCACGGCTCTGGTGACTTTGGACTCAGCGTGGCCAACTGTGTGCCCCTCCTTCCTCCTATTCCAAATAACAACAATTGAGGGGTTTCCTACAAGAACAAGATAAGTCCAAAGTTTGAAAAAACCCGGTTAAGGCGCCATTTTGTTCCTGAATGTGTGCGATATCTAGTAAAAAGTTCATTTCGGCAAGAACCGAACAGGTCCAAGTCTACGGGAGGCTTCAAAATGTGCGCATTTCGCAGGAGAATTCTAGAAAATTTGATCACCGTCAAAAACATGCAAAACGTGTTCACGTCATAAACATGCAGTACTTGGGCTTCAATGAAAATTCAGCAAGAACCAAACACGTCACGTTTTGCAACAGGAGGGGGAAAATTCATGAAAAGGCCTTTCACAAAATTCAGCAGGTTTAGAATTTTCGATTTCGGACTTATCTTGTTCTTGTAGGAAACCCCTCAATTAATAATTTAGCTCTAAGGGTTAGTTTACACTGTCCGCTTTTTCCATCCCGTTGCGTTGCGTTTGCTTGAAAAAACGGAAGGTGGAGCGAAGCAAACGCAACGCAACCGGAAGGAAAAAGCGAACAGCGAAACTTACCCTAAAAACTTCGATTTTGTTCTAAAGACTGCACTTCGGCTCTAAATAGGTACTGGAATTTTACTATAACAAAAGGCAATCTAGCTCTTGAAAAGTGAATTTACCCCCACCCTCACCACCATCACCACAATTCAGCTCTTAAACCTGTATGAAATCGACCATATAAAAACTGGTAAATTTGGGCACGCATCCATGGGTAACCAAATCCATTACTAGATCTTACTGCACAGTTTCCAGTTTTTACAGCTAATTTGCAAGCTCAAGCTAATTTGAATCAATAAAGTTCATTTTTTTGCAGAAGAGTTAATTTTTGAAGCACAAAAAGATGCAGGATACTCACATTGTTGATACGAAAAAATTAAATTCTGGAGACCAACCTTACAAGTTTTGACCATTCAATCAGACTTTCATGGGGACATAAATTCTTGTTTTGGAGGCAGAACAGCCCGTTTTTGGACCAATGTATGAGGTCGTGGGTCAATATTGCCTCGTGCCCAAAACCAGTGGCGTAGGAACGGGGGGGGGGGTTACATGGCAATGTTACCCCCTCCCATTTTAGCCTGGGGGTACAGGCTATGCATTTGTACCCCCTGGTTTCGGCTGACAGAGAATCTTCGAAGCCTTTTCCCTAGTTCAAAACACATATTGTATTTTGTTTTTCTCCTGTTCCTGAACAAGAAATTGGGAATTTGTCCGCTGAATCTGGTTGATGAACAATTATAACTAGCCCCCACCCGGTTCGTATATTTCGTCCTAAAAACATGGAATATTAACTTTAAATTGACCAATTGGTCCCTCAACAGTTAGCTTAAGTCCTAAGCGATGGAAAGCCCTCCACATACATCCATAAATACAATTTTGTCCAAAAGAAACTATCTCTCTGCCAAATTCATTGCATGTTAGCCATACCAATAGTTAACCCCCCCCCCCACGCTATTCTCCAAATGTCTTCTTCTCAGTGCAACCCCCCCCCCCGGATTCCAATACGTTCCTACGCCACTGCCCTAAAATGCCAATTTTTGACGAAAAACAGTTCTGGATAACTCTTAAAATACCCGAGATACCCTCCTCCCGCTCATACTGTAGCTCAAGACCCACAAAATGGACGCCGATTGAGATGTTCGCAGTGGTTGAGATCAGTGATCACCATAACTAATTTACAGTTGCAGGGCCCACCATTGCAGTTTCACAACGTTTTTTTTTTAGTGCATTTCATTCTGAAAATGCACTATTGGTCTCGTCGTGATGGTGGCAAACATGGGTCACGTCATGTTTTTTTCACGTTTCAGAACCTCTAGAACACGAATTCAGTAGTCTCCAGGATTCATATATCTATATATATTTATAAGCTTATGGCCATTTTTGTTGTTAGCACGATAACTCTCGAAGAAATCAATTTAGCGGAACGCGCTTTGGCACAAAAATCAGAAGTCATAAGACCCCGGTTGAAATGGTCAAAAAATCACTACAATTCACCAGTTGATTCTAGATGCATCATATTCAGTGCGAATACTCCATGTCAGAGTAGCCTTTGATTCCCATTTTAATTTTTCGAAAAAGTCAAGGTGGTGGGGGTGGTCCTCCCGGTGTGGAAGTGTAAAAATAGCGTTGAACTTCACTAGTTCATCTTAGTGCTCTAAAATTCTACTCAATAATTTAATGTAACCAAGCCCTGGGTTCCATTGAGATTTATCGAAAACTTTGATGGGGCGAGGGGTGAAATGGGGGATGAAATTTCAAAAAAATCGCTTAAATTCACACGATTATTATAAAATACGGCACACAAATTTAAGATAACAAAGCCCTTGGAAAACTACCGAAAGTTTTCGACATTTTTGAAGAGAGGGTGGTCAAAATAGAGAAAGAAGTTCGCCTTAATGAAACAAATTTTGGTATCAAAATGATTACTTCTGGGACGGCTTAGGGTATCCGTATACGGAATGAAATGCACTCTTTCCGACCGCCAGCTGCCGGAGCGAATTTTTTTTTTTTTTTTTCAAATTGTCAACCAAGGAAAATGTGTACGTACTGGAGTTTTTCTTGATTGCTTTAGCAATCCTTAGCGATTTACGTCACTCCACGCACGGATTAACACCATTGGAACACTTCAAGCTTCGAGATATCAAATACCCATAACCGCTTGTCGTGCTTTTACGAATAAAACTCGTCAAAACACAACCGTAAACTTGGGAGTTTCCCCCCACTAAAAAACACGGAAATCAACAATTTAAAAAACATTCCCGGCTCTTGTTTTTAAAAATCGCACGGCGTTGATGACAGTATTGAAGAGGGGGGGGATGCGTCATTTAGCCGTAAAAACAAATTACTCGATTGTGTTTTTTTCACGGCGAATTAGTAAAAAAAAAAAAAAAAAAAAAATGAGTTCAAACGACGACGGCGGTTCGTCGTCATTAGCCGTGGACACTTTGGGGGAAAATTCGATGACCGTTAGTGACGATGATGACGGCTCTCGACCTTCGTCGTCGACGGCGGGTGGTAGTATGCTGGGAAAGAATCGAACGACGGCCGTACGTAGAAAGTATAACATAAAAACGTACTCCTGAGTTTTTTTTTTCACAAAAAAATTATTAAAATTGAACGACAGAATGAGTCTCAATGAAGGCGAGGAGGACGATCTATCGGATGACTCTGATTCCCCCGTTCAAGACACCGACTTAATTCTAGAAGTTATTTCATTCAGGTTTGCATGGAAAGGAGTTTTTTTTATTTATTATTTAATTTGTGGAAGAAAGTGAAAGTTTAGGAGCCAGGACCCCTCCCTTCACCACACCATCAGTTATCATCATTTTGAAACGTGACTCACAAAAAAATTTCAAGTGGCACGGAAATGGAATCCAAGTTTAGTCATTTCATTTTTTTTAAAAAAAAATCTAGTGGTGTGGAAAAGGGATCGCTCTTTCCTCTTACACTCGCTCTTATTTTTAATTTTTTACACCCAACAGACCGTTTCAGAAAAATTTACAGTAAGAATTTTTAATCGCGTACTTTTTTCTCCTAAATTAGCGTCCGAATGAGGAAACCGAGCCTCCCCCACCCAATCAAGGTGGTTGGGTGAGGTGAAGGGTAGGAGCATATCACCATAATGATTGTATCCTGATTCTTTAATCTTTTTTTTTTATGCACACCCATACTGGGCGTCCTTGTTTCTTGTTTCATTTTTCAACTGTTTGACGAAGAAATTGGAGACAAAAAAAAAAAAATAATAAGAGCGTAGGAAGAGTTTTTATTTCCTGCTCTATAACGAGTAAATATTGAAGAATGGTGGCTCTTTTAAAGACGCACTCACACACACAAAAAAAGTCGAATTTCCATGAGAAAACTCGGCCTTTCGAGAACGCTCCCTTGACCTTTATGAGGATTTTTAAAGTCAGAAGGAATTCACTGTTTTGTATTTTACAAAATGCAAATCATTTAGTGTATAGATCTATTGATGGAAGAAATTGTATACAAACGAGGACACGCTGTAATGCTGGTATGCACAGTCGTGTGAAAAGTTCAAAAAAGCGAGTGCAAATAGTGACATTTTTCCTTGTTTAGGGTCAAGGCAAACTCTCCAACAATTCAAAGATTCCAAAAAGGATCATTTTTTTCTCTCTCCCTCAGGACTTTTCAATGCCCTGTTAATGACTGCCAGATCACCTTGTCATGCTCGGCTGTATCGCCTCATTTTCAACGCGAGCACTCCAATTTGATCGGATTGGACATGAGCGTGGGAACTCGAATTGAATTGAACTTAAACGAACAAGTGCGAACGAGTTGGCTCGAAGAGAAAGTGACGCCAATCAAGTTATTATTTGTGCGCGATACAACACCGTAGGTACGTCCTCGGCGCCCGCAAAGCACACAATATATTTTGACCGAGTTATTACGCAACAATCCACTTTTTTTTTTCTTTTTTTTAGGCGGCCGCCAGTTCCTTTTCTGGTGAATTCCGCGTTGTTCCCGACTGAAACCAACTCGTGCACCCTGAAATGGATTTTAATATGGTTGTCAAGCCCCTACAATTTTAAAAATTGGTTCTCAGTCAAGCTGAATCTTCAGAGCGTTTCCGTCACACAAGTCTGTGAGTACGCGTACAGAAAAAAATACTTTTCTTCTATGCCTAATAAGATTGGGGGGGGGGGGGACCATGAACAAAATAACCCTCAATAGAACCGTGACGCTTCCGCAAAAATTGAACCATGAGCGAGAAAGAACTAAAATAACAAAATTACACAGTCCTAGAAAAAAAGGGGAGGGGAGGTTCTTTGGGGCTTATTTGCGGAAGGATCTCTCGAAAAGAAGCCGCCGACCCTAAAGAGTGACAGAGAGGAGTCCTTTTTTCTTCTCATATTTCGAAGATAAAGAAAAACACCCGAATCTAATCGGTTTGTAAGAAGGAAAAATTGATAAGATTACGCGCAGGGAGCGGTGGGGTGGAGGGGAATCATTTATTTACTCCGCCACTTATCATCGGGCACGTCTTCGATATTTACATTCCGAAAGCTCACCCTTCCTCCACACCCCTCGCCCACTTAGAATAGGCTCGGGAAATGTTTCGCCCATGTCGCAATCCTAACAACAGCCGTGACATATTTTCCTCTCGATAAAAATGCATACCTCAGTACTTCCCCCCCCCCCTCCTGAAATCCACATACCCACGTACAGAACGCTCGAAAATAACCAACACAAAATTGATATTCGCCGAGCGATTGAAGGTATGCTCCAATTTGAGCTTAAGCAAGTCTCACAATCAGAGCCTGTTAAAATAATGAGAGGAGGGGGTGATCTATTCTAAAACGCAAGGCTGTTTGATGAAAAAAACAAAAAACAAAAACATATAACTGTTATCTGAAAGCCCTTCGAAATAATCTCAGGAGTCCACGTTCTTATAGATCCTAAAACTTTTAAAAAACTGAAGGTTGTAATCTTGAACCCATCCCCGAAAAAAAACCTCCAAACACGATTACATAATCAGAGAAAAATTAGGACAAAACAAAAAATTTTTTACCATTTAGCAATTTCATCGGACGATATGAACACCAACAAATCATTTTGGATCATTTTTTGCATGCAAAGAGCTCCTCCCTTCACCCCCTCCCACCAACCGCAATTCATAGTGCGAAACATTTCGCTACATTTCCGGTTACCAGTTTTCAGTTCGCTGGCATCTTAAAAAATTGAAGGAAGGAGTGGAAGTTGTCTCGGTGATAAGAGGGAGTCGGCAACGCAATAATTTAAAGGAAAAACATTACAATCTGGTTATAGCGGCTCTTCCGGTCGTGTTTATTTCTTATGAACAAAAAAAAAAAATGGAAGAATCCGAGACATTTCAAGTTTTTCCCCTCTTACCTTTCAGAAATAGGACTTGTGAATATCCCGATTTTTAAGGCTTCCTAGGCGCTAACTATAAGGGTTCTCAGAAGCTTTAAAGGCAAGTTTTTCAACTGCCGCTTCGTATAGCCTCGTTGGTAGGTCAATTACGGATCCTCATATTCATCAATCAAGGTGAAAGAACCGCTAATGAATGAATAGACTCGAGGCGTTAATCATCTTTTTGGTATTTAGAAAGCCGAGCGTGAAATCCTATCCTATAACTCACGAAATCCTAGCTCGGAACGCAGCACACACACGTCGACAAAGCAGAAAAAAGAGGACTGAGCCTGCCTATAGTATAGGCAAGGAAACACTAAGGAAGTGTTTTTTCGGTCTCCAGAGGTGGTCAGCCTGCCTAGAATATACCCCCCCCCCCCCCAAGAAACTGTTGAATCCAATGGAACCATTATTATTACTAGTGTACGTGACCTGGATTGTCAGATTTGGGGCCGTATTCAGAAACCAACCTTAACCTTTACATCTCCTTTAAAGCACTTCAAAACAGATGACATATTTTTATAAACCGTCACATTTTTCAACTCCTTTAGTTAAAGCTTTGTAAAGTAGGGTTTCTGAATGCGGCCCATAGACTATCTAAAACTCACAATCAGATTCCAGTGTGTCAATTGATTCGAAGTACCCTAGTCTGCTATTCGAGATTCGCCGACAAATAGTAGCAGACCTTAAGAAAGATCGATGTTGATTAGCGTGATAAAAGAGGGGGGGGGGGTTAAAATTTGTTCATTTGAAAACTAATCGAACTTCAGCCACGGGTTCCAAGATTGCTAACCGACCAATATAAACTTACTAAGTCTGCCTTCCTGTCTCCGCTGGGGGAAATTAGCAGATCGTTTTGAAATAACTGAAAAGTCTGCCAAAATTTGACCTATTGGAAAACTCATCAAATTTTGGCGACACCTTTAGATGCTATCTAAACTGTCGTTCAATGTAGTTCTGCCGCCGAAAAACTCAATAATTCATTAGCCTAGTTCACAAGCTCTATGTCTGCGTGTATAACCAACCAAAATACTTCACTTTTGGAGGCGAGAAGTTTAATTAGTCCATAACAACGTTGCCATTTTAAGACCGTGGCCGACTCCTATTAATAGAAACTGTGATGCATGAAACAGGGTTACCTCAGACCGGGAAAAGTCAGGGAATTTCTTACTTTTGACACTCAAGTCAGGGAAAAATGAGTGGACAGCTTCTTTATCCTAGGCTTCCTCGTATTTGGTGAAAAAATTCTGAGAACTGATGCGAGCTCTTCTGTGCGTCATCACCTCGATCCCCATCTACCCCTCACATTGAATCAGAATGTGTCTCTTGATTGAACTGTCAAGTTCCTAGGCACCCAAAAATCATGCCAAAGCGCCCAAAAATGGGCGGGGATAGGAAAGACCACCTATTGGTCATGGCGGGAATCTCACAGGACACTTTTCGCCTATTTGAACGCGTCATTAGACGCCCCAGTGCCTATGCCATCTCGAAACCAGACATTTCAAGTTTATTTTAACTACAAATTCGTACAATTCATGTCCATTTTCTCATGAATCGTTTCTTAAATTTAAATTCAGAGCATAACAATTGCTCGCTCAGTTGACCATCTAAAGGATGAAATGCTGGCCTGCAGTCAATTTCGTAGTGAAATAGAAAGTGAGTCTTTTTGACTGAATGTAAACCCTAAAAATTTCCGTGAGATATGTAAAAAACAGTTTTAAAAGAGTCAAATACGTGAAATTTGGGCTCGGCAGAGCCAATGCCTGAATGATACGTAATCCATGAAATCTGGTTTTGCAGAATCAAATTTCACGACATTTGAATTTTAAAATTTAGGATGAAACATTCAAAATCTCGATGTACACGGTTTGAATGAGCCAAATGCACGAATTAGGGGTTTAGATGTGCTAAGTTCATTTCTGAAAGGGCTACGCCCATAAAATTTGATTTTGTACGAGCCAGAATCTTTAAATTTGGTTTTGAAAAAGCCGAACTCGCGAATTTGGTATTCCTGAGAGCCAAATTCGGTCAAGAACCCTTCGAAATGGTAAAGGCCTAATGACACCAATCGAGTAGCTCGGCCGAGTACTGGGCCGAGACCGGGCAGAGGCGAAATCACATGTTCGTCACTCGGCCGAGTACTGTCTGTGGTGATTACATATGGGTTTTACTCGACCGAGTGCACTGCCTCGGCCTAGCGCTCGGTACGTGGAAATAGGCCTTAAGAGAGCGAATATTCTGCCAAATTGGCTTTTTCTAGCTAAATTTGTTAATTTTACTTATTTTAAATTCTGGAAATTTTCACTACATAATCGCAAAGGGTTCAACCTTCACAAATTGTAGGGACATTTTCGGTTTATTTTTGAAAGTTGTGCCGAGCCGAGCCAGAAGCGTGTTGTGAGTCCGAGATTTTGATGGTCAAATTCCGGTATTAATTCTTCCGAAAAATTATGGCCTCACAATTGCCAATTTTGGTGGAGTTCAAGTGACCAGAACCCAACATTACTACTAAGTGACTCGCTTGTCATACAGAATTATAAGTGTTAAATTTTTTAATATCGACCGTTTTTCCTGTCTTCAGAAAACAGAATAGTTGATGGGCGATATTAAAAAATAAATAAATAAAAAATCAGTCCAAAAAAAGAAAAAAACGATAAAGGGGAACCTAATTCCACTAAATTCAAGGGCGGGCGAGAGTCCATCACTAAGGGGACAGACTTTAGCCAAATTTTCAAATAAAAGACGTCAAAAATACAAAAATAACTTTTTTTTTGCCATTTTCTACTTATTGGTGGTAAAAACGAAAAAACAAGAAGCTTACACATAAAACTGTGGACCCGTAGACCAACATAAAAAAAAAAAATCTGGACCTGTAGACCAACACAAACAACTGTAGATCTGGCATCACTGCGTGCGTCACTGAAAAAGGATCCGAATTTTAAAGAAGGCTCCCGTTTCGGCCAGATACAAGACTCAGGGAATCGAATTGTATTAGGCGTTGAAATTGTCTTGGGCTCCATGGGCTAACCTTCTAATTAACCGCAATCCGGCGGCTGTGATTTGGTAGTTTCGGATAAGCTTGAGGCTAAAATTGACCGTCAGTTTTTGTTTTTTTTCTTTCTTTTTCCCCTGAAAGATTAACAGTTCTTGATGGAAAAACTGAACTTTTAGCGTTCAGGTCTGCTATTCTTGCGCTCGAAACGTCGACGTCGGGAGGGGGACACTATTGATGAGAATGAGAATTGCAGGCAATTAGTTCAAAAACGTTCCCAGTCCTTGTGTGCCAAAGGTTAAGGCACTAATTTTTCTTTCCATCCCTCCTCGGGAAAAAGAAACCAACGGGGTTACCGCGGACATAAAAATGAAAATGAAGAAAGAGAGAGAAAAAAAACTTGTCTCCATTATAACGGAAACTCTCGGTTAAAACGGCTAATTAGACGGGCAATAAAATTAGTTTTTGTTAAAAGTGAAGAATTTTAACTCGATTTTTCTTTTGTTCGCACAGGTAAACCCCTGGCAATGCAATTCGCATTTAATCTTCCGGAGATTTTCAACGATGACAACGTGTTGATAGCCCATTTGCCTTCTACAATGACGACGTCGGTCGATTTGAACCGACTTCCTATTCAACTGGAAATAAGCGTTCACTCGGCTGAAACCTAAAGGCAAAATATTTACCCCCTCCCACCCCTACCAACCATTCCCGATCACCCGATCGTGTGAATGATGAATAATAAAAAGCCAAACGGTTTCAAGAATTCCAACGCTGGCACTACAGCTTTACCTCCCAATACGCGAAATATGTCACCTGAGACAAGTGGGTGTTTGTAAGCCCACTCGTATGCTTTTTGGGCACGGGTGAATGGATCTCCTCTATCAGTGGGGTATTTCGAGAGGCTCTATAAATCCGCCTAATTCCGCAGTGGAAATGAATATTTACGGTGTCTTAATACCGTACAATTATTATTTCTTTAAGGCACGGTTAACACGCCATGAACACCGTCAAATTACTACACAAGAGAGTCGTAAGTCACGCGTCCCTGTTTACACAAATTACTTCTCTCCTCTTTTTTTTTTTTTTTTTTTTTTTTTTTCTTCTTCTTCTTCTCTCAGTAGGTCACAAAAATTCAATTTTTGGGAAGCGGCAGAAGATAGTCAAGATTAGAACACGGCAAATACTACTTCATCACAGTTTGTTGCCTTTTAAAGGCATCGGAATTTTAAAAGCGCGTTGTTTGCCTTGGCCTAATCGCTTCTTATACAAAAAATTATTGAGAGTTTCGTCTGCTAATAGTTTTTTTTTTGGCTGAATTTAAATAATTATTTAATTTGGATGGAAACCCAATAACGAAAGTAAATCGTGTATGCGTACGCTCTCATTTAATCAATTCGACGATGAAATCATATGATTGACTGTTCGTATGTGCTGCTTTGGTAATTTTATAGAACGCTCCCCTCCCCACCACAGTTACAAAACTTTCACCTTACCAAATTTCATTTCCGTATAAGTCGTTTATACCGACTCATTTCATTTTCTACACGCCATAAGGCACAAGAGTTTAGTTCCAAACTCGGCACAATACAGGGGCGAGAACAATCGCGTTATAATCGTAGACAACGGTATACAAACCTTTTAAAGTGGACGAGTCACTCGTCTGAGTGACTCGTCCACCGGAATAGGAAACATGTAGTCTGGGGGGGGGGGGGTTTGCACTAAAACACTCACTCTCCATCGTTCGTTGGATTATGAGCCCAGCGTGATATAATACCTACGCTTCTCGGCGCGGTTGTTTCACACTTAACCGCATTTCAAGGCTTCCGTGAATCATCCATTTAAACCGCCCCCATATACGTTATTCAATCTTTAACGTCAAAGGGTTGAAAAAAGGATGAAATGCGTATTTAACACAAAATTCCACTCAGTTTTCCCATAAACTAATGTTCAATTACGCTGGGTCTCGGAAAAAATATTGCTAGGGCAGCTGTAACCATCAATGTTCATTGATAATTGTAACGAATGAAACTTTGTTAATCCTACGCAAAATAATCCCCACACAATTTAAACAGAATCAGGAAAAACTGCAATCCTAACTGTTAGTTGGGCTAAGGGCCAAGAAACCTATTAATTAGGAAACTTGAGAAACTCTGGAGGATGCATGAAGGCGTCTTAAATTCAAGAGTTATTTCAAGGCTCTCATAAAATGAACACTCCCCCGTTAATGTTGTATGTAGGTAAAACGTGTATCACATTCCTTCACACAAAGCGGAGTGGCGTAATTTTTTATTCATTTCAAACATTTTTTCTGTTTCTCTCTCTCTCTTTCAATTGTTTCAATGTAATCCACTTCAATACTCCACTCGATTAATTCAAAGGAGAGTGTGTGTAAACTGTTACGAGTTTTAAAAAAAAATCAGGGCAATACTGGTTTCTCAATGAATTTTAAGATGCTCTTAAGACTTTATTGAAAGCCTTTTATGGCGGAAATTGCCCCTCGCCTTTTTAACCCGATGGCTCGAATCTAATGCACTGGCGGCAGCGGACGTGTCCCTGGCAGCCGGCAATGTGGAAATAAAATAAATCTAAATAACACTGCCCGAATTTGGTGTTCGGTCAAACTAAAAAAAGGGGATCTCTTTATTGATGGACGTTAATGTCCATATTTATGAACGTTCCTTGAGCCAAGGAGCCGTTAAGAACAGTTTTGACCACAACAAAAATAACTACGAATTTCAACGGTTCCTTAATTTCAATGAACTTTTATAAATACTGACATAAGTAAATGATCGTTAATGTTTTTTTCCCCCATAAATGAGGGGGAGAAAGTTTCGTATAAAAGAAAAGCAAATTCCTCCCACTCGCGCTCATACCACGTGTTTGCGTGCGCGTAGCAACCGTTAAAAAAGTACGGGAAAAAAGGCGAGAGCATAATATTCATGTGCGTGTCAATGTTTTGAAATCGTTGCCACAATTGTACATTTCGTGTAAAGTAACCCAAACCCGTCCAAGTGTTGAATTCCCCCGGGGTTAAATCGTCCAACTTCGCCCAAGCCCGACAATGACCGTCGTGACACGAGGGTCGTAGACGCTCGTCGGTTGTCTTGGCCCAATTGGAGTCGATCGAGGGGGTGATGATTTTTTTTTTTTGCCTCACCCAACAAGGATTTGAGAGCAGACTCCATGGGCCTATTTTTGTGTAAGATCCGCCGGATGACTTCGATACAACGTCTTAACGAGTATGGAGGGGGGGGGGGCTGAAGAGTTCTCACGCTGCGAGACATTTTCGGAAGGCGGAGCGAATTTCAGGGGCCAAATAAGTTCATTACGGAAAGGCGCAAACTATAGTTTTTCACAATTATTGTTCGAACGATTAGCAATTAAGTCCCTCCAACACAGGCTGGAGAAATGGTCTTTGCTCACAGACTGCTTTTTGGCCGACGGAACAGTCAAATTTTACCGTCAAGAAACTTCATTGATGCAGCAAATAGAACTACGTTTAAAAAATATAGTTTTTCGTTAGCAACACTAGCCCAGAAACTGAAGAAAATCAGCACTAGTGACAGTTCAGCACAAGAATCTCTGAAAACGCCTCCCCTTAAGAAATTTGAAAAGGGTTGCTTCCGATAATATGTCACAAGGAGACCGAATACTGTCAGCTAGACTCTGAAACCATTCAAATAAATTGGTGTGAAAGTGGTAATTTAGCTCTCAAAATCACCCCTCCCCCTTCACCAGTCACACACCAAAGGCCATTTCATCCCCAAAAGCACAAGCAGGAATACCCGGGGAAAGGGCACGTCACCCTTCCACCACCGCAATGACTTTTAGTGCATTTTATTCTGAAAATGCACTATGGTCTCGTCGTGATGGTGGCAAACATGGGTCATGTCATGTTTTTTTCATGTTTCAGAACCTCTGGAACACGAATTCAGTGGTCTCCAGAATTCATATATATATATTATTTAATTTATATATTTATTTATTTATAAGCTTATAGCCGTTTTCTTGTTAGCACGATAACTCTTGAAGAAATTAATTTAGCGGAACGCGCTTCGGAAAAAAAATCAGTAGTCATAAGACCCCGGTCGGTATTGCATTTGGGCCAAATCGGTCAAGGTGGAGGGGGGAATAGGGGTTGAAATGGTAAAAAAATCACTAAAAATCACCAGTTGATACTAGAAGCATCATATTCAGTACGTATACTCCATGTTGAAGTAGCCTTTGATTCCCATTTTAATTTTTTAAAAAAGTCGAGGGGGAGGGGGGTGGTGCCCCCGGAGTGGAAGTAAGTGTGTGGTCTTGTTAGCACGATAACTCTCGAAGAAATTAATTTAGCGGGACGAGATTTGGCCCAGAAATCAGTAGTCATACGACCTCGGTTGGTATTGAATTTGGACCAAATCGGTCGACTTGGATGGTGGGGGGGGGATAATATGGTTTGAACTGGTAAAACAATCACTACAAATCACCAGATGCATTATGTTCGGTACGATGATTTAATTTTGAAGTAGCCTTTGATTCCCATTAAGTTCAGCTTAAACAAACCCGGCAGCAAAGAGTACGAGGAAGGGTCAAACATTAACGAAACAAATCATGGTCTCAACATTATTACTTGTGGGACGGCTTAGGGTATCCGTATACGTAATGAAATGCACTCTTTCCGACCGCCAGCTGCCGGAGCGAAATTTTTTAATTATTCAAGCATGAAAAGGTGAATTTTGTAAATGCGTCAACCGCAGTCAGATGGGGGCAGGGGGTGGGCAGTAGCCCTCCTCTAGAGTCGAAGGCGCAAAACTTGGAGGAGCAACTGTCCACCCCAAAATACCATCAAAAAGTTATTGTTTTATATTTGTATGTTGTTTATATGTTTTGTTTGTATATTGTTTCGTCAACATTTTCGCAGGTTTGGACCATGCAATGAAACCAATTTCCCGGATTTTGCTCACTAAAAAACCAATTTCGCTGATTCCAGTCATTAATTGTAAGACACCAATTTTCCTGGGTTTTCTTGCGAAAAAATTGTCGTTTTCCCGGATATGGCTCACTAAAAAACAAATTCCTCTTATTTCGATCTCTAAAAAAACAATGTTATGGATTTTTTGCGCCATTTTTGCAGGTTTGACTCCAAAAAATCTCTGTAAGACTAAATTTTGCACGAGAAAAAAAAATAAATTTCTTGGATTTTGCTCATTGAAAACCAAAGGTTCGGATTTGGTAAGAACCAAACAGGCGAAATCGATACCCACGAAATTCTTTTTTTCAGGTCTGTCCCCCTCCCTCAAAATTAATCTTTTGAAAGAGTCAAACCCGCAAGATTGGTTTTTGAAAGAGCCAGCTAATCGAAATCGACTTTTTAAAATAACCAAACCCTGCAATAATGGGTTTTTTGAATAGCCAGACAACCTTTTGATATGCAAAAAAAGTCGTTCAATACAATATGATAGCGATTGCAAGGCACATTGCCCAGCGGTGTTTAGATGGCCGGTTCATATTTCACACTGTCGAAGGACGAAAGGTTAGTACGGAGGATGACCGCTCTGTTCTGCAGTAACCAAGCGTTTTACACTCGATGTGTCATAATTGAACGAGCAGTTGAGCACCTTTTGTGACACCAAAGGGAAGGAAGCGCGACCCTTATTGGCACCTGCCCTATAAAGCCGGGCCTGCGTGATATTTTGTCTCTAAACAGCCGTGGAGTGGTGACAATATGACAAGGGGGTGAAGGGTGTTTCTGGTTTCATTGCGCGCTGGACCCAAATCACTGACCAGAAATAAAGAAAAAGAAATCTCTAGATTGGTGGGAGGGGGAACAGGGTGTAATTCAGTTTCAAACGTGAACTTTCTGCAAGGAAACGATAGAAAATGAGGTAAAGCGTCACGATTTAGCGAGCAATTTTGAGTTCTGTAACAAACACGGGAAATTCTCAATATTAAAATTACACGAACCCTTCTCTTTGCCCCAGCTCTCCCATACTCTGATCTAAACTCTTCAATTTTTCCGCGTCGAAGGACGAACTTTCTTACTAGATTAGGACGGAAGAAACCGAGAAAAACGCGAAAATAAGGAAGTGAAGTCTGAGAGAGCGAGGGGAGGAAGTACCCGATAATGAAAAAGAAAAAAGAAGAGAACTTTTAGTTCGGTGAACTTAGGTATCAAACCTCTACTCTCCTCTTTTACAAGCGATGTACGCGGGGTGTGACAAGACGGCTATCGGTGCATGACGATTGCGGAAAAAGGAGGGTGGGCGGGGTGGGGGTTCGCAGTAGTTCGGACATTATTCACGCTTTCCTTACCCTTTTTTTCTGGCTGTACCTTTATTTACATTCACCGAATGTAATGAAAAAAATACGGGTTTATCCCTTGCTCCGTCGATTTTTTTTTTTTTTAAATCCTCCACCATCCAAACGTTCTGGATCAAAAGGAATTCCCCAATTTTTTTTATTTAAAAAAGAGCTCCCATAACGAGTTAAAAATTGCGAAATAGGGCCGGTTTTTCATGTAATAATTGCATAAATCAATAACAATAAAAAAAGTGTTTCGTTCAAATGCTTCTAACCAACAGATTGTTTTAAGAAAGAAAGCGAACAATCATGAGATTATTAAGACCACAGAGGATGAAAAGGAGAAAAATTGCGACATAAGCGTTGGGGGGGGGGGATCATTGTATTCACGGTGGAAGCCAAAGCTCTATGGTCAAGCTATTACTCTCTTGCGAAGTTGCGATACCACACTATGATATTGTATCACGCACGTATATTGGTCGAGCCTGACCCCTTTCTACCGTCGTTTTTGGCGCCGTTTTTTCTCTTCTTTTTCTTTTTTTTTTTCGTGAGGAAATGTCTTGCTTAAACCCGTTAAATTTATTCAGAGTTCGACTCTCAAGGGCTTTAGCGTAAAATAGTTGTTTTTTTTTTTCTTCTGTTGAATGCGCAAAATGTGTCAGACGCCTTCGCATCGTAACATTTAACGCGGTTTGGTACGCGCAGTAATTCAAAAAACCAACAAAACTGTCGGTGTTTTTTAAAAAGAAATTATTTTAACCAAGCGGAAGACTATAGCTAAGGCATGGATATAGAAAACAATGCTTCACAGTTGGCATTGGTACTAGCATTTCGAAAAACAAAAAAACAAAAAAAAAAAAACACTTCCCTTCGGGTCTCGTCCTATTCTTTTCATACACGATGTGATTTCTCCCCTTCCCTCGCCACTTCTCACACCACAAGCTTCTAATCTCAAGACTATTCAAAACACAGAACATGAAATCATCGCTTAGACATTTGTCACCGGTTTTTTTTTGGCTAGCTAATTGTCTTTTCTCGCGCCTCGTCCCATGGCCAACAGGATGCTGTTTCATTGCTTCTTAGGAAAAAGTATCCAACCGTGTAAAAAAAAAAGATGGGAAGCGTCTAATTTTCATGGCGATAAAAAGAAATGGACTAAAACAAAGGTTGCCAATGACTCTTGACATTGTCGTCCGAGAGAAAGGCCGAGACAAAATTCATGCTTTCTCCTTTTTATCGTTTCAGTCATTATACGGTGGAAAATTCTTCAACAAACTCATTTCCTTCTCTTCTCATCTTTAATGCTACACATTATATGGACCGATATTAAAGGTCATTACAAGAATATTCCCTCTATGTATACCGTCGCGGCCTAATTTTCGAATTATTTACTTTTGATTGGTTTCACTCGAGAAAACTGTCATAATGCGGACAAAAGAAGGAAAATAAGACACCATTTATATCCACCAGTTTTCTGACTGTTCTGCTTTCACCGCTCAATACAGAAAAAAGGATTAAATGCCAAACTGGGCGTGATGGGGGGGAGGGGCATTTTTTTCATTTCTAAATGGCTTACCATCATCAGTCGGTCTGGTCATTGAAAAAAGAAAGTAACGCCATCATTACCGTGAATTCCTCAAATTATTTTCTAGGTTTATGTCATGGGAAGAGAGGAGGGGGTCTCCTATTTCCTCTTCATGGGCGGCATGGTACACCCCGGACAAATCAATAAAATAAACCGGCGTACGAATTTTCAAGGGCTAACCGGCAAAAAAAAACGGGCGTTTTTTTGCGTTTTTGTTCAAACGCAATAAAAAAGGCAACAACCCCTTCTTGGTGAAAGAAGGACGATGTTTCCAACAAAGATGAGTAAATATTTACCACCTTGCCATGGTATATTTATACCTGTTCCATACTTGAAAGAAAACGTGACGACAACCCCCCCCCCCCCCAGGCACAACACGACCGGTAACAGCGCTTGACAGCCAAGAGCCAAGAAAAACGCCCCGTATTTATTCAAGAGATGAGTACTCGAAGCGTAAGCTTTTGTGAAATTACTTTTTTTCCAGTCTCCACGAGATGGGAAAAATGGGTGAGGGGAAGAGGTGTTTTTAAGTATCTTCAGGTAAAGGCAAAAATTCCTTTGGAGAGTTGTGTGTGTGAGAGGTAAAGTACAACCTATCGACCTTCCAATTATTACGAGGTAAATTCTTTAATATTTTCTGCATTGCCACACAAACCACAACATTGTGTAAAATCCTCCTAATTGTCTATACAGCGTGTGAAAACCTCTCACCGGACAATATGAAGTCAAGTCGTCACGATCTGAGCCAATTGATTGAAATCGCGGGGTGGTTGATCCGGACGAGATGCCACCACCACCGCCGCCGGTCGGTGGATTTTGATCAACCAACATTATGTTAATGTCGGAATACCGGTAATTTTTATAAATTCACTACTCCGGACACATCCAATGAGGTCCAATACGCGAGAGAAAAAAATAAAACAAAAACGCGTCTGCAGGTGGAAAAAAATCCGCAAATTTCCACGGAAAAAGAATAGTGCGATGACGAAGAAACCCGAACTCAAACTGACAAGACAACACACAAACACTGAGAGTCTGGTTCCCCACTTCTTTGACGCCTCCTGCTTCTCTTTCTTTTTTCCTTCTTCATTCGCCTCAAGACAACAACGCCGCCTTCAACTTCTTCGACTAATTTTTTTTTTTCTACCATCATCTAACGATGCGGGGGCGTACGATCTTCCTCCATACTCCATAGACGGTAGAGCCAACATTAGAGGGGGGCACTGGTCGGTTTTGTAGGGAAAATCGTTTGCCAAAATGACAACGAAGCGATAAAAACAAATTGGCGTTCTTAAAAGGCCGAAAACATTTTTTGCCGCGGTAATGAACCCGAACGTAATTATAGGCCGGCACATTTCTCGCCCTCATTGCCATATTATGGTATTGAGTACGATGATGGCTCAAATTGACGAATTCCTCTCAACAAAGCCAATCTCACGGGAATGGTTCAAACAAAAAACAAACGCGGATTTGACACTAACAGAAACCAATTTTGCAGCTTTGGCTTACTGAAACCCCCAGAGTGGGTTTTCGGGGCTGGCAATTTCGCCGTCTAGAATTTAGAGTGTTCCAGCACCGCGAAATTTAGTTTTTAGTAAGGGCAAAATCCGCTAAATTTCGAAAGGAGCCAAACCCCGAACATTGGGTGACGCAGGTGACAAAGTTAGCTGTTTTTTCAAAAAAGAATACTCAAAGATTAATTCGAAAAACCGGTTTCACGGGATCAGGGTCGTTTTGCCTTCGTGGGGCCCCCAAGGCGTGAACTATCGCGGGTTTCCTCTGACGGGTGTTTGTGTACATAATTATATGAATACTTATATACAGACGTGGATTCAGGATTTGGGCTTGAGAAATATTGTGGGCTTCGCTTCACTAAAAATGGTTTGACAGCCATTTGCTACCTAAAAATAGCTAAACTACATATTCCCACCATAAAAACGGCTAAAGTGACTATAATCGCACCCCAAAATGGCAAAACTGACGGTTCGCGCCTTGAAAATGGTTAAAGGCTAAGGTGATTGATCATTATGCGTACTATGCACTAAAAATAGTCAAGCAATAGATTTCTGCTCTGAATATGGCCAAACTGACTCTACGCGGCCTAACAACAGTAAAACTATACATTTAGCTTATTCGCACCCTGAAAATGCCCCCCCCCCCACTGGAAATCGCACTATCGACTTTTCCTGTGCCAAAAATGGCCAAACTGAGCATTCACGCCTTGAAGTACTATTCGCGTCCTATGAATGACCAAACTGACTCTGTGAGCCCTAAAAACAGCCCAACTAACGACTCGCGCCTTCAAAATGGCCGAACTCATTTCGGACCTTAAAATTGACAAAAATGACGGCTTCATGTTTTCAAAGTATCAAACTGACTATTCATGCCGCAGATCATGCTGACGGTTTGCGCCGTGAAAATGGCCAAACTGGCTATTCACGCCCTAGTGTTCGTACCTTAACAACAGCTGAGTTAAACTTTTGTGTCTTACAGAAGGTGTAACTCACGATTCATACCATAAAAAGTTTGATTTTAGACTTGATGAGACGGTTTGTTGACCCGGACGCGGTCTATAAAAGCTTCGAAAAATGTGGAACGCAGAGCCGGTTCCAGCCGAAACGCACCTACGTAAAGTTAGGCGTCATCGACCCTTGAACAGAGCCATCTCTATCCAATATCTACAGAATGCTCTGGCCTTGAAGTGGTGGGCCAAAATGAACAATTTTCGACCACAGAAACGCCGACCATGGGCTCAACCAATAAGCCGATGTATCTTGGTTTTGACTTCTTTAAAAGCCAATTTCGCGAGGTTTCCTTCTTTTGAAAACGCAAGGAAGGATTTGGGCCTTAAAACCCCCAATTTGGCAGATTTCTCTTCTATCGGTCACTTTAGCAAATCCATTTCAAGGATTTGGATATTTGTTCAGTTTTAATGCTAATTAGACAGTTTGAAGGGGTAAATTGGTGGTTTGTGAGCATAGCTTGCGGTTTCGAGGGTTGTCCCTTGTAAACTCGCCCGATTCTAACCCTCGCCCGGATATTCTGGAGCAGTGTTTTAAGTAATTTTTTTGCAAACTTGTTTTCATTAATTTTTTTGTTGCAAACTTGGGTTTTTATTTTTAAAAACTAAAGAGACTCATATTCATGAGGGCCTTCTAAAAGCACAGCCGTTTTTCTATAGTATTACCTTTTAGGGTCATATTAAGGATCCCATAGGACCACAAAATGAAAAAGTTGTACCGCCCTTCCTAAAGAATGACCTTACCGTAATTTTCTATCAATTTTAATTTTTGGACATATTGTCCATGCGTTAAGTAGAGGATTTTGGATCATTTTTTCAAAGTGTTTGGACTTGAGCCATATAATGCGATCCGAGCCTCTCGGACAGCGGTTGAAATACTCCAACCCGTCACTCCTGGGCGCTTTGCTGGTTCCAGCATTGGGAACCCGCGAAACTTCTCGGCGCGGTGGGAAATTTCACCACAGCGGAGTGGTGACGGGACGGGACCAGCTAGCTTGTTTAGCTAAATCATATCGACCATTTTTACAAATAATGAGAGCGGCAAGATAAAATTTGTTATCGTTGTATGAAAGATATTTTGAGCTCTCATTCCAAGAGCTCAGACTCCCCCCTACTCCTTCACAATAGATTTTATTATCTATTGTGTACACGTAATTCCACTGTAAAACAATAAGGACCAGTTGGTTACTGAGTATCAAGAGTGCCTTTCATTAAAACACACGATAATAAATTGAATTTCGAGGACAGCGGTCGCACGACGTCACCATAAAAAAAAATAACGAGATAATGTCTAATTATGTATACCGTTCGACCGATAAAACTTGTAGGCAAATTAGATTTTAAATAGTTCCACCTCGACCGCGCTCAAGGAAAGAAATTGTGGAGCCGACACGGACGATGTTCGGTTTGATTCGAGGATCGCACCAATTGAGACGACTCGCGAGTGCGTCGGTGACGCGTTCGTTTCACGTGTCAGTGTCCCAAGGGAAGCTCGTCCAGTTCATTCTGTCGGATATCGGCGAGGGAATACGTGAGGTGAACTTGAAAGAGTGGTTTGTGAAACCGGGCGATAAACTCGCTCAATTTGAGGATGTCTGCCTCGTTGAGAGCGATAAAGCATCCGTCAATATAACCAGTAGGTACGACGGAACTGTCGTTAAATTGTGGTACGACGAGGGTGATACAGCGCTTGTGGGTAAACCTCTGATCGATATAGGTTTGTACGTTAATTTTTTAATCGATTATGGTAAATCTATTCGGTTGTTTTCCCTTTTTAGATGTTCCCGTCGACCAAGCCTCTCAAACGATCAGCCCAGAAAAAGAAACGGTGCCGGAAACTCACAACCCAGTTGAACAGGAACGCCATTCTTCAAATAATAATAAACCGCTGACCTCGCCCGCAGTTAGGAGAATAGCGAAAGAAAACAAAATATCCTTGGAAAGCGTAATGGGGACCGGTAAAAATGGCCGAATTTCTAAAGAAGATATTCTACGGTTTTTGGAAGTGAAAACAGAACCGACAAAACCGATTAAACAAGAAAAATGTGTACCTGTGGGTGGTGATCGCGTCATTCCAATCACGGGAATTAAAAAAGCGATGGCCAAAAGTATGATGCGATCTCACGCGATACCCTCGTTCGGATTCGCCGATGAAATCGACATGACCCAGCTGGTTCGATTGAAAAAAGAAGTCGGAGAATTCACGAAGCAGAGAAAAACGCTGAATCTCACGTACACGCCGTTTTTCATTAAAGCCCTGTCGAAATGTTTAGAGGAGTTTCCACAGTTGAACGGCTCAGTCGACGAGGAATGCGAGAACGTCATTTTAAAAGTCGAGCACAACATCGGAGTGGCCGTTGACACACCGTCGGGCCTTGTCGTTCCTAACGTTAAAAATGTCCAAAGCCTCAACATTCTGGATGTTGCCCGCGAGCTGGACACTCTGACGACTAAAGCGAAGGAGATGAAATTGTCACCGGGGGATTTCTCGGGTGGCACCATCACTCTGTCGAACATCGGCGTCGTCGGCGGCACTTACACGCGCCCACTAATCAATCCACCCGAAATGGTCATACTGGCTCTCGGGCGAATTCAAAAGAAACCAATTTTCAACGACAACGACGAAGTGGTGAAAGCTCATATTTGCTGCGCGAGTTGGACGGCTGATCATCGCGTCGTCGATGGAGCCACTCTGGCGCGTTTTGCCAACTTGTGGCGACACTATATCGAGCGTCCGCACTTTTTAATGCTCGGTTTATAAAAATAAATAAACAAACTTTTCAATCAAAAATTAAACTTTTTCATTATAGAACCTAATTTTTCACTAAAGGCTTCCATCATTTCTTATTCCTAAAAATAACTCTGCAAAACATTATTGGTCCCTTCTTTTGCCAATAATAACAGTTAAATTGAATCAAATAACTGTCATGTCAATTCATAAACTAATTTCACTTCTGTTCTTCAAGTTCTTTGGTATTTTTGAATTCTTCGCTTTTTTCGATTATTAGAACCGCCAGGGGATTAGCATAATCTCGTTGAACGAAGGAAGAAAATGATGTGTTTTTTACTTTAAAATTCGTGGAGGAGAGGGAGGTGAAGGCGACTCATAAAAACATATAAAAGGAGAAGCAGAGCTTGCCAAGGGCTTCAGTGTTTCGGCCGTTCTGGAGCATTTTCGTAGTCCCCTCTCCCACCCAAAACAAAGTAGTTCAACCGTTTTAAAGCCTCGTATTCTGCTGTTAAGGATGTTCGCCCGAGGACTGGCGACAACGATGCTTTTCACGTTTGGCATATCCTTCCTACTGTTGAGCAACAGCCGTTTCTGTAGCGGTGGCAGCGCATCGTCACGAGACAGTCGATCGCCGTCGTATCCATCGCTTCACCAGATACGATCACCTCCACTGTCAAGTGACATGGTACAGCCGATAACGCGCGTGAGATTTCATGATCCGAACCGGTTGTGTTACCATAACTTTCACGTTTTGGTTATTTCACAGGACGAGTACGAGACGAATGTGAAACGGCAATTCAACGACTACGGTCATCTTAGATTTGGAAAAAGGGGCAGCAGCGGTGGAAGCGGTAGTGTTGACGACGACTACGGTTACATGCGTTTTGGTAGAGGGCAGTTGACGTGAGTGTTTCGAGCTCACATGTTTTCCTTACTCCTAGTTGTCGCCGCCGTTGTATTTATATGTAAATGACGTCCTTAAAAATATATTAAATCGATTTATATGTACTCCAAGTTGAAAAACTGAGACTTTAGATAAAAAATAAGACAAATTCATAGGACCATGAAAAATCTCAAACTCAGGGGCATATCCTCTATTTTGAGTGCTCCAAGTCAGATCCTTAGAGTCAACTCCCTGCACCAAGGAGGGGGGGGGGGATTATGGAAAGTCAGTAAATTGCACGTCGTGAATTTCATGTCATTTTTACGACGTGCTTTGAAAATGACCTCGAAAAAAATGACACTTCTAGGATGACCTCAGGTACCCTGGTTGACGTTTGATAAAACGTTACAATTGACACGAGATGCTGAAACAAAGGCCATGATAGTGACGCACGAGACCGAGACTTACGCATCTCGGTCTAATGATAGAAGGTGGGTCCGCCTACGTCCCAATTTTCATGAAAATGCGTATGTTAATGGGACAGAAAGCGATTAAATGAAAAGTGATGAGTGGAGGCTATTTTCATATAAATCATTTGAGTATCAAAACGGTTTGTCACGAGTCACAATAACTGAACAAGTAGTTCATTTTGTGAGGCATCTGGAATGAAATTCATTGTCTTGTCTGATTCGCTCCGGCAGCTGGCGGTCGGCTATGAAGCAATTAATTTATGACCCCCCCCCCCACGCAAGTAGATTCTGCAGAAACCCCCTTCCCACAGGAGCTGGTCAAATCCCTTCAAAACATAGGATAGGGGTGGGGTGGGAAGGTGGTGGGTCCATATACATATAAGCCTTCCATGTCCGCATATGGATGTATACATATCCACTCTTGGCTCTATACGTACACATTTTGTGGGTTATGTAAGGTCAAAATGCTACACTTTAGAAGGGAAGAAGTTTAAATCCCATCCAAAAATGGGCGTAAAAATTGGATTAACCCTATTATGCTAGTATTAGCGATTGTAGCTATCACTAGCGGCGCTAGTGTCGTGTGATAATGAAACCGGTACTCCCTACATATGTTAATGATAACAAGTTTTGTGTTTTTTTAAAGTGTTTTTTCGTGGTAACATACAAATTTTTTTTTCATGTCCGTAACATAACGGGGAAAAAGTAGTCAGTTGGCCTAAAGTGACGAGGACAGAAGAACATGGTTTCTGATACATTTATACTCAAACGTCAAGGAAACTCCCAAGCCTTTCGGCTGTCGACTTTCTCCCAACACTGTGCTAATTGATAGCTGACACCGTTGAACCCTCAATTTTTGGGAAACAATGAAATGACAATGCTGAGTCTCGGTTACGATGGGAAGAGCAACCAAAGACAAAGCATCTTTTTTTTTTTTCTTTATGTGTCCCAGCAAATAATTAATTGCAAATTAGACGGGATTACTCTCCCCTCACCGCACCACCCTAGTCCCCCTGCAGTGAATTTGAGGGAGTGGGGAGGCTGCAAATAAAGAATTAAACTTTATTGAAGCTAAATACTTACCATTTTTTACTTGTTTTGAGTTCCGAGAAAAAATTGCTCCCAGGGTGGGATTCGAACCCACGACCTCCTAGTTTCGCGCCAGGCGCTCTGCCACTGAGCTCTCTGGTGGGGGTTTCTCTCTGGTGGGGTTCGCTCTTAGCGTAAGCCTCTCAGGCTAGCTCAGTGGCAGAGCGCCTGGCGCGAAACTAGGAGGTCGTGGGTTCGAATCCCACCCTGGGAGCAATTTTTTCTCGGAACTCAAAACAAGTAAAAAATGGTAAGTATTTAGCTTCAATAAAGATTAATTCTTTATTTGCAGCCTCCCCACTCCCTCGAATTCACTGCAGGGTGACTAGGGTGGTGCGGTGAGGGGGGAGTAATCCCTTGAAAAGTCCTAAGACAAGGGTCGTCTAATTTGCAATTAAAGACAAAGCAGTTTTCTCTGGATTCACCCTTGAGAGACATCCCACGAGCGCCTTATCATTTCTTTATTGGTACTCGCCAGCTCTCCGTTTCGTTTTAGTGCTCAGAGAACGGCACGGGTTCAGCAAAATGGTCGAAAACGTTTTTGAATCGGTGTTTTCGAGTTTTCTTGCACCAACAAATAGCCGACAGTGAAAATTTCTGCACGGGTGTACTGCGCACCCGCACAACCTTGTTTTCTTGATTCGGTGATGCCAAAGGTACAATATCGAGGCCTTCTCGTCACCGTCGGATTATTTAGCCGTAGTTCACAATAATAAAGTATCACTGACCAACATTTTTGATACATGAACTTCCTTATTGTAGAAAACGGTAGAAAATCTTTGTTGTAGTTTGTTGTCAAACGACAACAACAAATCACATGGAGTACCGGACTCAATGTTTCTATGAAACGCCGCCAGATATCGTATCCCTTAGCTACAATCGCCAATAGCCATGTACGAATTTGCCATTTTTCTGAATTTTAGTCACAAAAATGCCTTCAGAAGGTGCGAATTTAAATTATATATGTTTTTTTTTTTCTAACCAAAATATGTACATCTATCCATTCATTTCTGTCAAAAAATCATCATTTTTAAATTATAAATTTCACGACACTTTATTCGAGAATTAGTGATGTTTCTCAATTTTTAGCAGCGAATTCCCCCCCCCCCTGCTTTTTAATTTTAGCAGCGCGGTAGCGTTCCCCCCCCCCTAGCGAGTTTTGTCAATTTTTGCCAAGAATTGGCGTTTGACTCAATTTAAGCTGCAAATTAGCAATTTTTTCCCTTTTTTAACTGAGAATTAGCACTTTTCCCCAATTGTGGTTTAAAACTTCTCCGATTTCGAGACCGAGACTTTTTCTCGGTCATGGGGTGATGGGTCTGTGAAAGGGCTGGCTCCATTGAGGTCCATCCCCTGGCCCAAATATTATTCTCTCCACGGCTCTGGCCGCAAGGGCACTTTCATCCAGTGGTCAGGGACTTCAGGAGAACCCACGGGATGTGAACTGCTCGGAGATTTCGGAATAAGTAGAGGATGAAGTAAAAAAGAAGGAAAGATGACTAAAATCATGGAAGTTAAACATAACGCACTGCCAGAAATAAAGGAGCTCCTTTGAGGCGAGCACCTTCATCGTCAGTCAAAAGGAACATTTTTAGAGGCACTGGCAGAAAATCCCGGGAACTCCCAGACATACACGGCACCCTCAAACGGGAACAGAAGGATAACAACCCTGGGGCACTCTTAACGCAAAGGAGACCCTTCGCACCTTACGATTCGCTATTGGTGGGGGGGGGGGGTCACCCTAGAAGTGTCCGGAACGGCAATTTTTAAGAACACCACATGAAGTGCATTAAGTTTCTTTAACCCTTCAACTGTTTTATTTTTTCTTTGCTTTATGACCTCCCAGGCCTGCAGTACACCAAAGTGTCACTACTTTGTTAGGGTTAGTTTTGGCGATGCAGGCTACGGATAACGGGAGGGGGAGGGGCTGAGCAGCCGACATGTTACCTCTGAGCTCCATCAGTCGCCTTCAATGACAATGGCACGAAGGAAAAGTTTATTTCATTTAGTTCCGCCGGGACACTCGTTGACAGATTTTGAATCGCGGAATCTGTGGCTCGAAAGGTAATTCAATATGTTTCACTACCAACCAAGGCGTAGCCAGCTCTTGAGCCACAAGGCTTGGGGGTTTTGGTCGGAAAACAGGTAAGTTTGCGCCCCTTGAAACCAAAACTTTAAAATCCAAAACTGTTTTTTTTCTTTACTGATGGTGGTTTTGCTTATAAAACCAAGAATTATAGATCTCACACACACAATTTTTTCGAAAAAAGACATTCATAAAAAGCCTACAAAATGTTGATTTCAAACATAAATTGATGATACGGCAGCAGCGAAACTCTCGATTGATCATTAGGCACTAATAAGACCCTCGATTTCCGTTTCATTTTGCCTCAAGAAACCTTTCAAGGACTTCGAACGCACCACGTTCTTCGTTCAGTACTCACGCATACTTCTGACCCAGAAATCGAGCGTTTGGGGTTTAACAACTGTAGATTTTTGCCTCACTAAAACAGAAAATAGCTGGCCTAGAAACCTGAGGTTGGAAGCGAGAAACTTACAGGTGCCGATTCCGCTATGCAGACAACATAACCACCCCGAATAAGTCCACTCGGTGCAAAGAATCCACGAGCCAGAACTCCGCGAAAGAAAAACTTATTTTACACTACATAATTCACAAAATCCGAAGGATAGCCCCCCCCCCCTCTCCAACCAAAAAGCACAAGTTGGTTGCTCAAAATTTGAACCAACCGCGAACTGAACTGAGCGAGTGACAGCTGAGTACAATTTCGCCTCGTTTGAACGCGGTCCCTGCATCAGAGGCATGGGGCCACAAACCGGTAAGTCCTGCATACCAGGGGGGCACTCAATTACGACTGAGAGAGCTAGACAGAAAAGGCTATACATAAATGTGACCAGGAAAAACAAAGAGGCCCAAAACGGAGACTGGATGAATAAAGAGCAAAATGCTCAATTTCAGCCTATTCAAGGGGCTCTGGTGGCCACTGATAGATTTTATGGCGGAAACCAGACGCATTGAGCCCATTACGAGAGAGCTGCAGTGATGATCGTCTTCTACTCGGCATACACTTTCCCGACTTATTTCTGCACCGATCCTGGTTTTTTAAGACTCTTTTCAATCTCTAGGGAATTCCGCATACCTATGCATTAATCTTCCTTCATTCAGTACAAGACGGGTTTAAAGCCACTTCGGGGACGAGTATGCCTCGTAGTAGTAGACGACGGGAGATTGGAGAGGGTCGAGGAATCATCACTCCAGTTCCCCCTTAAACATAGTAGGAACCCGGATGGAAGGACGGAACCAACGACCACCGTGAAACACCGGTCTGCCTCAAACTGGTAACTTTGAGAAAGTGACTCCAAAATTTGAGGTGACCACCCCGTGGAGGGGTTGGCAGGTGGGTTTGATGATTTATCGCCAAAGTGACCTGCGCTTCAGTAAGAGGGTCATAGCCGCGAGCCGTGGCCAACTAAGAAAAGGAATTGAATTTTCCCAGCCGCTATTGTCGTGTTCACCCTGTGAAATAGGACTTAAGTGTTAAAGCTAAGCCATGACTTGTGTTCGCGTGGTTCGTGTAAGACACGCGCTGTTCCCTGTGTAGGAGTGCCCCAATTCTGAGCACCCGAAAAAAAAAAAAAAAAAATCGCTAGCGGTCTCCAGCGAGGAGACTTCGTTATTTCTGATGTGTTGTGGATCCCGCGTCATCAGATCGACGGCCCCCAGTAAAGCTGTGCCCCCGGGCCCCATGGAAACCACCGACCTCCATGTGCGACGCGGGTGCCCACTTACTGATACGATTCAACAATTTATACGACGCGACAATGAAATAAATGAACGATTAGGAGGAGGTACTCACAGAACATGAGTCGACAGAACGACTCACCATCATGTCATCATCTGATCTTCTGTATACCACGATAACGAGCTTTACATTCTCGCCATTCTACGCGCGTCTCGCGATTTTCTATTGACGCGATTTTCATTTCTCTTTCTTTCGATCTTCGTTTCTTTATACAATTTTCTTAATTTGTCTGCAACACACAAACAAACAAAAATTAACTCAAAGGTATACAAAAAACAGAAAAAAAAAACTTAACTGTTTAATGTTAACATGACAAGCTTTATCGTTTCTTATTTCATAACGAGGAGATAAAAAGTAGGCCATTTTTTCTTCTTTTCTTTAAAAGACTTAAATTTCAAACAAAGAATGCAGTGCATACAGCAGAAATACTTTGCCGAAAATTATTTTACATTTAGGTACTTAGGAAAAGGCCATTTTTTACATTCTTTGTTTACCAAAAAAATTATAATAAATATCGTTATTAAACCGAAAAATTGGAGCGACTCTAAATTATTCTACAGACTAGTTGGTTTTTTTTTATATACTTTGTCTAACATTTAATTTTTTTACACCATTTAAATAAATAGAGCGAACCATGGCCGAATGTGCTAGCGTTTTGTCCAAAAATCAGAGGCAAGAAATCGAAAAAAAATATGCCCTTTTACGAAAAATACTAATGAAGGAAACTATGTACAAATTGGAAACATTTTTTTTAAACAATTTATAGTGCCCTCTAGCGACAATACTTAACAATTGTTTATTGTCTCCTTTATCTCTGCTTCATTGCTTTATTCAAACGATAAGAATAAAATGAGTGTACACAATTTCTCATATTTGGATTACATTTATGTACAAAAAAAAAAAAAAAATATCGCAAAACTGTGATTTTTGAGTGCGATTTTTCCTCTTCACCCAAACGGAAAAACAAAATGGCACGACGGAAAAATAAAAAATTAAATCAGAATTCTTTTTTTTAAAACATCTAATTATTTTACAATATCACAGGTTTTTTTTTCTTTCTTACGATTTTGCATTATTTATATATTTATATTATATATATTTCATCAATCGAGTTAAACCTTTTTACGTCTCTCCGTGCTAATTTTCCAGGGGGAACCAACAAATTTGAACAAGACTCTTATCATCGAACTAGGTAACCGCCGTTTAGAAAACAAAAATATCTTTTAATTTGTGGAGTTATTCAGTTCAACCCCTTATCCCATTCTACAGCTAAACACAGATGTTTTCTTTTTTCTGCCGAATAATTTAAAATTTGTTTACTGTCAAGCCTGATACACACATGTGGTACTTGCCAAGTAACGAAATTCTCAGCTGGTTGGTTTCTAGGCCATTGCTAGAAATTGATTGAATATTTTCAAAGTTACTTGGCAAGTACCGCATGTGTGTATCCGGCTCACAACAAAAGTGTTGAAATAAAAGTTTTATATATATAATTATTTACAGGTTATAAAATATATTGACTCAAGCTTTTTTCGCGCCCGTCTATATCTACAAACAATTTAATATCTCATCCTTCCTCTCCCCTATTAAAACTAACGATTTTCGGCTATTAGACAAACTTTTGGTTCAAAAAAATAAGGAAGACTTGCCCTCTGATTTAAGGGGAGGGGGGACTTGTAAAAAAAAAAAAAAAGGTTTCGTTGCTACCCTTCCTCCAACTCTAACGCTTTTTTTCGATGTTCACCAAAAGTATAATGAAAGACCGTTAATTCGAAAACTTTTTTTCTTCTAAGGATTGTCGGGCACTTAGTGCAATAGAATCGAGACAGAAAGCCATAAATAAATAAATTCTAAGTAACGTTTCTTATTTTAAAAAAAAAATAGGGAAGACAAAATGAAAATCTTGTACAATCCTATTAATTTCATGTAAAATAACAATGGAAAGAGGGGAAGTCGGAGGATTTCTTCCATGATATGACGAAGTCTTTCCCAACATTTTTGTTTTTTTGCGCCACTTTGATGCCTTTTCGGGCCACTAAGTAGCAGTTTTAAGCGTCATTATAACAAAAGGCATACGCATTTTTTAAAAAACAAAAAAATGGCGTAAAGAGAAAATAATAAGAGGAACCCAAGATTTTCAATGTTTTCCAACAAAAATAAGAAAATGCGTTTGTTAACGGTACCATCTTACCAGTGACACGGAGAGGATGAGAAGAAGCGTGGAGATGGTGGCTGACGAACTCGAACCGGGTGAAGACGGCGGACTGGCGGGTCCGGACGGCGACCAGTTGTTGTTGTCACCGACTTGTGTTCGGACGGGTGTTTTGCCACCTTCGGTTTCGATACCGGATCCTGAAAAAATAAATAAATAAATGTAGAAATTTTAGGTGTTGACAGCGTTCGAGTGGACAGTGGACATTTTCCAGTAACTCCCGAACCACATCAGTCCCGTTAGATTTGACTCATTCAGAAATCTATTTCGCGGATCGGGAGCCTTATTCCGAACGTCCGGTAAAAAAATGCCACTAGCGGGATCCAAGGACTCCGAATGAGAAATACACATTATCCCGCCTTAGCAACCACACTTGCGGCGTTTTCCCCGACGTTTCTGAATAGGACCCCAGATCTTCCACGAGTCCGAATTTCACGGATTTGTAATTTACAAAACCAAAACTCCCCCCTCCTCACTCTCTCTCTTACGGTCTTGCTACAGGTTACAACCTCACGGCGCGGCGCGGCTCACACCCGTCAGTCGGCATATGTTGGGGTAGCCATGACGCCCTTCCCCTAACAGCGCCTCACCGATTTCGCAGATTGGCTTTTTCAAATTGATTGGTAGCAGATTGAGGAGTCGGAGGACCCATTTCAAAGGTTTCCAAAAATCCGATTTCCCTGGGTTGGGCTCATAGAAGAATCAACTTCTCTGAATTGGCTCCTTGAAAAAGCCAAATTTCGCGGGCGTCGCGCATTTAAAATAACCGTTTTGCGAGGTTGGCTAATTTTTCATGCAATATCACGGGCTTGGGCCCTTTAAAAAAGACTTTTTTTCAACGGAACTTTATAGAACTGAACGCTCTAGCAAGGGACTATGATTTCCTTTAAAACGAACAAAACAAGGGAGAGAAAGAGAGTGAGTGAGTAAGAGAACATACCTGCAGGACCGTCACCCGAACCGGAGCCTTCGCCAGCACCGTACGAGTCTTCATCATCATACGCCTTACTGCTGTAAATACTCGAAGAGCCGTCGCCCGAGCCTGAGCCGTCATCTCGAATCAACGAGTCGCTCTCGGGTCGCCATCGAGTTGCTCCGTGTCGACCGCCACCACCACCACCCATCCGACTAGTCAAAACCTGTCGCATCTGTCTGAGTTTTTCACTCAGCTCTTCGATTTTAGGCTCGGGCGAGCTCGGCGTCCACTTGAGCTCGGGGTTATACTTTTGAGCGTCGAGCCCGGGCCTCACAAGGGCTTTCGTATACCTACAAAAAAAAAAAAAAAACTTTATTTGATGTTCTTGTGCCGCATCCCGCAAATTAATGACTTCACGAACCCCCCCCCCCCTAAAAACACCCTTTTCTTCAACACCGCCATCACCATCTTGCATACAATATTGTGCTAGCTTGAAGGGAGAAAACCATAGAGGGTTTTTGGGATTTATCGCCTGGGCGAAGGGTTGAAGCTTCGTATGAAATATGCCAGTTAGCAGGAGGTAGACAGGCAAAAGGTAGAGGAGAAAAGATAAATGACGGGTATTCTCGCTTCTTCTAGGGAGAAAAAACCCACCCCTCACCCCCTACCATAAAGATGATAGTTGAGGTATTTAATTATTTATTTTTTAATGCAATTTTTCATTCGCGGTAGTACTCAATTCTGCTCGGATCACGAGAGGAATAGACAAGCTGAAAAAACGGATGATTGAATGATGTAACAAGTGAGCTAATCCAATAAAATAACTACCTACTTCATGACTTCATTAATTATTGATAAAACGCTATTTTCGAAGGTCGATGAAGAATGATGGGCTGTAAAAGCATGCGAAGTGGAGAAGTGGGGGAGGGGGAAGCCATAGATAAGAACTTTTCTTTGGTCAAATAGAGTAGAATGGCAAAAGACAAACTGCTATTGCGATAAATATGAATAGAACGATTGACAGATCGTATGTCAGCCTAAGGAAAGGGTGAAATTGTAAACTCTCTGGACTATCAAGACTCTTAAAATCTACTTATTCATTTTTCCAAATCTAGTTACATGGCTAAAGAAGGCTTAAGTGTAATGGAAACTTTGGGAAAGTTTACTATTTCGGTGAATGAGTTTAGTTGAGTTTACGAGTCCGAAAGAAAAATCCATTTAACAAAACGCAAAATTGTGAGAAAAAAAGAGATCACTTCACTGAAAGACGGAACATTTTATTAAAATCATGAATACCCGGCAATGAGGCAAAGGAGGGGGGAGGGGAGATGGAAGTTGGAAAGGAAATGAGAGACATTTCCCGGTAATTATTAGAATTGGGGACCGCGGATGATGATGGGAAGGGGTCAAGGGGAGGGAAGTGGAGCTTTAATTGCAAACAAGAAGTAACGCCCAACGAGTACGACTCACTAATCACGTAATCACTCGGTTTTTTTCCCCCCCTTCAAGTTTTCCCAACTTGTTAAAGGAGACGGGGGAAACCTCTGCCCTATTTGTTATTCAGCAAGAAGAATCATCTTGTAAAGCTTCCGCAGAGGCGGAGCATTTACCAGGCATAATAATTAAGAGTTCCTGCTTAATAGAAACCCCCATCCCACCACACTTCACCATTAAATGTGACGAACTGTATGAGAATGATGAATTTCCTCCCTCTAGCCACAACTGTTTTTTTTAAAGGCAGTGTTCGATGACTCAGACTTCTTTGTTTTTCTAAAAAGAGAAGTAAAAAGAGGAAAAGTCGTAATAATAGCACGTTCTCTACTCCCCTTTCCCCTCACAACCAATACAAACCAATACCGGGGCAAAAAGAAAAGCAAAGCCCACGGCTAACTGAAAACAAAGAGAAGCGCGAGTAAACTCTCCAGGGATAGGAAGAGGGAGAAAGATCAAATTGGCAAAAATAAAAGTCGGAGAAACTCTTGTTTACGACTCAGAGCTTTTGAAAAGGCCCAGGATTTTGAATTTCCATTCCACCTTTCCACGAGTTGTACCCCTTCCCCCCCATCAAGCCATTCTCCTATTTCAGACGTTCTCCAGGATGATGGACGTTCCTATTTCTCGTAAAAGGCAAAAGGGTAGGGTAGGCAAGGGGAAGGAGATAAGTCAGACACATCGGTTATTGACGCAAGTGTTTACCATTCGTACAAGCGTTACGATTCCTGCAATCATTTTCACGACTCAAATCCAAATGGCAGAAAGGGTGTTTTTTGAAACGGCGGAAAACAATGGACTTATCCCTCTCCTACACTTCCAACCATCGCACATAAAAATAAGCTGCACACGTTTAAATCGCTCACATCTGGGGGCATTTCGAGGTGTTTGTCAGAACCTCTGTTTTCTATTCCAAAGTTAGTCGATTGGAGGGGAAGGGGCCGGAGTGCGTAAACGTTTTTAGAAGTCAACTGCCTCACTTTTTGAAACTTCATCCTTATGGAACTGTTTTCCCTATCAACATCCCCTATCCCAAATAGCACACGGAAGGGACCAATTTAACAAAAAACAGCATGTTATATGTTTTTTAAAATGTTTAACGAAAACTCTCGGACTTTTTTGAAAGTGTTTTCATCCATCAACTCCCTTTTTTCTTTTACGTCTCGCACTAAGCAAGAAAAGAGTGGAATAGGGGAGAATACTCGAAAAAAAATATGTGGCCGCAGTTGAGAATGCACTTAAAAAACTTAGTATTACACTTCAAGGGCAGGGCGATGTCATTTTCTATTCGAGGTATGAAAATATGCGACGCACCCACATCATGGGGTCAGCGAGAGGTGGAGGAACAATAGTTTTTACGTTAGCAGGTATGTGATACCTAAATTTTTTTGGGTCGCACTGGAGCGCGAGAAACTCGTTCCTGGGCGTTGCATTTTTCCATGACAAATATTCCTCTCCCATAACTGCCCCCCCCCCCGGACTGACCGTCCGGTAAGATCCCAGTTTCTAGCTGCTGGCAACGAAGGACCCTTGTTCTTAATAGTGACATGTTGGGATCGTGCCACAACCACGTCCGCTTCCCCATGCAATCCCAAATCCAGTTAATGCGAAAAAAGCGAAATTAGTTGTTGAATTAACCAAAACTGCAGAATATGGTATTTAAACGTAAAATCCGCGAAATTTGGGCAACCCAAGGCTTTTTGAAGGACCAAAATCTATAAAATGGCTTTCTTGAATTAGTTAACCCCGCGACATTGACTTTTTAGGGCGTGAACCTGCGACATAAAGTACTCACTCGCCCACACGGTGACCGTTCCAACATTCGGCAGTGTCACGAGTCTCGGCGAAACTGTCGTCCGAGCACAGAGC
This sequence comes from Corythucha ciliata, assembly GCA_038030265.1. Taxonomy (NCBI): domain Eukaryota; kingdom Metazoa; phylum Arthropoda; class Insecta; order Hemiptera; family Tingidae; genus Corythucha; species Corythucha ciliata. Next base: position 56,468,845 of record CM075938.1, read on the forward strand.
TTCAGCTAGATTTGCGTAGAAACCACTCGCTTTTGAGTCGTCAATCGCCTGTGCGAACGTTTCCAATTGAACCCAATAGTCCGACACTTTCCATTTGTCTTCAGAGCTGACTGTGACCGCAGTCTCTTCCGAAGATGTCGACGACGATGACGGCGATGAAGACGAATCGGCGGTTGGCATCACCGTCGACGTTTTGTCTCCGAGGGTGGGTTGTCCGCAGAATTTCTTGACCTGGTCGTGAAAAAGAAAACTTGTTTGAATGTGGTGTGCAATAGGGCATGGGCTCTTACAGTTACATCTGAAGGATAAACGCCCCGTGCTATGAAGCTGAGACAGGATCAAACTCGTTCTTACATCTCACAGGTTGACACAGGAAACAGGAAACTTGAAATTTGTATGTTCAAGAGCTTATACATATTGAAAAGGCAAGGACTTACTTCTAACAGTTTTGAATAGATCGTCATAACCCTCACTCCCCACAAAACTTTTCGTCAACTTAATATTTATTTCAACACTGACGAAATGAAGACTTTAGAGTTCAAGTAAAGCGGAAAAGAGCTTTCGAGACCTATTCATTAATTGAAATTCCTCCCAAGATCATTGCACTATAGCAAAACCTCAAAAGCGGTATACCAACTAATTTAGAGTGCAAATTAAATGCGGCACTAAAGAATCTACTAAAGTTGAGACAAGGCGGTTCTCGCCTCATCCCTTAATTTCTTTTCATCACGAGAATCTGGTTTTGTGCAGCCAAACCTACAACCCACCCTCCACCAACACCGTCTCACACACCACCAGTTTTTTTTTTTCTGTAAGGCCACCATCAGTTCCCAGCTCAGTTCCGATCGAAGAGAATACAGCGGCGGTGTATAACGCTTTCTTCTTCTCCTTGTATTCGCAAAAACACATTCTCGTCGAATTCGTATTAATCACCTAAGTGAAAGGAAAAGAGAAGTTACCTGGGGTCACCCATCCACGACAGGTGGGGCGGGGGCTTGTGTTATTTATGAGAAGATACGGGCCCGAGGAATTTTCGCCCCCCTCCTTTTCTGTAGCTTCCCTTTGTTTGTAGGTCGGTCTACCGGTTTCAAGACTCCCCCCCCCCCACAGTTTTCGCCACTTTAACGCATTTCCATTTGTCTAACAATAAGCTAATTTTTTATATGAGTTGCATTAAAAAAAATTAAGTCACATTCTTCGTGACTATTTACATGTAATCTGCATTCCTTCTTTAATTGTATTGGATCTGAAACGACGGGCTGCATAGTAAGTGAATCGAATACATAATTACCCTTGCTTAACAAATGAATAGCTGTTTTTGAGATCAACTCCTCTCTCATCCACAACTCTCTCTCCTCGTGGGCGATAAACTCTCTGTCTCGGTTTTTATAATTCAATTTTTAGTCCAGAAACTGTCCCGTAACTTTAAAGACGATAAAAATGTCTAGTTGGAGGTCGAGCGCCAGTCGTCACAACTTGAAAAAACTCGACTCTCTCTCACGCTCGTAAACGCAAGTGGGCGACGTCTTTCTCGTGAATTGCCTAATAGTTCGATTGGTCATATTTCAGCTAATGGCGCCACCACTGCTCCCCCCTCCCTTTCCACGTTCACTAGTTCATCACTGCGGGTGCTTGAAAAAAATAGCGAGATGATTGCCTTGAAATTCGGGTCAAATCAGAAGGAATAAAGAAAGGAAGGGAGTAGACTTGAACCCGCAATGCGGATAGGAATTGAAGGAATGAAAGTGAACTCTGAGTGCTTCGAACAGTGGGGAAAATTTTACTCATTGTTGATTGAATTTTGAGGCGTAACACCCCCCCCCCCCACCCCAGCACAAATAAGTCAATATAGCACGCTAGTTCCCTGAGGGGGGAGGGGTTTCTTGAATGACTTGGACAAGGGCCTAGTGGCAAGAATGAGCTTGAAAAATAACTTGGAGAACATGAATGAGGTGAAAAGAAGGTCTCGACCCCTCCCCTCCACCTAGCACCATCTACCCCAACGCCAGACCGTATTAAATGTTTTTACAGATTTGTGGCGCCACCGGTGCACTTCAAACAAATCAAGTGTCAACTACCCTAATACCCACTCATGTCTACCTGGGATTGGGCCCTCTCAATATCCCACCTGAAAAAAGGGTGACAGAATTGCACACCGGAGGGTCTCTATACCTAGACGAACTGTCTTTTTAGTTTTTTCTTCAAGTGCCTCAAAGTACTCGAGAGACTTTAGAGGCTTCAAATGATGGGAACAGTTCAAGTACTTTTTAGCCCTTAAGCCTCAAGATTAAGAGCAAGGGAAGTACTTTTCCAGGATGAAACCTCCTATTTTCGAAGACTTACATCATCACAGTCGGATTAAGATTACAGAGGGCAATATAAGGCCGAGGTAGTAAATTACAAAATAAAATATCAACAATATTTTTTTTAAAAAACGAATCCCAACAGCTCATAATCTTGGGAAGACGCTTCCGAAATAAATTTTTTTCAAAAGGCCCCGAGGTAATTGCCCTCAACACCTTTACGACCGTCGTCGGCCTGAACCGCCCACATGACCAACATATTTTCCCACCAGTAACACGAGAGAGTTCTGCACAGTAATAAAATACTAGAAAATCGTTCAAATCTTTTGAGAAGCATCGAAGAACAATCACAGGGTGTGTGTGTGTGTGAGAGAGAAAGAAAGAAAGAAAGAGGAAGCGGAGACCCCGATGAAGCTAAAAATTAACCGATCAATACACAGTTGAAGTTTTCTTTCAAAGCCTAATCCCCCCCCCCCCCCAGGCAACAGAATTTTGCCCCATTTGCGATCTTTTGATAAACATACCCTCAAGGACGAAAAGACTGTTTTCTGAGCAACGGTGGCAGTTATTTTAAAAGTGGTAGCCAAAGAAAAGCTTTCCTTCCAGGAGACATCTTTATCTTTTTTTAGTGGTGACGGTGGGGGGGGGGCAACTTGTCCTGGGATTTTGGAAAGGAGGGGGTTATCCCTCAGGGGATTTATCTCTGTGATGAAAAAATAATCTTCCTGGAAAGGGGTAGCTTACGATTTAATTTTGTAAATGAGAAGGAATTATTTCAAGGGAGGGGGGGTAATAGGAAGTTTAAACGGTGAAAAGAACAGGGGGAGGGGACTAATGTAGTTAAAACTGGAATCAGATGGGAAATCCTCGCAAAGATCCATCTGCCAGGAAAGTGGTCAACTTCTTGTTATGTATGAAAGGTGGGCAGAAGAAGACTCTCCAAAGATGTTTTTTTCTTCTTCTTCTTCTTCTTCTTTCTTTTCGTCTTCTTATTCTTCATACTGAGCCCGTGGGATGGGGCCACTCCACCAACCCTCCCTTCCCACCCCAACACATTCCTTGCCTTCTACGGTGTTGAGAGAAGCCCGAGAGCTCAGCATGCATCACGGAGAGGACCTCCTCTTAAAAAGGAACTTGGGTGGACCCCCTCGCCAAGATGCTACAACGAGTGCAACATTCGAAAATTCCTAAAGGGTTAGTGGGGTGGAGGGCCTACGTGGAAGAAATATTGTTGGTAAATTTTTAGTCATTATAAGGGGCCGAGGGACCTTCTATTTCATTGAAACAGGAGATTATTCGTTGGATAGACTAAATATGATAAAATTTTAGGCAGTTGGATAAATTTGAAAATATTGAATATGCCCCACTCAAATAATGGAAAAAGTTAAAAATATAAAATTCGTCCGTTACTGTTAGACACGCAGTTCTGTCTAATTTCACATTTTTGTAAAAATCGTCCGATGAAGGGATTAAGTGGACAGTTTTGGGGACCATTTTTCCAAAATGTTTCTTACGCCACGAATAAGAGAGGCATGAGCGTTTCACCATATTTCCTCGACTTAAAACGAGGTCCGCATGCATCAAGGCTCGTCCCTTGGGACTTAAAGGCCCGTCGATTGCAAGAAAATTCTTGCGATCCCAGAAAACGGGCCGAATCAAATTGACCAAAAACGCTGGAATCCCAAGTAGAACCCCTTCAACGGCTCTAGTCTGATCATAAATCCGTTTCAATTTCCGGTTTCAGCGACTGAACTCAATTGAAGACCCTCAAAATGGTCAATTCAAATGCTGCAAAGCTGATCTTTCTGCATAACTGATTGAAGCTATTTAAGTGATTCACTCAATCACCTCCCCACCCCCCATTGATCATTTTTCACGAGAAACAACAAGAGTCAGAGTACTTTTTCACAAGCGATGGGGCTATCGACCCCATCCACCCCCTTCTTGACCACCACCACTGGGTTTCACCCGATTTTCATCATGCAGACATTACGGCATACATCTACGTAGCTGGGGGTGAGGGTGGGGCTATAAGTACTGGTAAAAAATAACGCCTAATCCCAAAAAATGAGATTGTAAATTGTTCCAAGAGAAAAGATTATGTAAACAGAATAAATTTTGAATTTCTAAGCAGACTTTCAGCTTACATACAACGATATTTGCATAAACGATCCATTTTAGAAGGAAATTTTAATACCATCGCTCTTAAGATGTGACGGTTGAATCTTTGATGAAGAAACTGGAAAATTAAGGAAGGCGAGTCATGCTAAATCGTATTTTACTTATTTGCAAAGGCACTGCACTGGGAGGAAACGAGATACCCCAAGAATTTTTAACTGCCGTGTAAAAAAAAAGTGATTAGCTGATCACGGAATGTAGAAAGAGACAGAGACAACAATAGCCCAGGGCTTTCGCCATTCACACACTCGTTGAATGGGAAAGAAGCTTTGAAGGAAAGAAAGAAAAAAAGAAGAAAGACTAATGGTTCGGGGTGAGGGCGGGTGTCCTGTTCAGGATCCCTTCAGGGGACCTTAAAACCCCCATATGGGGGTCACTCTGTTACGAGACGTAAGAGAAAAACCTCTCAAACAAAACACCTGGAAAAGAATGGCCCTATTGGCGAAACTTTCAAAGATCCGCTTTCTTGAGAGACCGGTCATATGGCCTTAGAGATATGGCGGGAGGGGGGGGGGACAAAGAATTTTTTCCTTGTCACGCAGCAACAAAAGGTGACAATGTTTAATAAATTGTATGCAAATAAAAAACGACCATTTATGCGAGGAATGTTTAATTATTATCATTGAGTTTTTATCTGTCTAATCCCCCTAAATTGATTGTGAATGTCGCAATATCCCTTCATTTCAATAATTGCGAACATCATCCTTCACTTCAACAACTAACAATTTTTGCTTTAAAAAAGCCTTATGAGAACCTTGAATAACGAATAGTCGAGTTCCCTAATTATTACAATTTTGTCATGGCCTCTCTTGATCCCAATTTTCGTCTGTTTCTATTGAAGAATCGTCGAAAAGGGGACGAGAGTGGTGCTCCTAATTTCATAAGACACGAAACAGAAATGAGAACAATAGCGGGAAATTACTCTGGCTCATGAACATTTTCGTGAAAAATCAGACGGCGGGAAACGATCAATAACAAAGGCGCAAAGAAAACGTGTGGTAGCAACTAAGAAGGAGACGTCAAAAAAAGGGTCACAGTGAATTTTCCAAATTCACGAATTTCAAACTGTTGAAAAAGGGCTGGGTCTGGTTGAGGGAGAAGCGGTACATAGTTGAGAGCGCGGTGAAGCTTTTAAGCCCTCCCTATTTTACAAACACACAATGACCAAAAGGAATGCTTTCAAGTGGAATGCAGCAATACAACAGGTGACCCGGGCTTCCACATCTCGGACTTGACGACATTCTTTCCCACTCTTTTTGCTCCTCATATATAAGAAAAAACAAGGAGAGAGTTCATTTTATATATAGAGAGAGAGAGTAATCCGGAGGGTCGGGTTTGTTTGGTGGGAGCATGAGGGATATTTTAAAATAAATTCTTTTTTATACACTCGTAAATAGATAGGGGTCTCTTGAAGTTTGGAGTATTTTGCACGCCCGTCTCCACACTTAACGTACAGAGAGCTCTGTCACGCTAAACTATAAATTCATGTGGGAAAACAAGCAATATAAGGCACCTAGTCTTCTACACCACTTTCCACAAACATCACCATATATGTATGATTACTCCCCACCCAACCAGAAGCCGTATCTCACTCCTCTGTTTTCATAAATAGTAAAGACAATTAAACCGGCTGTTTGTCAGCGATTGCTACAGTTGTTCTTCTCACCTAATCGACACACGTATTAATTTATCTTTCCATTATTAAATTAAGTATGATATTCAGCGGTCAGCACTGACAGTGAGTTGAAAAAGGAAAAAATCAACCCTTGTAGAATGACGAAGACAAAAAAAAAGAGACGTGCATTCTTTAAAATACAGCGTCCTTACACACCGGTATCAGACCTAGAGGCAGACTGATAGATGGGAAGTAAGGAGGGTGCCGTTTCTCTCTGGAGAAGCTGGGGAAAAGATGCCAAAAAGTGTTTGTTCAGCCACCGCGAAGGCGTCACACCTTACACATAACTTGCTCTGCAGTTTCTTACAACCGGCAAAGTCAAATTCACTGACTGGACCGCAATGCATTAAGCTTTACTTGCCCACAACTGGTCTCGGTCCTCCGTCGCCTCAGAGCCTGGTAACCAGCCCAGGCCTTTATCTTATTCTCCCCCCCCCCCCCGGTACAACACTTCGAGGGATGCCCATCCTCGCTGGCTCAGGTTCTAAAACCGGCTGACCCGCAAAAACAGTCGGAAAGTTCGACTGCCTTCTCGTTCGCCTCAGTCTCCCCGCGATTTGCCTGCACTAATGAAACACCACGATAGCCTTCTTGTAAATTTTATCTACTTGCTTCTTCCACCTTAACCTCTCATCCAACATGACATTCAAGAACTTAGCCTGCCTTGAGAGCCCTTAAGACCATTATCATCCTCCCACGGCACATTGAGGGGCCCGTGTAACCCACGCCCACGTCTCAACTATCCCCAAAAGAAGGGAACACAGCGTCGATAAGTTTTTTAACAGAAAATAAGATTCTGTCGCTGAATTGACGGTTAATCATTCGAGTAATTAGTACCTTTTAACTAATTCAAGTGGTTTAAGGGGGGGAAGAGAGTCAAAATTACCAGTTTTCAATCGTAAAAACAAGATTTTGAGCCTATAATATTAAAGCATTCTTCAACATTTGGTTTCCCAACTGAAAACAAATGCTGAAGATGGCGAGCAGCCGAAACCGGTCCGTTTTTGACGAGCCTCATCCACTAACCCCCGTTGTTTAAGCGCTTCTACTAACAATTTAAAAAGCCTTTAATATTAGCAATTCACGATAGAAGTGCATTTCTAGGTGGAAAACTTCAAGATTTTTCACCAAAACGGTGCACTCAAGGGCCAAAGTTACCTTGTGTGATAGTTTTAGGACTAGAAAAACCCGAATATCCCTTAGACTCGTCCCTCACACCATCGGGGGGGACCGTATATTCCTAATTCCTGGGATTGAACTAACAGTTTTCAGGCGTTGCAGCTGTTGTTGACTAAGAAACCAGATTAGACCATTTCTGGGGCAGTAGAGGTGGCCCAGAGGCCATGCGTCAATCAGTTTCAGAGTCTAAGTCAGTTTTTGGAAGTAAAATTATCAAGAGTGAAATTCACAGTTTCTGGTTCAAAATTAGAAATATTCCTTTGCACGCGTCAAATCTGCGGAATTGGATTACTAAATGATCCAAATCCGCTAAATTTCGATTTTCTCGATGAGGGAATCCGTGGAAATCGTTTTCAGTTAAGGGGTCCATAGACGTACACGTACAATAAATATTGCGCAAACTAGGGGTTGTACAATAAAATTGAACGTTTGTGGGTTGTATTGATGGGTTGCACAATATAATGTACAACTCATTTTTATTCTGTAAACATCTGGAAACAAAATTTGCGCAATCTAGTTTGTGCAATAATATTGTACGTCTGTGGACCCCTTTAGAACCATTTCTGCGAAATTTTGTTTTTGAAAAAGCCAAACTCTTGAAATTTAGTTTTTTAAATTAACGTTTTCGGGCCGTGCCATACTAAGTTATCGGTTGTGGGTTGTTTGAAGGAGTGGGTGACACTCGGTGGACCCGCCGGACAAATCCTCTTGGGGCCTTATTACGAACGGTCGGGAAAAAATGCTGCTAGCGGTATCTAAGGACGCCGAATAAGAAATAACACTATCCTGCCATAGCAACCGCATCTTGCGGCATTTTCAAATGGGTTCGTAACACGGCCCTTGGTCCGCCACTGATCAAGACGAGAGAGGACGCCCAGGAAAATTGTAAAACTACTGACAAGGGGGAAAGTAGGGGGTAAGTTTCACTCGTGGCGTTAAGCCATCTTTAAGATAAGTGGGCGACGTTTATGGGAAAACGATAACGGAAGGGAACATGCAGGTCCCTTTTATACAGTTTTCGCTAGCCCTTAAAACCCCTAAAATGCATTAACAGAGATTAGTTTCCCCCTTATTTCTACCAGCGTCAGATAGAGTTGTACCGTATGGCAGTAGGGCAGTCCTAATTGCCCCCTTCGATGAACAATAACGTGTATCTTGGGCATTTTATTTCGGCGCAACTGAAAGTTTTTTTAACGAGGTCCAACGTTTTCTCTCGATTAATCGTCAATGAAAAGGGTCGTCGGATAACTTCAGTAAGAGATTGTAGGGCGGGGGGTCTTTCTCCGCAGGGGTTCATTATTTTGGAGAACTTGTCAGATTGAACCAATTATATACCTATCGCGAAGTCTATTGTGTGTTCCACGATGCGGGAATGACTCATTCAAGTTGGCGAAGGCGAGAGGGTATCTCTGAATACGGATACACGCATTCTTCGAAAATGCTAAAGGTCGAATCCCTTCTATTCTCATGTGTAAGATGAAGCTGGGGGGGGGGGACGCGTGGGGTTTTAGGATTGGTCGGAATACAATTTAAAACGAGACGTACACAGACTGAAACTCTAGGAAAACTGTTAACAAATTAGGAATTCTTGGGAAATACCCCTAAATAGCTGTTTAAAAAGCAGAAAAAACGGGCGAAGTTTGAACGTTTTATGGTTTCAATCATCGAAAGAGCACTTTCATTAATGCGCAATTTTTGTTTATTTTAAACTTGAATAAATTGCTGATCTCAAGGGGCACTCAACTACAAGAAACAGGCGAAACAAAAGGATCTCGCTCGCTTAAAATATAGAAAGAAAAAGGCGACTTCTTTCCAACAGAGACGAGAAAAGAAACAAAACCTAAGAAAAAAGACCCGTCACCGTACATTACTCGGCATGATTCTGGAATAACTCCTCCCCCCCACACAACTTCACCATTTCTGCGATGATTCAAAAATAGCTTCACTCCAACTCGTTAAGATCAACAATTTTAGAGTCTCTCTCCTCATCATTCCTACGCTTCACTCCTCCAATAAATCATCGTCTCTTTGATTCAATCCTATCGAAAAAACAAACAATGCCCCGAACGATGTGTGTAATAAAGAGACGAATTTTTCACATTTGTGTAGTTTAACGGCTTAAAACAGAGGAACCCGATGAGTTTCGAAGAACTGACCTCTTAAGAAATTGAAGCATATTGAACGAGATGGTAATTTTCAATTAGGGTCAATCCCATTTTGGTAATTAACGAAGGACCGAGTTGAGTGAACGATGGGGCAGTGATGTTTCGACTCGTGATGGAGAGGGGATTTTTCCCATTGCATTGTATTGCCGTGAATTAATAAAAGGGGAGTGAATAATAGAGCGAACGCAAAGTAAAAAAATGAAAAATTGAAATAAAATAAAAAAGTTACCTGTCTTTCTATCGTTGGTCCGTTCATTGTAGAATACATGACGGCGTCGGATATTGTGGAATGAAGTGAAGCGTAAACCTTGTCGATGCTTGGAAATCTTTCAGCGCGAATTTCCCTGACTAGCTTCTGCGTTTCAACGAGGAAATTACTCCAGGGAAGATCCAATTCGGTCGTGCGCTGCTGTGTCAAACACCCGCGCATGACGTTCAAACAGTAGCCGTTGCACGGTTTCAATTTCGACGGTAGTCCCAAACATTTTGGACAGTAGTAGAGGCGTAGAAGAGCCTCACGACACGAGTCGGTGTTGTCGGATTTACTCGACAGCAGCGAGTCCGTGGCTGAGAGTACTTCAACGCCGAGAGACAGTGACTCAAGAAGGACTCGCGTCGTTTCAAACGATTTAATAACGGCACTCGCCATCAGTTCGGGATACGTTCCAAATGGTTTGATGACGTGAAAGTGTTCTTTCAAACACGCCTTATACTTCGGGTCGAAATCGCTCGAACTGAAATAGTGAATGGCTTGATGGTACACGAGTGGGAACATATCCGTGAAAAACTTGTTGACGACAGTCTCCAAGTTGGTTTCAGAGTCGTCCGACGTCACTGTCGGTGATCTCGAAGTTCCTGCTTTTTCCAGTTGACTCCACAATGAGGCGTACAGTTCGGAAATGGGCTCTTTGACCAGACTCCACATTCGTTTGTATACCTCCCAGAAAACAATCATAGTTTTGTTCTCACTCGTTTCTGATATTCTCCTCAACTGATCTGGAAATAAAAGAAACAAAATAAATTTAAATTAAAAGCTGAAGAATCGAAGAAATTAACGCTGGAATTGGAACAATGAGAAATCAATTTCGCGGGTTTGGCTCTTTCAAGACCCTCATTTTAAAGATTAGGCACTCACAGAACCCAATTTCGCGAGTTTTGCTCGCTCAAAAGGTCAATTTCGCAGAATTTCCTCCCTAAAGACGTCTTCTCGGACTCGATTTTTATCACGAACACCATACTTCCATTCCCATGGAAGTAAAATTCGTTAACTGAAAAACTGTCTAATAGCCTCAATATCACTCACATCTACAGTATTGCATTACGCGCCCAAGGAAGACTCCTTGGGTCGTCCAATGGATGAGGGATGGGAAGTCTCGGTGTGCGATCAGGCACGGAGGGTGAAACAGTTACCTTGTAAAAATCTGTCCGAGGATCTCTTCAACCTCGTCAGGGGGAGAATGACTGTGTCGCTAAAATTCTGCCGACACAATAATCCACTTAGAGTGGAATAGACATGGTGGCGCGACGTCATAAGATACTCTTGGGCTTTTATCGAAGAGCGCATTGGCTCTTCAAAAGTTCGGATCCAAGCAACGTAGCCGGTGAAATCACTCTAGATTTTTCACACAGAGGGGGTGGACAGCACTGTAATTGGTGTTACACAACCATTCACTTCGTGTCTGAAAATCAGGGGAGGAAACGTATCGGATCAAGACGTGACAATTCAGTCTTCTATTGGTTTCGACAGATTTTTTCGTTTCTTCAAAAGAAGGATAAGACATGCTTGGGGGGGGGGGAGCAGGTCCTATAACAGAAATAACCCGAAGAATAACTTTTTGTGTGTGATTTCAGAGTTCAATGTCATCAACGAGCAACAAAGAACGAAAGTAAAACACACGAAAGCTTGAAGTGATTGTTAGCACGTGTGTAACAATGCAACTACATGACCCGTCTGCCTCCTGTGATTTTAGACATTACGTGGAACCATGGTTGTGAGGAGGGGGACGGCAAAGAAACAAAACGGATCGTAATTTCTCGTTTTGTTAAAAGCCATGCAAATTCTAAACTGGAGTGGAATTATTATGGGGAGCTCAACTCTTAGGGCAAAAGGCCACGCAAGAAAATACAGTTAATCGATTTGAGGGAAATAGAGCTAATTATCCTCTCGAATTAACGACTGCTGGAAGCTCCCAAAAAACTAAAAAAGAAAGGACTTATCTTCCTTCGCCTATGCTTTTCTTTTTTGAAATTCACCGTGACGCCCGGACGAAGATGAGAGAATGAAGGTCGGAAGTTTAGGAGAGAAAAAAGGACAAACGACAAAAGAAGGAGTCTAGCAAGAAAGGGAATTTTGCACGGTTCTTTGGAAAGAAAAAGAGGAAAAAAGTCCCTTAAAGCATAAACAACATTTCGAGCTGTGAACCGACTGACTCATTTTTTAGTGGCGTCGCCGCCACGTTTCGTTCAAAATTGGAAAAGAAAGAAAAAACTTTTTTACTGGCAGTTCGTAATCACGTACAAGTTTTTCTCGGCAGTTCAGTTAGAATGAAGCGTTAAATTCGAAGTTGTATTTGTCAAGATACTTTAAGGTCTTCAACGTCAAATATTTTAAGGAAAGCTATGAGTGGGGATGGGTGGGGGTCTATAACAAATCCCTTGGCCAGGATGGTAGAAGAAACCCCCTGAGCAACTTCAAGCGTCGACTTCGTGATTAATGAGGTCAATTCCGCTCCCCGAAGGGAATTCGTTTGTCTTCGAAACGGGTCTCCCCCTCGAGCAGTGGAGAAATGGTGTTGAATTCAGCACGACAGGATTAATCCAAGATGACGTCAACGGAAAAATGTTCAAACAACCACAATCGTTACAGCTCCCATCAGCCATGCCCATTTATTCGGAACGGAATGAGACGTCGTCCTGGCATGATTACAATTCGACTCTAAGCAGAATGAACAGTCCAACAGAATGGCGCCCAGTTCTCTGTATCGTTTAGCCTCGAAGTCGCAATAATTGGCGTGCAGACCGCGTTTCGACGAACAGAAACGACGCACGTTGACATAACTCGGTTGGTGCATGTTTGAGGCGACTTTTAAGCACGAGTAATTGTCATTGGTTCCGAGGACGTCCTGCATCAAGGCGGCTACTGTTGTTTCATTGCCCAGGATTTTGAGTTCTTTGAAGGATTCGTCGAATTTCGAATCAGGCAACCCGAACATCGGTAGATAAGGCTCTGGGCACTCTACAACGGCCGAGTACTTCCATCGACTAGAAAAAGCGCAATCGCTAGCCCAGTCATTTAAATTGCTCGAGCAATCGTCTCTATAGCACGTAAATGGACTAACCTCAAGAGCGAAGAAAAGTGTTACCCAATAGCGCATGTTTGCCCCGACAGTTTCGTTAACACCACCATATGCCATATGGACAATAACTACAAGAATTGTATGTAGTTGAAATAAAAGATCGCCCATGAAAGAGAACGCCCAACAATTCTCTCATGAGACGAAAACCAATGCGCCATCATAGGGATTTCCTCTCTCATCAGGAACAAAACATTTTGGATATTTATGGATTATGAATATTTATTGGGTTGCTAACCCAGTAAATGCTGTGCTGTACTCGCTTATTAGCCCAAATCTCGGTTTATAGTACTCCAGAGATAGTCCGAAAAGCTGTGCGAGGAGAAGCAGCGAAGCATAAAACGATACCGTAGAATGCGATTAAACGATGAATATCCCCCCCACCCCGACAGCGAAGAGAAGCAATAGGTACCTTAAGGGGGAGTTGTACAAGTGTTTCCTCGACCCTCCTCCAATCATACCTCGCCTACTCCGCGTTACGGAAATTACCGCCGTGGACTTCAAGGGCTCATTTAAATCTTCAGGAAATTCCGCACAAGCGTACGATCTTGCTTTCCTAAATAAGTCGTCGAAAGAGTGTGAATTTTCAAGGTAAAAGTTTATGTGCGTTTTACAGTTATTTTTGGGATGAAATATGAAAAAGGAAGATCGTACGCTTGTGCGGAATTTCCTGAAGATTTAAATGAGCCCTTGAAGTCCACGATTGGTGCAGAAATACGGCGGTAATTTCCGTAACGCGGAGTAGGCGAGGTGTGATTGGAGGGGGGTCGAGGAAACTCATGTGCAACTCCCCCTTAAGAACACCATCTCTTAAACCATCACTAACCTCACGGTTCTCTGCTGAGATTCCTTTAAATAGGACACTACAAGAGTGAAAGGGGATAGTGCAGACAGGCTTTATATTACCTATCTTAAACGAACCTAGTTATGCTGTACACCCACTCAAGGAAAAGCGCAGCACTGCCTTATCTTGGGAATTCCACCACAGTTGACGCGAATATCAAACTGAAAGTCGTCATACACAGCCTGACATAAGAAATAACCATAAAATATTCGAACGTCCTTCCTTGGTCCTCGAGTACCTACTCAAAAACAATAAAAAAGAAGCCTCTAATTAAATTCACACAGAAAACAACCTCAAAAACCTATAAAGAGGTTATGTCTCGTAAAGACTGGGATCGGGATGTCGTTGACCCCCAGGGACCAACCGCAGATACAACGATAACATGGGGAGGGGGACACTCAAATGCATTTTGAGTCTCCAAGAGGGGCCAAACCCACAAGGATTATTAAGGTATTAACTAAGTTCTTATTTAAGGCTGTGATGTGTTTATTCTGGAACTGGTCCTCCGGATTTCCCCCCCACCCCAATTTCCCACCCTAGCTCCGGCAAGTCTTCCACACATCAAATTACCATCTTTAGGTAATAAAATGAATAAGGATTTTTATAAAGGGGAAGGGATCAATCTCCGATGAGCCATAAATTAAAGAGTTTGTGTGGAATAGCAGTGGAATGGAATTCCCTCCGGGTCTTTGTCTAATTATTTCCAAGACAAAGATGCTGCGTTTTTTTTTCTTCTCCTTGTTACACCGCTCTATACGTGAGAAAGGTGACCTCTACGCGCGGGGCCCCACCTCCCATTACCTAGCTGCCACCCACGGTGGAGAGTTTGACCACTAACTTAGCTCTTTTTATGTCGGCAAGCCAGTAATGTTAAAGCTTTTTGGATGGCACTCTCCATGATCAAGTCTCGTGACTGTGAATCCTTAATTAAGTAATATAAAAAATGATTTCTCCTTATTTATAGATTTGTGTTCTGCAAGGGGGGGTGGTTCTGAGGATTTCATCTTCACTTCTCACGTATAAATAGCGAAAATTAATTAATTAATCACACCTGTAATCTTTGCAAAAAGGGAGACAAAACTTTGAAGACGAAAGAATCTCGCGTTCAACCAGACGAACAAAATGAGAGGCGATTATAATGTTTTGCAGAAATTAAACTCGAAAGCAATCCAGTTTTACAAGTTAGCGTTATTATACGAATCCCACACCACCGCACCGTCATCCACGAAAGAATATAGCAGAACCTAAAACAAAATTTCTTGACGCCCATTCGTTTCACAGAAAATAAAAAGGAGGAAGCCTTAAATACTAAACGAGGAAGTTTAGGGTGAACTATAATCGAGGAAAGTGTTTACAAGTCAATTTTTGTTTGTTAGTTTTCAAAGGTGCACCGTGCTTCTGGTCAATCTCAATCGGTGGTCTTGGCTCCTTTAGGGCACCTCCCTCTCTTACCCGCTCAATCAACAAATGACTTCCTCAATTAACTTGTTTCACACACAAGCGTTTTAAAAAACGACCAAACAGCGAAAGCAGATCCTCAAAAGGGAAGTTTTCACGATAAAATTGTTCAACAGAAAGGCGGAAAAAAGTTTATTCGCTAAACGTTCACCCCGAAATAACTCTGTCAAAATAGAGAAGGACACGAGGATGAAATCGTCCACGAGGAAAGAGCTTTTAACAGAAGCGACGCGTCAGTGGCTGTTGAACAAGCAAGAATGATGGGGTGGAATGGGGGTTTGAATATATGATGCTTTGTATACGGTTTTGCCCAAACCACACACTCTCCTCTTATACCCTATTTCATGCAAAGTTAAAGCTTGTGGGGGGGGGGGATGTGTGACACGTAACATAAGGTCACATTGCGATTCCGTAGAGGATTACAGTCAGGGATTCCCAGTCAAATGAGTGTGTCACAGGGGTGGGTATCACCGAGGGGACTGGGTCACAGTCTAAATTTTATACGTGTCCGAGTTTAGAAACGTGAAGAATGGAGGGGCACCAAGGTGTTGATCGCTTCACGATTGAATCGCGAACAATGACCAACACCCAGGAAATAAAGTGAATAGAAGAGGTTCAAACACAGGTTGGGAAAGCGCTTTGTGCTAAAACCTCACCCCCACCACCCGACGGGGGAACTCGTGAACAATCATGATCCCTTGACAACAATCCCCAATCGTACGGCTTGTCTGGGGCAGTCCGTTTTATTGTTGGAGGAATTGACATGAACGTTCGAAAGGGTTTCAATAGGTAGGACAGAGTGAACTTCAAATAATCTGACAGGGATTTTAGAGGGCAGGTCTGTAGGCTGTAACCCAGGGTTTTCCGAGAGGGCAGGATTTATTTTACCTCGTAACCCCCCCCCCCCCACCACCACCACCACCACCAACCAATCAATCAATCACCAAGCATAATCCAAGTTTCAAGGATGTTCTCTATGGAAAATCGTTAGCTACAGTGACAAAGTGCTAGGGCCAACTTACCGCTTTAAATGACGGAAGAATGCGTCATTGAGGAGTTGCAAGCGAAAAACTAAAAAAGTGCCCAAAATTATCAGTTTTTCACGATTTTCTTAAAACGCACAAGGAAATTTTGTTGGATCTCTTCAGATTCGTGTTCCTCACCCCAAAAAACATAGAATAAAGTGACAAAATCAAACACGAGATTTTTGTCCACGTATGGTATTTTTTTATACGATTTGACTGGACTGAATTGAAAATAACAAAATTAGACCGAACCCTGATCGAATGAAGTCTCTCATGGAATTACCAGTGCCTATACTAATTTACCATATTTGAAACGAATCGTTGGTCTATTCGCTTATTACGCTAAGTGGATAAAATCGTTTTCTCAGAAAATCCATCCTCTTTCGAATTCAAGACATTTTCCTCTATCCCCTGCTGCAATCTCTGCATTCAACGACTTGAAAAATGACGTCGCCAAAGCCAGTCTGACTCTTATTCTCAGTGACGTTCCATTCGTGGTTGAGACCGATGCATCAGACGTCGCCATCGGTGCTATTTTATCGCAGAATGACAGACCCGTCGCGTTCTTTTCAAGAAAATTATCAAAATCACTCCGAAATAGAAAAAGAAGCGGGCGCGTTAGTCGAACCTCTAAGGAAATGGCGCCACTATCTTATAGACCGCAGATCAAAAATCAGTTTCGTTCATGTTCAACTCAAATTCTCTCGGTTTCTTTATTACACTCACTAATAACGAGGTCTTCCCAGCTGCTTTAGCCGGAATTTCAGAATTTTCAGCGGCAAATACTCATTATCTGTATCCCTGTCTGTTTTCCAGGTCTTCATAATCAGTTCCGTCCGTCACTACGTAACGCTGCACATTTAGCAGAAAAACCTAATTCTGGTGATATGAGGATATTTTATATTTTTGTCTCCATATATTTTATTTCGACCGAATTGATCTTGAGCTGACTTCATCATCATCAGGGTATTGGATAAGAGGGTCAAAGTCGTTATTAAACGAGTAAGGCTTTTAAATGAGAACATAAGCTGGTGAATTTCTACTCGTCGAAGTGCGGTCAATGCGTACCACAGACGAGGAAAAATGCACGAGTCAATGTAATCAATTGAAAGTCTTCAGGCTCTAAGAGAATGGAGGTTTTGGCCAGAAACCAATTTCACAGAATTGGCTCATTCAAAAAACCAATCTCGTGGTTTATCCGAAAGAAGTAATTTAGTAGGTGTAACTCCATTGGAAAACAATTTCGCGGAGTTTGCTCATTTGGCACTTTCGGAAACCAAGTTTGGGGTTGGACACTTTCAAAAAAGGTCCATAGTTTCCCAGCGATGTAGTGGAGGTAAGACGAAAACACGAATAAAATGTAGTCTTACAATTACAATTTTACCAAGAGCGCCTTTCGGACGCTTTGGACCATCATCAGTGGTTTTGGGAGTCACACTACAAATATAAATAGAATTTGTGATTAAAAACTGAACGAATCAACCCCGTGGAGAGACTACATTCGTGTTATTCAAAAAAGGTCCTTCTCGCGGGTTTGGGTTCTCCAAAAAACATGCGGTTTTTACTCTACCTTACAAAGTGGTAGAGTTACAATTCGCTCCTTCAAAATCCATCTTGCAGAGAGCTTGGCTAATTTAAAGATCCATTCTGCCTCTAATTTTCCTTCTCCTTCACTTTCAATGCATCCAAGTGCCTCCCCCCCCCTCACGACTCCTAATTAGCTACGAATCGAAATTAGTTCATTACAGGGCAAAAGCCCTCGTCCGTCAGCACCTAACCTAACCTAGGCTGAACACCAGATTTTTTTACAATGTGATCACGGAAAGCGCTCAATTTTTGCGATAGTGTTAGGTATGTATTTTTATGGTACGAACAAATCTCGTGTTCAACCAACTAGAAACATTCTTGTCTATAATTACGACTCCTTTCAGGTGAGAAAAAGGAACAGAGGACCTGGAGAGCATGTGGGTAACTCACAACAGAAAGGAACAGTGTTGATGATGAGGAAGGGCGTGAGTCACTTAAGTGGAATGCGCTCTTGTTTTTTAAAAGTCCATAGTACTCCATCCTCTTTCACCTGAACATTATTCATTGAGTTAACCTTCGCCCCCCACACAAAGTAATTGGTTGTGTCGATTGTTGGATGGAGGGAGGGGGGATATTTGGCGCACATACGTGGTGGTGTTTTTTTTTTGTAGACCCACCGCCCGAATGCCACGCACGAACAAGCCCCGTAACGACGGCGTGACCTGCCAGAAAAAAGTTTGTAATAAAATAATGAACAAGACAACATAACTTGCGTCCTTCAGACGCGTGGGAACAGCGGTCAACGATTAGTTTTATTTCGCCCCTCGAATTCCTTTTTTAAAAAAAGATCCAGGGGTGAGGACTGCACCTACGCTCCGCTACTATAACTCTACCTACCCTCAAGAACCAACCACATTATTGAATGCAATGGAATTTATTCCTTGGGTGGGGGGAGGCGTAAAATATATGGTCATAGTACGTGTACTTTAGTGATTTTCCTGTTACGGGATTACATTAATGAAAATATCCACATTAATGGGATGTTTACGCGCAATGAATAAATGTGTGGAAAAAAACTCGTCTTGTTCAATATAAGGCGGTGGTATGACCGAGTTACTCGTATGAAGAGTACGTACTGCTAAAAGCAAAAGTTTTTCGCTTCCCACGTTACAAACTTCCACCTTTAACTGCATCCTCCAAGCTTCAATAAGACAGAGGTTTGTGGAATGCCATTCTCAGACGAGACTGGTTGTCCACAACAAAAAAAGAATACCATCCTTTTACTTTTCTCTATCCCTCCTTCATCATACCAACGAATGTTTCCCTCACGGCAGTTACAAGCTCCTCCTTCGTATTTTTTTCTTCCACCTTACGACCCTTTCAAACTTAATAAAATGTTTATAATAACTAAGGCGGCGTGGTATGAAGTGGCTAATTGACCAGGAGAGAATAAAAAAAAAACAAGATAGGTCAAGTAACTGATCTGTAAACACTTTTTCCCCCACGCAGATAAAATCCAAAGAATAAATTGACTGTTATTGATCGTGCAAGTTGAGGCGAACACATTTATTTCAAGACTTGAGGGTCTCTCAAGGAATATTTCCATATTAAACCCATTAGGTAAATGATTTGTATCTACAAATCAATCATAGCGTAATAAATAATAATTGAGTTTTCGTAGAAATGAAATTCTCGATCCTATGAGGAAATGTCATTTAAAGGTTTCACAAATGAAACCTTAGAACCCCCACCCCCTGCTGTACCAGTAACCCTTCATTATTCCACACCGTTCTACGCTGCACTAAAATAAAACAATGGATTGGAATGTAGTTAGCTATTCAATGAGGTGATGGTAGAAGGGGGGAGGCCACCATCAAAGGTAAAGCAAGGGAAGTGAGTCTCTTCGACTGGTCCACCAGACTCGTGGGAAACATTACTCAAGCCACTCCACCCTCCTACAACAATCTCAGCACCACCACGACACACTCTTCCACGAACCATCCGCATCCGATGCCTGTGTATATCAGAGCCCCGGCATTTACCACGGCAAAAGGGTTTTCCCCACTTCGCCATTCCCAACTACTTTATAAATAAAGCATCTCGATAGGAATTCAATTTTAAAGGATAGTCAGAATTTTACCTTGAATATTTGATGAGGTTGACGCCAGTATTCCGTGGACGGAATGAAAATTATGATGGAGGAGTCTGTACAAATCTTTGGCAACCGTCTGTTTCAGGCTATCCTCCATTTCGGACGTGCAGCAACTTAAACCATCGCCACATACAGTGGATCCTGGAACAAAAAAAAATTATTAGAGGGCACGCCATCAATTTCTTCGCCAAAAGTACCTTTACCTAAAAATTAGTCAAATTTAAAGTATGAGGAAGGTGAACTAGAAAACAAGGAAATACTTCGGTAGATACATAAATAGTCAGGGGTGGTTGTTTAAAGCCATAAACTTCTTAGTAAAACAGGTAAAAAAAAATGTAAAAAACCTTTCAAGTGGCTCTGAGAGCCGAAGAAAATGTCCCTTTTGTTCCCACGAAAAACGGTACAACCCTAGTACAAGGGGGGGGGTGGGCAGGAGAGGTATCAAACTTCTTTCAAGCAGGGATCTCCTCCTGGGTGGTACATCATTATTGTGTTGACTTCTCTCACAAAATTCATATAAACCAGGCCTCTGCCACCACCGTCATTGGAGTTATCGAGAAATGAACTTATAAAAATCGATGAACGGCCAGCCACCGGAAATTACTGTCTCAAATAAAAGTAAAGGAATCCTTAAAAAAAAAATAACACATCCCACTCTTTCGCTATCGAGAAGGTGAAAGGAATGAGTATATTTGAGTTTTAAAGGAGGACACACTATTAAAAGGTGGGTGGCGGGCTTGTTGTTGAGTGTGGGGGAGAGGGGCTAGATGACAGCATCTCTTCTCAGAGGTTTTCAGGTTCTGAACGGCTCAATTCATAGGCTGCCTTTCTTACGTCTCTCCCTAAACAAAAAATGAAAATCTTTTTCTGCCAAGACTTTCCTATTAATGTACGCCGAGTTCATAACGCCGTAAAACGTCAGTGAAATCCCTAATAAAGGCCCCTCCCTCGTTTCAAGGAATCTTTTTCTATTTATATTTCCGCTATTTTCGCGGAGTTCTCTAGGGTCTTAAAATTATCTCTGTATGATCTAACGGTGATGGAATGTCTGGGAGGTCAAGATGACACCTTACACGAAACCACAGTGTTTGGTAATTCACTGACCACTCTTGATCTATTTATACTATTTTTTCAACCGATAGAAGGGGGTGGGGTCGAAATGGAATGGCATATTGTACTGCTAGACGTTAATAGTCACTCAATCACAATTCCAGTCGGTTTTAGATACGTGAAGAACATGTTGGGCACGTACGAAGTAAGTAAAGGCAGTGATTGCACTCCTCTATCATCAATTGCCGACACCGTGTAATCAAAACTCCCAGATAGTGGCATATTAGAGCTTAAACAACGAAATGAGTCGCTATTTTAACCTAGTTCGTCTCACTAGGCAGTAAACGCACAATGCAATTTATGGCGAGCTGTACCAGTTGTACAGAGTTGAACTCCCTCTCACTGACTGAGGGTGACCATCTTGCGGCCACTGTTGCCACAGCTGAATGGGCAGCTTTTCGAATTCCTCTGAGGCCGCGAGCGTATTTGTGTCACAGTGAATGCGTCGCATGGGGGGGGGGGGATCATGGATTTGATTGAATGGGCATGTCGAGTGGTCGCCCACGAGTTACTGGTATCTGGACTCATCACTCAAGAGGTTCTAGTAGTTACCGGATGGGCAGCCGCCAGTATAGCTCCCCACCACAGGTCAATGGGCAGCCTACCGGTACACAAAACACAGTAGGCAGTCTCCTCTTCTTCGACTCAAGGGTTAATTGGAGAGTCCCACCTTCGGGGAAAACCCCAAAGCTGGGCGCACCGGTGGCAGGCCTACAACTGAGCCCGACAGCGGCCGTCCAGCCCAAGCCCATTTCACCTGTGAAGCTGCTCCTCTAGCTCTTTCCTCAACGGACAGCACACGGTGTGGGGTGTGGCGGGCAGAAATCAGCGGCTCCAAAGACCTCAACTGGGCTCAAAAGCTTCACTCCCTGAAGTGGTGTGTGCATTTTGCACACACGCACTATACGCTGCCGTTAAAAACAAATAACGCCAAGAATTCTGAAAGAACACATGAGTTCGCGTTGCTATCAGATTTCTTACTAAGTGTTTACAAAGGCTTACTATCCCAAAAGTCAGTAAAATTATATACTGAAGTATTTCTAGTTTCTTTTTGGGTGCATAATCGACGCTCTGCATTTGTTCAACCAAGTTCCAGTCGCCCCTTACATTAGCACTTTCCGTACAACGAGTGTATAACACCCTCGTACATTCAACACGTGGAATAACTTTCGCCTTTAAATGTCCCCTTTACGGGAGGATATTACTTTAGAGGGACAATTTCCACCTAAAGACTGGATCGTATGTCTCCAAATAGCAATTTCCTCTTCAAGGTCCCCTTATATCGGTAATTATCTATCAAAGCGCAGTCACATTCACAGTCACTGAGCTTTCAGTAAGTTAAATGTATACCGTTGTGTTTCTTGAGGTCAATTATAGAAGCTGTGCTCATTTGCATCAAGGACGACTGACGACGCCTTTTCATTTTAGAAAAAAAAAACGGCGTTTTCAAAGACATTACGAAAATGTCGTTTCTTATGAGATTAAACCCGATAGTCTAACACCTACTCGCACAAAACATCTTAAGAGGCCCTTCATTTCCTTGTCTTTTTACTGCCATGTTTTTATTTTGAGTCATTTGTTAAGTCACGTCCACTCATTTCAAACGTATAGCCTTAATCTTCTGTATGTTCAAAAGTTAATCTCCCCAAACTCTTAAGTAAGTTGTCTTTGACGAGTATAAAAAGGAATATTTTAAGTCTTAGAAGCTTGCTCGTGAAAAAAAAAAAAAGAAAAAGTTTTTCAGTCGTCTACCATAAGCTTTCAAGAACTAAAACCACCCTTTTTACTTCGATTTTTGATCTTCTGAGTCATGTAACATTCATAAGGGCGAGGTATAATGAAACTTTGAACCAAAAACAAAAGAAGGTAATCTGAAACGACTCGTAGATCAAAATTTATGGAAGTTCGAAATGAAACAATAAAAAATATACGAAGGAAACAGTGAAAGAGAAGGTTCACCGAAAATAAACAGCGAAAATACGTCTGAAAGTATGAAATTGGTTTCTTCTTTCTTAATGGTAAGAGTAAGTCATGTCACGTTTTATTCTAGTTTTTCAGGCGATATTATTTCCCCTCTCCAGTCACAATCATCGCCTTATGACGCCTTTTTCTATGGTTCAGTAAAATGAAAAAAAAAAAAAAAAAAAAAATACACTAATCAGCTTCTCATTCGAAAGACTCCACTCAATTAAGAAAGTAAGTCTTTTCAATCAACCCCCCACCCACACACCCGGGGGCATGCCCGACAACTCTTCAAATTCTACAGCTGAGCTACAAGACATTTTTGTCATTGGCTAAACGACTTTGACACTTCTACCCCGAAGCACCAACGACAGTGTCTCAAACTCGGCTTCTCAATTTAGAAAGTTTCTTAACGAAAAAAAAAAAAGTTTGAAGTTCTGCCAACTAACTTATTGAAAAGGTGAAAAAGAAGGAGAGCGAGAGAGTGAGATGGCCGTGAAAGAGCTGGGTTCATACAAAAAGGCGATCTTTCATGGAAGGGGGGGGGGGAGGCACACATTGATCTTTACTTGCGATCGCCATCCTTCGCCAAAAAGGACTTTTTCAAAATAATCATTGAGAAAAAAAGACCACGTGAAAAGATTGGCGTGGAATATAAAAAAAGAGGGGGACACCATCACTTTCGCATTAAAAAACACGGCAATAACGGAGAAGATTATGGGAGAGAGCTCGGGCTCTTTTTTCAAAGTTTTTAAACCTTTCAAAGATCCTCGTATTTTGAAATTCACAGCGGAGGAGCAAGGTAAAAGTTTTAAAAAGTTACGAGATAAATTTTGCGCTTAAGCCGCAGAATAGAAAATGTGAAACCGCAATACTGACAACAATTAACTATTTTCTCCAAGAATACCAATTCACTCTGGAAGACAAGCCCGATAGAAAAATAATAAAAGAACACTTTTTTTTACGGTTAATAACAAAAAGGCAGCCAGCGTCCTGACATGCCTAAGTACAAAAAGGGTGGAATCCAGAGGGGGAGGATGGTAACAATCGGCTCAACAGCCTCTTTTTGGTTCCCCTGAAAACGCTATATTTTGATCAGAATGTGCTACCAGATGAAGAACTCCCGGAGAAAGTGCATACATGAACAGCGGTCACAAACAGACAAAAACCCAGCCCAGAGTCTGATCTGGCTGTCACTCACCCAGAAATATTTTACACGGCCCCTAATACCAACCCTATCCAAGTTTTCGGGCTGAATACCAATTTTATGATAAAAATTGGCAATTTATACACATTCAAAAAAGAAGAAGCTGATATTGCAATAAGTTCAATTGCAATCAATCCGTTTGAATTCAGACTCGGAAACCATCAAGTCAGTCAGTGCAAGAAAACAAGGAATTCTATTCCAAAGACAGACGTTTCGCTAGAAAATAACAATTTTTAGTCCGAAAACTGTAAATTATAACCCACGAAAGTGACATTTTCGCCCCACACCTTCACCCCAGAGACTTCTATTCAAGCAGAAAACTTTTACACCACCGCGAGCCTATGTTTCTGTACGAAAACCGCATATTTTGCTTTATTATTGACGATTCAACACCCTAAAGCTGGCCCCAGACAGTTTCAGGTTACCGAAAATGGTCAAATCTGGTTTCATGACCTCAGATTGAATTATTAAACAACAAAGTTTGACATTTCTTACATAGAAGGAACTCTTTGATCGCGCACTGCCAATTTATGGCCGCAAAATCCTGTTATTTTACAAAAACACTTCATTTTGCAGCTGAAACTGGCTAATCGTAAGAATTGACGGGTAGACCATTTTGTTCACGAATAAAAAAAAAATGGGGTTTGCGTACCCATTTGAGGGGCGGGGAAGGGCAAATGGTTAGCCTTGAAATACGGAAACGTGACAGACGTTAAAAAACATAAAAACGAGAAATACGGTATTTGTTAAAGGAGGTGCATATATCACAGCTCTAACTCTTTCATAATCTGGAACTCAAAAGAATTTATGACGCTTTTTATCGGTCGTTTATGTTCCCCCCCCCCCCGAGGAAGTTAGGAAGAGGGAATGCTGAAAACACTCAGGCAACGTAGAGGTCGCATTTGGACGTTCCACGTCAATCACAGAGCACAAATAAGAGGGAGAGGAAGAAATATTTTTTCTTACGAGAACCAGACGAGGGTGCTGAATTCAGGAAGCCTTAAGTAAACAAAGTAGTTATAAAAAATTTCAAAACTTGAGGGATCTCAGTAAAGAGAATTGAACAAATCGAAATTTCGGGATTGGAAAAAATTTCAAATCCGTCGAAGTTGGAACAGAGGAGGAATAAACCTCTTGATGGTAGCAGTGGAGAGGCATGGGACCCACAGGGGTGGCACAGCTCGGTTTCTGCAGCCTTGCAGCGAAATGGGCGATTATATCCATTTCACCACCGAGGCGCCGGATTTGACAACCAATTCCGTGCACTTGGCACTCATAAAAACTCCAATTTCGGGGATTTAACTCCTTTCAAAGCCTATTTTGTGCGCTGGGCTCTTTAAAAACCTCAAATTGTGCACCTTCAGAAGCCAAATAAGCGGATATGGCTACATCTGAGGGAAGATTTTGGGAGACTGTCAAAGAAAAGTGAAACTCGTGTGAGACGAGATGAGATTGACATCAGCTTGAAATGTACGCTCTCAGGCTTTTCAATTCGCTCTCATCTCGTCTCACGTGTGTTTCACTTTTCTATGACAGTCTCCCAAAATTCTTGGATTTGGCTGCTCTTGAGACCAATCTTCGCGGATCTGTATTCTTTTGAAACCAAAATTCACGAAGTTGGCTCCCTAAAAATCTTTTTTGATACAGATACAATTCCTTCTCGAACCCTAGGAATTCTTTCGAGACGCTTTTTACAGACCTGAAATACCCGGAACAATAGCATATACGTAATACATAATGAAAATAAATAAAATGCCAAGTTAAATGTATGCTACATAATAACTTGAACCATGGTACACGGTAAAAATCACTTTATTAAGTGATATTCCACATCATAAAGATTGAGATCCCTTGCCCCCACGTCGACGACAGTAAAAAAACTAGAACATAGTATGCTACCTTCTTATAAGGCCACTACTCGGAGAACCGAAGTTTAATATCCATCATGTAAGATCCATTCATTCCTGACTGATCTTTTTTCCACAGTTCCTCTAATATTGCATTCCTGAAATACCGTTAGAATAAACGTACAAACGAAAAAAACGTGGAAAATTGAAAGGTGATAAACCCTGGGCAATGCTTTTTTTGCTCGTCATCGGCGACGCTTCGACGTCAAAGGATGCGTCAAAATATCTTAAAGGGAGGAGGTCTTGAAACTTGGAATTTGGACAACCTGTCTGACTTCTTGCCGGTTCGCAGTCTTCCTGAATACTGGCGAGGTCATTCTTTGCAAGGACGAATTCGTCCTCCCAGACAGGAATATTTAAAAATTGACGATTAACGAATGAAGAATTTTTATTTTTTCCGTTCTCGCGATGAATGAAGAAAAAAGAAGGACTCCTCCCATTGCCATCCCCTCCAAGAAGCCGATACCCCCCCCCAACAGTTGCGAGGCAAAAAAGAAATAAAGCAACTCCTAAGCCACAGCGTATGCGTGTGTACCTACATGTTTTGTGTGGGGCCTCCCTTTCCCACAAGGAATGCCACGGTTGGATATATACCTGTAACAGAACCAGTCAACTCCTTTTTATAGCTGGTGCGATGCCGAGGCCGACCGCCTATATATTGATACACTTTTTTTAACCCTCGCCAACCCTCTCCGCTGCTAAGAGATTCACCTATTGTATTTGCTGATGCTGAAAGTCTCATATAGCGTGTTACACCCATCCTTCCCATAAGGATGACAGGGGAGAGGTGAACTAATGTTTTTCATACAAATGGGGAAGTGCCATTAGTAGAGCACCTAACTGCATCACGATCGGAACGAACTCGAACAAATTATTAAAACATGAAAAGATTATCGCATGGTATATTATTGAAAGTGGAACAGTTATAAATAAACTGGATGAAATATGAAGGAAAACGGTATCCAATCCCATTTTAATATCTCAACAACTGCATAAACATAAATTAAAAAATAAAGAAGAGAGTTCGGGTTTCATAGCTGATAAATTACCGGTGGATTATTCCCACAGTACGCTTCCAGTTGCAGCGAGCATGACAATAGAATTGCGACATATAATGCCCACTGAGGACAGTCTACAAAACTACATAACCCGAGGAAAAGTGTTAAGTGACGCAACATTCAATCACTTATTCACAACCCCGCCCGTAAATGTCAGTCAGAGGTCATTTTTCACTACCTGTTTTACTAAATAAGCAGCGTCGACGGGGGTTATTCGCGCTGCTTTTTGATCGGAGCACTCTATTTTTCGTATACGAGAACATCGAACAAAGAAAGCGATTAAATCTGAATCTAAAATTAGGCTAAAATACCTGTATAAGCCTAATGGAAATAACATGTCCTTTATATAAGCTGGGGATTTCCAAGCGTGAATTCCTAATAGCAACAGTGACAGCTTGATAATGTGCAGGGGAGGCATCTACGATGGTGAAACTACTGGAAAAAATTCATTGAACGGAGATCCCGTGATCAACCAACTTTAATTTCAGTAAACTTGGCAGATAAGGACATTTGTCTTTTTCACCTTCCCACTTATCGATCTTTCTTCCTTCCCTCTTTGTACTCCACCTCTCTTACACCAAACTACTGCGAAAACTAATTTCCGGCTTTTAAAAGGAGTCCCTGACGCTTTCATTTTATAACTTTCATGTCCTCATTACTATCGTATTTTACTATGGGCTCTCAAGATGAGATAATAAACTTACCAAAAAAACAACCTTTCGCCAACTCCTATTAACAAGAGATTTTTATGTCTTTACTATTGGGACGAATACAATCAGCGAATACGGCGCTGATTGTATTAACTTCTAATAATAAGTGAATTTCTTTGTTCGGCTTTTACTTTTTTTTCAAAGATAATTAATGAATAAACCTGGTGAGATTGAACCTGCGACTACACAGGATCATGTAATTGTGAGATATTTTTCTCTAGTTAGCGTAACGCACTTCACAAAACAGTGGGATCAAGCGAAACCACTCGAGCATCATCTCTCAGCGCTCCACAAACCCATCCCATCACTTTTCTACACCTCTTCGGCATCCTTTGTAACAAAAGGTATGAATACAGAAGAAGGAGGGTCGTTAGCCCCCCGGGTGCAGGAAGTTAATCGTCAGACCGGAACCAGCGCGTACATTCCCCCTTCCCCTCTTCCTATTCGTAGTTCGCCACCGTGCTCTTCCAATACGCACATTTTGACCATCTTTTTGTATTTTATCGTCTGCATCAAAAAACAGCGCACCGAACTCGGGACGGTTTCAACAGAAATTACAATTTTTACCTGTTCGATCTGTGCGCTCGCCTTGGGCCAGGGTTTCTCAACCCATGGTAAGCGAACCACTGTAGTACCTCACAGGTGGTACGCATCCACCTTTCCAAAAATATAAATTCATATACATACGCGATTTCTAGAGCTAATTAAAGGGGACAACGTCTGACGTAATGGGAGAGGCTCTTTAAAGCAATATATAATGTGAATGTTAGTAAAACAGTTTTCGTAGTTTCTGGACCCACTCCACTCACGCGCTGTCAGGGACGGAGTCCATGGTCTCTCTGCGTCCAGGGCTTGGGGACGGGGAGAGCTTGTCAGAACCAAGCTCGCGGGGACGGGGAGAGCTTGTCAGAACCAAGCTCGCGCTCGCGGTTTTCAACATTCCTGCACTTTGACTAAGTGGACACGTCAGTAGGATATTCTTTTTTAAAAGCAAAATTAAGATTTTGAATGGTTGATCATTTATTTCCATAACATTTACTGGGAGTTATCAGTATCCAACCAGTTTGACTAGGAGCACGATTGTTAAAATATATCATACATATCGCTCAACCAATAGTTTTCAAATCTTAAGGTGTACATCCAGGGATCAAGGCACAACTTTTAAGCCGTAACTCATTCCGACCAGTCAAGAAAATTTATGGCGAAAATTTGTCAGGTTTCCTCACAATTCTGTCAGTTTCTTGTATCCAAAAGTATGTCCATTTATATAGTATATATAATGTAAATGTTGGGAGCCAATTGTCAAGTTTTCAGGTTTTAAAACCAGTTTCGAAGGACTAAGATATGCACTCGGCCGTATATTTAGTTTCTAGGACTGATATCACCAGTTTTTGGACAAATAAACTCAAAATTTGCAGTTTCTGGCTGCAATGTCAGTCTGTGATGGATACTGGGCATTTACTTAGCGAATAGCTGCTGGTTTTATCGGGTAAGGTAAATTGCCAGGTTGACGAATGAGTCAAAATAATGCCGAAAGGAATGAAAAATTTCGTTTTGGGGACAAAAGTAAGGAAAAAACAGATGCATCATCAAGTAGACACAGCCGATACACCGTCCTTATTATGGACTCAACAACAATCTTTTTAAAAACTCTGATCTGGGTCACACAAAAGGTGTTCTATTTGTCCTCATTTTTTCCCCCTCAAGCGCCTCCGTTTCGACTTCGCGAGGGCGAAGCTTCTTCTACACGATCTCGTTCGTAGGCCTCTCCCCGTAGGCGTTACTAACGAGAATGGGACTTTTGGGCCCAGTTCCAATGCAAGTCGGGTTATTCAACTTTTAGAAACGTTGCCAGCGCCACACTTAGCTTCTATTTTCTCAACGTTCAAAACTTTTTTGTACAGAGAAAAAAAAACGTTAATTTTGACACTTTTCCATGGAAGTTTTCAGGTACTTTATCAACGCCACTTCATTCTGTCAATTTTGAAACCCAAGGATCACTATGATTACCCCACTCCACCCACCACAAACAATTCGACACGCGCGAATGAAATGGAGTGAGAGACCCGGGGTACAAATTAGCTTGTTTTACTCAGACGTGCTCACTCTTCGTTAATTACAGTATTGACCCAAGTTGTTATTATTGTAAAGCGGCCATAACCGCAGTGATTAGATACTTTGCCGAGAAGGTGGAGGCGCTCCAAAATTGGTCCCCTCCCCTCACAACTGTTCACAATGAGACGAGCTAATCAATCGAATTCAATATGAATAAACTTATTGACTGACATTAGCTACTGTTGGGCTCTTTTTCAATGAGTTCCACCTGCCCCCTTTATTCTGTAACTCTTAACGCGTGCGTTAGCGAAATTTCTCAGCTGATTATTTTCAAATATTCACCTTGTTTATTTCGCTAACGCGTTATGAGTTACAGAATTGGAGGACTGATTTGAATCATTTGTCAAATCAGTCATTGCATACCATCAGAAAAATGTTAGTAGCCTAAAGGCAGCCCTCACCCCTCATAAACGTAATTACCCAAACATGAAGAAATCAAAGGTCACCTCCATCATGATATTTTTTTTTTCCAAGACAACTCTTGGCATTCTACCAGAAAGTATGCATATAATGAAATACTCGCACAACATAGAGAATGCCACTGAAATTTTGTCCAACTTTTTATTCGGGTCGTTACCTTTTTTAATGCTATAATTTGAAAATATTTTATACTTTCGAAATTCAAAAGCTTTCCTCCTTCAAATGAAAAATCATTGGAACACGAATTAACTAAATATGTTTTGAAACGGAAATCCCCTCTAGCTGACGTTGCATTTCTCGTGAGAAAGGCAAGAAAGTGTTAAATCGACATAAAAACTACACGAAGCACCGAGAAAAATAAATCCTCGCGAAACAATACAATACAATAACGATTTCTCAACTGATGATTATAACTTCTTTTCTCTCTCTCTCTGGAACCCTACCGTCTACTTATTTTCATAAATTGCGTGGCGCGTCTTTTAGAATAACCACCCCCGGATTCACCAGGTGCTTTTTGTAACGATATCATTACAGAGGCAACCTACGGGCCTCCGGGTGTGTCTTAATTAGTTGTTTCCAAGGGGGTTTCGTATGAAGAAACCCAAATTACATGGGTCGCTTTTGTCATTACAGCAGTTTAACCAACCATCATGTGAATTATTTAGCATTTTATTCAAGGTTTAATAAAAGTATGATGATGAGGCTCATTTGTTCTCGTCATTTTACAATATCCCCCTAGTCTAAACGCGCGAGCGTCAAGCCCAACTGTCGATTTATACTACAACTGGCTGGTCACAAACACATCTAAACACAATTACAGTGGTTCGGAACCTGAGAAACAAACTCATAACAACAAAACCGTAGAGTAATGATCGCAAAAAATGGATGAGGCAGAGGAGAGGGGGAGGTAGGATGTATTTTCTCTCACAACAAAAACTGATAGCGTGTGGGGCCAGAGTCATCGACCAAGTCTGCTTCGTCCCGTTCGAACCCAAACGACCCCCCTCATCACTTGAAAGTTTTATTGCCGTCAAACGAATTTCCCACCCGCCAACCATTTTAAGATTAAAATTTGCGCACAAAAACTTTTTTCTCTCACGAATCGCACTATCTTGGAGATTATTTTAAAATGTCGAACTGTTATCGAAAAAGAAAGAAACCTCATAATTGCATTTTATTGCAGCAACACTAAAATGATCTTATCAGAAATCCCGAGCTTCTTTTGTTCAAATTGAAGATGAATAATAAGAATAACGCAAGCTGCTCAATCTCGGAACTTGGTAATTTAGACGTCAGAAATGGATTACATCTATGGTCAGCCTCGAAAAAAGCCACAGGAACTGGAGGTCCCAACTTCCCCCTTTCGACAAACCATCTGCAGTGGCCAGTAACCAACGTTATACCAGTTCATTGTCCGGAAAACGCCATAATTCAAGACATTTTTTAACAAAACCTATAAAATGACGCCTTTTTCGTTCCACAGAACTAACTTATGACAAAATGTATATACTTTATTTATCAGGATTCGGAACCCAATGTGAACTCGGATGAGGATGAGTAATACAACCCCCTCCACCATGATCATCAAGGCTCTTCTTCTTTGAATCCTGGCTATTCCAACAGCTGACGCACGTTGATCCCCTTTTTTTCGAACCGAACAAAAAAATGCAAAGAGAGGGGAAAAAAACGTTGGCTCAGCTAAACAAGCCGAGAAAAAAATTAAATCACGACGATACCGAAGTCAAGAAAAGCAGTGTTACAAGAAGATATTCATCACTCAGCGGTGCTGAGTTCAAAAAATCACACTGATAGATAAATAATTTGCCTTTTCACATTAAAAAAAAAGCGATTGGGCGTAGAACGTTGGAATAAGATATTCCAAGGTGCTGAAATGACTGTAAAATGGCAATGACACATCATGTTAAGATTAATAGGAACGTAGCAATCAAGATAATGTAAATTATTGGCACCAATGCAGCCGAAAACAATTAACGGCTATCTAATGACCAGCGTGTACATCGTTATAGCAGTAAAACCACGCTTCAACTTTACTATTCAAGGAAAAGACAACTATCAAAAGAGATAGACTGTGTGAGCAATTAAATAGTCGAAGGAGGCGTCAAGGAAAAAACTTAAGGGCAGGCGAGTGGGCATAAATAGCCAGTCTCGCTACAAAACACCTACAATATGCAGTCCCGCGGCACAAAACACGCGAAAAAAAACAAAAACTAGACCGGCAATTTGAATAATTGCAGCCTTCGAACCCATAACACACACCAAGCTGGTGAAGAGGGTGGAGACCCTTATAAAGGAGACCGCTAGAATATGTTCAAAGAGACATTCGATGGTGAAAATGCTAATTAAGACTGGAAGTGACAAAAGATTAACGTTAAAAGACGTTTGTAAGAAGAAAACGACTTGGCAGACATTGTGGCGACAGGATGGAAGTTGAATTCCATAGGTCGGTTGCCTGGCACTATTTAAAACCTAGCGCGGAATCAAAAAGTTATTTATACAACGAGCTTTCAAAAACAGGTAAAGTGTGATATTTCACGATTAAATCTAACGAGAAATAAGTATCTATCATTAAATGATAACAGTCTTCCTGTCATAAACAAGATTCCGATGATAAAAAAGACGAGGCTTACCTCTGACTGGTATATCCGGCATTTGAGAAGTCACATTTTTGAAAAGAAATATCTCTTTGATTTGTGAACAGTTACTAGGCGATATCAAATTCGAAGTCGTTGTCGAAAGAGTTGTAGTTTCAATGCTCGCACAAACAGCCGACCTCCACACTACAGAAGCGACGAACAAAAAAATAAAAGTCATTTTCGCGTCGAAATAATAAAATCACACATTCGGGGTAATAAAATAAAGCGAGACTAAATTTAACATTTGAACAAAAAAAAAATACGAAACACGACAGGGGGGGAATGGGCCGTGAGAAATGGGAACCCCCAACGATTTTTAATACCGGGGACCCGATTTTCAATCCCACACTGGCTTGTTCACAACTCGCCAAACGACTGCCGACTGAAACTGAAAACTGACTCACAGGCCAGGCCAGGCGCGCGGGCATCTCGCATACAATGCCACCCCCCCCCCTGGGCCTCACCAATGTCCACACACTTCACGTTCATACCTTCAAAGCTTTTTTCCCCCTTCCAAAATCGAAAAGAAATCTCAGCCAGAATACCGGACCAAGGGAGGGACAGGCTGGGCGGGGGAGATGTGAACAAGAGAAAGAAAAAAGGGGAAGAGACGGATTGAGCGAGGGGGGCCCTTGAAAAAAGCTACTTTTCGAATTTTTGCGAAGCACTGACTGGTCACGGGCAAGCTGTGTAGGGGATGAGGGGGGAGCGAGAGAGAGAGAAAAAAAGACGCATACCTCCCGTTTGGGTACCGTCACCGCTGCTGCAGGCTTGAACTTGTCCGTCACGCTAAGTTAAGTCGCTCGAAACATTTCCTGGAACTCTTCAAATTTGCAGACTCGTGCCTGGTGCAGGGAATGCTGCAACAGAATTCTTAAATAGAAAATTGATTCCAATTAGTATCGGCCAGCTAAATACAAAATTGTTAAGTTTCATGCCCTTTCACGTAGCCCCAGAAGCCGACCATTATAATGAGTCATTAGCTCCATAGGCTAATTACTTGCTAGTAGTACCAGTTGCATCACCAGAAATCGTCGGGATGTGGTTGGTGGTGGGGTGTGGGTGGGGGCTACCTTGAGGTAACATGCTCCCGGTCGCATGAAACCGTCTAAAGGCATCTAAACTCAATGACCAAATTTCCAAATGACCAATTTTTTTTTCTTCTTTGTAAGATTATTGAAGAAAATAAATTTGGAAAAAAATAATCCTGGCTTTAGTGAAATTCTAAAATAAATACTCGGAAAAAATAGGAAATTACTTTTTTCCTGCCGAACTGAGTCAACGTCGGGAGTAAAATTATCATTTAGGCGATAGACAGTAACTAATTACCAGTTTTTGAACCAAACACTGAGAGTTTAACGATTACATCATTAGTCTGGTGCTACGTGTTTCAGTCAATCGACTGAATTTTGGTGTGGCAGGGTGATTTCAGAGTTGGTAGATCCTCAGTGAAAGAAACCGCGGGTTGAGCACATCCATGAAACCCTTAACTACATTGCCTTGGGAAGCCCAAATGCAGACCATAGCACCCCAATAACGTTATTCATCAGTCATTTTTGCTTCAACTCTCATGCAAGGGCGGATCTGGGACCTCTCGCAGGGGGGGTAATCGAAACCCCTCCCCCTCCACCTATACACCACCCACCACCTGCCCACCACACCCCTTCACCCATGTTTTGAGTGATTTTCCAAGCTCCAGAGGGGGGGAGTAATTCTGCTGTTACCCCCCCCCCCTCCTTAGATCCGCCAATGCTCTCATGTCACCCTTGGAACTTCAACTTTATACCAAAAACATTTACTCAGTGGCGGCGGAAGTCAGCCGACATTGGGGGAGCAAGAATCTGAGCAGTTCAGATTTACGGCCCGCCCCCCTCCTCGAATATACCTTTTTTGAGTCAATTATGCCTATACTTGTGAAAAATTCAATTTTTTGAGGCCAAAATTCAAAATTCTTAACCAAATTTACCACCTCTTTATGAATTGCGCTTGTTTCTGGGTTAATTTTCCTGTGTAATTTGAGACCTAACTACACAGTTTATTAGATAAACGAGTGTTATAAGCTAAATCGGCTGCGTCGGCCATGAAATGGCGTATTCACGCTACTCAGAGCAGAAACTTGTATGGGAAGAACAAGAGTATGCCATGAAATGTACTTTCCCCTCTGAACCAAATTGCCCATTGAGCACGCCAAAATTTCGTGGATTTGGATCCCAAAGAACCAAATTTCTCGGGTTTTAATCACTCAAAAAGGCCAACCAGGAGGAGGAAACAGTTCATTCCAGAGTCACATTCTTCTTCTTTATGGTCTCGACTGGTATTGTCTCGGTTAGATGGCTGGCAGTTTTCACACCTTTAAGCCCAAAAAGCGATTTCGCCCTTTGAAAATCAATTTTGAAGGATTGACTTCCTCAAAAACCAAGTTTGCGGGGTTGAATCATTAAAAAGTCATATTTCACGGGGTTCAAGAAAGCAATTCATACGTTTGTGGCCTTCATAGAAGTAATTTCAGGGATTTGGCACTAAGGGAACCCACTTTTCCTGTTTTGGCAAATTCGAGAACCAATTCCACGTTTGGCTCCATGAAAACAATTAAGCAATTCCGGTGGTTTGCATCTTTCAAAGCCTAAAGTTTGCAGATCTGGCTCGTTAGAAACAAATCGCGTGAACCCGAATTATGTTGTGGAAGTTGTGAACGATAATTTTTAGGAGGCAAATTCAACACGAAGCCATATTTTTTTCGATTGCTCAAACATCGGATTGGGGGAGCGCTGCTCCCTCAACCAGACGATTGGGGGAGCATTCGCTGACTCTGAACCCCACTTCCGCCGCCACTGCATTTATTTCTTTACAGAGACTGCTCGGCTGCGAAACTGATTGAGGCTTATTAGGGGAGGGGGTTTCGGCTAACAATAGGTCTGTTCTAGCAAGGTGTTAGGAACATTTTCGGAGCAGTTACCATACGGAGTTACAATGGGACCAGCAAATAAAATGTAATGAACTTAAATTTTATTGGCTAGTCCCTTGACAAATCTGGTCCAAACATGTTCCAAGCACCTTGCTGGAACAGACCAATCAATGACAATCCTAGCCCTCTAAACTTAACAAAACGACCGACGAACTAAATTTTCGGCCAGAAACACATGCATTCGGCGGTCCGTTACGTACAGCACCAAAAGCAAAACTGACTATTTAACTCAAGGGGGAGTTTCACGTATGACCCCTCCCCCCAATCATCTTTGTCCTTGAGCATACGATTTTTCACCTATTTCGTGACCAATCCCTGGGTTTTAAGGTCTCGTATGAATCTCCAAGAAGTTCCGTTTGAGCACGGCCCCTGCTGACAACTCGGCGGTTTTTTACAATTAGGAAGAATCAGGTTCTTTTTAGTTGAAACAACAACGGCCCAACGGAAATATTAAAAAATAATTCGTCCCTTAGAAAGCGAGTAACAAGTTAAAAAACTACAAATTTTGCTCCTGCAGCCGAATATCCTCTCTAAAAGAGTACCCGGGAACCGGAGAGTAGCGTGACATTTTGATGCCCGGAGCGGTGGTCATGCTGGATGCCCTCTCTCTACTATCAAAGATTTCATTGTAGGCGATTAAAATTCGTACAGGGTTTGGAATGAGTCAACGGGTTACAGAGTTGCCGGATTGGACTAAACCCAATACTTCCGGGGGCTAGGAAAAGCGTTAAACCTATATTTGAGCTATTTAAGTAAACTAAAAACGCGAGTATTGGGCTAATCGCCTCAATCGGAAATCATCCAGGATTAGGGTAGGGGAAAATTTCAGGGTTCTCGGGGAAATTTTCTCTCAAACATCGTATTCGATTTAGCGTGAACGGAGCGTGCCCTATTTTAACTGCGGAAAGGTTCTCAAATATACGCTTTTTCCGGATCGCACCGCGGTGACAGATTCTGGGCGTGGGAGTTTTTCTCGTGGAAAAATTAGCAATTTCGTAGTCCCTGAGGAGTGTGAACTAGATTTGCTGTAATTAAGCCAAATATGATGTGCGATAAAAGATAAAGGGAGGGGACGAGAATGGCTCTTCAAGAAACCGATTTGGAGGGGTGGGGTTTAATAGTTAAAATAAACAATCTTGAGGGTTTGGCTAAAAAAAAAATCATAGGCTTACGGCTTACATGAAAAACACAAACTTTGCGGGTTCGAATTTTCAAAAATACCACTTTCACGGGTTTAACTCTTGAAACCCCCATTTTTGAGGATTGGCTCTGATCAATAGAACCAACTTCACAGGTTTGGCTCTTCAATAAAACTATCTCACAAGGGTTAAAAAACTAATCCTTGGGGATTTGTATCTCGGGGAATTTGACGTACTCAAGACACAATTTTGCGGGTTATTTGGCCCAATAAAAACAATTTTACAGGTTTGTCTTTGCGAGCTCTTCAAGAAATCAATAGCGTCTTTGGCGCTTCAAAAAACTATTTTCACGGGTTGGGCTCTCTTATACAATCAATATCGCGGATTTGGCTCGTTCAAAAAACTAATTTTGCGGATTCGGCTCTCCATAAAAAAAATTTTTTCTCTTTTTGTTAATCAAACGACCTCAATGGGGAACTTGCTCATTTTTCAAAAGTTGGTGTTTCTTAACAAGGGCTCCTCTACAAGCCTATTGCTCACATTAAACTTTGAAATCAATCAAGGATGCTTTTTTAGCGATTTTAAAAAAATGTTGAGTGGGGGTTCGATTACGTCCAAACTTATTTATTGGAATGGATGATGCGGGGAAGAGGGCGTTACACGCGTTTACTAGAGGGAAATTTTTCATGTTATTTGTAAACAAACAATTTTAGAGTTCGCTCAAATGCTTCACAAGTAAGGATTTACGTCATTTCCCCTCGCACCACCCATCCTTTGAACCTTTTTTTTAAAAATCTTAAAACGCACCAATCGGGTTGCAACTTCCGTTGTTATCCTTCAGTTCACGGGTCAAATCACCGGTATACTTTTCTTCCCAATCTGAGATTCATGCAAGTTCCCCATTCCTTGGCGTTGGGTCTGTCAAATTCATCCAGCTTACGCTTGGTAGGTCTATTCGTTTGTCGTTCCGGACTACTCCGAACAGCACGACAATGTGTAGCCTCGCGGGGTTATCACGTGGAATAACGCGAAAAATTAATGGAAGGTTAGTACTTTCATTGCTAATAGTGCGGCTCCCGACAACAAACGATTCGACCAGGTGTGTTGTACGGGGACGGCGCGTGTTCGCGTGGAACCGTGACCGGTTAAGGGATGCAACCCGTGGCCCCTGGCACTATCTGGCCAGTTTACTGCACTCTATACTTTTCGTCTCCCAAGTCATGCCATCGCCAAGAGTCAGCTTCCAATTGCCTTCATTGTAGTTTTTACGCCCCCTCCCACCAACTGACAGTCAATACTGCTATAAATAGCTCTTGAGGTGCCCTGGTCTGCAATGGACCATTTTGTGCGGTTTTGGTGCTTCTTAGTGGACCTCAACCCGCGATTTCTTTCACGGAGCACCTGGCAACAATGGTAGGTTGATGAGACGGAAACCGGTGTTTCGTACCGGTTGCGCTATATTTATCCCAACTGAGCTCAGTTCTTGAGCATATTCACGTTAAAAATGAATAAAAGCATCAGCCGACTGATGCCCGGGGCGGGCCTCCCCCTATTTTCTACGCCCCTGCTCAGGAACTGATGTAGTACGTAGTATTAATAAGTCAACTTGGGCATTTGAACCAACTCCGGAAGTCAACATTATGGGCAACCAACAAATAACTTTACTCCCAGGATTCATACTTTCAACCCAAAATTGGCAAGGTCATAAAGTGACCCCCCCCCCACCCGCGGGGGCAACCTGAAAATTGTAGGTCTGTTCGCGGAGAAAAAGTGTAGGGCAGGTTGGGGTAGCTGGTGTAGGCGAGAGCAGCCAGGATTTTTTTGTTACGCGAACGCTTTCAGACCAGCCAGTGTAAATTCATAACAGTCGTGATATTTTCTCACTCCTGTGCATGTTAGATAAGAGCTATCAATTTATAACAAAAAATTGGAATAACTTCGGGCAGCCCGGAGTAGCTCTGAACTCATCGCGAACGCCCTAAACTCGCTACACTAACTACACTCGTCTGCTCACGAACGCTTTTCGGGCGCCCGAGTGTACCCTCGGGCAGCCTAGTGTAGCTTCGCGAACAGACCTTGTTTCTCAGCCTGGAGGCAGACATTCAGGGGGCTTATTCTATAACTCCGAAGCAATAGCTTTTTCGAAGTCATATGTTTATTTCATTAATTTCCTTCAAACAAATGAATGAAATTGACACATGGCTGGCGAAAAAAATATTGCTTGTTGTTAGAGAATAGGCCCGCAGGCCTCGAATCATGTCAGTCACAATCACAATTCCACTTTGATTGGGGTAAAACTGCACCAATGTTAAGTTCTGCTGGTGCTAATCGAGGACGAAGCACCCTGAGAGCTCGACCATTGCTTTGGGGTAACCCGGCTTGAAGAAGAATGATTTGATTTCATCGGCTGAGAGCTTCAAGGAGCCAACGACCCATTATATTCGAGGAGACAATGGGGCAACATAGCCTTATTATGGGATCAACGACATCATACCAGGGTTCTTCTTAGTTTTGGCACCAGCTCAGAATCATACACCTTTTACAGGAAGTGGTCAACTTGTCAAACAGCTCAACTCTGAAGGCCAATACAAACTACTTGGGCGTTCCTACTTGGGAAGACAGTCCCATGTATGATACACAATTCCAGCACGGGCTTATGTTTGTTTTCGTTCACACTGCACTGACCTCAGGCACTTGTCATCCAACGTGAATCGGTCGCGGTCAGGTGTCAGGTTGGCTGGAGGGCAAATAAACAACTGACGAGTGATCTGATGAGAATTATTTCATCACTGCTTAGTGCTCAGGGGGCCTATTCTCTAACAACAAGCAATATTTTTTTCGCCAGCCATGTGTTTATTTCATTCATTTGTTTGAAGAAAATTAATGAAATAAACATATGACTTCGAAAAAGCTATTGCTTCGGAGTTAGAGAATAAGCCCCCAGTTTTTGTCGTTATGGTGACATGGTGAAGGAGGGTACGGGGGTCGTTTGCCCACCGCGACCGATTCCCCAGTTCACTCCGAGCATTGTGAACGTAAACAAACAAAAGCCTATGCTGGAATTTTATTTCTTCTCACGTGGGACAGCGTGTTCCGGCGTCACGTTCGAGTAGCATGCATTGACCTTCAGTCCAATATTTGAAAATAATAATTCTATTATTGCCGCAACCAATAAGTGAGTTTTTGTATCCGCTTCGCTTTACACTAAAAAGAAAGCTAACGCATAGGTTATGAAAATTTTAATTGGCTTGACGATGTTTCCATCCGAAGTACGTTAAAACTCGCTTAATATGACAAAATGTACGGTTCAATTGAACATAAGCCTTGAGTCTAATGAAGTTTGAGATCCCTAGAGCTGGATTCTTTCGGCCGAATGGCAAATATCTACCCATGAGGTTCAAATCAACGCATTCCTCCTCGAACTCCTTCAATATTCCCGTAATGTAAAGGTGAACAGTATACTTACTCGGTAGTAGTAGGATGCATCTCTGCCTTGATTTTCTCGACAATTTCGCGTAATTTGATACACTAAAAACTAATTACACAAACAGACAAAGATCAGCCTCTCCAAAGACGGAGGGTCGAGTCGACCCAACCAAAACCCAAAATTCCAGCGGGATATACCGATACCGCGGAAAACTCTGTGAATTACAGAAAGCCTGGGGGCGCCCCTTTGATTTCGACTCACCCAAACTCATCAGCCAATGAGAAACCTCCACGCTGCGCTATCGCCTCGCTTGTCAGTTCTCAGTTGTCAAGTCGTCAGGTGCGTGGCTCGGGGCTCGGGGTAGCCACACAGTTTGTCCGGGCCTTCGCGTGTTAAATC
The DNA here is from genome assembly GCA_038030265.1 of Corythucha ciliata. Classification (NCBI taxonomy): domain Eukaryota; kingdom Metazoa; phylum Arthropoda; class Insecta; order Hemiptera; family Tingidae; genus Corythucha; species Corythucha ciliata. Next base: position 56,509,777 of record CM075938.1, read on the forward strand.
ACTTTACGTTTATTTCCAACTCCAAAAGTTCTGATTTTTAATTGAAACGGTCGTGCTTAATCTGGGCGTGTCGGAAGTGTATTAAATTAAAATTTAACGATCCAAAAGACGACGGTGTTCCGGGTGCCCGAGTTTTGTGAAAGAATAAAAATTATGCTGCGGTGCTGGGTGAGTGAGCAGTTCATAAGAGCATTATTCAATAGCTCGCCTTCCACCTATATGCTACTGCAGGAATATTTTTACACTTGATAAGATTGCTGCTGGCCAGGTGACCACGAATGGTGAAGAAAATTACAAAATTAGGAAATTAGTCGGAATGATGTCATCCGATGTCGCTTGTTCTAGGGTTTTGAGTAATCTAGGGCGAGCGAAATTTTAACTTAACGCCTTGGTTTCTCACCCTGTCGTTTCTGTCAAGTTCGAACCGCTCTCTGCACCAAGCAGCTTTGTCATGAACCCCCCCCCCCCCATTTAACATATCTTTCCATTGCGTTTAGGACGATTTCACACTTGAGATACCTGTCTCCGATTCCCGTACTGAGGATTCTAAAAATCCTGTACGTCTAGCGCGCTCCTTCACATTCACTATCGGAATAAACGAATAAAGTGTGAAGAGCAAGTCAGTGGCGTAGCGTATGGGGGAAGGCGGTAGGGCGGCCCGCCCCGGGCATCACTTGAAATGGGGCATCAGCCGGCTGAGGCTTTTATTTATTTTTAACGTGAATAAGTTAAAGAACCGAGCACAGTTGGGATAAATATTGACTCCTTTTGCCCACCACCGGTACAAAACACTCCACATCTATTCAACTGCCCAGTCCCCATAGTTGCTTGGTGCTCCGTGAAAGAAATCGTGCCTTCAGGTCTACCGAGAGGCACGAAAACCGCACAAAATGGTCCATTGCAGACCAGGGCACCCCCAAGAGCTATCTATAACAGTATAACGACTGTTAGTTGGCAGGAGGAGGCGTAAAAACTACAATGATGTTGACCGCAAGCTGAGTCTTGAGCGATGCCATGGCTCTCTTTTGGAGGCAAAACAGTTTAATGACTGGCCAGAGCGTGCCAGGGGCTGCGTGATGTTGCATCCCACACCCGGTCAGTGTTCCGTGGTGTACTCGATGCGGGAATCGTATACCGGTATCTTTAGTTACAGAACGCCCTTAGAGTTCTCACCCTTGGTCTTATTTGTGCTGTGTACCCTTCCGATCCAAACGACCCAATCAGACAGTATATATATAGGAGACGTTTACCAATACTGGTACCTTTCCTGGTGGGTGTGTACGCGCTTAAGAACTTTTCCGTGACACCCTCCCAACTTTACATAATGGTATCAGAACCGATTAACCGAACCCTAACTCCTTCAGGGGTGATCACTTCCAGTGGCGTAGGAACAGGGATACAATATACCCCCCTTCCCCATGATTTGGACCGGGGTCAGGTACAGGCTATGCATTTGTAACCCCCTGATTTCGGCTGACAGAGAATCTTTTGAAGCCTTTTTCCCTTGTTTAAAACACAAATATTATTTTGTTTTTCTCCTGTTCCTCCCTTTCGTCATAGTTCCCGAGCTTAGTAAGCCCAAAATACCACAGGCTACTCGGGAAATAAATTGGGAATTTGTCCGCTGAATCTGGTTGATGGACAATTATAGCTAGCACTCACCCAGATCGTATTTTTCGTCGTAAAAACATGAAATATTAACTTCAAGTTGACCAATTGGTCGCTCAACTACTAGCTTAAGTCGTAAGCGATGGAAAGCCCTCCACATACATCCATAAATAAAATTTTGCCCAAATTTAGTTGCATGTTAGGCTAGGGTTACTATGCATGCGATTTCTGACAAATGTGTTTTGACGAATTTGCTCAAACAAACAAACGTCTGGTTTTCAATGAAAGTGGTTACTATGGCAGAGAAAACCTCGTCAGAATACGTACGGGGGGCAAACTCGCCAGAACAAATTTTTTGTCAGAAATCGCAGGCATAGTATCCGAAGTCTTAGCCATAGCAACGCAAGTTGTGACCAGTGCACCCCCCCCCCCATTTCAAGACGTTCGTATACCACTGATCACTTCGTGGCAACCATTGTAATTGTGATAGGATAGCACGTATTGAAATTATAACGCCCCCTCGTACTTGAGCCTCAGGGCCAGCATAGTACGAACGGTAGGGAAGGGGATCCCGAAAGTTGTTGTGGATTTTTCATGAAACAAACTCCAATTACGCCCCCAGGAAACGGATGTTTTGGACACCAAAAACGTCAGCAACTAACGTGAAATTTGGACTTTAGGCTCCGAGATGAACAAAAATTGTCTATTTGAAAGAGTCAATCCCGGGATTTTGTTTTGATTTTTCATTTTTAAACGAGAAAGGAAGGGGAACCCCAAATTGGAGTTTGAACGAGCTGAATCCTCAAATGTTTGGGCTCAGGACGTGCCCAGAAGTTTGGCCTTTTGAAAGTCGAGGCAAACTCGCGATTTTTTTTTTTCAAACCGTTCAGATTGGGGTTTGAGTTGCCGAAACTTATGGAATTCGGCTTTTTTGGGCGAGACAAGCTTCAAACTTGGTTTTTTGAAAGGTTATAACCACGAAATAGTTTTTTTCTAACGAGCAGTATCACGAGAAATTATTTGTTTTGTTGAAAGAGTCCAACCCAATGGAAGATTGAACGGGCCAAACCCACAAGAGTTCCAAAATTAGGCTTTTTGAAAGATACAAGCACACAAAATTTGGTTTTCGAAGAAGCAAACCCAGTAAATTTGATTTCTGTTCGAGCCAAATCCGCGCACTTTATTTCTGGAAAATCCCATTCCGCGAATGGTTTTTGAATGAGCCGTTTCTGGACATTGCAGTTTTCTGCCGCAAAATTAGCAGCTTCTGGGTTAAATAATGTGAATCTGATGGGGGGGGGATGTATTTCCATAGTAATGGTGTGAGTGGTTGGTGGGGAATTTTTAAAATCGGTGCACCCTTTTTGTCCCTAACTGGCTGCGCTCTTGGTAAGAACCCCTTGATGGGCTCTTCTGATCTGAATTTAATCTTAATTTTAAGATTTCTCGTTTCGGGAAACCTCAAATTTCGTGGTTTTATCAATGTTCAAATGTTGATCATTCTTGGCAAAAGTTGTCCAAGGATTAACTGGGCTGATTTTTGCTCATAGTGTTTCGTTTTTAGGCGTGGTTTATGAGTCTTTTGGACACTGCTCAATTGTCCCGGATACCGTGCCAAAGAAGTCAAAAGATGGGGTGGGGAGACGAGAGAGGTTGAACGCGCTGATTTTTGGGATCCCTATGTGTCCAAAACTCGGCAAATTGTTTAATGCTGGTGTTTTGTCTTTTCTTGTTCTCACTTTTCCGGCATTCGGGTTTCCATTTTTTTTTAGAGCATTTCTTTCTGAAAATGCACTATTTTAATATTTTCACATCGAAGATTGAAAGCCATACTACCTTATAAAACAGTCCCGAAACAGTTAACCTGTCTTTTAGGCCCGATAAATTGAGTGTCTGCCTTGGAGCTGAAGGACTTTGGTTTAGTTTTAGGACTTTTAGGGGCCAAATTATAACTCCCACGCAATTGGTTCCAAACAGCCCTGAGTCTAGTGGCTGTCGCCTCCGCTCGATCGCGATTTTCGGGATCTTTCAAATCCGGTGATTTGTCATTTTCCCGATTTTGTTTTTGCCCGAAGACCTCGATTTGATGTCTTCAAAAAATTATCAATATTCCGAAAATTGTCGAAAGGCCATCAGGGACAGAAACAAAAGAATTATAGGGCTTGCTTCGCGTAGCCAGAGTGCTTTCATGTTCCGTACCTTCCTTACTGCGACTGCATCGCGTAACGGAATATTTTCACCCTTCCCCCACTAAGAAGACTGTCACGATGCTAAAAAAAGTTGGGGCATGACAGTGACGGGTTGAATTATTAATAACACCCGTCACGTAAATTGGACTTTTGGACATTTCCGACAACCAAGGTGATACCGCCTCCCAGCATTGTGTAAATGAACACACGGCCTCTTAGTCTTAGTTTCTACCCATTAAAACGAGATGAAACGCGTGGTGTGGGAACGGAGGAGTAAACGGCTGAAACCCTGTATGGGTGGAGAGGATGCTCGTAGCATGAATTAACGTTTCATCGATTTCTCTGTCTACCTTACCCTTTGACGAACTCAAATCAAGACTCTCGTAGGATAAAACGAATTTTGTAGGGTTAAAATTCAGGTGAATTGTCCAGAAAAATTATAACTCTAGCGACAGAAAGGACATGCCCTGAAGCTCGCTTAATTAGTCCGTCAGAAAATTCATGTCGATTGTGCTGTCACCCGTTGACCTATTTTTGGTTATTCTTTTTTTAAATAAAAGAATGACAACTTCTGTTTCAATTTAGTAATTAAGTGGCGACAGAACCTCACAACGCCCGAGTGCCCGCGTCACAAATAACACTTAACATTCGCTAGATAGGAATGCCAAATATTGTCACCTAAAAAAAGGCCACTTGCGTCAACATTGGAAACCATAACATTCCAAGAAAAAAACTGTGGGAAAAAGGGCGAGAGATTCCTATACATAAGACTTTTTTTTTATTGATGATTATGTATAAAAAGCAACAACATAATAATAATGACTACAAAGTTGGGTGATTAAAAAATCGTATAAAAAATAGTCCAGAACGCAAAAAAACTAATTAATTACTGTACTGAAACGCAAAAAAAAGACCGAAGTATCGTAATTCCCTTACAAAAAAAAAAGCTTAGCCTCGTACGTCACCTTTCCATCACATTACATTTGAATCTCAAACTCCCCCTCCTACCCTTCCCACCGATTATCAACCTGATTGTTGAGCAAAAATAGTAGGTAATAGCTGAAAACAAAGAAATCGAATTTTAATGGATTGGCGCAGATAAAAAGGAACACTCACTCTGCGCAACGAACCATAAGTTTGACCACGTAACGATTTTTTATGGGAGGGGGGTGAAATAAAACAACTAATTACAATAACAGCGAAATATAAATTTAAAAAGTAGATTAAATTTACAAACAATATTTATTTACAAAACTAAAATTCATTTATATTTTGACCCTATAAATACAATGAGGGTGATTTATTTATCCTTTTTTAAGACTAAATTCGATTAAATAAAAATTGACTAAATGAGTTCGTAAAATAAAAATGTTAAAAAAAGCACGCGCCCCTGTTTTGACCCCCCTTTTTTTAAAGACAAGAACAAAGCAATAAGGACAGCAGGGATACGAAATAAACATGTTTTCCTAGTCTAGTGCATTTTAAAACCAGTAAAAAAGAGGGTGGAAGGGAATTTTTTCTTAATATCAGTCAATCGCTCATTCAAGAAGGAATGACTGTCATTTAGACAGTTTCAGTCATTGTACCAAAAAAGGCACGGCGGACAAATCCGCAGAGTAATTTAGGTGCGGAGGATGTGTTTTGAAGAGGAAGAATATCACATTCACACGGGGGGAGGGGGGATATGAAATAAAGCTCTACGTGCCGAAAAAGGGGAACTTTTTGTAATAATTTTTAATTCTAATAAGAAAAAGAAAATTTGGCACTTCGAAAATGAGAAGAGGGAATTCTTAACAAAAACTTTTTTCTAGTGAACAAAGTCTTGTAAAAAAAAAAAAAAAAAAAGTAGATTTTTGCTCGGGTGATGCTTTGCACAAGTGTCCGTGAGTAGAAAAACCATTTTGAACTTCAAAGACAAACAGACAAATTTCGTTCATTAAAATGCAAACTCTAAAAAAAACAACCAATGCGTGTTCCAGTCTCCCTTTACCAGGCCCCACCATCACAATCACCAGATTCGGTTTTCCGGCTCAAAATGGAGACTGGACAGCAGTTCGGTGGACTTTCACTATCATTTGGTGGGCCACCCTCCCGTTGGGAAGAGGAAGGGGGAGTCCACAAAAAGTTTGACCTACCTGAGGGCGAAATCACCAGTTTGCCATACCAGGCTTGTTCAATGTCATGAAGTAAATTTGGCAAGAAGAGCCACCTTTGGCAGAGGAGAAAAAGACCTATTGGAGGAAAATTAGAATTAGAAGAACAAGTCGTAGGGGGGGGGGGGAGATATACTTTGTCATTTCTTTCGCATAAAAATTTCAGCCTTTGCGCTTTTTTGTGCATAAAAACGCCGTCCAAATGTCCTGTTTCGACGCTTCGTATTTCAATGGCTTTATTGCCCCACCCCATTATTTGTCCCGTGCCTATGTAGGCGACTGATGTGGGCATTTCTCCCCACTGAAGAACAATATTTTTTGAAACCTGTAAAAAGAATATAGCAGGAGACGTGAGCGTTCTCTTCAATAAGTGTGGGAATATCTTACTTTTCCATATGTATTAACGTAAACGCCTTCGTTATCGTAGCAGAGAAGAAGTTGCATACCGTTGGAATTCGGAAGGGCGACAATGCAATGTGGACTAATGGGTGACTGCGTCTATATATTGAAAGGGGGGGGGGGGTAAGCTTAGCGGAATAGCGTCCTCAAATAAAGAGTCTTACGTGTTTCGGTAGATAGATGTCGTAAACAGACGCCGAGTCTAAATCAACGGCGTGAAATCCGTCGGCGGATCCGTAAATTACTTTCAGTCTCGTACCCTCTTCAACGGTTAAATCCACCAATAGGGGGCGGTGAGCCAACTCGCCGAATGATTTAAAAGCCATGAATTTATGATACGGTTTGGGCGCCCACGCGTATATTTCTATGGAATCTTTGAGGGCTATTACGAGGAACTTGATTCTTTCATACTTGACGATTTTAAAATGAACGGCTCCCTGTAGATCACCGACGTTGATCCAGCCGTTTCTCCTTTCTACTTGCTGAGTTTGAACGTAAAGTTAGAGTCTTGAAATGGGAGACCTACAGATGAATATGTTTACCTCGCTAACACCGTCAGTCCGTAGAATTTTCCCTTTTAGCCAGGACAGGTAATACACTCGAACTCGATTTTTCTTTCCTGAAACTGTTACGAGTATATTCTGTCCTTCAAGCACTTCCATCTGTTGAAATCTTCTCCGAGAAATCAACTGATACACCTTGCCTTGACCACTTCGATCAAGAAGCATCAGTCCAGTTTCAGTACCAATCAGCAGGTTAACGCCTGTTCAACACATTAAGTTCAAATTTTGTCGTAATACTGGGGCAAAAAAAAAATTCAAAACTCACCCCACAATGCAGCGCACAAAATTTCCGAATTGAATCTCTTTTTGTATTTTCTTATTTCGGGCGTGTCGCTCGCCAGATCGTGAGAAGTGGGCGTCACGTTGACGTTGACATGGGACTCGCGACGACTTGCCTGATTCGATCCCGCTCCAAAGCCGAACGTTAAAAACGTCCTCTGTTTCTGTTGGCCCACAATACCACCTAACTTAGCTACCGCTTGACGATACTGGAAGCACATGCGGAGAAAAAAAAAAACCAAGAAAAAAAGTCTAAAAACTACAAAAACAAAAAGTTCATGCGCATGCGGCTGCTACTTAGAGAGAACACAACAAGAAAAGTTCACAGAAAAAACTTGGAGAGGAATTTTTAGAAGTAAAAGGTCGAAAACATAGTCACTTCCCGAGAGAAAAATACCGCTAAACAGATATTTCTTCAGAAATAAAACAATGGCCCCACGAATAATTGTTAAAGCTAAGTGTAGAGAATTTTATTATGCGAAAAACTTAGTAAAATTAGTTGAAAAACAATTTTAAAAAAGCGTGCCTCGAAAAACTACGGTACAGGCGCGTATGAAGTGCTACAAGAGGAAAAAACTCTTCAAACGAATGGCTGGACTGGAAAAGTACTTACACGCAAAAGTAACGGGAAGGAGCACATTGTCTCTTTAGTTTCCGCTCATAAGGCCGCATAAAATGCATAAACAATAATTCATTAGTATGATCCGAAAAAAAAAAAAATGACAAAGCGAGGGAAGGGGAAATGAAGCATTTTGCCGATGGGACTATCGCGAAATCAGCCGCTTTGTAGCTTGGGCTGCAGGCCGCACAATCTGGAAGACAGCCAGCTTAGGGGATACATAGTTTGTCTTACAGGCGGCTACAAAAACCTCACGACGACTCTGAATAAGCATGTATTGTAGCAAGTAGTAACTTTCACGCGAAAAGCGATCAATTTTCAAAAAGGAAATACTCGATTTTGGGTTATATTTTGACTGGGTCTGGGTAGAACAGACAGTGCCTGGAAAAAACGTCTCAAGTTTCAGGGCGTAGACGAGGATAACTTTGACAGGACCAAGAGCGCCAAGGGGGCTTAGTGGCTACAGCGAATTCTTCGCACCCAGCGGACTTTGTTTCGAATTCCGATAGCGTCCCGAACAGTGACACGCGGCGCACTCGGCTTCGTGTTGGAGTTCCCGGCGATGTGCGATATAGCAAATCGCAGTAGCTTGAGGTCTTGGACCCCATTCACAAGCTCTGTGCTACGCGTCTGTGGAATCTATTCAACCTATCAAAATGCTTCATTTTTCGAGGGAATAAATTTGGTTGGCTTTTCTTTCAAACAATCATATACTCTCGTTGGGGTAGGGGGATTTTTCGTCAATATTTTAAGCTTCACCCGTAAATATGATTCTCTCATGAATGAAAGACCTACTGGTGGTGGGGATAGTCGGCTTCTGAAACTAAATCGTCACTTTTGCTAAGTTTCGTCACTGAAAAACGAGTTTAAGGGTAAAATTAACAGCTTTCACGCAGGGAGACAAGCCGAAAATGGCTGGTACTGGACGCGTTTGAGGGGTCTAGGCCCAAAGAAACCTTGGGGCAAACTAGCATAATAGGCATCCCAGGCCCCATACGTCCTTCCCCCTAAACCTGTCGGAAATACACCATACAACACAAAAAAATACCTCTTCGCTAGTGGATTTGTCCTGACGTTGATTAGGAGTACCAGGAGACGACGACGCCTAAAAAGACCAAAAATGCTGTACAATCCATTTCAAAAATAAATAAAACTAAAAACAAACGTACCTGCGGAAGCAAGTCAGGAAGAACGGAACTTGTTCTCGAGCCAGCAGTACCTAATTGACCACTTGACGAGTCCATCCTGTGCAAGTCACGACCTCTTTCATCTCTTCCCTGAGATAAAAAAAAGTTAAATTAAAGACGAAATATCGAGCAATTTATGGGAAAAAATCTATCTAAAATGTAATACAACCCGAAGTATGGCAGAATTACACAAAACAAACGATAAAACACAATTATTACTGAAAAACAAGACAACAAAAAACATGCTTAACACATCGAAAAACATACAGTGCAGGTGAATGGTGAAAAAACACACTTTTTTTCACGGTGTGAGTCCATAATACACACACAGAGGTCATGCCAGGAAAAGCGTTGAAGTCGAAATTGGTGATGCCCCCCCCCCCCACGCAATCCATGCTGTACCTTGTTTCCCGACTTTTCATGCTATGGGACGATTTTCGTCGATGTCTATTTAATTTTTTTAATTTTTCAAGAAAAAAATTAAGAGGGTGGCTTAAGTCGTTATTTTTGTGGAGCCGTTGCTTCGATCCGAGGACTACCGTAAAGATTTTTCTTAAGAGCGGGCAAACGCGGACCGTTTAGAAGTAATCACACGGAAAACCGGGAACTCAAAAGTTCGTAGGTCGACTTTTTCTCGTTAATTAGAATAATTGATGTTTCTATTATTTATCTGTCTACACCTTCAATCTGTTAGTCACAATGTGATTAATTTGGCGCAGGTAAAACAAAAGGGATTAGAAGTGCAATCAGTATCGTTCAAAATAATGTGCTTCAAGGGACCAAGGTTAAATTTTAAAAAGTGACCATTTTTGGTTCCTCGGTTCATCCCTTGTCACCAATCAGAAAGAGCCTGGGCAGCGTATTACCATAGAGAAATATGGGTTTGGTGAGGTTGTATTAGAGTAAACATATGGGAAAATAATGAATCTGATGTAAAGGCCTATACAGCAAAAAACAAAAAATTGATCGATGATCAACAAGAACGAAAAAGCGAAAAATGATGTTTAACAAGCACGAAATAAAAGCTAATTAGTATACAAAATTGAGGGCCGTCCTAGGGTGTCCAAAAATGGCTGTGCTGAGACACTTGTGTTAGTCGTGTTATTCGGTGATTTACGATTACCCCCTCTCCTATTACCACTCTATAAGCCACGTCTTGAAAAAATGAACTAGTATGCCTCCGTGAGATGGCTATGTGAAGAATTACCGCTGCGGAATCCGAAGCAGTGCAATCTGGAAACCCTAGGAACTCCCTCGCATTGAAACGATGGTAGACAAAGAAAAAAAAATGGTCACTTTTCAAGCTTTTTTTTTTGGTTACGTTATTTGCCACTTTCAGCTATATTTTGCCAAAGTGGCCCAACTTTTGTATTATAGTTCATTTTTCGGGGGGGGGGGGGGTTCTTTTCTAAAGAAGGGCCTCACCTTTTCCGAAGACCTGAGCCTCGCCGAATGATTTTTCAACATTTCAACTTCATTCCTTTCCATAGCGGCTCGTCGGCGAGCCTCCAAATTTCGCCGTAGCGACTTTTGTAGAACTATTTCACCATCGGTTCGTTCGCGCCTTGGACGGACCTGCGCCTGTTGATGCAAATTGCTATCGGTCGGAGTCGTCACGCTCGTTAAAATGGGTACAGCTTTGTCGCCGCCGGTTGTTGCTGTCAATCCCGCGACATCAGAGCCACGCCTTAAACTGTGACGAATGCTTTTCGTCTCCAGTAGAACGGCCGAGTGACGGGACGAGGGGAGGAAAAAGTCCGAGTTCTCCCGTCTGAACAGCCTGGACACTTCTGAACCGTTCCGCCTATGTTGTGCCACCCTCTCATCTTTTTTCTTCTCGTCTTTCTTTTTCGACTCATCGCCTCCTTTTAATCTTTCAAAACGCTCGTTGAAATTATGGAAAAACCTCGAAATATCCCACTCTTTGAGAAGACTCGCTTCGTCTATTTCAGACGCCCTCTTCGATTTGTCCTGGTTAAGGTGCTCCTTCTGTAGGACGGACGAAAATATTCACCCGAAAAAAAAATTAACAAAAAATTACGGAAAACTCTACAAAAGGGCTGAACAAAATGATGTGCTGTCCCCTCAAAAGAGCTCTTCACAGCATGACAACCGTAAAAAAGATGTATAACCCTCTCAGTCATATTAAGCAGGCAATTCATAGCGACACTGAACATTCCGATAAAAACCAAAATTCTACAGCCGTGATTTTCTGTGTCAGCGAGGGGGAGATATCATAGACGTGTGACGATAATGACAACATTGCATCGCTAGAGACTGAAATTGAAGACTTACCCTTCTCATGACGAGCGTTCGGTCGCCGCTTTCTTCTTCATCGGGCGTCGGTGGAAGAGGTCGATTTGGTGCGCCACCGGATGATGAGCCTTTGACTTCGTGAAGAATAGACTGACCGTCGGCTGGCCTGAGAAAACAAATGACAAAGGATGATCAGGAGTTGAACGTATGAAATTGAAATAATAATAATAATAATAAACTAGACTCACAGGGGTTTCGGTGGATCACTAGCCAAAAGAGTGCCGTCGTTGCCCTGACGTCCACCACCACCGACCACCCCTTCGTCGTCATCCTCGTCCGTGTCCGAGTCGGATTCAATGACACCCGTCGTCGGCGGCTTGGGAGCACCATTCTGTCGACCGCTGACCGCCGCTCCGCTAACCCCACCACCACTTCCAACTCCGCTGCTACTGCTATTTCGAACGCCCAATTCGTTCAGTTGTGCCGCTAACATGTCCAAATCCTGTTCAGACACATAAAACCCCCGTCACGTTCGATTAGTTACAAACAGAAAACACACAGAATAGTAAGACGGTCAAGAAAAAGGCGAAAAATTGAAACGGGAACAACGTACCTCAGGTCTCTGGGAAGGCGGCTATCAGTATCAGAGTGGAACATGAAAAAAACAGAAAACAAAAACAAAACGGATAGCGTAAGAAAAACGATCAAATAAAAATAAACCGTGAAAGGTGGATAGCGTAAAAACAAAAGAAAGTGGAAGAGAGATACAAAAGTAACGAGGAAAAATCACTACCATGGGTTTAAAAACATGTGAATTCCTCTGCTGGTTCGGTTGTTGCTGAGGAGAACTGGACGGCTTGAGTTGTCTATCCGCACGAGGAGGTAGTGGAAGAGGTCGCTGAGGGGGTTGAGAAGCTGAAGAATTGCGAGATACAAAAATTAAAAGCTCTTCTTCACTTTTAAAACGTCAAAATTATAATTACAAATGATTCGCTGAGGGGCTGGATTCCAAGCCGGTGGTCCCGGCTCCGGGATTTCTTCTCGTTCTTTGTCTTTTCCGTGCTTCGATTCTTTCGCCTCGTTATGAGCCGCTGCTCTGCCTTCCTGTTAGATCAAAATAATGATGAATCCCAATATTTTGAGTAATTCCAAGGTTCAACTACCTGAATTTGTTGAAAGTTCCTACGGAGGGTGTTGTCTCCTGGGGCTTGAACAATGGAAGACGGTTCCCCTGCTGTCGCGACTTCTTCTTCTTCGTTTTCACTACCACTGTACCGATATTCTTCACGCTCTGAAGTCAAACGGAACATAATCATAAAAGCCCTCTCCTCAACAGTTTTCCAACGTACCTTTCTCCTGTTTCCTCTTTTTACAGCGATCTATATGGTCTTTCAATTGAATTCTAACCTGCCTTTCAGTGGGCTGGTCTCGTATGAAGGGATGTTTCAACAACTGTTCTGTGTAAGGGCGTTGATGGTAGTCTTTCACCAGGACTGTTTCTATGAAGCCTGAAATTTGGAAAAATAATGATTTCAATGGTTCAAGTTAATGGAAAGAGAAACGCACCGTGAAATTTTTTGGACCACTTCTTGGATTTAAGCCTAGGAGGAGGATTTCTAGGGATAAGAAACAGAGCTCTCATAGGGTGTAGGTCACATAGCGGTGGCTGAGATTCAGCCATTTCTAAAGCTGTGATTCCTGTTTCAAGAAATAAAACCAATTAATAGCGGGTTAAAATTCACAAAGGATATGATGAAAGTGTAACCTAAACTCCACAGATCACTCCGGTTATCATAGGTGGCTTCTGGATTTTCATCGCAGGCGATAACCTCTGGAGCCATCCAGTAGGGCGTGCCAATGAAAGTGTTTCTCCTTCCAATTGTACGGTCGAGCTGGGCGCTGACACCAAAGTCCACTGCATACACAAAAATCGCGTAAAATGGCGGCGAGGCTTGGGAGGATTAATGTCGAACCTAATTTGACTTCGGCGTTGTCCGTGAGAAGAACGTTCTGTCCTTTGATGTCACGATGAATGACTTTGTTCGTGTGAAGGTACGAGAGTCCTCTGAGGATCTCTCGACAAATGTACGCGATCCATTCTTCCTTCAAGCTCTGCCCTTTGGTCGATTTAACGAGATCAGTGACTGAGCCCGCTCCGCAGTATTCCATCACTAGCCACAGCTGATCGTCCTTGCCAGGAGCGCTTTTCTTGATGAATGCTCCGTAGTACGTGGCGATGTTACGATGATTCGAATACTGTGTTTTAGGGGAAAATACATTTATATAACCCAAAAGTCAGTGGAATGTTCAGCAACCAACCTTTTTCAAGACATTGATTTCCAACTTAATCTCTTCCTCTTCGTCCTATTGAAAGAAAAACAACATCAGAACTCTGCAATTGGCACAGAGAAAAGGTATTAACGTACCTCAGTAACGTCCATAACCTTAATAGCAGCAAGCTGCCCAGTCTTCGTGTGGCGTCCCTGTGAAAACAAAAAATGTTAAACACGTCCAGAGTCCAGTCGACTCGCTTCATAAACGTTAAGAAACACGCCTTGTATATAGCTGCAATAGACGCTATGCTGTCTAAATCAGGAATATTTAACTTAATCCTGATTTAATAAATCAGGAATAAGGAATATCTAAGAGCAGTAGGTACCTGCTCTTAGAGGTACCTGCTGCTCACGCTGTCAACCAATAAACGAGTCTCTGTAACAATGATACGCCTCCCTCACATTCCAGTGGCCCCATAATGGAAGTTTAGACTAGAATTTAAAGTTCTATGGCCTAACGGTCAATTATTGAAGCTAAAATGATAGCCGCGCAGCCTAATCGCCTGATCACCAACATGCGAGCCAAAGTGTTGGTGTCTGACGCAAAAGCTACATTTTGCTTACTGCGCGAACAGTTTTCCAGAAATTGGCCTCACTCTTATTCAAGTCGTACCCCTCCACAAGGACTAAGTCATAAATCGGTGCTCCGTCTCACCCGGTCCTCACAATTTTCAAGCAGGAATGTTGTTCCTGAGGCTTAAATACACTTGTGGCCCTTGTTTCCAGATTTTTAGGAGTCAAACCCGTGAAAATGATTTTTGAAGGTGCCAAACTCTCAAAAGTTGGTTTTTGGAATGAGGCAACCGTATGAAATTTGTGGGATTGAGCCAAACTCAAATTGGCCAAAATCTATGAATTTTATTTTTAAGGAGCCAAATCCTCGAAATTTAGTTTTTTTGAATGCACCAACGCCTCGAATATAATTTTTGACGGACTTGCGATTTGTGTTGGGAAATAGCGTTTTGTATAAGCCAAATAAGCTATTTTGGTTGACCCCGTCGACAAAAAAAAGGCAAGCCGTCGAAAGCCAGTTACATGGGGTTCAGCTGCCAAATCCCCTCTCCCCTGTTAAAAGTGAGTGTAGGTTTACGGGCTGGCATTACACACTGCTCTTGCCACGCTGAGGTGGTCATTGGGGCTTCTTTCCACAAACATCCCAACGAAGGAGCGGTAGCAATGTCGGCCGTGGTGGTGTGTGAAGGTGTTGGAGCCCCGGCTTGACCACTCGATGAGGTCCTAGACGTGGTACGAGAACCCGTACTGCGTATGTTACCTGATGCCATGCCCAGAACCATCAACGACTAATGTCCCTTCTTCACTCGCTATGCGTATAGTGAGAGACAGGTGGTGAAGAGGAATCATAACGAAATCTTGTCGCTCGTCGACTACGCACGGGACAGGTGCCGGAATATGCGGAGTGGAGCCAACCAGCATTCTTCGGCAAAGCCGGAAAGGCCTGATTACGGGGTTCTGCAAGCTCACATCCCAACCTAAACCGTATGATGGTGGGATTCTATGTATTTCGGATTTGTGGGAACGATAACGAGACAGTCCCCCCCCCCATTGCTTTAGATTATAAGGCACTCAGAGCCCGCAGGTTTAGCATCCTCGGGCACGATATGCTCGAGGAGACTCTAGCCGAGGACCTTTTTCAATAATCTTGTCATCATGGACTAGATCCGCAAATCAAAGGGGGGCAAAATAGTTCACTTGGGAATCCGTGCAGGGGTGTAGCTGCCCTACTATTGTTTAATGCAGAGAAAAATAAAATTGCAGTCAGAAGAGCAACAGTACAGGAGGACTAATGAGCTTTTTTCTCGTAGTTACGAAATAGCCCTGGAACCATCAATATAATCTCAGAAACAAAAAAATTAATCAGGGAACTATCGGGGTCCCTGATCTTCCAACTTTGCCCAGGAAACGGAATTCGGTTCGGGAACTCAGGAAAGGTAACGAGTACGGAAACTCTCTTTGATTAAGACCAAGATAAGGAGTAATGGCGTAAACATTTCGAGTAACGTTGTTTGACGTTTATATCTCTGGAACAAATGGAAGCAACAATACTTATTCTTTTGCTGCGACATTGCCACCCAAATAGCGCCCAGTATTTTCTGACTGAGTCGAAAATTTGGAGCCTTCAAAGTTTTACTGACGTTTCTTTACTTCTCAAGACTCGGGGTGGTCTCCTGATAGGGACCACGCCGGAATCATAGTCCCTGTTTCAGGTCTTCATTTGCATAACTGTTCTAAAATTGGAACGAGATGGAAAAGAGGAATGTCTGATACCTTTAGGGGAGGGGAGGAGTGATTTGAAAACATGAGGTTCATGTGAAACTCTCACGATTACCTACTTCGTTGCTTTTAAATAATTCTTCTGGCATTGAATTAACCGTGAAACTATACAACTCCTTTTTTCTTGATAAAAATACGGCAGCATTGAGCTGTTGAGTAACAATACGCTCGAGATAAACGTCCCTCTCTTGAGACACACACGCCCAATGCTCCGCATTTCAGTTTCCTTCCGGCGCCTTTCCCTCGACTCCGTTCTCTTTGTCATTCATAGATACTAACAATTAGATTGTGATTGGGAACAACTTTAATGAGGCAGTGCGATTTTGTTCGAATTGTGAATGGACAAATTCTGTGCCTGAGTGATCGCAGTGATCACGCCAGGAGGAACAACGAATTCATATTTTAGGAATACGTCTAGTCAGCGTGGTGCTGAGTCAGTTTGAGCCACAAACATGTTATGATCAATGTTTATCAAACGTCAATTTATAGTAGACAGAAACATAATTATGAAGACCCTGTTTTCTTGTCGAGAGTTCTAGAAGAAATAAGATCATACCTTGTAAACTTGGCCGTAGGTGCCATTTCCTACGACTTCTATCAATTCAAATATACCGGCCGGATCCTGTAAAAAAGAAACAAAATCGTAAATTTAATGTCAAGCTTTAAAAAAAGATGCCTTGGCTGCATTGTCATGGGGAAGACAAGTTTCATGGAATTAAGTGACTCATTCATTCCATTCAACCCCTCCCCACATTTTAACCTCACTGTCCACAAGGCAATGTGTCAAATTTTGTAGTAAAAAAAGGGATTTAAGGACAAATTGACGTTTTTTCAAATAAGGGCAAGCCAAGCAACAGAAACATGACTCGTAGACGACCACATGGACACGATCAAAGGGAGGAGGCGGCGGAGCCTCCGCTTTATTTATAGGCTCCTGAAACATTCAATTTTTACGAACATAACTCACCTTCAAAGCGTTCAAGTCAATATCGTCTAATGAACAATTAACTGTCGGAGCTAAATTGTGCGCCATCTTGAAAAATTCTTCGATAGTTTTTTGTAACAAAGGAGAAAAATTTGATCCACTTCGAAACAAAAAAAGCTTAGCACTTCGCTTTCACTTTTCCGTCTACTTCATTACTTGGCTACTTCCTATCAAATCGCCCCGATCCTTTAGAAAGACACAAATTCAACTATCCGCTTATCGGAAACATATTTTCAATCCGGTTCGACCAATGGGAAGAAAGCCATAATACCGTACATTAAACACTTCCCGAAGAAAACTACTCGAGAACAAAAAAAAAAATCCCGAGGCCCACACCTACTTATCACACTGAACGTCGCCGTGACGTCATGAACTAGATCCCCACCGTTTACAGCTAAGGAGGAGGGAGAGCTATACCTGGGGAAAGCAAATTCGGACTGTAACAACTACGGGGGAATGACGGAGAAAAAAAATAACTCTTGTTTTTAAAAAAGTCGTAACAATTTTTTAAAACTTTTTTTATTACGACAATGAAACAGAACGTTTATTTGCCTTTTTTAGCTTTTATTTTTCTAAGGTAGAACTCGAGTTCTTTTCCTTCCAAAATGTAGCCATCGGCTCTTCCACACTGTCCCGGTCTGCTGGAAATAGAAGCTAAAAAGAGAAAACACAAAATTAGCTATACGAGGGATATAAAAGAAAAAAAAAAGTTTTTACCTAGGACTCTAGCAGTCTGGAATTGTTCCTCAAGCGCTGGCTCCACTTTAGCGAACTTCTGCCTAGCCTTGTACTTCTTTTCAACCTTTTTCGATCGTTTCTTGTGAAGAACAGCTTCTTCCGCTTCGGTCTTGAAAATAAAAGGAAAAACCATCATTATTGGGCGTTGCTTTTGGGTTAGGGCATGGAAGCGTGTGCCTGAAAGTCAGGAGCGGTTTTCAGATAGAAAATCATTTTCGTTTTCACTTTCAAACTGGAATAAAAGGCTCAATTCCTCTTGGAGGAAAGGAGTTTTCCATAATCAAATGACACGCGGTTTCATCACCAAACCGGATTCAACTCAATTTGACTAGAACTCAGACCCCTAAGGGGCATCATCATCAGTGAAAAGTGCAGCTAACTAGGGCAGTCATGAGCGTCGACTATAGGACAACTCATGGGGGGAAGGGGTTTACCCATACATAGAAATAGGTGGCAAACATCACCGAAAAGAAAGCTTGAATGTATCTAAACGAATTAGAATGAAGGAAAATGCCGCTGGACCCTCCAGAAAATAGCCATCAGGCCCGTCCACTCACAAGAACCTTGATTGACAAAACAGGACTGAAGACCTGAGCCCTCATCAGCCCAGTATTTCAACCGAAAGCTCAATATCGTATCTTCCCCTTTCGCCAAGCGGTTCTCGTCAGCTTCGATGAGTTAAGTTCTTTCTGACAGTGGCGGCAAACACAAAAGGGGGCGGTAACTGACCCAGCCTCACTAAAGACCTGGGGCCTCAGTAAGAGTGGCCGGGAAAAATTCACGTGAGGTGGTTGCTATGGCGAGATAGTATTATTCCTGGGGCCTTATTCCGAACGGCCGGGAAAAAATGAAAATGTCAAATTTTAAATTATCCTTGAAAATAAAGGGGGTCACCCCCCAGCAACATTTCAAAATCTCCAACAATAACTGAGAAAAGTGGCTGATCCACTTGGTGTGGTGACCCAATAATTGAAAGATGCACACTCAACCTAAATCTTTGGAAATAATAAAGTTTTATTTGGCATGCATTTAGTGTAGAACTGCGAGGCACGCCAAACAGGCGAAAAATAGGCTATTTTTGGGGACACTTTCAAGCTCACTTTTCAGGTATGATGATTGCAGCGTCGCAAGTTCGTAAAGGCCGCCCCCCCAACCCAATTAAAATGTTAAACCGTTAGTATGTACTCGAATCTGAACGTTAATGCAACTTCTCAGGGCCTTTTACAGCGCAAAAACAACTGTAAATTTTAGCACCCCACGCACAAGCTAAAAATGCCCCCTAAAAACTCCAATTATTCCCATTTTTTTTCACTCGATCGAAAATAGTCCAACAGGGAATCATTAGTTTTCGGTTAATTCAAATTTACTACCGCTCCAGACATGTTCTCCGACTTACAAAACAATATGATGATATCGCAACCGTTAATACTTCTTCCCACGGCTTCATACAGAGCGTGTACTGTAGGCTAAAGTACACGTTAGCCCCCCCCCCTCACCACCAACAGTTCATAAGCTCTAAAAAACTTAACGGAATAGAGCTAAAGTTCCACAACGAGTACTAATGATAGCCCTAATTTGACTACCATTTTGGCACTCCCGAGCCACATTGTCTGCTTCTGAAAAAATAACAGCAATTATTGACCCAGTATGAGGCATGGCATGTTAAAAAACAAAACCTTATATTCAAATGCTCCAGGACCCCCATTACACAATTAGGTGCAATGGGAAGGGCTGTTGGCGCCTGTCCCTTGGCACCATCGAGCCCCCCTAATAATTTCGCAATATTGAAGATGAGTTTCTGTTCGAAGCGTCCTTCGCCTTATTTAAAGTAACCGAAGGCCTATAAGAGATATGTCAATGGAAGCCCTCAGAGTAACTATGACAAGCATCACACGCTTTCGATGAAATGACTAAAACAGTCATACGATTCGTAAGCTCAAGTTTTCTTGTTTTACATTCATCATAGGGCTCCAAAAGGTCCGTTCGGGTCATATCATCACTAAGGTGAATAATCTATAATCGGCCCTGGCGCCCACCAGCCAGGTTTGACGACTGGCGCCCAGAAGAGAAAAAAAGGGTCACCTACAGTTGACGTTACGGAGCGGGGGGGGGGGGCAAGTGAGCGAAAGAGTTGCTTACCAATTTAGCGTTCTTCTTACGACCCAAAGGTAGAACATAGTGGGCCTCGTACCACTGACGGAATGGCGTGGCGTCGATGACCACGATAGCGTTCTTCACTAGAGTTTTCGTACGAACAAGTTCATTGTTGGACGCGTTGTACACGACGTCAATGATCCTTGTTTTACGAGTACAACCTGGAGAAATAACAGAAATGTTAGTTGACGTTTTGGAAATGAAGAAAAGGCGTTCTAATGGGTAGCTTCAGAGCGCTATGGGATGAAATTGATTGTTTCAACACGGGATTCTCAGCAACGATATGTTTATCATCATTTTGAATAATAGACAATAAGTAAACGAGGTAAAACTTACATTCAGAGCCCCAGGAAAAGTTGCCGTGGTCAAGACGCAGAGCACGGTATTTCTGGTTGCCTCCCCGAGTTCTGACAACGTGAACTCGTTTGGCCCCAATCTGAGACAAAAAAAAATGTTTAGAATGCGAAGTTTGGTCGATAGTACAATGTGTGTTTACCTTAGTATTGGCGGCAGGGCGACCTAATTCGTACTTCCTCTTCTTCCTGATCGGTTTACGCTTACCTCCGGTCTTCCTCCTCTTATGCCAGTGATCCCTGGAGATACCTAGAGAGACACATAACAATCAAGTCCAATTGAATGAGCTCACAACACTAAAATGAAATAATTCGTGCGATTGAGCGATTCATCAAAATTGAGGATGGAAATTTAGAATAAATAGTCGCTAAAATAATAGGCCAAACATGCTGACTTTTAACCTCGGTTTTAGCGATACTACGACCCTCAACTCATCGGTAATTGAATGAATCTAATTATTTCCCTTCTAATTCATCTTTAGAAAACTTAGAAACTCCCGTTTTTAAATAAATAACTTAGATGGAAACGGATAAAACGCGAAAACATTCAACTTACCCATCTCGAGGCTGGAGTCCTAAAAGATGGAGAACTACACACGTCGGTCTTTAGCCTTCGCTCGAGAGAGCGCCACACCTCAACCACGAGGTTCTTGTGGCAAATCGATATGCCCTCCCCCCTTCGACTAACAAAAAACTGTGCCATCTAGTGTGGCGCCATTGTCAAATTTGTACTAAAATTTGGTTTTATTATTTATGTGACATGAGTCGTTGGTAAAGGGTTTAGACCGAAAACGCTTTTGCTATCTTTTTCAAACTGTAATTTCTCAGCTCTTGAAGATACTGACCCTGTCGAACTGAAATCCCGAATGAAGCTGAAATTGGAATGTCTGGAATAATTTTCAAAACTCGAACTGTTGACGTTATTTTTTTTTTTTGGAAACTTGATACGAGTTCTTAAAGTTGGTTGTTCTCTTTTTACAAAAAGAAAAGATGTAGGACCCCTGTTTGAAAATAGAGGCGCGAAGCCTGCCATGACAGGGTAGCGCTTCGGGCGGCTCGCCGGTGTTTCCCAGCAGTTCAATTTGAGTCTCTCCGCGTCTCCGCCATTCTGCCGGCCTGTCGGTGTCGGTTCCCTTTCCTGTCATGATGATGAAGAGTGTCCGTTTGATTTCCCTCAGATTAAATTGTGCGAAATTATCGAAACACGACATAATGCCAGTCATGCGTGAATTAACTAGGAAGTGTTGACAGTTCGTTTCTTTTTTAGGAAAACTTGCTGGTGGAAATGACACCTTGCGACGGTCTAAGCCAGTGGTGAGTCCCGATTCACTTCTATGTCTCTTAATTATTATTCTTGCTCTATTGAAAATTTCCGTTGTAATGATGATGTTGAAGTGGGTAGATACTTGAATCCTGAATTTAGAAATCGGGAAATGATGACAATGCAAATACATCGCTGAAAATTTGTGATTTTCGTTCAAATTGTTGTGAATGGCTGGTGGAGGGGGGCACAGTAAACGGATTTGTGCTGGACTACTGCTGCCTGCTGGTATGAGGAGAGCTTTTCGGGCGGATAACCTCTTTTCATTCCCGAATACATGGTGGTACTCATTCAAAAATCGGTAGTTCGGTAAAGAAGCAAAAATATTCAAAATCCGCATTCTTTTGTTACGCGCTGGCTAGGGGGGGGGACTGGAACTTTACTTGAAACCAGAGAAATATTTTACCGAGCCATACGAAATTCATTGCGTACCCATGAACATTAAAAATACATAAATATTATGTGAAAAAGTCTATGATCCTGACTCATCAAGTGCAAGTCGTCATGCACCACGGTGCGCTATTGGATGGTCCGCCCCGGGTGCCCGCTATAAAACAACCACAGGAGGGTGCAAATGGTTTTGTGATGCAGCGAACACCTCCATCCATTTTGAAGGAATTCAGAGTCCTAGAGATCACCCTGTACTGCTACAGGATCGGCTAATTGAGTTGGATTCAGTGATAGCGGGATCAGGATTTTTCATCCTTGAGGGGGAAGGGGGAGCTGTAGGATTTCAGAAAAACGTTAGATGTGGTGAATGAAGGTGTCTTGGATCTCATTAGAAAGTATGTGAGGTTGCGGAAAGTGGGAGTTTACATGGACAAACCGTGGTGGACCGCAAAGCGAACACAGAACGGTGGCGCTGTCTCTCAAAAGACGTTAGTGATGCAAGAAATTCGGTCTCGAACCTAAAAATTCGGTATGGGTTTAATCCATAAAAATTGTGTAACGGTCTCGTGAGTCTCAGGCCCTTTAAGAAGGCGAAAATGAGCGATGTTGTTGGTTTCGGCCGATTTTCTCGAATGCAGAATAGGCCAGCGTGGTGTTTTTGCGTCAGGGCTGTCGATTCGGAGGTAGCCATCAGTCGGATACTTCGTGAAAACGGGCAAACTCAGCTAAAAACGCCCGAATCGTCGTTACGGCCCCTTCGACGGCTCGCCTAATCGAAAATTCATTTCCATGTCGAAAACCCTTAGCTAAAGTTCATAATTGTTTTGTTTGTCAAAGGGACCTCGCCCCACCCCACGTCCTATGTGTCAACGAGCCTCGATTTTCTGTCTGATTATTCTTGCAGCCTTGTTCGGTGACGATTCTCCCCTCCCCCCTCACAATTGAATCGTCAGAAAAAATATCGCTATCTTTCTCTTGAAATGATCACTAATTTCCCCTGCTTGGATCCTGGGACTTAAACTTTCAGTTTCCTGCTTGAATAGTCAAGTTTCTGGGGCGAAATTGTCAGTTTCCCGGTCACTTCTGGGACCTTTGAGAGGGGAGGGGGCAGTTACTGAATGAATGGTTGGTTGCCGGGCAAAATTGTTCATAGAGTGCATCAGGAGAAGGCATGAGTCCGGTATTCAGGCGAATGATCAGTTTCCTGGCTCAAAATAACTCGTTTTTGGTTACATAAAATGCATAGTTTGAGAGAACAAATCAACAAATAATTGCAAATCCTGGCCGAATTGTCTGTTTTTGATGGAAAATGGGCTTTTATTCCCCCAGCCAGTTATTGAAAGAAACTTCAAATCATGTTTTGGAGACAAAAGCCACAGTTTTGAGGTCAAACAGTGAGTTTTAATAGGTCAATGGTGACCCACTGACGTTAGATATTTTTATGTTAGAATTATTCAATCTCGTCTGACTTAATCAGCCGGCGATTGAAGAAACACAATAAGACTGAAAAATTCGTCCGCAATGAAATTAAAACGTGATTGTGCAACTCATGGATGTAACGACGAGTATGGCTGGGAAATAGGATGTTATCGAACTTGTAAATTAGGCCATGACATGCATTCAGGTCCATTGCGTATAATTTTATCATAACAGCAGTATTTTTTGTCAATAAAGAAGTTAAAAATCCGATTAATTTCCCTACAATTGCGATTTAAAACCTAGAATCCAGATAGACCGATGGATTGGAATTCCCCGCCTCCTGTGTTTGGTCTGTTTTAATCCACCGTGTTTGTGTACAACTCACATTTTCTAATAGCCCTACCATTAAAAGAGCAAATTAACGTGGATTTTCTAGTATTTTCACATCGCCAGTAAACAGTCAAGCTATAACGCTTGTGGATAGGAAAAGGGTGCTAAAGGCCCGTTCACAAACTCTATGTTTTCGTTGTGTGGTGTCTACGCAACCTATCAAAATGCTTCATTTTTCGCGGGAATAAATTTGTTTGGTTGCATAGGCTCCACACGGCGCAAACATAGAGCTTGTGAACGGGCCTTAAATGCTCTTGGTCCGCTACTTCAGCCGGTATGCGTGAGTAGTTTGGTGTGATGATATTCTCTAAATATGAAAAAAAAACCTTTTATGTGTATGTTATGTATACGTTGTACTTGATTTTGCCAAATTCGCCCATTTCCCGAGGTAATTGCACAAACCCCGAATAATACCGTGGAAAATCTCGGCACCCTCCAGGGGATTTTTTTACTTTTTGTTTATAGATAAGCGATTCACTTAGGATTAACTAAAAACGGCCAAAAGAAAAAGTTTTCGGACTTAGATTTCTTGATGGCGAAGCGTATAAAATGCCCATGTAAACTACGACCCGCATGACATGGTCTTGCGTTACGTTGCCTACACAGTTGTGAAGGAATGTGGGATGTAAAAACAAGACAAAATAATATCCATTTGAAGTTTACGGATCGCTCTTTTTTGTCAGAACGTGTTGTTCACAATTTTTCATTCAGCCCATTTTGCTATTGGTGATGGTGGTGGGGGGGTGGGGGCTCAATAATTGCTGGTCGGTTTCGAGGGTTAGCAGCCGGGCGTTTCTTTTATTACTGTATATGTGTACCACATAAAAAGTACGCACTTCGAAAATTCCAGCTATGGATTTTGTGGTTGAAAGAGTAAAAAATATGACAACAATTTTTGTGCTCTCTTTTTCTTGGTCGGCCTCTAATATAGCTACGTATTAAACTCTAAACGCAAGTGTTGGTAAACATGCGACTAAAAACTGAGAAAGCTGTTAGCTCGTCGCAGACTTTATTATTTAACTGTCTGGAGGGGAGGGGACTTTATGAGCAAAAAGTGCGCGAAGAGCCGTACTTTCAACTAACATATCTAATTGATACATAATACCGAAAAATACAGGTTTTCTCCTACCATGTTAAAAAAAATATGTTCTTTGTTTTAATAGGAGGGCAATTTTTATCCTCAAGGAATGCCTAAATAACGACGTACTACCGTCAAGATGTTGAAATACACGGGGGGAAAACGATTTGAAGTTTGGGGGGGGGGGGACTAAAACGTTTAGATGACCATGTAACGTAGAACTGCGGTGAATCCAGCGCTTAGTAAACCGGCAACAGGGACCGTGACGACCCACGCTGATATTATGTTCCTAAAAGAATAGTTGATCTTTTTTTGGGGCCGCAATCAATGAACACACCATCCTACCTGAAAAGTGTCCAGTCAACGCCAGTTGACGATGAACAGAACCAACCGACAAACACGACTGAGCCCACTTTACAGTGCGTGGTACTTATTGGAATTCCCACTTTCGAAGCAATTAGCACCGTCAGAGCTGCTCCAATTTCAATCGAGAACCCCCTGAACAAATTTAGAAATGAATGCTAAACGGAAGTCCTCCGGGGAAACAAGCGGTAAGCTTACGTCGAGGGAGTGATTTTCGTGAGATCTTCACCGATGGTCTTTATAACTCGACGCCCCCAGACCCACAGTCCAATCGTGATTCCAAAGCCTCCGTAAAGCAAAATTAACAGGGGCGTTTCAGATTTTTGCAACACGCTCCCTTCGGCGAAAATAAGCCAAACGGCGATTAACGGTCCGATAGCGTTACTGAACAAGAAAATAGGTTAACCTTGTCGCCTCTACCGGTTGATGGGGGGGGGGGATCTTACCTGACGTCGTTACCGCCGTGAGCAAAAGATCCAAATGAGGCCGTTAATATTTGAAGAAATGAAAATATTCGAGCGATTTCCGGTTTGTCTTCATCATCACTACCTAAATCAATTTGCTACAGACAAAAGTTTCCAGTTAGAGTTTCGACGTTGAATAAATAATAATAGGCATACCATCGGTTCGATTGGTTTCTCTTTTATTAAAGGTACGGCGCTACTATTTGGCGAAAGACCTTTAAAAAACAAAAAAAAATCCTGCACACTTAGGTACCAACATTGCAGATAAACGGAGAATTATACCGAGAGCGGGCGTTACGTTTCCGTTGGTGGATGGTAAAGTCAGATTCGTATGCAGTTCTGGTTTTTGAGGCAAATCCTGCGAAAATTGAAGTAATTAGGGTACACCTGAGTGATGAGGGCCGGGGAATGGGGTGAGGGGAGGGGGTCGTACGGATAGCGATTCAGACTTCGCCAGTATATAGCCGTTGTTATTGGCCGGGGCCTCCACGATGACAGGTAGAGGGGGTCTGAATGCGGGGTCGTCTTCCATCATTCGTGACGTACGAGGGCTGCACTCTCTCGAAGAATCTATCAAAATAGGATATGGACAGATTTTTAAATATGTTCCATAAGATGTCAATACGGTTCTCTTACCGGTAGATCCGCCGAAAATGAACCGGACGTCTTTGGTCGAAGAGTTCCTTATTTCATCTGATTAGTGAAGTTGGTTGTATTTTAGAGACAAAACATAGAAAAAACTGTAGAGTAGAAGAGGGATAACTTGGTTTAGAAAAGGGGGGCGCGGATGCGAACTCGTGGGGGAAATCCCAAAACAAATAGAAGCGCATTCTTCCAAAAGCTTTTCGGACGCCCGAGTGCACACTGGTGCAGTCAAGAACAACTAGGAGCCGGCTCCTGAAAAAATGCCTTGTACTAACGGGCTATTTGAGTTCAGAAACTGATCGCCCTATTGACCCCCCCTCCCATCCCCGAAACTGCCAGTGAATGAAGGAACCTCCCTGAAACTGCCGATTTCACGCTCCAAAACTGACTATTTTACTCCGTAAAATTGAAGGCTTTACTCCCTGAAATGACCCCCCCCCCCTTATCGGGTGGGTGAAATTATGTTGGCCTATGGCCCTCATACCAAAGTACAGTCAAACTTCGTTAAGTCGAACTCACAGGGACCAGAGAAGTCAGTTCGAGTTATCCAGAATACGACTTTTCAAGGTACACTGACGAGTACAGTAATGGAATCAGGATCGGAGAAATTGTTCGACTTATCTGTTATTCCGAGTCATTGAGGTACGACTCATCGAGGTTTGACTGTATCACGAATGAACCTGCGGAGCTAAAAGTGTTGGGTTATGGGGCTCCGCGGCCAGGTATCATGGCACATGATGATATTATGGTCCAAAATTTACAATTTTGTGCCCGAATTGATGAGACTCATCAAAATTTCTGGCTACAGCTATAGTGGATGGGACTGAATAAACAGTTTTCTGGAGTTGGAAGGGAGGGAGGATACTAAGTTATTGGGGAAGAGCGCCTCATTTCACTTTCGCTCTGGTGCACCCCATCTTCAAACAGATCTTATGAAAGAAAAAAAATCTTTAAAATCTTACCAATGGCTTTTTTTCTCTGCCATGGTACGACGAACAGTTGCACGATGATAGCAACAAGGACGCCCAAGGCAACGCTCAGAACAGCGGCCATCCACCATTGAATATTGTCTAAATAAAGGACTGTTGGAAGAAAAAGACCAGTTAAGAGACAAATTGCCTCTGAAACGGTGTGGTTACGGTTACGTTTTGGGCCGTCGTGGACGATTGAAAAAGCGTTGACGGCCACCGTCGTCATGTAAATGAACGGTAGAGCCCGTAGAGCTGAATTGAAAGGCGTCGGCTGATTTAAAATCAAGTGCCTGATGGATTTGCACAGAATGACGGACACAACGCCCGACATGACCGGTGATATAAACCAGGAAGTCACTGTACGGGACAAGAGTTGTCCTGTAATTAATTCATTTTCACAGTAGTTTTTCAAGTTTTACCAATTGTGCCGAGAGTTTTCCATTGTAAGCCGTTAGTACCGCGGCATACGAGCGAAAACCCCACTGTCGCTCCGACGATCGAATGAGTCCCAGAAATGGGCAGTTTGAGAAATGTGGCGGCGATGAGCCAGATTCCACTTCCAACTAAAACAAAATTGAAGGAGAAGGATTTAATTCGAGCGTTTCAAATGTGTGGGGAAGTTCAATTAATGGAAACGTTGTGGGCACCAGGTTTCTGGTCATTTCAATCAATTGAGAACTACTTACTGAGTGAAGATAAACAACCAATCATCAACTCTAGTTCGTGGCCCTCGTAGAGTTTGACGTCCAAAATTCCTTTTCTCATCGTATCCGAAACTTTATATCCTGGAGGGGGAAAAAATTAATCGTACAAAAAAAGAAAGAGAGAACTTCCGCAACGCGAAGTTACCAATTAAAATAGCGCCGGCCATTTCAAAAACTGTGGCCAATAGACAAGCGGATTTAACTGTCAACACTTTGGAGCCGACTGATGTACCGAACGAGTTAGCCACGTCATTTGCACCAATACCAAAAGCGAGCACAAAAGATACAATAAAGCTGATAATAACTAACCATAGAGCTTCGCTAGCGAAAGGCTCCATTGTGAAAAATGAGTGGAGAAAAACTCAAAAATTGAAGAAATTTGGGTTACAATAGGTATTTAATGAGTAATTTAAAAAAATATTTTCTCGGAGATTGATGAATAAATACTTAATATTTTTATCACAGCCAAAAAACAATCAACCTGAGAATTTGTGTTACTGAAATAATATCTTCGAATATCAACAAAATGAAGTGAGGGAAGGGATTTGGGAGTTGAGGGGTCACTGTTAAAATTCAGTCTCTATTCTTTTCTTGACGTGCTGTTGCACGAATTTATGATGCCTGTCATGGGCCATCAGTTTTGATCCCTCGCGGTGAGGTGGTCAACAGGTCGGATGAAGCGTGAAATCAGGCGACGCGAGATCAGTCCTTGGAAGATGATTTCGCTGGGTTGAACTGTTGGGGAGAAGGGGTTCGAGTTGCGATGGATGGAAGAAACGACGACAGTTTTTTCGAGACTGTAGGAGAATTTCGACTGAAAAAAGAAAGTATTGATCTTATGCATTTTTTACTACAGTTGGAATTAGCTTTAACCAGTCAATGAACGCAACCCTTTTCAGACAAACTGTCGCCAACCATTCCATCCGCAGAGCTACACGTTGTGGACTTCGCTATGCATGACAAGGGGTTGGACTTTTTGAACGCTCGCTATGTTCTCTTTTGCCCTTCAATCCCTTCACCGGTTAAAGCACAAGATTGTAGCTCACCCCCTTTTTCTTTTGAACAAATGCTTCCCTTTTTATTTTTCACCCTCGCTTAGGCCATAGCTAATGTTTCGCAATGTAACGTGGGGAGGAATGTTGGCGCCAATTTTTTCGTTTGTTCCCCGCTTATTTCTTTCTATTTAAACGGCCAGAATCACAGTAAACTGAAACCGATCAAACGATAATCAATGTGCAACAGGTGAATGGGGACAAAGTGCCCTTTGGAGTTATATTCTTATGGAAATAAATAAATTAGGTCACCATTATTGTCATTTATAGTTGCAGATACACTACACATTGGCTACGATTACAAAAATTATATTCAAAGTGCTTTGCACCCCTAGTAAAAAACAAGCGATCACAGGAAATCAAATCAGAATTTAGAATTGTAATTCCTGAGTCAGATTTCACGAAGATAGCTCACTCATTGAAAGTGTGATCCGCCGGTGTAGAGAAAAAACATTTTTTGGATAATAAAAATGCTTAAAATGTGTTATTGAATGAAGAAGGGCTGTTAACCGTTCAATGAGTCGAAGGGGCTTTGAGAATCAAGTGCATAATTTCACTTCATTGGTCCCCCCCTCCTAAGATGACTAAATTTACCGGGTTGCATTGAAAATGTCTCTAGGATGACGATTCACTCACCAAGCCGCTGGACTGCTTCACAATGTTTGCTTTAAAATGTTGTCTGCCTTTAAAAATAAGAAGACAATAGGTCGTGGGTGAGAAGCTGTTGACTGGGTAAATTCAGCGAAATTGTTTTTTTTAAAAAAGGTGTGACTCTGTAGAATGCCGAGCTGACTCTGATAGAATCTGGACGCAATACGGCCAACGGTGCAGGGGGTGGTGGCTAATATTGAAGGGGTTGAAACTTGCGCGCTCCTTAAAAATCCAGCCGTCCCCCCATAGGCGGTTCACCTCGTTTCATTTATCGATTGGCGCCCCTCGCTTCGGTATCCGTCTGTTTCTTCAAGTCTTGCACAAAGTGTGTCACTATATTTTTCAAATGAACTCATTTCTCATTTATTGTTCCTAGATGCATTTTAGGAAATAATTTTCAATATCCTGGTAAATCATTGTTTGGAGAAGGGAACAGCAGCAATTAAATTGTCTTAGGTGTCATTCATTCATTTAATGAAAGACTGCCTGCAAGGCCGACAGCAAAAGGGTTGGTCGCAAAATGAGGCAGAAACGTTGTCAAACAGGAAAGCATAAAAAAGCACATTATCGAGCGTCGTTAAATTGAAAGGCTCTAACTCCCCAACACCGCAATAACAACCATTTTATAGTTTCCTTCACTGTTTGTTTCGTGAACAAGATGACGCCGGTGTTTGAGCCGAGGAACACGGGGTTTATGGGGCATTACACCCGTAGAGCATTTGGACTGTCTGCTGAATTGACAAACGTCTTGAAGGTCGAACTTTTTGTGGTTAGGTCTTCGTGATGTTTAAAATTTTGTGGTTAGGTATTTCTGTTGTTGGATTTGTTTGTGGTTTGACTACTTTGAGGATGAAGTTTTTTTTTTTTTGGTTCAACCATTTTGTCCTAGAAGTTTTTTCGGGCTCGAGCTGTGTGCTTTGGGCTGTATGTGGTTATGACTCCTAAGCTCGAACCACAAAATGTTTCAACCTCATAAAGCTCTAGCCAAAAATAGTTCAAACCAATAAATTCGCCAACCACTAAAAGTTTTTAGTATTTCCACAAATTGTCAGCAAAGCTAAAAATTGTCGAGAAAATTAGCAAAAGGCGCCGGGTTGGTTTCAACTCTCGGGTCCAACCACTATAGCGGTTGGATTTTCAGTATTCTTGTTTTTTAATGTCGTCTTCTCTCTTCTCTTGAAAGTACAATGACAACGTCTAAAACTATTCTCGAACTGTTAAAGATTGCAAGGTTCCTCTTTGGTTGCGTTCCGATTGCTGGGGAGCCCTCCTAACCCCCCCCCCACACAATTGAAAGACGATTAGCGTGGGGACGGGGATCTAAAAGGCTGGGATACCTAAGACAAGCTTTTGAACCCACTGGAGTGGCTCAAGTATAACAGCCTCAACTAGTGGAGACTCTTGCGGGTGCCCTTCGATCAAGTTTAACGACCGGAGGTCTTCCCTTTCAGCAATTTCTTGATTAAGAATTTAATTTAAGTTTAATATCAATCATCAGAGCTCTTCATTCGTTTTATATTTATTGCCGACTAGTTTCGGGGTATGTGTCCTATTCGAGCCATTCACTAAGCCAAATGTTTCAAATCGAGGACCAACTTTGCGTATATGTCTCCTTTTAAGTGTTCAAGTGGATACCTTGAGAATGGCGCACAGACCCCAAAGTAGTCTGTAATAAGTACAAAACGAATAATTAAACTCGAATAATTTCCATTTCGGCGTCAGACGCGGAGGACACAGGGCTAGGGTCCTCGTTCCCTCATTTGGGAAAGAAGGAGGGCTCTGAAAAGGCTAACACTTTTTACATTTTGATTTCCGTAAAAAAGGAATGGGTCACGAATGTCGCCACACTAGCCAAATTCCCAGAGCGTAAATTACAGTAACCTCAAAAACTCATGAATCAATCAGCAATATATTGCAAATTTTTATTACATTTTTCAGTCTCAAAATAAAATACACTTGACTTGAAATTTATACTACTGCTGAGGCAAGCACAAAAACAATCCGGTCGATGTGGTTGTACTGTAGCATCATAAAAGGCCTTGCGGGAAGTTATTTTGATAGTATGATAGTGCACTTATAGATTCATTGTCCGACTTGGAGAACCCGGGCAGCTCTCGATATTTTATCCCACCAATTGTTAGACCTGAATTTTCTCAAGTTAAGTCTAAAATAACAACAAAGCAACTTAATGAGACGCAACTCAATAGGAAGCTTATCCACGGTTGTTTCAAGAGGCACTAAAATTATAAGCACATTAACATAAACGCTCACTTATTAGTCAGTTTTGATTTCAAACGCATTACACAAAGTAAATAGTCCAATTCCTAACGACACACATCCAATTAGTTTACGATTAGGCCCACTTAAAAACAAGGGAAAATATTGTCAGACTAGCCTGAGAGTACACCGTTTCATTAGTTGCTTGTGCCACTCAGTTTCCTAACACAGATCACCCCTTTACAGTAAACGTTAGCGACAGGAAAAGTCACAGCCAAATCGATGTGGTTTTGCTTCAAGAATTGTCGCTGTATTGGCAGTCAGCTGAGAGAGATTCCTTGTCTGGACATTCACCTCAAAACGTCTAAAAAAAAGAAGCATTTCTAGTCCTAACTTCTAAGTACATAAGTGGTAATATTTTGTCTTATTCGGTAAACTGAGTACACGAAAGCTGTTCGATCGAAGAACAGAATATTAACATTAGAATTTGAACGCTTGATTGCATATTTAAATGGCTGAGAAAAAAGAAAAACAAAAAAACGTACTCAAATCTTACGTGCTAATTTTTTATCATAACACAGAGATTTACAAATTATTTTAAGCCGTAGGCACTCGAATCGCGAACATTAAATTTCAAACTCAATCTTCCTTGTCGTGCATCCCTTCGTTGATCGCCTCTTTCTTATGTTCTGGTAATTCCTGAGAGGCCTTTCTCTTTAGTTGTTTGAGTTGAGCACTCTTCAATTGAACCATCAATTCACTCGACTGCCACAGCCAGCTAGCCTGGAAAATTTAAAAATGAGAATGATAGAATTAGTATATGTAGTGAGTTTCTAGGTGATGAGAGGGAATGGGATATTTCTTTGTTGCAGGCGACGTTTTTGACGTTTTGTTTTTGCACTATTTAGTTGAAATATTTCTTTAGTGGAACTTTTTTGGTCGGAACTTTTTATAGCTGAAGGTTTGGTGAGAGCCTAGGACCTCAGTGGGTTCGAAAACCGGCTTTCATGGGCCAAAACAGTGAGTTTCGCAAGTCCAAAGGCGGGCAACTTTTTAGACTGAGAAACGGTCGCTAAAAGATCAAAAACAAAAAACTTATGGCATCCAATTATTAACGTCGCGTGGAGAAAATGTTTGGCACACAGGAGTTACATTACAAAACAAGTCTTTTGAAACGGCTGGAAAAGAAATCCGAAGGAAAATTTCTCAACAATCCCCCCCCCCCCTAACATCCCGTGCCGAAGTAATTGCACGGCTGAAGTGAAGGTTAAGGTCTTCGTTTCGGAGTAAACACAGATTTCCTATTTAAAAAATATCTTGCACGCTAGTATAACTGAATGAAGCGCCACCTCCACGAATGGTAGGAAGGGGAGAGAAAAAATCGAATGAATAATGCACGAATTAATAATAGAAACGAATAATCGCTTACCATCATTACCATACAGTTGAGTAGTATGGGAACTGAGAAAATCAAAGATATGAACATTCCTTTGTTGTCAAAATATTGCTGATTTGCTACTAGCCTGAAAGAAAATAACAAATACCTATAAATATAGCATATTTATGTATAGAAAATCTAAAGGTGAGAGAAGCATTACCGCCAATGATCTGATGCTAGTCGATTGATGTTTTCAGAAAAGTACACAAGAAGAACTGTGGTGGTATGGAGCGGAGGAGGAATCAAATTTTATTACTAAAATGTATTTTGTCTTAAGATTGGGTAACTCACGTAAAGCCAAAAATAGGACGAGTTGAAAGTTACAGTGATTTCTCGTCATAAGCGCCATCAAAGTTACGGTCACGTGAAAAAGCAAGATACCAATAACAAGTGGATCACGCCATTCTATCTAAAAATAAAAGACAAACACGGGCAAAATGATTCAAAATGAAAAATATTTAGGGGCGTGTGTGAGTCAATAAACCAGTAAACAAGAGGGTCTGAAACGTTAAAGGATAAGACAAGATTGTCTATAAATTACATAATTACCGATCAATTTAATCGAAAACAACTGAAAAGCTGGGGACGTTTCTTATGTTAAAAACGTTTCTATTGTATTATACTTCGGAAAGTATAGACAAAATAGTTTGGACTATTAGTTTCAGACTGAGGTAAAATAAATCTGTGGCCTTCGATAGATATCGAAGAGATTTTCCCAGACAGAGAGTGTTTAACGAGCGTCATCCTTCAAACTGTTTTGATTACACGCTAATTACATTCGTTTCACGACTCGTTAGGTTGAAAAAACTGGCGCGACTTTGCTGCTAGGCGATTGTCTTTTTCTTTGTTTCGTGAGCGTGTTAGCACGAAATGAATAGTGACATTTATCGTGTTGACTCGGATTTACGAGTTTTTTTAATGTTCAATGGCACATAACTAGAATTGTGTCTGTTTTGAGGACAGTAGTCACAGGAATTTATTGAACAGTTCTGAGCGGTGAGTATATTGGTGGAGGGGGGGGGGGGTTAATGTGAAAAATTTAACGGAATGACGATTGAACTATGGTTCACGGCTTAAGGGGGACGCGGGGAAAAAAGCTGACGAAAGTGAAGGACAATGTTACAAATGGAATAGGAAAAACGTAATAAAAATGTAACGATTCCATCAAAATTTCATGTTCGGGTAACGATTTTCTAACCACGAAAAGCTCTCCTCTTAACTTAAAAAGTTAAAGAAAACCGGAGGTAACAATGGCCGATATTTGAACGGACAGTTCTTGTGGCTTGAGCTTTTCTTTCATTGGAGCTTGTTATTAGGAACAAGGATAGAGTTTGCCCCTTACAACCCCTGATTTCACCCAAATTTCTTGGGTCATGTTACCGTCCAGGTTAAACATCGTACGAGGTCTATCTACTGTTGACGCAGTCTCTTGCCGATCATCTTAGAACGTTACAACCGATAAAAAGTTCTGATGCCTTAAAAACGATTTTCGCAGTTTCATATCGTTCCATTAACCAATTTATCAATTCAATTGTTTTTTTTTTCATTAAAAACCCTAATTTTACCGGTCTGACCAATGAAGGACCCGATAAACTGCTACGCCGAAGTAGATAAACCAGAGAAATAGTTTTTCTTGAAGGTGAAACACTGGAAAGTTAAGTTTTGAAAGAGCGAATTTCGGTTTTCGTGAATTCTGAAGAGAACCATTCCACGAAAGTTAATAATACCACTCTTTCAAAGCCCGATTCCGCGGGTTCTGCTCTCACAAAACCAAACTTTTGATACTTTCGGACCTTCAAAAACGCTATACCGCGGGTTGGGCTCCCTGAAAACCCACATTCGTGTGTAGGTAGGGCTCTCTGAACAATTCAAATTCACCGGTTGTTGCTTTTCCAAGGCATTTTCGCGCGGTTAGCAAGTCTCGGCCAACCTGCCAAGGGCGGAAGTGACTTAAGGGGTTTACGTTTTCCCCTCAATGTCCTTTACCGGCTAAAATTATTTCCCTTTGTAGTTACGGCTTCTGTCTGACCGCCTTTGCCCATATCGTCGATTTTTTTCTGACTCACTAGAAATTTTCACGGGGGAGCTCATTTTTGTAACAATAGAAATGAATTTTTGCAAAATTTTACTACCCCACCGCCCCAAGAGTTGATGGCTGATGCTACCCTCCACCCTTTCTACGATACTGCCAAGATGATCTTGAAAAGATAACCTTGAATGAAATTCAAAGCTCTTCAAATTTTACAGAGATGATTTGTCCACTGAACTTATAGTTTTCAATCCAGTCAAATTATCCGAAAAATCGGCTTACTTAGCAAAAGGTCCAGTGTCATTTTTTATTTATTTGTCTTGTATATGTCGCATCCACTTGGCGAAATTGTCCACTTCATGACAAGGATGTCCATTTCACGAAGTGGCTCCACTTGCTGTAATTTCAAAAAATTACGACATCTGGACAAAAAAAAATATCCATTTCTTGAAAAGGAAATCGCGTTTGTCCAGCTGCTGAAATGCACTTCCTTACTGAAAGTGGATGCACAACGTCATTTTTTAGCGGGTTTTCGAGTGCTCAGTAAAATAGCCTTTTTAAACAAAAAAAAAACTTGTTTCAGCGTCTGAGGTTCCTCACTCATCCATTTCACGAAAAGGATAATGTTGCGCATCCACTTGCAGTAAGAAAGCTTGATATCAGGAACTGGACAAACACGATTTCCTTTACAAGAAATGGGCATTTTTTTGTCCAGATGTCGTACTTTTTTGACGTTACGGCAAGTGGAGCTACTTCGTGAAATGGACATCCATTTCGTGAAGTCGACTATTACTTGATATGGATGCGACATATGTACAGGGTGTACAAAAAGCGACTGAACAGAGAATAGCCAGTGAAAGGGCAACTCATTTCTGATCGAAATGACCATTTGCACTTTTCCGAAATTCCGCTTGGTTTCCGAGATATCCGCCATTTTCTTTTTTTCAGAAACAGCTTGTTGCACACGCAATAATTGTTGCAATAGCAAAAATGATGAGCCATTGGAAAGAACACAAAATTCTCTATTTAAAGAGCCTATTTTTATCCAGATAAGACGAAATCTACTACGTTTTGAATCCGCTTATTAACGAGGGAACAACAGAAAACAACTTTGGGGAGTTGTGGGTCGGGAGTCAAGTGACCGAATTCAGAATCTTGTCGAATAAGACTAAGGCAATATTGCCCCGGATTCCACAAGCCAAAAGTCGGAGAGGATCTTGTAGTCTTAAAAAAGCTGAAATGTAGGGTTTCAAGGGCCCACGGAAGTCATAACTTGATGCCGCCGGGCATTAGTCTTGACCTTAAAAAAAATCTGAGCAGTTTTCAGCCTTGACAGTTATCTTCTGAATCCCGAGGATTCGGAGGCTGTGGATTTTTAGTTATGAAATCGTGAGAGTGGGACGAAAGTTTCCTGAGAGAGAGGTCGTGTTTTGTTGTATTTTTAAAGCCTATTTTCAGCTAGAACAATTTATAGCGAGGGTCCGGGGGGAAGGCGCAAAGCTTATCATTTAGCCTAATAATGGTTGACAATACTATACAACGTAATATAAATTCAAGCTGTCCTCAATCAAAGGAGCAGCCTTACCATTAAAGTAGGTCACATTTTAAAACCAGTGGCACCACTTTCATTGGTGTTTTTCACTTTATTTAAATTAGCGAAAAGGCGCTGCCAGACAGATGAACTTTTTGATGGTCTATGAGTGGCTGAGGTGGGGGGCACCAATTAAGGGGATTACAATTCGTTAAAGATTGAAGGGAAAACGACACCCACGATATTATAAGGCGACTACAATTAATTAACAATTAGCGTTCAAACAACGTTTATACATAACGTTGGGTAGAAGATTAGTCACAGCCCCCTACCCCCTGTTTTGTATTATTCAATCGAATACTGCATTTCGAATGGTTAAGATGATCGTTAGACAAGACGATAGCTATCCCACCCATCACCACGATCGATTGACTAAAATAATATTCATAAACGGTATTTCGCTAGAGAAAATAAATTCGATTCCACAAAATCCGTAGGAGGCGAAAACAAATTGTTTCTTGCATTTATATGAAGTAACTCGTACTAGTTGTGAAGCAATCATTCCTCCTTCCCAACTGTGAATAATTCTTTCAAAAAGGACACTGTCTAGAGTTATTTTCTCCTATTTAGGGCACAACGGATTAAATCTATTCGGTATAATGCCAATCAGCACTTGAATAGTGTAAAAAACAATATACGTATCAAGGGGCTAATGCTCGCGAGGTGCCGGTTTTTTGGAAAAATGCGTTATTGTCGTTCAAACAATTAATCCGTCGGTTTAAATAGTAAAAATCGAAGAAAAATAAAAAAAATACGTACTGCTTCAATGAATCCACTGAGATTGATGTCCAAAGTTGGGGCCTGCTGTTCTATTTTGAAGTCCATGTTTATAATTACGGCGATCCACTTCTCATAATTTACTAAACATAAAGACTTTTGGTCTCTTCAGATTTTACGGCAAAGTCTTAAAATGATTATGAAATATTATTTTCAACATTAAATTTACCGAACAGAACGCTTTTACTGACTGAGTTTGACAGAAGTTGTCGATGTAGTTTTATCCCCCGATATGATTAGACGCACAAAACGGTGGAGGGGATAACCCAAACAAAGGATCAGTGACGTCATAAGGGATAACCAGCCGTGAAACCCCAAGTATCTAGTCACGTGAGTGTTTGCAAAATTTGTGTATGGTGTGAGATAAAACGGCTATGAAGAAAAAGTTCCCGAAAAAGACGGACCCCGGGCCTAAAACCGAAGCTACGGCGAAAAAACATCGTTTCTATCATAAGGAGAAATCCACCAAAGACGGGCGTCTCATACTCAGAAATCTTCCGTTCAAGTGTACGGAAAATGAGTTGAAGGAGCACCTGTCCGCGTTCGGTGACATAGTTGAAGTGACTTTCTTAAAACGAGATGGTAAATTCACCGGCTGTGGTTTCGTTCAGTTTACAACTAAGAAAAGCGCGGTTGTCGCCTTGGCCAAGACGAGTGGTAAAAACTTTAAGGGTCGACCCGTGATCGTGGACTGGGCCGTCCCGAAAAACAAATACCAGGCGTCCCGGGGCGAAGATGGCGTCAAAGAGGAAATTAAGGAAGAAGAAGAAGGAGAGGGTGATGACGCAAGTGTCAAAGAGGAAAGTGACAATGAAATCAAGGGAGAGCCATCGAGTGCTGGCGAGGATGACGATGAGGAATCAGAGGAAGACGATGTCAAACCTAACATGAACTTACGCGACTCTAAACCCACGCGTAAGCGTATCATTGACGACCCTGACAACAAGAGGACAGTTTTCATTAGAAACATCCCATTTTCGGCCACCAACGAAGATCTGGAGAAAGCTGCTGAAGAGCTCGGCCAGGTATCATACGCGCTGGTGTGCGTTGACCCACTCACTGAACATTCCAAAGGTACCGGTTTTGTCAGGTTCTACGACGAACAAGTGGCTCAAGATCTCATCAATGGCGTCACTACTCTCAACATGACAGGATCCCTGCCCATACCAATGAGTGTCAAACCTAAGGACCAGCTTGACAATGATCAGAGCAAAAAGCATCCGAAAGACACCAGAAATCTCTACTTGGCCAAAGAGGGAGTCATCATAGCTGGATCGCCTGCCGCGGAAGGCGTTTCAGAAAGTGACATGCGTAAACGACTTCAACTCGAATCCTGGAAGACTCGCGTCCTCAAAGATCTTCACATGTTCGTCTCGCCGACTCGTCTTGTCGTTCACAACGTGCCTCCATTCTATGACAACGCCCGTCTCGCCAAACTTTTCAAAGAGCACGCCCCCAAAGGAGCCGTCCTCAAGGAGGCACGAATCATGAAAACCGTCAACGACGACATTCTGGGCAAATCAAAAGGTTACGCGTTTGTGTCTTTCAATCGTCACGAAGACGCTTTAGCTGTTCTTCGAAAGTTGAACAACAACCCCGATGTATTCATCGACAAAAAACGACCCATCATATCGTTTTCAGTCGAAAACAGGCGCGCGCTTAATCTCAAAGAGAAACGCCAACAGAACAGTGCCTTGAAATTGAAACAACAGAAAGAGGAAGGCAAACAGAAAACGTCCGTGGACCGTATGGAACTGGACTCGGAGTCAACTTCTAAACCGAAATTCATGGGCTTACCTGCGAAAGTTGGTAGCCAAAAACTGCGTCGAAAACACCAGTTGAAGGAGCAAGTGGCTCTTCATCGAAAAAATTTGAAAAAATCTAAGAAAACACCTAAAATATCTAGGAAACAAAAACGGTTGAAACGACAACAACACAAAATGTAATTTATAAACAAAATGAAGATGTAAATATGTTTATTTTACTGACTTTTTCGAAAAAAGAAACTTGCGAAGTTTATTAGACGGATCAGAGTTTCTTCGTTTTCCTCGATGGGGGCGTCCCCCCTATAGTGCTGTCGAATGGGGTACCTACTCCACTATTGGGGTACCAATAAGACAGTGGATCCCCCCCGACTCAATGCATCGGACTTTGATCGACTAAGGTCTGCCTCTGCGCTTCAAAAGGCAAGAGTGGCTTGACTGGTCTCAATGTACAGCCTCTAGCACTGAATTTCCTGGCTGACCTTGGAAATGTCACAAAATTACCAGTTTTGCTGGGCCAAAAACCCAGATTTGCCCATTTGCTTGTCCCTAATATTTTTCTGGGAGATTCGTATCCCCCCCCCTCCTTTACTTACTCATGCCTTAGAGGTCATATCGTTTGCCCCCTGCTTAGACGTGTTCTTTGACTTTGGGCTCACTTGTACTTTTGCGATCACTTGGCTCTAATGTTCCGGCACGACACTACGAAGGCGCAGCGTTATTCCGCGCTCCGTGTAAGCGTTGAGATCACAAGGACAATTTAGCAATTTGCAATTTCGCAGTTTTTTGAAATTAAGGCACGAAACTTGCATTTTTACAAAAATTAAGACAGAAACTTGCAATCGCGTGGACAATCAGCCAGGAAACTTTCTATTTCGTGGGTATGAGTCAGGCAAGGGACGTTGTTAAATGAGGCTCGCTAGCCTGTGGTTCACCACGCTCTGAACCTTGAAATTGTGTTTTAATTATGATCCGAAACAGTCGAATTCACAAATACTCAACGGGACAACTTATACAGTGTTCCAGGAGGAAACGTCAACACTATGTTGTACTACTAAGTAGGGCGAACCCAAATTACTATATGGACATAGGGCCGGAAAAGCTTTGTTTCAGAGTTACAGGGAATTTAGTGTGTTTTAAGCCAAACCACCTCTTTTCCGCAAAAAACGGTCTTAACGGACTAACCGTTCAACATAGAACAAAATAAACTACATTTTTGAAAGGAGCACACAAGTTAACATTGGATTGGGTACTGAAATCGTTTTTATGTCCGTTTAGTTATTTTTGGAAAAATCGAAAAAGTGTTGCGCTGAATTTTCGTGTTTCATTTAGAGGCGAATTTCACTAATCTTCAGTTGGTCGGGCATTGACTAATTGTAAAAACATGGGTATGTTGGTTCACATAATGGATGAGAGCTTTCAATTGACGTAAGAAAATTGAAAATCGGTTGGTTTTTTACTGAGATATGACACGAAATATTCGGAAAAACAGTGCAGGTTTCCTCCTGGAACACCCTGTAATTTCACTCAAATTACGACACGAATAAGTGAATTTTCAATTTAGCTCCAAAAATGGTGCAATTTTGCGACTATATTTGCCTGACTTTTGGGACCGCCGGCCGGGGTTCCGCGGTCACCAGAGAAAACCCCGGAAATTTGGGCTTTTGCACTTTGTTGGTATAGGTGGGGAATAACAGATCCGACCCAAGACGATCTTCGTTGGTGGCCCTTATTCCGGTTGTGCGATAATGCCATGGTGCAGTCGTAGAATAAAATTCTTTTTTTATTAATAACAAAACAGATAGACGTAAAGTAGGTACATTACATGATTCAAAATTTTGGGATAAAGTGTGATTTATCCGTTTCCGGATATGAAAAATTCAATTAAAACTGAAAGACTGATATTTTAAACGATTTCATTTTAAACTCTTTGGGACTTTTTTTTAAA
Organism: Corythucha ciliata; assembly: GCA_038030265.1. Classification (NCBI taxonomy): domain Eukaryota; kingdom Metazoa; phylum Arthropoda; class Insecta; order Hemiptera; family Tingidae; genus Corythucha; species Corythucha ciliata. The sequence goes on from CM075938.1 coordinate 56,551,096, forward strand.
GACAAAACTTGTGCTTTTAGCTATGAAAAGATCATATCAGGTATCACAATTTCGGTTCAAGCGGTTAATGTGTTCTTTTTGAACGTGAGCTGTATAGGCTCGTTGTAAGAAAAAGCCCTTCGTAACGGTTGCGGGTTAATCGTAATAAATAAAACTTTTGATTGTACGTACAGCCTCTCTAAACGGAGGAACTGAAGACTTTTGTTCATTCTTTTAAATATGAAATTCAAATCTTCTCTCCTTCAAGAGAAAACTCGATTAATTCGTTTCTTTTTTGTTAGAAATAGATAAAAATAGCGTTATTTTACATGTATACATTCACTCACAAGAAAAATGGCGCAGTTAAAAATATAATTAGGTATAGAATTAGGTTTCGTTTAACTTTTAATTTAAATTACAATCATAGATCACATTTTTTAAAAATACTTTTTTTCGGCCCTTATTTTAGTCAAGGCAAAACTAATTAACGTCTCATAAATAAATACATAAAGGAGTTGAAAAGGGAACCTTACTAATAAAATTGAAAAAAGTCAAATCAAAAATAGATATGTCTAAAGATTTGTACGTGAACCACTTCCAGGAACATTCTTTACCTCAAGTCACACAGGCCTGAGGTTAGTTCGTTTGCCCCATGCTTAGACGTGTTCTTTGACTAGGTTCAAAGGGCTCATCAAGCAGCAAGGTCTACCGGCCAAATAACAATATATAAGTATTTATGTACAAAAATTGGGTTTTTTTGTTTGATACTCAATAACCCCCCCCCCCCCAATCAGTGAACTAGGACCTCCTACATGTGTGTCTAAGTAGTCTGTTTGGTCGCGAATTCGTGGAGAATATCCCACGCCATAGCGACGTCGTTCCTTGTTATTCCAAGCGCTCTGATTACTGCCTCCTGGGCGTAACCTAAAAACGTGGGTGGGGGGGAGATGAAGATGGGTGATACAAAAGATGATAAAAAAAGTTGCACGCTAACCTTCAGACGTTAGCTTCGCAATATGGTCCATGTTCAGGTTCTCATAGGGCGAATTGGACGACGAAGTGGACGCGACAGTTGTAGGAATGTCGGGCGAGCTGCGAACCGGCCCCCCCGGGCAGACGTTGCAATTTCCACCGAAAGAGTGATTGGACGAAGTCGTCGAGGTGTTGGATTCAACGGATGAACCACGCGATGGAACACGTCCACCGCCGCCGCTTCCACTTTGTCCCGCTCTGAATTTTTACGACGTATATTAGTCCATTAACTATCCCCTTGCCACCCCAACCAAGGATACCTGTGGTCAGGAAGGGGTGACTTGACCATGTGTGAGACTGTGGAAACAGTTGGTAATTCAACGGGAGGTGTGCTACTGTACACGGGTTTAATAACTGAAACGTTTCCTGGAAAACAAACTGAAAATATAATCGATTTTCAAACAACTTTTAGTTTTTTTTTCCAAAAGGAAAAATGGGCGGTCGTATTTTTGGCGTTCTCTTATAGTTTTACCGGGCAGTATGATAGTGTTTTCGTAGTTGGGCTCTTCGGTAATATTGGCTAGCTCGGCGTAGTGAACTTGGGTGTTCTCATAATTGGGATCGCTACTCCCAGTCGCGGCCGCTCCACCGCCGCCGTTCACAACTATAACGCTCTCACCCAAGCTGAACCTTCGTTCGCCTACGGGCGAACATAAAACTCGCGTCAAGCGACAAGAAAATTTACGAAGCTCGATTTTTTCAAATACTTACCGAGTTCAAGAGGAGGTGCCGATGGAATGGGTGGAGCGTCCTCTTTGGGCACAGTAATGGGGGACGCCGCTGTTGTTGGCGAGGATCGCCTTGGTGGTACTGGCGGCGCTGAATAGGCGGCTAGGGGTCTTCGCGTCATCAGGGGTGAACCACGGGGTGAAATCATTGGACTTCTACCACCCTAGGAGAGCATAAAAAGGTTATGAAAACGGCGCTGTGTACCTCTCCCCCCCCCTGGCAACCGAAAAGTGTCCTTAGTCCTTACCCTCGAATCGAGAGACTCACATCGAGGTGTTAGGGAAAGGGCTTGAAGGCTACTGTGGTTGTGATTCCAAGGACTCAGATCCTGGAGAAATAAAATACTTTTATTTTCGTGGCTAGAGCTCGCTTTGGGAAAGGACCGCCGGGAATTTATCATGTTGGCCAATGGAGTTTTGATTTTTTAAACACCTGGTTTAGCTGCAGATTGAGGACATGCTAACGACATCAACCTTAGTCTCCTGGGGCGTTATTTTCGGGATTTCGGGGTTTTCTACGGAAAAATCCGCTCTGTGTTTATCACATCGCATATTTGTTCATAATTATGTTAATTCTATCGTTGGATAATTTTTCTGGATGAAGAATGATACATATTGTCATAGTTTTTTGGACCCGAGCTGCGGCTTTCCAGTGGGGTTGGGCATAATGTAATTATTGTAAGTTACATGATGTATTTTTCTTGGTTGCTCGATAAAAAAATGCATTCATTCCTTCAATAAAAAGGTGATGAGCGTTGAATTTCCTTCGGCATTCACTTTTCCAGCTTGTTTTTCTGCCATTTCCCATTTCTGTGGTGTGGCTGGAAATTTTCTGTGATTTGAACTTTTGGTGGTTCAAACAGAATAACTGAAAAGTTATAATCATAAAAATCTCGAGCCACAGTTAAGTTCCAACCAAAAAATGTGCAACCCCAGAGAGCATCCAGAGCTATAACCAGACGGTCGAAACACAGAGAGTTCCAATCATATGCCATCCGCATAAATGACGGAAGTCAAACGCTCTTCAACTTTTATGCTGTGTCGATTTTTCCATAGAACGCGTATTTGATCGAGTTATAATCAATACCTCAGGGCCGTTTTCATAGTCATCACTCAAGCTGAGCATTCGCTTAAGTGGCTTCAAATCGGTCGTTCTAGATAGTGAGTCGTCTGTTATAAATCGAAATAAGCAAATACTCTGATTGAGTGACGACTATGAATACGGGGCTCAAAACAATTGAAGATTTCGCTCAACCGCTGTTTTTCGGCCCTTCTGAGGTATCCACAAGTAAAAAATGTGGACAACTCGTATACTACAACCTTAAGAACACCCCACATCACATTTGAAAATTTGGTCCAGGTATCTACCCCCGCCCCATTTTCACATGATTGGTGGGCTTCTTACAGGCTTTAAAAATGCTTGGTTTGGGAGGGTAGTGGACCATCTGAAAGAGTCCACAGCGTAAACAGTCCTGACCCCTATAGAGGAAACAACCCTTGAAGGGAGGGGGGGAACTGATTCTTCCTCACAACCAGAGCCGGAATAACTGACTGTAGTTTTTTCCTTCAATTCGCAAAAATGTAGACCGTGTTTTGACTTCTTAGATACTGTACCTGAACCTCGAGTGTTTGAGCAACCGAAATTCTCAATTTTTGAACAAAGAAAAGTCTCAATTTTGACAACATTCATCAATCACAATTTATGAGATTGTGCACCCTCCTCCCCACTCACCGAGGGAGAAGGCGATAAACACTACAAAAATGCGGATGCAAAGGAAATAAATGCACTGATTGGCAGCAGTGGTACTTCAGTGGGGTGATGTGCAACAGTGGGTGGAGAAGAGGAACGAATAGGAGAATTGGTGTGTTTTAAAAGCAACGAGCACAGCCTGATTGTCATTTCTCGAGTTAGTATAACCGCTAGTTACGAAATAATCTTGGAAAAATAGAAAATCGGGAAAGACGCTTAAGTTTACAATTTTTGTTTTAATATTGTCAATCAATTTAAAGTTATAATTGCACTAAATTCGATTATTTGATTCTTAAAACGAATTAACAATTCATTTTTAGTTTATACACATAATAATTACTGCTTCCTTTCGATAAATTTTGAAAGAAATACAAAGTATTAATAAACTTTTCGATTACGTAAAAATAAATTACTTTCAAAGAATTCATTTCTATGTACACAAACCGGCGGACATACTAAACTAAAATCACAATTCGGAAAGATAAAAACTAAAAATCTCTAGCAGGGAGGGCAATTTCGAGCTACTACGGTTCACTAAAAGGTTCATTCTGTTATAACTTTATTGATTCGGTTCAAATCGAAATGTAACGAATTAAATAAATTAATCAATTAAAAATAAGCACATTCCATTCAAAACAAAACATGCCTAAATGATGCTTCTATCAAACAAACAAAAAAACATGCACAATTCCGTTCTAAGGGGAAATAAAACAAATTTTGGGGGGAATAAGCAAAACAGCCTTTTAAATTTGGCACAGTTAAAGCTTAAATTAGACAACACTAAAAATTGGGATAAAAAGGTTGGGATGATGTTCTGTGGCGATTTTTTTTTTTTTTTTTTTTTTTTGCTATGGAACAAAAGCTAGCGTGAGAAGTATTTTTCCAAGTCACACTATGACTGATTTGAACACAGGCTGGTACAAACATAAAAAAAAAAAAAAAAGTGAGGGAAAGTCAGTAAAACTTTGATTGGTGATGAGCAAGGGGGAAGGATATTCAAACATAAATAAATAAAAAGGGGAGAAGTGGGAAAACGTGAATGTAATAAAGAGTTTAAAAGATTACCTCCTCTTCCTCTTCTTCAGTCGAATAAACCGGAAGTGACCCCGCTTTATGTTGCCTTTTAGGATCAAAGGGGTCGACTACAATTTGTTCTGTTCCTTTGATTTCTGCCCTGCAGAAAGGACATCCTTGTCCTTCCGAATCCTTTTAATTTGAAGTAACAGAGTTAAAGGAGAAAATTTTAATTTGTTTTGAAAAACTTACCTGCCAAGAAGTAAGACAAGGAGTGCACAGTAGATGACCGCACGGCTCTATTCTCACATCCTTGTCAGCCTCTGCGCAGATTTTACACAGTTGAAAAGTCGAACCCATTTCACAGTAGAGTTCGTACTGTTCTTGAGTGACTTTAATGTGGTCCTCGGGCGTCGGATCGACAGCCCACGACAGATCGGGGTTTACGTTCCTTCCGTCGGGAAAGAGATAGCTGTCGGGCATGGGTGGTGGAGGGTTTGGAATTAAACGTGTAATTAAGGGGAAGTATGATGTCTTACAATCCTTCTCTATGTCCGTCCAATAACGCTTGACATAAAGATTTATTCTGAGGTATCGTTTGAAGAATGTCCCCGTCACCGGTCACGTAGCCAATGGCCCACTGACCGAGTCGCGTACAACTTAGCCTGAATACGTAACTGAATAGAAAGAAAATAAATTGAGTTCGGTGAAAAAGTGATATAAAGAATAATAAAATAAAAAGGTAGTTTTTCTACCTTCCAGGTTTATTTATATATTTTTGAAGTCGAGCTTTGACTTCGTCATAAGTTAAAAAAGCTACATATCCCGGATGAGTAACCGCAAGGATTTGCCAATTTCTTAGTAAGGAACTCCACGGTTGAAACAACCTTAACATAAACACACAAAAAAGAAAAATTGATAGATAACTGTATCGAAAGAGAGGAAATGAGTTACTCTACCTCGTAAAAACGTCGAACTCAAAATTTGAGATATAATCATTGCACGTTAGGTCGATCGTAGATTTGAGTGCCATCGCTTCAAGCCCGGAAGATATCGCGTGGACTTCGTTTAACGCTTGACGGAATATCTTCCATGGCACTAGGGTGCTAGAACGATAAAAACCGAATTATTTGAATGGTTTTCTGCTAGATATGTCTTTTGAGTCATTTTATTAGAGTAAGAAGGAAGAACTCCCGACCAGCGTCAGCCGACCTGGAGTCAGGGCCGGCGGGGACGTCGGCTTGTTGCCTAGATCAATGTTACGGTCATAGGCATTTTGTGCATGATCGACTTGAGTTTTTTGTGGTTCTAACTTTTTGTGATTGAAGCTTTTTACAACGGTCGTGCGACAACGAGTGTTCATAGAAAAAGGCTTAAATTGATTTCACTGCAGCTAAGCATGCAGTGGACGATGTCACATTCAATTTGAGCCTTTGGGATGCACGCTCGTTGTCGCAGCGCTCGAAAACGCTTCCAGTCCGAAAGCTCCTGGTTCGAGCTTTCTCAACCCACGGGTCCAACTTACTCAGCATATTGCTAATATTCTCATTTGCCACCCCCTTTCCCGGTACTGTTAGCCATCGACGATTTTTTGTTGTGGCTTCAACCTGTACTCAAGGAAATCACTCGGTCCAATTTGATACACAATCATTAAAATGAACAGTAAAATAAAATAAACAGGAGATATCAACATAATTTGTACTTGTTTTCAATTTTATAAAAACCAAACTGAAGAAAAATACCCCCCCTCCCCCACATCAGTCAACTTTCGAACACAAGATGGGACCGGCGGGGCTTATTGTGTGACGTGGGTAGGTTGAAATAATAATACATCCGGAGGGTAAAAAAAGGGGAAAGAAAAAAAAAAAAAAGTAAAGGGAGATGTTTGCGTCATCACACCAACAAAATAGTTCAGTCTGGAAGAAATATGGTCTCGGTCCATAAATATGTCGGCCAGGAGAGTATACACTGGAAGAGTAAATTAGCTGATTATTTATGCTGTGTGGACAATCGAATACACACGTAGTGACTGCTGGAACCCAAAAAAGTCGTAATTAATTTACGACAGCGGGACAAACACATTGAATTATGTGACCCCCCCCCCACCGAGCCGAATGGAGGGTCCCAGTCAGTAAATTTTCACTAGGCGATATTACCGAGTGGGAATATTAGCAGCAACTCTCATAAAAACGTAATCACTGAGCCTTTTTTTCGTCCTTATTGTCTCCCCGACCCTTTTCTCGCTCAACAGCAAACAACGAAGCAATTCCCTTGAGAAATAAATTTCATAAAACAAGGTCCCTGCAGTCCTACAAACATTATGATAAATTAATTGATGCCTCCACTCCCCGCTTCAGTATCGCCATATATTTGTCTCAAACAGGAATGTTTTATTTTTTCGCACAAAAGATAAATGGGAACATGGTCGGCGAGGGCGAAAAGGGAATTAGAACTCAATCGTTCCTTTCTTTTCGGTTCATTTAAGGTCTAGTGGAAATGAAAGGGCGGGTAATGAGGGGGCGGGATGAGAGTCAATGAAGGGGAAGAATAAAAGAGAACAAAATCGTTACGGCAGCTGGAGGTCGGATAGAGTGGACGAATATTTTCCACAAAAACAAAGGATAAACCTTAAACAAAAAATAAAAACAATGAAAGCTGGAAATCCACTAATCGCTTTAAAAACCCTCTTAACATAATTTTTATCTTAAGAGATATTCCTGAGAGAAGTAGAGAACCTTTTTGATTTCTTAAAATAAAAAAAAAACAAAACAAAACAAAAAAAAAAAAACGAGATGAGGGAGGTTTGTCGGGAGGCCGAGAAAATGATTACCTTCAATTAAAGTGAACAGGCTACGACCTGGAAATACCGAAGTTTTTTGTCTTTACTGTGTGGTAGGGAGACAAAAAGTGAGGTTGTTTGATTCAATGCGACTGCCAAGAAAGAACAAAACAAAAAATTACTTGGAAATAAAACGTAATAAAAAGACCACCAACATCTCTTCGGTATTGATATGGATTCCCGTAGTCTTTTAAAATTTATCAAACGGAAAACGAACGATATTTTAGTGTTTTGTGCAATATCCGTTTCCTGTTTGGTTCAATTCGCCTCAACAACTTCTATGTGGCATTTAGCTTCCCCCGCTCGTAGAAGGTGGCGTGGTGGGGTGGGGGTTGTGAGGACATGGTTTAAACGGTGAAGAGAGGATGTTTGGAATTAACTTGTGTGTGTCACGAGATTGAGTGAGTTTTGGGTGCCCAAGGATTTTCACGGAGGCGGAAAAGTTATGGGTGGATGGAGTGGGGTGGGGCTGGGAACTGGATAGATGTATCGTAGGATAGGACACCTGAGTTTTAAACATTGTTTTTTACCATTCTTATAAAGTAATTAATTACGGGGTGAAATAGGTTTCACGGGTAAAAGGTCACAGTATTACGGCGCTTTATAAACAAAACGACGAGAAACAATTTGTTCAACGAGATCAAAGAACAATACAATTAGTCATGGGTCAAATGATATACAAAAAGGGAATTTCGCGTCTCAAAGCCCGCCTGTTTCAAGTATTCTAGAAGTGAGAGAGAGAGAGCGAGAAACTTGATAAAAAGCTATACTTCGGGTGAATAGTCAAACAGGGTTGTTGCCACCCCTTCCAACCACCAATTTCATTGTACTAATGCATGAAAGAAACGGAGCGGGAAGAGAAAGGAAAATTCGACCAAGATTCACGTCTAGGAAAACACATGGGAAGGGGGGACCCCGGTCGGGCACGCGGGGATAGAATGGTAGCAAAATTATGGAGGGCAGGCTCTATCGACCGAATCTTTCATACCCTTCCAACGTCCCCCCCCCCCTCCCGGCGAACCCTTTATCAACCCCTCGACCGACCAGGACCACTAACACTTTTCCAACTCTCCGCCTCTCTCACACGAACTACCTACACAACTCCGTGACACTGGTTTTTCTCCGCCCCCGCCCGACCTCCCCGCGCTCTCAAAAGGGAAACTTGAACGGGGGCAGCAACTTCATTCATCAAAACATTTTAACCAGACTCCACAACCGCAACGTCTCTATCTCATTCCCTCAGTGCCGCCTCCAGAATAACTACCCTCGTTGTTGATTCGTTACTGAATGGACAGTGACGATGACGATATAGATAGGGCGGAAAAGAATTGATATGAGAAATTACCCCTCAATCCACGCCTCTGTAAGGAATTGCAGGAAGGAAGGAGGTTGCATTTGTAATGCCCAAGAGGAAAATCGGAAAGCGTTCCTTGATGAAGGAGTCAACTTCCAGCAATTACTAAAGGGATGGGGGGCCCTGGATGCACCCTGTTATATAGGCCTTCGAAATGAATAAACGTTAACAAGAGCACAGCAGTTAGCAGGGAGGTCGTTTCGGTCTCGGATCTTCAATCCACTGGGTTACACTGATCTGGGTCGGCACTGGGGCAATCGACACAGTGTAGGACCGAGTAGCCCATTATGAGCTGAAGGTCTGAGGCGGATGAACGTACAAAAACCCCTCCAATGAGAAGTTTTTGGGCACACCCCTGCCTACTGCCTCTCAGAGTTACGACAGTTTTCTTTGAATGTCGAAATCGGCTTGTCCAATTCGACCGCCGGCGGAACCAGGTGCAGAGTAATAGGGGCGATCACAAACCAACGAAACTCTCCTTCACCCTGTCCGAAAACTCCGCCCCAAAATTCAGATTACCACTGCTGCGCCGATGACTCTGCCAATGACCCTCTCCTGGCTCTGGTAATGGTGGGTTCTTGGCCCGTGACAATTGAACATGAAAATTGGCTGTTCCTCCTAGAAACACGAATTGACTGATTGAACAGGCCAAGATCTTATTTTGTGACCCAATAAATCGAAATTTGAACGTAAAAAATAACTCATAAACATTTTTCGCTCTGAATCCAGAATCAAATGGACTAATCACCCCAGAAACTGGCAACCTGGGCCTTAGGGCCCAGCACATATACGCTAAACTGCTGGGGGGAAGGGGCAAAGTAGAGCATGAATAAGCAATTTTGTCAATCCTGAATGTTGAAAAATGTGTGTGAATTATCATTCTTGGTATTATTCTTCTTCTTTTCAGGTTTCTCCAATGCAATCAGCCAGCGACGAGATCGACACCGCAATTGTGAGTCCAAACCCCATGCCATGTGTAAATTCACGCGAGTGAACTTTTTAAAGTTTGCGCAAAAAAGTACCCCTCCCCTCCCAGTAACAGTCTGTTCATAAAACTTCACAACTTGGGCGCTAGTGGGAAAGATTTACGCCTCATGATCATCAAGGTGAGTTAATTAGTAATTAATATGTTGATAATAAGTAATAGAGATTATTATAACTATCAATTTTGTTGACTCGTGTACACGCAATTACCTTCACTATTATCACAATGTGGAATTGCGGATGGACCTATGTTACATTCCCACAATATTAGACTTAGAAATGATGAATGGAGTCAACAATTGATTCATGAGGAGAAATCGTGAATGGATTTCTCTTTTATATCTAAACAATAACCAATCACCTCATTGCGGAGGGGGGGGGGACTATGATAGAACGTCACAGGCACCCATACAATTTGAGTGACAGGAGGAGACGCTGAGGGCTGAGCTGAGGTCGATGAGATGAATATTCATACCGGTCAGAAAAACGGAATTTTAATGCAGGCTGGAGGGGAGCGTAACGTAAAGTTTACTTTAGTGGCATCGCGTTAAAATTAACGAATTATCTAATCAGAAACATAAAAAATTACTAATTTTTACTTCCATTTTATCGTTTGGGAAGGATGGAAGTTTAAATTTTTATTCTAGGCATTGTTGGAAGAGTCACAAAATGGTGATTGAAGAGTGGTGGAAGTTGGGACAGGACCATCCTCATGTTTTTTTCCTGTCGGTTGAGTGTTGATCCATTTAATGAGTGAGAGGGGTAAGAGGCGTTTAGCATGGAAAAAATTAGGATTTTTCCTTGAAAGGAGGGACCCCCATCCCATTTGCCTAAAGTTGCTCGGAGAAAGGAAAACCCTAGAATTTTACCCCATAACTGACATTTTTGTCAGAACGCTGAGTTGGTTTTCGTCAGAATCGGAACTACTGATACGACCCATTTTTATCGACTCTTGGTTTAAGAAAAAGTCAAATTAACTTTAGAACAGACTTATAGTGGCGGTAACTTCCACTAAGTGAATAACAAAATAACGAGTACCTAACTGAGACACTTTTTTGGTGACGGATTAACTAGTAACGATGCCCAGCGAGCGTTAGACGACAATCAGCTTCACCAAGGTGTTGCCGGAGGAAGCGGTGGCAGCTGCCCGAACGACGACATTTTTGGCCTGATGTAGTAGGGTTTTTCGTGCCCAAAATCGATAAAGGCTTATGCCCGTATTTATGAACGTTCCTTGACATTAAGGAACCCTTGAAATTCATTAAAACAGATGTTTTTATTGTGATCAAAACTGTTCTCAACGGTTCCTTGACTCGAGGAAGCTTCAAGGAACGTTACGGCCCATATTCTACCAAGTTCTAAAATCAATTTGACTTTTCCTTAAACAAAAAGTCGATTTAGTCGATAAAAATATTATTTAAGACATCGCATTGTTTCACTTGTGACCAATTCTGCAAATTCGTAGGCTAAAATGTCCGTTTCTGACCGTGGGATTCTGTTAAACTAGCGATTGGAGGAGGTCAAGGAATCATCTGTGAAACTCCCCGTACTTGTGACCGATTAGGTTAAATCTTAAATTTCAGTTCCTGACCCTGACATTCTGGCGGAAGAACATTGATTCAGGACGTGGTGAGGGGGAGAAATCAACAGTTCGTGACTAACCGAACCTCGCGTCTAAATTGAAAGCTTGAGAGTAGCGATTAAAATCCAGATTCTTGACCCCTCTATAGCAGAATTTATTCAGAGACACAAATTCTAGCCCACCAGTTCATGTAAATTTTCAAGGTGGAAGTTCGAATTTTCTGTTCAGTACGGCCAGATTCCGGGGGCTGCATCTTTGTTGTACCTTTACCTAATAGTCGGAACCGGACAGTCATGCTGCCATTAAGTCACTAAGAGCACGGGTGGCGAGCTCTAGGCTCCAGTGGGACTCCAGCCAAACAAAGTCTTTGTCCTACAGGTCCAGAACAACTAGGTAAGCCTTGAATGGGTACCGGGGCACAAAGACATCTGCGGGATAGGAGGAAAGGTTTGGGCAGCGCACCGGAACAGACTTGGTGCTCCGGTGTCCACCATGGGTTAACGATCAGGCAGCTATGCGATGACGAAGACTATGGGCGCTCGTGGCGCCTGGGTATGTCAAGGGACCGTATAAAGGACTTGACTTAGCCGGAGGGACTTCTAAAAGCTTTCCTGCCATCTCCGACATCACCATCACCCCATTAGGGGTGATCACAGACCACCTTTATGTCGGCTATGCGGGGACAACAACGAGATCGCTTTCGATTGTGAGGTATAATGCAGGCCAGTTCTGCTTCTTCGGGGTCCATATCCATCCTCGTGGGTGTAGTTTCATCGCCTGGAGGCAGTTCCATGGTTCGTGATGAAATAATTAGTTTAATAATTTCAGTTGGAAAGGAATAATGAACCAAAACCTTGAAATTGGTTTTTACAATGAAGCCCAACACCCGCCACCATCACAGTTGGTTTTTGAGAGAGTGAGATTTGATTTTTAAAGAAGCCAAATTCGTGAAATTTGGTTTTGGTACGAGCAAAATCACGGAATGATTTTAAAGGAGCAATATCTTTTGGTTTTTGAATTAGTTAATCCTAAGATAAAGATTTCAGCCAGAGTTAATCCCACAAAATTAGAGTTCTAAAATAGCTAAAATCTTGGTTAAAAGCTTGGTTTTCAAAGAGCCAGAATCACGAAATTGAGATTCTGAATGATCGAAAATCAAGGGAATTTTGTTTAGGAAGCACAAAACGTACAAATTTCTATATTGTTATCGAAATTCTATAAAATTGGATTTTGAGGACCCACAATCCTCTTCGCCCTCGCCCACAGCCATACGGATAGCAAGGAGTGTTTATGCCGAGGGTGATTGTAAAACGAACAGGTAACAATATCCCATTTAGACGGAGAAGTTTTATTACCTAGGAAACGATTACTTCACGTTAATTTGAGTTGCGAAACAATTCAATTGGAGGTAGAAAAGCCATTAAAAGATGATTAATTGACTTTTGTCGTTAAACTAAAGGAAGACCTTGGTGAGCACTTGCCAAACACGGTATTTACCGTGAAATTCATTTGAATTCGATTCAATAGGTAAAAAGTACAAAAAGCCTTACCTGTTACCAAAGTTATTCTTCCAAAACTCTGCAGCATCCGATTTTGTAATTCGGAACTGGTCGCCAGCAAACGTGCCGAGTGGGAAGAGCGCTTTTAACTCTGACAGCATATGCGAAAATACGAGCGATAACTTGGTCAGATTTCGACGATAGTGGGACGTTTCGTCGAACATTTTGTCCTTTCCCTCTTTGAACAATTTGACCGCCTGTTTACACTTTCGATTCAAATTAAGGATAAACACGGAGAAGTGTTCGTTCGAGTGAAGAACATGAGGCCGTTCTTCGTGTTTCGAGTAGATGAGCCTCAGACGTTGGTAAGTGTCGGGAAGGATGTCCAAGATGAACGGCGGGGAATTTTTCAGGTTCATCTTGGGGTGTTGACAAAGTTTGACCACTTTGTCCATCAGTTTCCACGTTTTGTCGAGGGTTCGCTTGTCAGTGGCAGCAACTGGGGCGGACCTTGGGTGATGGTGTTCGCTCGCCGTGCCGCCTCCACCACCACCTCCGCCACCTTCGGACGGGAACATGGCCACGTGGAGCTTCGATAGAATCGAGGATATGCTCTTTGCTTGACCGCCGCCTTCCTTCCTACCGGCAGTCGCCATCGACATTCACACGGTCGAAATTAAAAAATAAATAAATAAAAAAGAAGGCAACCAGGAACGGAATCGTGAGCGACGGCCTTCTGTTTCCTTTTTATCTTGTCACTGGAGCGGGCCTAAGCCCCAACATCCTCTTCGCGCGATCACTTTTCCCCTCACATAATTTCCTCGAATTGCAAAAAACACTCAATTGCACTGTTTTCCAGAGACGGCTTTTATGAAAGCTACGCAAAATGGGCCTTGCTCTTTGGCCCCAGTCCAAGAACCAAAAAAAAAAAGTTATAAAAAATCACTTCCGCACGCCAACGTAACCAGACATAAATCCAGACGATTGCCTTTGCTCTCCCGTTCATTCACTAAAATCTTCCCAACCTGATGGTCAAAGAGGCGGGGGTATCTCCTTATTCATACTGCAGGGAAGCCACCTCAAGTCTTTCTCATTTACTTTTACGGTACTCTACTCACTGAAATATCGTGAATTATGTTGTTTTCCAAGATAAATTTCGTTGAATTCTTCTTTCTTCCTTGTGTTGAAAACAGGGAAAAAAAACTACAGAAAAGCCACCTGTGCGGTGGCGCGCCCACCAAGGAGTAAAAGTGGCGCTCCAACTCTTGACATTTCTAGCCCGCCAACTACGAAAAAAACCGCTCCTCCAGAAACCGCGTTTTAGCAAAAACGTTTCGTCTTGATCCGAAAATGGTTCTTTTTATTGAAATATGGTGCCTTACATGGGGGCGCCAAAAGTTAGGCCTGCTCCCCCTCGAAAATGACGTAGATCCGGGCCTGGTTGTGTAAAAGGGCCTTAAAGCCCTGTACACACGAGGACATTTATGTCATGCCATCAAATTTTCAATATGTTCGTGTGATGGTACTGTGAAAAAGTATAAAAACCATATGCTTTCATGAAAAAGCCAGGAAACCGCTGGAAAATTTTTAATAATTTTCGATCCCCTTAACCATCTCCATTGTAGAAACTAATCTGATAAATACCGCATCGACAAGGAGCTAGAAACCAGCTATTTAGCCGTGAAACAGTCGATTTATGTCCGGAAAATATGAATTTTCCTGTTCGAACCACAATAGAGGGCATACTTTTTCCCCCTACACGCTTTCATTCGATCAAGAAACATAAAAACTTCCTGCTAGAATCACGCTTATCCGCAAAAAAAAAAAAAAAAAAAAAATGATCAGAAAGACTATTTTGACTAAACTGTGGAAAGTAACGACGTTCTGAGCGTTCAATGACTCTTGAAAATAAATTTTACCGAGGAAACCTATAAAACCCCAGAAGGTAAGGCCCATTTTCACCAACAAAATTGATCTCGTTTTAAGTTGATCGTCGTGATTAGTTGCCAATAACGACCCGTATGAATTCTGATATAAGTGTTTAGATTGTAATCGCGATTAGTTGTTGATCTTGGTTTAATAAGTTGGTGAAATCGGGCCTAAGTCATGACTGTGTGACTGCGTCCATTTCCACCAAAAAGTTCGCTTGAAAACCTTACCATTCGGCTGCAAGAAACATGGCATTTGAAAGTGAAAATTCAATCGCCCAATCAATTTGTTTGGCAGCAGTTCAGTTTGACCCGTTGGACTGTGATCATATCTCCTTTCTCCAGCTTTATTTATTATTCGCTTACTATATTATTCCCCATACTAAGCGGTTGAGTGCCGTGCTTTCGGGAGTAATAAACCCACTACTGTATTACGTAGAACATCGTATACATATAAAGACAATAATTATAAAAGTCCTCATTCAACGAAAATCCCCTCGGGTCGCTCGGCGGTATGGAAGAAGACACGTCGAATGAACCCATTCCCCCGCTACTCGATGATACATCAGGTGAGCCCGACCCATTCACGGTAATCATGAGGGATCCTAACGATAAAGAATGGCAGCAGTCACCCACAACAAATACAAGAAAAACCACCCGTGCAAATGGCTCGCAATCTCATTACCTTAAAACAAAAAGAAAAAAAACGGATGTAGTCAAAAGTCCACCAACAATAATAAACAACAGATACTCTAACCTCAGTGACAAAATGGAGGAGGAGACAACAACCTTCCACGATGAAAACAAAAACAATAATAATGACAACCGTAAAGACAAAATTGCGCCCGTGTACCTTCATGAAGGAGCAACCAATTATCAAAGAATGGTGACCGACTTGAAACTCTTATGCAAATCAGAGTTCTCAACAAAGATGACCAAGAGTTCCACTAAAATTCTCCTACAAACCTCAGAAGACTACCGTTCGATAACTAAATTCTTCGACAAGGAAAATATTCCTTACCACACCTTCTGTCCCCCTAACGATAAACAATCACTTGAAGTTGCCATACGGGGCGTGCCATTGTCTCTCTCAGAAAAAGAAATCCAAGATCTTTTAAGCCAGTCCTTCCCAGTCAAGAGAGTCACCAGATTATTAAATAAAGACCGAAATCCAACCCTCATATGCTTCGTCGACCTCGAAAGGACCCCTGACAAGGAACAAACAATCTTCGACCTTACCAAACTCTGCTATTCAATTGTAAAGGTAGAACCGAGACATAAACCAAAAATAATTCCCCAATACAAAAACTGCCAAAGATTCCATCACACTCAAAACTACTGTAAGCTCCCCAGCAGATGCGTTAAATGCAAAGAAAATCATCATTATAAAGACTGCAAATTGCCGAAGGACAATGAAGCCGTATGCGTGAACTGCGGGAAAAACCACCCGGCTAACTATAGAGGTTGTGAATACTATTTAAGCATCAAACAGCGAACCGGAAAAAAGGATACCACTCCTGACCAAACGCTAAACATCAAGGAAAAAAGCGCCACCAATGGGCCGAGTCCTAGGAAAAACCCCCCATCAGGCTCATACGCTGAGGCAACAAAGGCGAAATTCAACAATTCTGACGACAGTCCTTCCTTCAACGCTAGCAATCAAACAACTGAAAATATATTCTCTACTATCCTAAAATCAGTGATGGAATCCATACAACCTTATGTCCCCCAAATCATCTCTTATGTGCTCAAATTCTTCTCAAACTATGAACGTTAAACAACAAGCTTACACAACTCATCAACTCGCTTCTGCGAACAAATCAACCGCTATAGCCCTACACCACATCAAAATTCTCAACTGGAACGCAAACGGCATCATAGGAAAACTCGACGAGCTACAAATTTTCCTTGAAAAACATTCGATATCCATAGCATGCATTACTGAAACGCATCTCAAAGAAACGGATAACTTGAAAGTGATAGGCTATAAAACTTATCGATACGATCGACTGGAAGGCAGGATACGGGGCGGCGTTGCTATACTCGTAAAAAGAAATGACCCACATACTCCAATCTCCCGTCCACCCATCGATAATTTGGAGGCCGTAGGCATAGAACTCCACTCTATTCCCAAAATACACAACACAACCGTGTATAGACCACCAAATAAGCGACTATCCGAGAACTCCTTCCTGAGGCTATTAGACTTCAACCGCCAAATATTGTTTGGCGATCTCAACGCAAAAAACGTAGCATGGGGGTGCAGACAAACAAATATGGCTGGTAATTTGCTTTTAAATTTATCATCTCGACAAAACTTCAATGTAATCCCACCAGACGAACCCACCTTCTTCCGGCCTAACGTACAACCAGACATACTAGATATCGCCATTTCTATAGGACTTTCACTGCCTGTCTCTTCAAAAACTGTTACTGAACTAAGCTCTGACCACTCCCCAACTGTAACTTCGTTTCATTCTCCAATAAGCCATCAAAATCGACTTAAACTCATCACGGGCCCCATCGATTGGTCCAATTACAAAGCCTATGTTAATCTTCACACCAACATAAATCACAGACTATGAAATACTGAAGAAGTCGACAAAGCCATCGGGGAATTTACCTCTACCATCGAGAAAGCTGTGAAAGCCTCTACTATTCCTACAACCCCGAGAAAATCGTTCAAGTTCGTTGAAAAAATTATTTGAAAAGGCAGTGGCAACAATTCAGACTGTCTCACCTAAAAACTGAAGTCAACCGTCTACAGAAGGAAATCCAATCGGAATTAGAACAACACCGCTGCGATAGATACGCCAAGTATCTGGAAAACATACACCCATCGGACAATTCCCTATGGAAAGCCACGAGACAACTCGTCAGGAAAACGAACGATATCCCGCAAATTCGATACAACGACAGGATTATCAAGAGCGACGAAGAAAAGTGTGCCGCATTCGCTGAGTACCTCGAAAAAGTGTTCTCAGAAACATCCTCTTCTACCAGTTCTGACCCAGAAGGCGACAGCGTGATTATAGTGATTTCGTTAACCACCCTCAGCAGTCTGTCGAACTAACACTCGAGTTCATAAAGCCCGACGAGATATTCGAACTGATCAAAAACATTTCAGTGAAAAAAAGCCCTAGGAAGGATGGCATCCCACCGATTTTGATTCGTAATCTGCCAAATAAAGGAGTAATGAACATACTAAACATCTTCAACAAGTGTCTAAAACTGAGTTATTTCCCGTCATCGTGGAAAACCGCCGAAATTATCGTATTTCCGAAGCCTGGGAAGAGCAAAGAGCTAGTTCAAAACTACCGACCTATCAGCCTCTTGCCTGCCTTAGCGAAACTATTCGAAAAATGCATACAACGTAGACTAGCGAAGCACACGGAAGGTCTTATTCCTCAGCAGCAATTTGGATTCCTCCCGAGGCACTTAGCTACTCACCAAGCCTACCGGCTCACAGAAGATATAATAAAAGGATTCGAGAACAAGGAGCATACGGTCGGTATTTTCTTAGATCTCGAAAAAGCGTTCGATAAGGTTTGGCATGTCGGAATCAAGTATAAATTGAAAAAAGCGGGACTGCCAAAATATCTCTATGAAATTATATCTTCATTCCTAACCGAAAGATACTTCTACGGAAGAATCAACAACACTACATCGAGGCAGCTACCGATACTCGCCGGGGCTCCCCAGGGATCGGTTCTTTCGCCAATGTTATTTAACTTGCACATAAGTGACTTCCCAAGTACACAAAATGTCGAGCACGCTATCTTCGCAGATGACACTGTCTTATACTCCTCGAACAAAGAAATCGATGAAGCACGAAACTCGGTCCAAGGAGCACTTGAGAAGGTCGCACTATACATGAACAAGTGGAAGATAATACTAAATTCAGCTAAATGCCAGGCCAAGGTATTTACTCTCCGCTTCCCAAAGGAACCTACCGAACTAAGCATAGGCAACAGCATCGTAAAATGGAACGACAAAAAGCAATCTGTGCTTCATCATCATCATTTAGACAGAAGGCTAACCTGGGAGAAACACATAACCAACAAAATCAGAGATGGATATTTGAGACTGCGGCTACTCTACCCCATCCTAATCAGAAAAAACAATCCAAAACCACGGTTCTGTACGATGGTATGTCACGTTGCTAATCCGCCCTCTAATATTGTACGGCAGTGAGATATGGGGAGCAGCAGCCGCATCCAAAATACAAAAATTGCAAACCATCCAGAACAAAGTCCTTCGAATGGCAGTAAATGCGCCATGGTTCATCCGCAACACCCAACTACACAAGGAAATGGCCTTGCCTACAATAAAAGAATACATCGAAACAAAGTTCTCCAGGTTTCACCGCAACCTAGCTGAGGTGTCACGAGCAGTCCACTATTCATTAGGACAACAGATCTCGCAGAGGCTTAAATCCCGTCTTCTCCAAGACACCGTCCGCTTGTGATTATTTCCGTCCACAATCACCTAATAACAAATGTCAGATTGGACTGCAATACTTGATACGCACTACGCAATGCTGTGACAGCAACAAAAAATATTCTGTGATGCCAACAAATGCCTACTGTGTACCTTGCCCCATAAGACAGTCAACATCCAAGTTAAACCCAACTGTGATATAATTAATAACCTAGATAAAATACTTGTAAAACCATTTCTTGGTTGGTCTTGTTCAAAAAAAAAAACAACAAAAAAAAAAAACAAAAAAAAAACAAAAACAAAAAATTGTTTGGTAAATAGGTGTAGCTTCTGCATGAACCTGGAAAATTTGCTCGTTTAGCCCCAAGCCCAAAGGGGTGATATAGACCTATACACCTCTACGAGAAAAGGGCAGTTTCAACTGAAACCCATCACAAATTAATTTCGACTTGAAAAATGTTTCTATGGGGGCATGGGGGGGGGGAGCCTAAAGTACTACTTACTATCACGAAGTCCAGTAAGAAAAATCTCAAAATCCTGCAGTAAATTATTATGAGAAGAAGAAGGGTGAGTGCCACGGATTTTTTGGGTCCCTCGTGGGTAATTCCTTTATTTTTCGCTCATGTTTTCAAATAATGTTCAGTAGAAATGCCATTCAACAATATCTTCAGTTTTACCCCCTCTCCATCACCACAAAAGTACTCTGAGGCCACGAAACTTGCCGCAAACGCTGACTTAGCTTCAGCAAACTACTATCAACCACCGCATTGATTATTTATCTCAGCAGTTTTTCCTGGAGCCTGTGAATTTTAACATTCATATCAGGAAATTGTCTAATCCTCCCCAGCATCAACTCTTTCGGTTCGCAAATGGATTTTTACCCGCGAAACTGATAACTCGGCGAAACTAGACCACGCTCCATATAGAATAATGTGATTATTTGACCAAGATTTTTAGGGCACAAATAGTCGGTTTAGCAATTTTCATCAGGCAAATCGTCAGTTTTGCCATTTTGGGTCGCGAGCATATAGTCAGCCTAGCTGTTTTAACGGTGGGATTAGCTATAGTTTAGCCATTTTCTTCACATAGCGTCAATACAAACCGAACATAGCTATTTTCAGGCAGCGAATGGCTGTCAAGCAATGTTCAGTAGAGCAAAACATACAATTTCTCAAGACTTTCCCTCGAGCAAATCCTGAATCTGCGTCTGGTCAGTGGTAAGATATAAATACGATTGATGCCGTGGATATTTACTTAGCGGGGCTAAATAGCGAACTTTTAGGGCCAAACAAGTCCATTTTATTTTGTTTCTTATTTATATTTTTTCTTTAGTTTTGTTGTTTCTATACGGCTGGTTGAAGTACTCTGAAGTACGCTTATCCCGCTCCGAGAAAAGAATCAGGACTTTTTACGGTTCAATCTATCGGTTAGAGCTTCCTGTGGTTCGAGCTTGGTGAGGTTAAAGCGAGGATCGTAGCGCACAAATGGCAGCGATTTCACTCATTTACGTCATTGTACGACCTTATTTGTTTTAATATAAGAATAGTCGTCAGGGTTTAAAGTAATGAACAGCGGAAAATCGTTCGTTGCATTGCATGCTATTTATTTAAATAATAGTAATAGTAATTTGAACAAAACTAGTTGAGCTCGCTGTCAAGACTCCCTACACATGTCAACAGTTTTCTTGACTGACGCAGCCTAAAGCTGCGTTCAGCAGTAGTGAGCTCGACCCTTAAGCTCCGTAGGGGCATTTACAAATCGAGTGATAGGGCAAGAAAACTGTCACTATTCTCGCGTAGCAAGCCTTTAATCATTTTTATTAAGTACGCTCTGCCTTTTTTTT
Source organism: Corythucha ciliata (assembly GCA_038030265.1). NCBI lineage: Eukaryota > Metazoa > Arthropoda > Insecta > Hemiptera > Tingidae > Corythucha > Corythucha ciliata. The sequence goes on from CM075938.1 coordinate 56,572,068, forward strand.
TAAATTTTAAAACAAGTCATTTTTAATACTTTTTTAAAGTTAAACTAAACCCTTTTCATGGGATTTAATTGTAGTTTCACCTGACCCACTGGTAAAAAGGTTGTCTTTTAGGTCAATATTGACGTTACGTAAATACTATTTTCCTATGCTAACCGGTAACTCTCTCTCCCAACCCATAATACCAGAATTTTTATTGTAAAGTTTTGGCGGTCAGCTAGCAAACTAAAAATTAAAATTAAGTTGTCGTTTCCAACGAAGTTAAAGTCATGGTCAACCCTCCCCCCTCCCAAACCCATTCAACTAATCAATTTACTTCTTAGAAGCTGTTCGGAGATCACCAGTAGAGCGAAACTAGAAAACAAGTAGAGAGTGCCGGGTAAGGACGATATCAATCTATAGCGTTCCTCTGTAACAGAAGGGAAAACAGGAATGGGAGGGGAGGAGAGTAAGAGATTTCAATGAAATACTCAGGTGAAAGAAACATAGCAGAAGACACATGGTCATGCGTGCTTTCTAAAAACTGACCAACACCTGTCCTTTGCGCATTTGAAAACAATTTTTTTTTCGTGCAAAAACAGTGCGAAAGATAGTGAAAAAGAAGAAAATCTGCCACCAATATGATGAAGACAAAGAAAGATTTATTTTACATAAGAAAGCAGTTATTTTTGTGAGAAAGATGTGTTGAAAAAAAAAGCATCAGGTACTTGTAGCATAGAACTCGACAAACGTTACTCTTCTACAGCAAATTTTGACCGTAAGGTGCTCGATGTTCAAATTTACCTGTCATGGGACTGGGGTGTTTTGAAGCGACCCAGCCGAGGCTTCGCTGAACCGCCATTTTCCATTTTGTGTATCTGTGATTCCTCTCTGTGGGAATTTAAAACACGAACGTAAATTCAAGGGTGACTAAAGTGAGGGGAAGGGGATATGGACCTTCGCTATTGGCCATTGGTAGAAACGTTGTACCGTGAGTTTCCCCGAGAGAGCTGGTGTCGTTCCAGTCCAATTTCCAAACGTTGATACGATCGGCCAAACCGGCGGCTATGGCACAGCCCAATGTTGTGACGTCGGAAAAGTGGGGAGCCCTAACTGTATAGAAGAGAGTGGTAGAGAATACTGTTGTAGAGAAAGATTGGAGTGCTTACCAACTGGTATGCCTGAAATGTCGGCTTGAAGCTGCAAAAGCAACGAATTACGAGTCATTCGTCCGTCCACTCGAAGTTTAGTCAATGGCACTCCGCAGTCTTTGTGCATGGCTTCGAGAACGTCTCGAGTTTGAAAACACACAGCCTCGAGAGCGGCTCGAATCAAGTGTGATTTCGTGGTGAACTGCGTCAGGCCGCATAGTATCCCGCGGGCGTCTTTCCTCCAATACGGAGCGTACAGTCCGTTGAAGGCTGGCACAAAATAGACGTCACCGGTTGTCATTACCTCTTCGGCCAGTGTCTCAGACTCAGATATATCGCTGAGTATGTTTAAATTGTCGCGAAGCCATTTGATGGCGTTACCGGCGACGGCGACGGAGCCTTCTAGAGCGTAGACCGCAGGCTCGTTTGGTCCCATTTTGTAACCGACCGTGGTCAGGAGTCCGTGAGATGAAAACACTCTCTGAAAAAGCCCCCAAAGATCAATCAGAAAGACTTAATTGCGAAGAAAATAACGTTTCAAACTTACGTTGTGCCCTGTGTTGTACAAGACGAAGCAACCTCCTCGGTAGGTGTTCTTGGCGAGGCCTTGTTTCATACAATTTTGACCCACCAAAGCAGACTGTTGGTTTCCTATAATCTACATTAAACAAATGTCTGTATAATACAAACGACAAAAAAATGTGTTCAGTGTTCCTTACAGCTGAAATAGGAATTCCTTGCAAAGGCCGGGTTTGGATTAACCCGTAAATCTCGGAGCAGCTACGAATTTGAGGCAGGATATGGCGAGGCACTTTGAAAATTCTGCAATAAAAACAAAGTTTGAAAAAAAGAAAGACGAATGAGAGACTTTTAAGCGAACCTCAGAAGAGTTTCGTCCCATTCGAGCGTGTCGATGTTCATGAGCATGGTACGCGAAGCGTTGGTAACGTCCGTTATATGAAGGCCACCGTACGGACCACCCGTGATGTTCCAAACAATCCACGAGTCGGTCGTTCCAAAAAGGCAGCGTTCCTCTTGAACCGCCTTCCGCACCGCGGGAACATTGTCTATGAGCCAGCGTAGTTTTAAAGCGGAAAAATATGTCGAGACAGGAAGGCCGCACAAATTAACGAGATATTCTTTGTTCTGTTGAGGCAGTTGAGCTAAGACGTGATCTACGGTTGAATCCGTTCTTATATCGTACCAGACTGGAAACAAAATGCAAGGTGTTAAGATTTTTAACTGAAATTTTTTAATTAGCACCTTACCGATGGCATTGTGAAGTGGTTCACCGGTAATTTTGTCCCAGACGATTGTCGTTTCCCTCTGATTGGTCACACCGACAGTGACGATATCGTCTTTTATTAGATTTTTTCTCTCCATCATCGCTATCACCTCTCTATTGAAAGCAATTATTAACACGCTCAACATCGTCTATTATAATCAAATAAATACTTTATGCATTCCTTTATGTTGCCAAGTATGGCCATTGGATCCTGTTCGAACCATCCTTCTTGTGGGCTTCTAACTTCAAGATTTTTACTATGACTAAACAGTTCCTCTTTGGTCACCGGGGAAAATACCTTTTGGGCATTCAAAAATACAGATTTGAAATTCGTCACTTTGAAAATACAATGGTTAACTTACAGCAAATTTAATAGTTTTAGTGCCAGCATCTATAACTCCGACTAGATTTTTGGTTTCTTTTGGTCCAGTGGACGCTTCTTGAAGTGAGATCGGCTCGGGCATTTCGAGATTTTCTGCAAATAAATAAACAATGAAACGTTACCCAAAAATCATAGTCGTTAGAACTCCCCCCCACCCTCTCTGTAATTTAAATTATCTTTGTCTCCACGTTTTAAGTGTTTTTTTGTCACAATACAACTAATGAACCAAAATGTGCCATACAAATTTTAATGGTACCTACAAAAAAAGACAAGTCTTCACTAACGATAAAATTTATCATGACACCTGCCCACCCCCTCAACAAACTTACAAAGCAGCAGAAATACAGCGTTGTGTAATTATTCTCACCTCAAGCGACTAACAAGCTAGTGAATTAGAATTTCCCGACGATTTCCATTTTAAACCCTCAGCGTTATCATTCCTCCAAAAAAGAGGGAGAAAAAAAAAAACGTTAAAAGAGGGAAAAGGGGAGTGTCAAACACTTTTTCTTCTGTTTATATTGAATTTAAAAGGAGTTGACCGCGTATTAACCGGGCTATAAAACAAAAATCGAACGATTCGGCCATTGGTCCGATTGTTGGGATTTAAAGCGGTACGCGTGTCCCCCCCCCCCCGTGCTTCCATAACACTCGCACTAATTTATCAAAGGCTATACCGTTAAAATCGTCTGCGGGGCTATTAAAATTGACTCGGGAAACAAGGGTTGAATGACTATAGGAGTGGTTCCTTTAAAAATAGTTTAGTTTGTTCACTGGGACAGTTAACGAGTGATATAAATAAATTTGTTTCAATAGAATTGATGACAAGAACGCGCGTTTTTCGCCCCAGATAAATCTGTAAGAAATAGAGAAGTGAGATGTAGTTATTAATGTGCAAAATTAGCGGCTAATAAAACGATTTCACCATTCTTTGATTCCCTGACATTGCATCAAACTTGGGATAATGAGTCGCAAAACGGACGTATTTAGACCGATGTACAATTTTTTCCTGAACAAGATAAATAAAATAAAATAAAAGAAGCTGTTAAAACTTACTTAAATCATCCATTTTGGCAACACTACGCACTCAAAACTACCGCCATGTCACTCATTTAATATTTTCAAATAAATCGTTCAGAGTTTTTTTCCCCATAAAAAAAAATGATACAATGAGTCGAAATTCATTTAAAAAAAAAAACGTTTCATGTCAAGTGTTTGTCCTTGCTTCATCCAATGCCCCACTGCCATATTTTCATCATTCTCTCGCTCCCACTTTTTGAGAAGTCAACTCTCGGGTCATCATTCATTAACATTTTTTTTTGTCTCCCAGCGATTCACTTGTTTTGTTTAAGAGGTTTCCACAATAATTACTAATCATTACAAGCGTGTAAAAAGATGAGCCATATAAAGAGAAGAACATTTTGATGTATATATTTTTTTTTTTTTATGTATTATTTGCATGTTTGAAGTCCAGCGGTCGGGGAAGGTATCTCGCCATAAGTCCAAGACCGGTTTTCTCTCTTGAAAACATTCAATACAATTTTTTTTGCAAAAGGGGGTAAGATTGTAAACAAATTCGACCCTTGAAACTCCAGGCTCGTGTAATAAAGTATGGGAGGGTCACCCACCCATGTGATGACATAACGCAAGGGCCTTTGGCGTTCGACACAGAATTCGTACATTTGACAAAAATTAGCTTGTCAATTGAGCCCCCAGCATAGTCTCAGGCAGGTGAACTCAACTACCACGAAACCTGGCAAGGTTGTCGCATTGACCTCTAAAAAACTTGACTTTATCAGCTAGGAACTGGCACAGGCAATCTCCCGGGGATTTTAAAAGGTCCCCAGATTCGTTTGGCTAGGCTCCCACGACAATTCGCCTTCAATTCATATTATAACAAAACCCGCCTAAAAATATGAATTCAACGTCTGGTTCGAGGAAACCGATCTAAAATTATCACACTAATTACTGAAATAGTCCTCTTTGACTATTAGCCTTTGATCGGATTCTCATTTCCTAGAAATCAATCAAAAGACCGACGACTCGTTTTCCTTAGGAACCGCTACAAAACAAACCGAATTCCATTCATTTATTTTGCCTTTTTTGGTCGATTTATTTGAAAAAAGCCGAATAACGGTGACCAACAAAAAAGCGTCTTCTGCAATAAGAAATTCACGCATTGGAACCATCATCATTTGGGGGGTCGTCTTTCTGTTTCGGAGACCTAGAACAGGGGACGGTGGTAGATTGTCCCACCCAGCGCCAGGTAGGGGGCACCATCGCATATATACCAAGTTACGGGTCCTAATAATAGGCTTGGAATACTACGGTAATACGGGCTAGTTCTTTCTTTCTTTCTTTTTATTTCCATTAGTGCACAGCTTTGTACAAATAGGACAAAATCAACAGCACAAAAAGAAACAATCAAGTCATCACCCTGTTACAAATTTTATCGGTATTCCTATTTTAGAATTCCTCAAAATTATACAATTAATCTGTTAAAGTGCGTTTACACCGAAGTGTCGCGCTACACTCGAACGCGTGGATAGGACTTCGTGACTGTGGCTTTTTGAGTGAGCAAACCCCACGAGATTGGGTTATGTGTGTCAGTAATCTGCAAAATGTGGGAGCAAAATGGTGAATGTGGTTAGTGCACAAATTATTAACTGTAGTGCGCCTTGCGGCAAGTTACAGCAAAACCCCGTAGGGGTACCTTCAGAGCCGGATCTTGCTTTTTTCCGCCATGCGGCTACCCCTCCCCCCCGCCCCCTCAATTCCACCAAGACTTAATTAAGGGGAGTCAAGCAAATATAACAAGAGAATGGATTCTACTAATTTATGACAGGAAAGCCCATTGCCCTTTTTGATTTTTCTGTTAGATCGCCGAGGGCCCCGTTACACCGCCCGAAAACCAAAGAACCAAACTACCCAACCCAACAGCTTGAATGCCATAAAAATTTTAACCCACTATGTTAACAAGTGATTAAGTCACTGCATACATTTCTTATTGATTTGCTGTTATGATACCTAAATAAGTCTATGTTCAGGCTATTTATAACACGGCAAGCTCTAAACAGTGGCGAGTTAAACTTATAATTAGTACCACAGAGTGGCAGGTAGAACGTATCATGGTTTCGACTGGACCTAGCAGGTACATGAAAGTTTAGTTTTGAAAGTAATTCAGTGATATCGATAAGCCCATTAAGCAATTTAAAAATAACCAGGACATCACATATCACGCGTCGTTTTTGAAGGGACTCAATGTTTGCCACTGTTCGCAGCGTGTCATAAGATACGTCCTGCGCCACCACCGGAATGTGGATTTTATAAGCCATATAGCGCAGCATTTTATTTTGCACTCTTTCCAACTTATCAATATACACTTGATAACTGGGCGACCAGATTATACTATTGTATTCTATCACAGTTCTGACTAGATAAAAGTAGAGTAATTTTATAGAAGAAACGTCTGCAAAATCTTTCGTGTTTCTCTTTATGAAACCACACAATTTTAATGCTTTGTTCGTTATGTTCTCTATATGAATCTTAAAGGAGAGACTTGTATCAAAAGTAATACCTAGATCTTTTACTGAGTTTAGTGACTGAATATGGCATTCTTTAATTTTGTAAGAGTACAATATCACAGTTTTTTTCCTATAAAAGCGCATAACATAACATTTATTAATATTTAAGTTTAACATGTTTAGGTCACACCATTTGACTAGAGAGTTAATGTCCTTTTGCAAATTATCACAGTCAGTTTCATAATTCACAACACTATACAATTTCAAATCATCCGCAAACAATTTGCATCTGCAGGAGGCAAATATGTCGGGTAAGTCGTTTACAAAAATTTTGAAGAACGCTGGAGACAAATGGCCCCCCTGAGGGACTCCTGAAGGGATACCGATTGGTCTCGACATAGTATTTCCAATCAACACCAGTTGGGTCCGGTTTATTAAATAATCTGATAGCCATCTCAAAAGACTACCACTGAATCCAAATCTTTCTAACTTATAACATAACAAAATGTGATTCACCTTATCAAATGCTTTACAGAAATCTGTATAAATAACGTCCACCTGGCATTTATTGTCGAACGCATCCAGGATGTCCGACTGGAACGATAATAAATTAGTTAAGGTAGATTTTTTTGCCATGAACCCGTGCTGGTGATCCGTGATAAATTTATCAATTAGAGGAGTTAATATATCAGATATAAGCTTTTCAAAAACTTTAGGTACAACCGACATCTTACAAATAGGTCTATAGTTGTTTACAATATCTTTATCACCGCTCTTGTACAAAGGCAACACAAAAGAGGTTTTCCATTTTTCCGGATATACTCCCGACTCAAGAGATTTATTGTACAGTATAAAAATGGGCTCAACAAGGACAAAACAACATTTTTTCAACATAATCTCCGGGATTTCATCGGGTCCTTTATTTTTCCCACCCTTTAGGGATAATAGGGCATCAAGAATATCCCCTTTAGACAATGCAATAGAGCATAACGATAAAGAATTTGTTAAATTTGAAGTAATAATCAAAGGAGCCTCATCTTTTGAATAGACCGACCCAAAGTGGTCAGCAAAATAATCAGCAATATCTTGCGGACGATTACTAGTAGCCCCATTGAACTTCATTTCAGAAGGCATTGAGTTTGATTTTCGTTTACCTTGGATAAATGACCAAAACTGTTTCGGATTCGAGTTTATACGTTGCTCTACCTCACTTACATATGAAGAATAGCAAACTTTCTCAAGCTTTTTACAATATGAGCGAAGAATCGAAAAAATTGTATAATCTTGCGACAGCCCAGATGATTTGAATTTCTTATGAGCTATTTTCTTTTGAAAAATGGCTGATTTCAGATCCCTGCTAAAATATAGCGGGAATTTTGGAGTAACATATTTTTTTAATGGTACACATAAATCGAACAAAGTAAGTACATGGTCGTAGAACACATCAACCGCCTTATTTACATCAAGAGCACCAAGCAGGTTAGCCCAATCAATTATAGACAATTTTTGTGTTAACAGATCCCAGTTCGCATTGGCGAAATCGTAAAAATAATGACTCAACTTGATCGCATTTAATGGATGTACATGTCTAATTTCGAAATGAAGGGGAGGATGGTGTATATCACACTCAAGCATTGCATCATCCGCTTTGTTTACAGTGATGGTATCACTCGATGATGCGAAAATTAGGTCCAATATCTTCCCATGCCCATTTTTAAAAGTGTTGAATTGGGAAAAGTTAAGAAAACTGTACGAGTCAATTAATATCTGCGAGGCCCTGTTGTACGAATTCGCGCTTATTAAGCCGAGCTCATCACTTGCCCAGGATACATGAGGCAAGTTGTAGTCCCCACAGATGACGAGGTTTCTATGAATCTCTGCCAGTGACTCAACAACAGCGCAATGATCCTCGTAAATCGCAGAGCTAGCGTTTGGGGGAATATACACGGCCCCTATAGTTACCGTAAACGCACTAAACGCACCGTAAACGACACCGTTTTATTGCCACAAATACGGTGTCGCCAGAAGTTTCTATTTTGAACGCCCCTCCCACCACGGTTACATTGAGACTCCCAGTCATTGTTCCCGTCATTTTTTAATTTCAATCAATTTGATGTCCTGGGCCTCCTAGACTTATGTCAATGATTCTGTGATAGGAATGATAGCTCGGTAGATCAGATTATGACCAACAAACTGTACAGCAACAACAATTTCCTTCGGCTCAAGCGCTCGAGCACCGTTGTAAAGCTCGATGAACTTAAATCTAATTGCTCGCATCTTCGTTAGCGTTTTGTTTCGAAAAATCAGAAATGCGACAGCAATATTTTAGCGGTTAGTTTTCTAGGCTCGCGGTGAGGGGGGTGGAAGTGTAATTCCATGTGATTACCCGGCCTCTTGGCTCGTCTTTGTCAGCATTGAATGCAACAATACCTCAAACACGACCCAGTTTTCAACACTTGACAAAAAATGTCTGAGAAGGACGAGTACCTCGATCCAGTAGAGGAAATGTTGAAGAAAACTGGGTGCATCGAAAAACATTACAAAGTTCAGGTAAATATTAAGCTGATAAGGCACTTGTGAACAACCTACCTTTTATGACTCTTTCCACTCTATCGTCCACTTTTGTCGACCCATTGTAATCCGATCCTGCCAATAATTAACATTTTTTTTATTCATTTTTTTGCTACGGCACGAAAAAAGCCTTATCATGCCCGACTATGATACGTTATCAATGGCCAGTTGGCCACTCGATTCGATTTACGCTTGATCGATGTGAACGCTCTTGTTAACGAGAAAAACCCGTTAAAAATGCGTCATTTGGGTTTTGGAATCTTTATTAGTCGTCTCATTAATGCCATCAAAGATCCGGTGTCTAAATGATGCACCTTCGAAAACTCTGTTAATGAGAATGTAAGGGCTTGAGGAAAAAGTCTTAAAAAACTGGAGAGCGTGAATGCCCTTCGTGGATTTCTCTGGGGTCTGTACGTTTGGTGGATGCCCCCTGAAAAAACTGGGGGCTTTGGAAACCCCAGGAACTGGAATTTTTGAAAGGTTTTGATCCCCCCCAGCCCCCCTATTCCGTAACTCTTAACGCGTGTGTTAGCAAAACAAAGAAGGCTAACAATTGAAATAATCAGCTGTGAAATTTCGCTAAAGCGCGCGTTAAGGCCGTTTTCACACTTATGAGATTCCAGTATCCGATTCCACAATCGAGGATACTAAAAATACAATACGGCAAACGCGCTCATTAACACTTAAGATTCTTAAGTGTGAAGGAGCGCCTTGACTCCTTAGTGTATTTTGAGGTGAATTAGTGTATTTTGAGTATCCTCGATACGGGAATCGGATACCGGAATCTCAAGTGTGAAAACAGCCCAAGAGTTACAGAATATGGGGGCAGAAGTCTTCAGGAATCGCTAAAATATCGTGTAACGGTTGAATGTCCCACTGACTGTTCTTCAATTGACCAGGACGCGGACCTATCCTTTGACGGATAAACCAAACAAGTTTTCCTGCTTGTTCCAGGAGTGCATAGCTGAAAAAAAGGATTGGAGACTCTGTCAGGATGTCGTCAAGGACTTTAAAATTTGTATAGAAAAGAACAAAAAACAAAATAAGTAGACTTCATCTCGGTGTTCTGTTCGTATAAAAAAAAATAAAATGATAAAGGTTCCCTAGTTTCTTGTACAATACTTGTCAATTATTGTTATGGCTGTGATGATGGTTGGTGGGGGGAGGCACTCAAAATGTAAGTAGAAAAGGGAAGGTAACCGCAAACGAGTACATAAATACATATGAATTTTCCGGCTAATAGGAAAATTAATTACCTAATTCAAAATTAAGTCAATGATTACGAGCGTTTGCTTTGGTGCACGCTGGGTGCTTTTCACATTTGCTCCACAGCACGAGCCTTCAAGATTCAATAATTCAGTTTTTTTTTTTTTTGCAAAATTGAACTGAATATTTAAATTACATTGAATGACGGCATTTACCTGGCACTAAACATGGCACACAAATCTTACGCGTACTTTAGAGTTCGTCTTGGTAACGATGAATATTGTGAAGATGCGTGCCGTAATCGGTCGCTTCAGATCCCACGAACACGTCGTGGTGGTCGACAATTTCGTCGTAACTAAGACGACGGTCTTTATTATCGTCAGCTTCGGTCATCAAATGTTCCGTCTCTTCCTCGGCTATCTCGTCGTTGCTGGGAACTACCCACGACAGAATCTAAAGGGAAAATGTTAAGAATTGTTAGGATTGCTGGAGGTAGGGGAGGGGAGTTAAAACTGTTTCATACCTCAGACCCGACGAGTTTGCCGTCTTTATTTTTGTCATACTCGTGATCAAATTTCTCTTTTTCAACCATCAAAGTGTCTTTATCCATGTTCTTCCCTAAAAATAGAATCAAATTAAAAATCGGTTCAATCGGTCCCTGTACCAGATTGTTACCTTCATCACCGAGAAATTCCTGGAAGTCAATTTCTCCATCTTTATTTGTATCCTTCTCGTTTAGAGTGTTCTGCAGGATAATGGGCAACATGTCAGGGTGTTCCTCGGGGTGAGTGAAAGGCACGTATTCCTCTTTCGTTAACACGCCATTTTTGTCAGTGTCGGCAGCTTTAAACATTATTTTGTCAGTGTCAACCATTCTCATCTCTTCGGAGGATAGTTTGAGTGAGTCTAGATCGTCGTCATCGCCGTAGGCATCTTCGAAGTACTCGTCCCACGTTACTGTACCGTCACCGTTTGCGTCCGCCTCTAGGAATCGTTCGTCGGCTTCTTCCGCCGCTAAATTTCTAGGAACGTTTGTGAAATTAATCTCTCGTTTGAGTGAAAGCTAATGTCCACGATGTTTACTTGAAGGAACGAAGAATCCAAGCATGCAACTCTTGTCGATCCACGAATTCATCCTTGTTCAAATCCATTTTCGTCACTAGTATTCGAAGGCGTCGCTTCGCCTCATCAGGCGGTAAATGGTCGAACTCTTCGGCGTCTTTAACGCTGCCCAATATTGCCTCGTGATCGAACTCATTGTGATGCTCTTCACCGGCGTAGTGGTCACGGTCACGTGGTAGATACTGGTGACCGTCTTCGACTCGCTCTTTGTTCAGTTGTTTCATTGTGTGGTGGAGGTGAGCGCTGTAGCCGAATGTCGTTGCCAAAGCAACGAGGAGTAGAGGAATGAAATACGAACACCGGGGTAGAACCAATAAAGTCATCGTGTTAGACGTAGACTGAAAAAACACGAAAACAATTTCAAGCAAGACGATATTCAAAAAAGTTATTTCACGAGGTTGGCTCAATCATAAAAACAATTTCGCGGCTTTGGCTTTTTCAAAATCCCAAGAGGCTGGGAGGAGAAATGACTTTATCACTGAAAATCCTTTTTCATGAGTCTGGCTCACTAGAAAAAAAATCTGATTTCGCTCACTAAAAAACCGTTTTCGCGATTCTGGTTCACTAAAGCGCGATTGTGGGTTTCGCTCGTTAAAAAACTATTTTAGTGGGCTTAGTTCACTAAATAGTCAATTTCGATGGTTTAGCTTTAGCTAATTGGCTTTTTAAAGCCAATGGCGGCGGGCTGACTCATTGAATTGATATATTTCACAGATTTTAGTTTCTGCGAACACCCCAATTTTGCTATCTTGTTTTTTTTTTTTTATATATAATAAGACAATTTCATGGGTTTTAGCTCTCTGGAAAATTGTCCCCCCCTTCCACTGGTGCATTTTTAACGCGTCTGGCACTCGGGTCCCCCAACATGAACACCCAAGTATTGCTGACTTTTCCTAATATCGCACTGCTCTTGACCGTTTGCGCTCTTGTGAGTTCCTGACGTGGAATGTTAATCTCTGGGATGGAAAGGTCTAGTTTGAGGGACTAAATTACCGCAGATTTCGAGTTTAGGTAGGGATCCCCAGAGGACAAAAATGTCAAGTTTCGCGCTGAAATTGTAACTTTCTGAAATTAAAGGTGTCAGTTTTCGGACAGATAATTTGGAATAGAAGGCTATAACGACAGTTCCCGAGTAGATGCGTCATTTTTTTACGGATAACGAATGCATTTTATCTTCGAATATTTTTCTCCATAATCCAAAATGCCGCTCTAAATGTATGGATTTTAGCAGTTCTTTCCAGATTCTACTCGACCCGAACATAAGCGCACGTAGCCGCATTCGCCTTAATCATAATATTCAGGCAGTGCTGTAGTTGGACATTTAGGGAAACAGTTGTTGTGGGTAGTTTCCATTAGAAACTAGTAGAAGAATGCCCACATGAGCTAGTTCCCAAGTGGCCAACGACAGCGCTGCCCGAATTATGAAATAGGCGAATAACCAACCGCCAGGTAAGGCCAAAAACTTGCGCTACTCCACGGAATATCTTACAAAGGCTAAGTTTTGGCCGAAAAGTTCTTGGTGGTACATCCTTGCGGCCCCCTTAAATCGACACAGTTGTAATAATGAACATCAGGAGTTACCCCTCTTAACAGTCGGCGTGTATAGGAAAGTTCGTTTTCCAGGCTTTCCCGCGCCAAGCTACCAAGCACTTGCCACCGAGCCAAGTGCTTGGTAGCTTGGCGCCTTGCCAGGGCCGAATTTGGTAATAGGAAGGCTGAACAGTTCTTGAGGAAGAGCATTCACAAATTTTACACCAAGATGGTGGACCGAGCCTTGTTTTTTTAAGAATCTTTGGTAGTAGTGTTCACGCGTAGATCGGCGTTTTAGACAGGGCAAATTTAGGTATCATTTTGGTCGAATAAGGCTAATTTGGGGAGGGGTCCTGAAATGATCAATTCGATAAATCAAATGCAATGACACAAAATGTTAGTTATTTCCCAAGTCACAAGACGGCAAACTGTCTTTCACACTACTCCATTCAGTGATTTCGGCAGCATCAACATCAATTCGACTAGTCTTCTATGAAGGATAAGGGGGGTTCGCATGTAGGGGGAGGGGGTCTTGAGCTCTGGATCCGCGCCTGGTCAAGTACCAGGTGGGCCTTTTAGCACATAAAACATATTTTTTGAGCAAATTTGGATACATTAATGTTGTTATTTACCTGAAATTGTGTTGCTGGTAGAATTTTATGCTTTAATTTTAGCTATAGCAGCCCTTAGCAGTCCCTGTAGTTCTGACAGACTCCCAAGAATTTCTTTGTAGGTTTACCCTCGTAACCTTTTTCATTAAAACCAAATCCTCTTAATTAGTTCCAAGTCACGATCACACTCGACGTACATTTTTCAAAAAAAGAGCTTTCCACTATTTTGTTCTAAAATAAGCTCCTTTTTTATCGCATCCCCGGCCAGCGAACGGGTCGTGTGATATCAGTTGAGCCTAGGGAGTTGTTATCGTTACCTCCCTCCCTCCCCTTGTGTGTGGACGAGTTCCTGGAAAGTTTTGTCCGACCCTTGCAGTTATGTTTCAAGATTTTAGTGAGGGGGTGTGTGCTTGTGGAGGGGTGCTTGTAATGAGTTGCGTTAAGCAATAAAATATTTTATTAGAGAAATCACAGGCGCGTTGAAGAATGCCAAGGCTTTATCCGTCGTTGTGTCTAGTCGTTATCGCCTTGTTGTCAGTTCAGGGAACTCACCTTAGAGGCACCTTCATCTCTAAAGACTTTTTCAAATTCCTCTCGAAATTCGGCGTGCAAAAAACTGATTTACACTATGAGAAAGACACGCTCGGCTACATTTTTGGTAACGTGTCGCTGTCCGTACGTTCGTCGCAGTCATCCATGTCTGGGTAATGTTTGTCTTGAATTTGCCCATCCTATCGTTACTTTACCGCCGTTTTTGTGATAGACGATTCCAAGCCATCCTAGCCGTCTTGGACCGTCCATATTTTCTCGAATACTACGAGAATCGAAGCCTTTTGGACAAGGAACTCGCTTGTTCGAATATGTTTCGAAGGTTATCAAAAGTCGCTTACGACTCCAATTGCAATACGGATGGGTCGATTGATCTGTTTAGACGAGTTCCGTGTCCGATAGGGAAGTTGTGTCTGGACGAGGACACCCCGTCGCACGTTGTTTCGAACGCTCAGTTTACGTTCGCTGTGAAGGACTTGAGTGAGCCGAGGTGAGGTGACACGTCTCCCCCCTCCCCCTGGGTCATAATCATAAAGATGCAGTCCTCAGGACTCGATTCAACTGTCTATGCCTTCAGGTTTTGGTACATAAGTCTCGTCGCGTGCTACAGAAACCAAACCACTTGCGCGTGGCATCACGTACCTTTCGAATTCGAGATTGACTACGACATATGGCTTGTGAACGGCAATCCAAACTCGTCGTCCTACAGAAATCCTCTGGTCTATCAGTTTTCTTTCGACCGTCAAGTTAGTCCCCCCCCCCCGAATTCCCCGTCCGCTTACCAGAACAGACACAATAACGATATGTCTTAAATTCGTAGAACACCCTCGAACTTTTCCTCGTCTTCTTTCTCGTCTACCTCATAATGGTACCGATGCAATTGTACGCTGTGTCTCGACAGCGGCACCCAGTCACGCGTCTCTTTACCGCCTCACTCCTACTCGAATTCCTCGGAGTGTCTTTCAGTTTGATCGACGTCGTTAAATTTACGAGGGACGGCGAGGGTTATCCAAATTTGGCGGTTACCGGCGATATTTTGGACATTCTTTCCAGGGTTAGCATCTTCGAAGAATTGCTCGATCTTTTTCTTAATTTCGGCGCTTTTTTTTCAGACGACTTTCATGCTCTTACTTCTACTGCTAGCCAAAGGTTGGGCTGTAACGAGGCAAGAATTCACGTGGAAACCGATGTTATTTACCGTTTGGTTCCTGTATGGTGTGATCCACATTTTGCTTTACGTTTGGAATAAGGTTAGTTGAAACCCTCTTCCTCCAAACATTGGGATACTGACCGTGACCCCCCCCCCCTGCTGGTTGTTTCTTCTAGACGGAAGTGGACATTATCGAGGACATCGATGAGTATCAAACGTGGCCTGGCTGGCTTATTTTAAGTCTGAGATGCCTTATTATTGTTTGGTTTTTAATAGAGTTAAGGTTAGCACCACGTTGTAATCAAATTAGTGTCAAATTTCTCAGCTCATCGTTCAATCTTTTAGGTCCACTATGAGATACGAACACAACCACTCCAAACTTAATTTTTTCCTACATTTTGGTGCGTCCGCCCTCGTATGGTACATCTACCTGCCCATAGTCGCTCTTATAGCCCTTGGAATACCTCCTTTTTGGAGGTATAAACTACTCTTAGGTAAGTTTTAACAATGCAATTTTTTCTCCTTGGCCCTCCGTCTCAATGATTCCGTCTACCATAGGCATAACCTATTCCGCGGATTGCCTAGCCTATACAGTCATGGCTCATTTACTCTGGCCAACCAGAAGTGAACAATATTTCCTTCTAACCCCTCACCATTTGGACGCAACGGTCAATGACGAATTGGACGAATTTAACGAGTCGCCTCACGTGATTAGAAGTTCCGTTGAAGCGGCGTCCGATCATTTGATACCCTGGGAGGCGCCGGAGCCTAAGGACAAGTAAATAATCAACGGCAACAAAAAACGTGCTAAAAGAGGGAAATCGACTTTTTTTTATTTGTGTTTGCATAGACTCACCGTAACAACGTGATTACCCTGCCCAAGACAAAGCGTCTAGTCAATTTTGAAAAATTATCTTCTTAGAACACCATCCCGAACTTTCTGTTTAGGCTTTCGAGGTAAGCGTTTGAGCAATCACAGTTTCTTTATGGAACTGGTCATTTGTGGTGAGTGAGTGAAAAATTTAACTTGTTTGATACACTGTGTTGTGGTAACCAAAGCAATGACAAAGGGGGAAGAGCTCAGAGAGCGACAGTCTTTCATTTGTTTTTGTTAAGGTGATCGCCATTCGTCGTGGTTGATTTCTAGAGTGGGTTAACTCTTTAATTTTTTTTTTTTTTTACCTAGTCATAGACATGTGTAACACTTTTTTTCACTTAATTTCGTTTTACGGAGTCTTCAAGAAATTTGATAGGTGCGCAGAGATGTGGCTGGGAGGGGGGCATGAGAAATGGTCGTCGTTCTGGCCATCGTTTGAAAGATTCAAATTATTATGTTAATTTCCCCACGAAACTGTTACCGTCCCAAAAACGCTTCGTTCGAGGTCCCTCGACCTCTAGGGGGGGACTCCGCCAAAAAATGTGTGCATTTTTTCGCTCTTATCTATCATGTTTGGTGTGCGTCGACTGACAAAAAAAAGTAGCTGTTAGCTTCTACTTCCATGTCCTAGTATTTTTTATTTCGAAAAAAAAAGGTTGTAGTTAGCCGTGTAGTTCAGTAAATACAGCACTATTAATATCTCTCCGTAGATTTCCACATTCGTAGGAGTAGAAAATTGACTGGGAAAGACCCTCTGTTCAGTCTTCCCACCTTTACTTTTGTTGTTATTAGCCATGACACTGGTCGCCTAAATTGACGCATTGAAATAGGCTTAAGATACATCGATTTTACGGCGTTAAGAAAATGCGATGTGTTAATTTTTTTTACCGGGGTTTTCTTTTTAACATTGTTATTGTTATCGTACATTTTATGGTGTCTATCTCTTCGGATTAATTGATTTAATGTTTGATATTTTTTCGTGCTCTTCGTTTTTTTAAAACTGTCCTTGAACAGTTCGTGTTCATACAAATTATCTCTTTTAGCTTTAAACGTTTTGCTCATCTTGTACGAAACGATTTGTATTTTAAAAATAAGACAGTCCTTCATTGGAGAGACGTGGTCGTTCGGAAGGGGAGGGGGAACTGCCCATCTCTGGCTACGCCCATGACTGTTGAAAATAACGTTGGTGGGGGGAGGGAGGAACTATCATTGATACAAGTAAGCCCCGCCAACAACTTGCTGTAACGTCATCCTATTGTCCAAATCGCGTTTTAGCTGGGACCAGCTACATTTTGCCATTTTATCGGGGTGGAGGATTATCCCCTGGAAAATGCGTTCGGATCCTGATAACGTGCCAGATCGGCTAAAAAGGGTGGTATTTTGGGGTGAACCGATCAACACGGCTCGTCTAAGCGCATCCTTGGGGCTCGTCAGCACACCCGTGGCCAAACCTAGGCCAATGGGACAGCGAGCTATTTTTAGGATCATTATTTTGACTTGAGCCGCACGTGGTTATGAGTAAGACCTCGTTCACAAGAACTTTGCTATGCGTCTGTAGAGTATGTAACTTATCAAAACGCCTTATTTTTCGAGGGAATAAATTTGTTCAGTTGCATATACGCCACACAAGCATAGAACAGGCCTTATAACGTCGGAAAATGCTGGACCAAACGCCCTTGCACCCCTAAAAGTGACATTTTTGCCTCAATAGTCTTTAATTTTGGTCGATTTCATTGATTCAAGAGCGGCCTGCGTACGTTGAGGCGCGGCTGCAGTTCGTGGAAAAATTCATATGACTGATGAAAACGAGCCAAAGCGGCCGAAAGTGGCATCGCTGCAAGAACCTAGGACCCCATATTACAAGGGCCCCGTTACGAGTAACGGGGTTTACAAAAGTAATTTTGTAGTGGTTGAGAGAATTTCTATCAAAACAATGAAAATTCGAAACGCTCGTTCATTTTTGGCCACATTCTGTTCCTGAAAACGCAACTACCCCCCCCCCTCCCCACAACTCTGAATACTGAATAGTGGCCCTTGCTTTTTAATACTCGATTGCGACATAGTAAACACTTAGTTGCCAAGTTTCTTTCAGATAGCTTAGAAGGTAATTACTTCTCATTAAAAATTCAAAATAAAAATTTCCTCAGCTGTTGTGCAACAGCTTGTTAAACGCGTTGTACGACGACTCCAAATCAAAAATCAACTGTCGAACTTGAGCTTCAGTCAATTCATCCGAAGCTGACATAGCGTCAAGCGTTGCCAACCATTCGACCACTTTCCTTTTGCCTTCGAAGTCTGACGGAAGAATGCTCAGACGGTTCATTGTATCTGCCAAATCCCGCAGGTCTGGGTGTAGTTCGTCCATAGCTTTAATTTCTAGCCGAAGCTTGTCCATAATTGTGATGAATAGCTGTGGAAGGGGCAAGGGGTGAGTAAGCGACTAATTGGGGGGGGGGGTGCGTCATATATACCGAAACAATGTCAGCGATGCATTTACTCGTGTTGCCTTTGTCATCTTTAATTGTGATCGGTCTGTCTTCTTTGATTCTTTCCATAGCTGCAGGGCAGTCCAACTATGGAAATGGGGGGGGGGGGCATTAAGAAAATCCTAGGAAATGTTAAAAAGTCTGAACCAGTACTCACTCGATATTTAGTGACAAAAGCTTCGATGTTGGGAAATTCGTCATTTTGAACTTGTTTAAACGCCGCTTTGTACTGGACGAGAAGTTTAGAACATGCGGCTGTGTATTCTTTCGCTGTAACGCAGTCTCTTATGTACGCTTTTTCCAAATGCTGCAGTGTGTTGATGACGGCAAACAAATCGGCCATATTATCGTATCTACGGCAGAATTCCAAATTTTTTTATGTGCGAGTTCCGTTTTTTTTTTGTCATAAATTGCTTTCATTATTACTTCTCTCTTTCCCGAGCATTTCTGAACAGTTTGACTTCTTCGTAGAGTTCGGGGCGATTACTCTCTATAAACACATTTTTTCACTGTTACTGAAAAATAATGTTCTTAAAAAAAAGTACTCACCGTGGCTTGCCATCATGATACTAATTACGCCGTTCGTAATGTTTAATTATCCGTTGAAATTAAAGGATTTAATGACAATAAAACAAAGCATTTAGGAGGATGAGTAATCCATGACAAATAACCAGCAGCTTCCTATCACTTTAGTGAACAATGTTGAAACCTACGGCATGATAAGTCGCACAGCTGCCCGCCCCCTCCCAACGACCTGAAGCTGTCAAATTTGTTATTTTTCGTGTTTGCCTTATTTCGTTATAAATTCGTGTACTTTACAAAGAAATCGACCACTCAACGGTGTCAGGGTGAGTCTTCCGAATATTCTTTCTTATGGCAGTGCTTGTATAAGCCATGGCCCGTGGAGAAGCGAAATTTCTTTTATAAAAAACGAGCAAGGCTTCATTAGTCTCGGCTCGGTTCACCGGCAAGAATACATGGCGTTGAGTTCGATGAAATAAATTACGTCTCAATTACGTTGAATGCATAAGCACATGCCCAGTGCATCGCGCACAGCTCGTAATAGCCGTCAACCCCCTCCTCCCTCAACCTTATCCCCTGGGACTAAATTGCCCTTTATACAATGGTAATTAGCCCGTTCATTTAAGGTTTGTTCTGTCCTCTATTGGACTATTGCAGGTGGCCTAGCGTTGGTTCATTAATAAAGGGACATGGCAGCCGTCGAACAACATACAACCCAACTGGAATTCCACCAAGCGATGGCAGATTTTAAGACAATGTTTCCCGACATGGATGACGACGTGATTGAAGTGAGTACACTTGTTTGCACGTAATAAATTCTATTAGGGCGTAATTATCGCACGGGCTTGTACTCGAAGTGGTTTTTCTGGGGCTAAAATGAGCGTTAACACTGGCCGAGTTCCCGAAGGGAAGATGAGTGGTTTCTACCACGGAAAGTAACAATAATATTAAAAATAGGTATACCATGTCAGAGGAAGTTTTATGTTTCAAGAACGTAGTTTAAAATGTTCTCATGTTATTTGGGAGCCTACATTGAGGATTCCCCGTGTCCCTATAGATACGCGTTTCCGTCCAATTTCAAATTGTAGCCAAAATTTCCCAGCGTCAAGAGTCAAGAGTGTCGTCGAGTGGCCGAACAGTGAATGAATTCATGGCACTCAAGAGCCCCATCGAATTCCAACCCCGGGCCCGAATCTCCAGGGCCCTGTCCCCAACTTCAGCCCCTTAAGCACCAGCAAGGGGATCTCACTGAAACAGCTGTGTTTCCCACTAAAAAGGAAATTTTGAACTATTGGCGGATATTGCAGGAAATCCAGACATTTCAAAGCATGAGCTAGGGACTTGCTGTTTGATAGTTTTCGTGGCTCCCCTCTCGAAATATATGTTAAAGGGCTCGTAAATTGGTTTTAAGAGCAATTTTTCCTGTTTTATATCCCTAAGCAGTTAGTTTATGCATGGAAAACTCAGTTTGGTCCAAAACCCAATTGTGCAGTCAAATTCGAGATGGGAACTTGTTGGGTTAATGTTTCAGGCCGTTCTACGATCAAATCAAGGAGCTGTGGACGCCACGATCGATCAACTGCTGTCCATGAGTTCGGACAATGAAAATGAAAAGATTTTCAGGGATGAAGTCACCGGTGACGACAACGAAGAGAGTGTGGATGCAGAGCCAGAAAGGTGGGTAATAATGAACATCCTCACTTATCTATTTTCAACCGTTTCGGATAGTGGCCCAACAGTGAATGCATTTATGGCACTCAAGAGGCCCATTGAGTTCCAACCCCGGGCCCGAATATTATCTCCACGGCGTTTGGTAGCAGAGTAACGAATTACACGTTACTGGTCAGCTGTGTAATTATTTCTCCCCATCGACTGCAAGCATTAGGTAGAGTGTCATCCCATTTTAGATTGCCGAGCAGAGTAGTCCCCACACCACACTCACCACGGAACAAGTGTCCAAAGTGTTCCTGCTCGGCAGTCTAAACTCCCTGGGCGGTTCCTTGAAAATCCTAATCAAACGTTGAATGTTTTATTATTTTTTTACCCTGTCATTCTACTTTCGGAGGATTTCTGCTGGTGTGAGGGGGCAGGTGATTCCACTACTTCCACCCCCTATCACACTGGCAACAATGCAAATCCTGAATCTTCTAATCTCATTTAAATATCAAATAAATCAAAGCAATTTCGTGAATTTCCAAACTCGGGAATGAAAAGGGGTTTAAATGGGATTCAGGGGAGTTTCAAAGAAGAATCAATGGAGAGGGGGTTGAAATTGTAGTATTGGAGTAACGAATTACGCGTTACTCGCCCAGCTCCTGTCCATACTAACAGTCGTCAATTTTCTCTTTGTGTCGCCCCGTAGAGTCGAAAGAACAGCGCTGAGAATCATTCACGGCTGGGATCCCCCACTTCTTGCTCCGCTCCCTCATGATTTCCTGCGACCGTCAACCGATGTTAAACAGGTCTGTAATTTAACGTGTCCCCTTCTCGTTAAGTTTTTTTTTTTTTTTAGCCGTTTAATTCTAAATAGTAAACCGCCTACTCTTGTAGTGTAGTTGATCACTACCAATTGGACGCTACAACGTAGTCCACTGAAAGTTATATTATTTATTTACTTTGTGTATAATTTTTTGTATTATTTATCTTTTTTTTTTTTTCGAAAGAGTACGCAACCTTTGTTTGCCACACCATCAATTTTGTGCATAGTTTGGACGCATTAGACATATACAGTAGAAGCATGTGGTTTTACTTGTTGTGGAACAAAATGCGAGCCCGTCGCCGGTGGAAAAAAAGGGAGGAAAGAAGGAAAAAAGCCGAGATAATGTATTTGAAAGTAAGTTCAAACCAAGACTTTAAACAAACAAAAATAGTGTAAATGGTGTTGGAAAGCGATAAACAACTAGTGCAGGGGTGCTAATTTGTTTCTGTTCGTCAGACTCACCCCCCGCCCACCCTCAATCCTTACTGTCTCGAGTAAATTATGTAAAGTTAAATGACCTTAATATTCATTTAACAACGCTCGAGACATGAACTTTGACATCGGCGCGTCACTTACCTAGCCTAAAACCCGCAAATTTTAAAATTTTTGTTTGTCTAATGTTTTTTAAAGGCTGAAGCGGACTTAGAAGATGAAAGAATCGCCATGCTGCTTCAAAACGAGGAGTTTATGGCCGAACTGAGGTGGAATAAAGACTTTTTGTCGGCCTTAGAAAATGGTGAAACCTCCCCTCTTCTTTTCCTTTTAAATTTATTTTTTAAAACGTCGCATGGGATCGTTTACAGAGAGCCCATCGGAAGAAAAGATCGCCAGTTTTCGTAGCAGAATGAGAGACGACGAGGCTTATTTTAAAGAAAGACTTCGGAATATGGGGAAAAGTGCGTCAAATTCACGTTTACCCCCAACCACCACCACCACGCGTACACTCACAACCATAAACCTTTTTTTTTTTTTTTTTTCTGTTCAAAGTGTCTCGGAAGAAATTCTCCCAGCTAGCTCGTGTGTTCACAGGACGAAAGAAAAGGACGCCTACGGCTAAAACTATATTGACCGAAGGAACAACGCCGACTAGAGACAATCTCCTGCTCCGAGAGGATTTAGAAAACGATTATTAAAGGCTTTCCGCGATCGGAAACCCTCCCAATTGTTTTTTGGTCAGATGCCTTAAAAAACTGAACAGTTTTTTTCCCCTCGACTGTACGCGTTGTTTTTTCGGTGAGTTATATTGTTCTCAAATAGTGGCTTATACCCGTTATATTTAGGATAAATTGTTGCTTTCTTTGATACATTTAGAGTCCTTAGGTGATTCTAAGGTATGAGAGTAGTCAAATAGTACGAATTCATAATTATGACCCCCCTCGCCCACTGTCATTATATAACGCCTAATTTTATGATAATTTAGGTACTCATAACATTTTGTTTAAAGTATCCCTATCATCCCCTCTCACATAATGTGAATGCACTTGGTCAACATGTTTCATTAGATTGTGAAACGAATCCCACTCATGGCAAATACGCGTCGGTAGCAATGTAAAGATGATAGTTCAAGCTTTGAACTTCAGTCGACTTAAAAAACCTTCCTTTACTCACTCAACGTAGTCGTTAGACTTGAATTCAAAGCTTGAGGTTAAGCGGTGCCCATACGCGGTACACGTCAGCTTTTCCATGCCTTTAAGTACGATGTTGATTTGAGTGCCAGTCAACACTGAAATGAGTAAGACTGGATAGAATGGGTGGCCTTTAAGAAAGAACAGTCCATTGTTAGGTTCATTTCACGGTCAAGGACCCTAACACATTCGATGAGTGTATTGAGGTCCTAATACCGTCCTTGTTATTCCATTCAATTTGTTGCTATTTCAATTGTTTAAATGACGTCGAACTCGCGTTGTGTTATTTAAAAGTTATGGGAGTCAATTTGTGTTAATATTAAAACATTATAATTAGACTTTATTACTTGGTTTTAGATCACCTTCGTAGCGTTCAAATTGGGTCTCCCCCTTATTTCTCCCCTAACCACAACTCGCTGTTTTAGCTCCAAAATTTAACTGGTCTTCCAAAATCCAAACATTACCCTTCCCACCCTCACCCTTACCATTTTTTTTTTTTTTACTTTTATGAATATGAAATAGCGGTTTAGTCCCCCCGAAAGTCGCAGTTCGTCCAAAAAACTGGATGTCTTAACTGGAAATGTTATTTTTCGTCCAAAATAAACGATTTCCAGGGTTTTCATTCAATGAAATAGGGCGGCATGTTGAGTAGTACTCAACGTCAGGAATATCTTTTGGAGGAGTTCGGATGGGTTCGCTGCACTTACGAGGGAGAGGAGGTTTTTTCTTGTTTTTGTACGCAGTGATTTTTTTCAGCCCGACCTGGCAAAAAGCCCTAAACTGACTCTTTTTTTTGTATGGATTTTGTACTAGCGAAAGCCTCGAAATGTGTTTTTTTAATGGGAAAGCTCCTGCGATATTGGCTGATAAAGATAGCTACGAAATTTGTTTTTCTACGAGCACTCGCTCCCCCTTCCCTGCGACAAAACTGAAATCTGTTGAGACACCCCTGAACCCCTTAAACCCCAAACTCAAAACTATAACCCCCTCCCACCATTCAAGCGGTAAAGATGTTTCCTGGATCCACACCTTGGGCAAAACTTCTAGTTCTGCGCTTTTTCTCAATTTAAACCATGACGAAGGTAAAATAGCACATTTTTGACAGTATCATGGGCGATATTGGCCGTTGGCTTCTAAAATTAAAAATAATAATTAACTAGAAATTTCGCTGGTTTGCTCTTATGAATATCAGTCGCTGATTTGACACGTTAGGAACCAAATTTAGGACGGTCGTCCACTGGAAGCGTTTTCGAGAGGCACGACAACGCCCAAAAGTTCAAATGAACGTGACGTTGTCCACTACAGGCTTAGCTGCAATGAATTCAATTCAAGCCTTTCTGGATGTATGCGCGTTGTGGCGCCGCTCGAAAACGTTTCCATTGGACGACCGGCCTTACGGTGTCAGCTCGCTTAAAAAAAAACATGTTTACACATTAAAAAATCAAAATTTTCAGGGTATTTTTTCATTTTAAGGAGCAATTTCGTGGGCCTAGTTATTTTTAAAAACAAAATTTCCCAGGGCTGGCCCATTCAAAATCATTGGATTGGCGCTCCAAAAAAAAAAAAACTATTCCGTGGGTTTGGCCCACTAGAAAAGCGACTACAGCAGCAGTCTATAGCGTTGAGTACCTGGCCTTTACGACTTATAGCGTAAAGAACTTGATTTACATCCAAAGAGTGTCGTTATTGTTGAGTTAAATCTGACTTCACGATGATAATTCAATGAAATGGCGTAGGAATGTGGAAGAGATATTGCAAACTTTAAATTAATTATAGGCATTTTATCCACACTTAATTCCATTCTGTACGCCCGGAAATGACGCGTAAGCACGGGCTTTTCCGTATTGAAATGAGAATAGCGATGGTGAAATGTGTTAGACCCCCCCCCCCATCTCATCGACCAGTCCACTTTCCTTTCTTAAGCGACAAAGCTGTTGACTTGTGATAAGCTCCATTTGATTCGCGGGTGCTGATGAACGGTTTCACACCGATTTCTTTTTTTTTTTTTTTTGCTACCTCTCCGCCCTTCCCCTCATCCTCTTGTTAATGAATTGTCTAGTTATTGCGAACGTTTTCAGCTTCTTCGGTTATTGAGGGACTAAAATATTTCGGAGCGTGATGGAATTCGCGGCGCGAGTTCAAATTAAGCGAAAGAGGAAATTAATTTTGCGGTATAGGAGGACCACGGGGATAAATATTCAGACCGCGTGCACTTCCACGGTTTCCAAATGGAAAATGAGATCCTGCAAATTCATGGGCGCGCTGTTTTTTGCTTTTGTACATTTTTTGTTTATTTCCCGTTGATTAAAGCGTGAGAACGAACTGAAATAAGTTATTATGGGTTTAACGGAAACTTATTGCCCCTAAAGATAATATTGATCGTATGAAGTGGAAGGCTTCCTAAATAAACAAGTTTTTTAGGGGGGGGGGGAGTAAGGAGAGATGACAGGTCGTGGGATAGTAATTAGCTCAAAGGTCGAAACTAATTTACGTTCAAAAAACTATCTTTACTGGCAGCGACCTGTGGGGGGGGGGGTGCATTAGGGCCATAAGAGGCCCTCAGACGCGTTTCGCACCGACATCCACACACCTTTAGGATGCTCCTCTTTCGCTAGGGCAACCCCCCCCCCCCACAATCCCATCATACATCGCTCGCGGAGGCGGCAGATTTGACCCCTGCGCGTGGTTATTGGTGGGGAAGGTGGTGGTGGTAACGGAGGGATCGGTGTGAACGTTATACAGACGCTGTCGAGATGGGGGGGGGGGGCTCGCAGTTTTATGATTGCTCGGGATTTCATTGACGGAGTGGATCGTTAGTAAGCCGCTTGGAGCGCTATCAGGAGCGGGTTAAAACAGCTCGTTGTCGCTTTTAGAGGAGTCAGTCTCGACTCAGTTCGGGGTCAAATCAGTGCGTTTTTTTTGGGCGGTGTTTTTGAGCGCCGCCGGAAAAGTTGTTTTTTTCGTTTTTTTGGTTTTTATTTTATTATTTTCCAGTCATGTCGGAAGAGGAAGCGATCTCAAATTCCAATTCAAATCACGCGGATGACGCCGGTGACAAGGTCGAAACCAAATTCGGCCTCGGCGTACGCGGCCGAAAAGGAGCCCTTAAGAAAAAGAACGTGTACAACGTCAAGGGACACAAATTCATTCCTCGTTTTTTCAAGCAGCCCACTTTTTGCAGCCACTGCAAGGATTTTATTTGGTGAGTTTCCCCCACTTTTCTCAATTTTTTTTTTTTTTTTGTATAGCGCAAATTTATTATTAAAATGCAACGAATGTCGCGAAAAGGCGTCAAACGAGCTCTGCTCCGCCCTGTCGCATACACTGCGGTGACGGTGTGACCCGAGCTCTTGTGCGCCTGGCTGTTTTGCAAAAAACGCACCAGCTTGTCCGAAATCCAACCTTTTGCACTTAAATCAGAAGCATCAAGCGGGGTCAAATCGTCCCCCCACCCCACCCCGTGCGCCACGGCCTGTCGCCGCCCCCGCTACCTCTGTCGCACCTTTACGCGCTCCCTCAAGATTAAAAGGCCGTTCTCCCTAGTACAATGAGCCAACAAGTCGGTGTTTCCTACGTGTTGAGCCCCATTTGACACTCAATTAAGATCTCCGGTTTCCCCGGCTCTTAATATCTTGTTATTTCTCCCCTTATTGTTCTTGCGATCATACATGTGGTGGGTGGTGAGAAGAGGGGCATAGTAAAAGTTGCTCGAGAGAGACCCTAAATTTCGAATTAACTCGCGTATTTACCAGGCCTGACAAAAAGTAGTCTGACTAATGGGGAAAGTCCCGGTAAAAGACAACTGAACTGCTCCGTCTGGTCTGAAGTTCGACTTTTTTTTTTTTTTTTTAATTCTTTCCTCCTGTCTGGCCCAGAGATCGAATAGCTCGGCATTTCAAGGGCTCGATACTCGCCTCCTCTCGCTCATTCAATCGGGCAATTTCTTTTCTTAATTGCAGCTGTTCAATTGAATCGAATTTTGCTGCCTTGCTATTTCTCCATGATCGTTCCGATTGTATTAAGTCTCCAACTGCGACTAAATAAATGCCCCTGTGCACGTAACTAAATATCTACCAGTGAAGGTGTAACAGAAATTTAATGGGTGTAAGATCCCGCGGTGGCCCCCCACCACCACCACCACACTCTCGTCCTTTAGCCGAACTTTTACCCCGCGAAATGGCTCATAAAACGACATTAACGCTATTCGCTTTTTGTTTATTTCCCACGTACATTTTCTCATTTTTTTTTTGTAGCAAAAAAATACTTGTACGTGAAACTAGTTTCAATACCGGAAAAGGCAATTACACTTTTTTGACGTAATTTCAAAAGCATAGATGAGCCCAAAGCTTTCTGCTGCTCGGAGGTTTTTCGGATGTCGCTTCCTTTCCATTCTTTCGAAGCCTTTTTGAAAAACCGTCAAAGAAAGACGAATAAATAGCGGACGTGACCTTGCTTTGTTTCTTTTCGCTCCATTTAAAATTTAAAACTGCGCCCTATTTTATTGATCGGTATGGGCACTTACTAGTTGAATTGATGAGTACCTTTATAGGACGTCCCTATCCATGAAAAGAATTGAAAAGGATCAACAGAGTACGTAGGTACATATAATTAGTCCAAATATTTGTTGTTCAGGTAAACTAATTTTAGTGGTAGACGTGGGTGCGGGGGGAAGGGTGTCGTTTGTTGTCCCAACATCCTTTAGCGTTGGAAGTGCCATAACTTCCGTTCCCCACCCACTATTCCTGAATAATCCGGAAAAAGCTTCTTTAAACTAACTTGCTATGTGCGTTGAATGTCCAGTGAGTCTTTCTCTCCCTAGGGAGGAATTGAAAAGCAGTTCTAGAGATTGTGGGCCAAATGTGTGCAAATGAATAATTATCAAGAAAAAAAAAAAAAATAGAACGTTATAGCGTGTCCAGTGAGTCACGCGACATAGTTGGAATTAGCTTAATTAATTCATAATGTAAATGGGCAAAACTGGAAAGCGCGGGATTGAAATTTTTTTCGTACGTCAAACTTTCGTGGGTGGTTGTACCGGGGGAAAGGGGTGCTTGGTTGGACGTGACAATGAAAATAATGTAGTGAGGCTCTCATATATTTCCCTTCATGACTCTTGCAAATTGAAAGTGAAAGTGATTTTATTGCCGTAATACGTCTGGCAAATTGCAATGATTCTCCGCTATTGATAGAGAGAGTGAGTGGAAAATTAACGCACCACCGTGCATAAACACATGCGTCCGTGCGTATACATAATGTGAACACGTCCCCGAACCCATAAATGTCTACTT
Organism: Corythucha ciliata; assembly: GCA_038030265.1. Classification (NCBI taxonomy): domain Eukaryota; kingdom Metazoa; phylum Arthropoda; class Insecta; order Hemiptera; family Tingidae; genus Corythucha; species Corythucha ciliata. Next base: position 56,600,399 of record CM075938.1, read on the forward strand.
TATGCATTTATTTTCTTTCTTTTTAGTGCATTTCATTCTGAAAATGCACTATTGGTCTCGTCGTGATGGTGGCAAACATGGGTCATGTCATGTTTTTTTCACGTTTCAGAACCTCTAGAACACGAATTCAGTGGTCTCCAGGATTTATATATATATATGTATATAATACTATGGCCGTTTTCTTGTTAGCACGATAACTCTCGAAGAAATCAATTTAGCGGAACGCGCTTTGGCGTTGATTCTAGAAGCATTATGTTCGGTACGTTTACTCCATGTTATAGTAGCCTTTGATTCCCATTTTAATTTTTCGAAAAAGTCAAGGTGGTGGGGGTGGTCCTTCCGATGTGGAAGTGTAAAAATAGCGTTGAACTTCACTAGTTCATCTTAGCGCTCTAAAATTCGACTCAATGATTTTATATAAAGAAAGCCCTGGGTTCCATTGAGATTTATCGAAAACTTTGATGGGGGAGGGTGAAATGGGGGATGAAATTTCAAAAAGAAAGCTTAAATTCACACGTTTAGGAATTATAAAATACGGCACAAAAATTTAATATAACAAAGCCCTTGGAAAACTACCGAAACTTTTCGACATTTTTGAAGAGAGGGTGGTGAAAATAGAGGAAGAAGTTCGGCTTAATGAAACAAATTATGGTATCAAAATTATTACTTCTGGGACGGCTTAGGGTATCATATACGGAATGAAATGCACTCTTTCCGACCGCCAGCTGCCGGAGCGAAATTTTTTCCGTTTATTTTGCCCCATAACGTTCTCTTGGAAATGAACGAGAAGTTTCCACAATCGGGCATTGTTCCCCTCAATCGGTGGGGGGGGGGGCGACTCGAAATTTTTCTCTTTCAAAGTCTGGCCCTCAGAAGAACTCGTGGGTTTGGCAAATCGTAATAGGTACTCAAATTCTGGGACTTTTCTCTTGAAAAAAAAATCGGGGTCCACTCTCACAAAACCAAATGAGTTTGGCTCCTTCGAAAACAAAATTTCGCGGGTTTTCTCTTAAAAAATTGGGGGTTAGGGGTATTTTAAATAAATAAAAAACCAAAATCGCGGCCTTGGTGTAAAACTCAAATACCAAATTTCGTGGGTTTGATTCTCTTAACCAACTGGGGTGGGGGTGAGGGGGTCTCAACCAATTTCGTGCGTTTGGCTGTTATATCAAACCAAAATTTCACGGGTTTGGATATCTGGAAACATACTCTGCGGGTTTCGCTCTGACTACAACCAACTTCACGTTTCGCGAGTTTGGCTCATTCAAAATCTCACTGTTTCGCATGCCACGATTTTGCGTTATTGGGAGAAATCTTGTTATTACGGGCCAATTATTGGTCATAATGTGACTGTTCAGGATAGAAAACTATGTATCGTCCCAAACTGGCCATTAGGTGCCAATTGGAGTGTTACGACTAGCTATTTACCCAACAAAACTCCTCAAAAAATGATTCTAAACCTTGTCAATAGAAACCCTCCACACTCCGTCACTTTCTCCCCTTCTAAAGGCTCGCTGTTGTTTAGCTCACGGAACTTGAAATTGAGGGGAAATCAACCGCGTCAGTCAGATGGAACGGTTGAATTATTGAAAATTTCGATTCCCCCACAAAAATGGGAATTGGTTGCCTGACCTCAACTAACCACTCGCCTGGGCCAGAGTCTGGTGGTAATGGGTGAGCCGGGGTGAAGGGGTGGGGGTAATTCTGCAAAATCAACAGCAAATTTTAATGGAAAGATTACAAAAAAAAAACGGTGGGTTGAATCATGGGGATTAAAATTTTAATTCAACGATTATCGCTCCTGTGCCAGGGAGATTACAGTTTCTACCCAGCACCCTCAATCAACGGTCCCACCCATTCCTGTGCTGTGTGTTTTGTGGTGGCGGGGCGGGGGTGGGGTTGAAGATCTGATAAAAGGGACGTGGAATGCATGAGGCAAGGGGGGGGGACGCCTCCAAAAGTGTAGGTTTAGAAGATGAAAAGTGGATAGAAAAGAGATGGTGACAGATCGATAAAGTGTCATCTCTTTTTCTCGACTTTGTGTTAAGACAGATAAACACCGCTTTAATGGGGTGAAAAACAAGTGGGCGAAAACCACTCCAGCGTCTCCAATAGCTAAAAGGATGGCTGGGGGTGAGAGAGTATGTGATTTAAAGGAGTTACGGGTTGCTTAACGGTACGCTACTAGAGATAAGAACTGACCTAATTACAATTTTCAACTTAAATAAAACGCTTCGCGTGCTTTAAGGATCAAAATTGAAACTTTGATTTAAAAAAAATCAAGCTAAATGAGGGAAAAAACGAACCTTTCATCAATGTAATAAACTTGTTTTTCTATGAAAAGATGGAGTGTGTGGGGGGGGGGGATTTCTTCTTCTGCTTAATGGCTTGGTACAAACAAGTGTGAGTGAATTCCAAAGATGAAGGTTTTTATTAACTCCCGTTTTTCTTGGTGGCTCATCATCTCCTCCCTTCAACCACAACAACTGCTCAACTTGTTTTTTGGCCGGTTCGATGTAACAAATTAAGCTTCTTTTCATTCCGTATAATTGACTTTTTTTTCTCTCCCCTTCCCACCAAGAAATCGTGGTGGAAGGATCTTTTCCCCCGCCGGCTTCTTTATCCGAAAATTCCTCCTGTACTGACAAATCAAACTGCAAATTTGTTGTCCCCCCCCCACCAAGTAGTAAATTTGTCCCGAAAACTGTTACTCCGTCGTAAGACTGACCATTTGGCCACTAAATAGGAGTACCCGGACCCCTAATCACCACATTTAGTTGAATGCGAGCGGCACAACTTCCTCCTCATTTATTATAGTTTTCCTTTCGTCTAAATGGACCCCCCCCCCTCATAGGTTTTATTAGGACCTGTCGGATTAATAAATCGACTCGTCGGGGAGCATTTAAATATCCCCCACTCCACCCCAGCACCACACCGCTAGAGCATCTCACGTGTTTTACATCTGTTTTGAAATGTTTTAGATGTATAGAGCCAAATCACCGTCACTTTCTTGTCAACTTTGTGGCGGTGGCACCGTTCCAAAGATTAAAATTACAGGGATTAGATCCCGGTTGTGGTAGTGTGGGGGGGGGAGGGTGTACTGAGTGACTGTAGCACCGAATACCCGTGGATTTGGGAGAAAACATATTTTTCTTCTGTACTAAAACAACGATAGATGAGGTGGAGGTATTTACCGTGACTTTATTCAGTACTCTATTCTTCGTTTTTAACAACCACGCGAATAAGAGACAGTGGAGAAGGGAGGATGTTGTAAAGTTGTAACAAAGAACGAAGTACATACACGTGTTGTTTAAACAAGAGTCTTTCAAAGACGCTATCCTCCCTTAGTACAGACAGGTGTGAGTGGGTAGCGTAACTCTCGAAAATAATGTCTTTAAATGTGTTAATGAATAGGGTGGGAATGAGTTGAAATCTAAAGGACGTAAAATGCGCAGCAAAGCGCCGATAGAAAACGCTACTTTGCCATTTTCAATTAAGGGGAAACAAAAACAGGGCTTTTCAACCCACATATTACCTGCGTAAATAGAACAAATTCTTCGGAATGAAAGAATTTTTTAGCGTGATTGAATACGTTACGCGAGGAATTCTCAGGGTTTTTATGAGCAGCCCGTGCACGAAATAGTAACTCTCTCCACCTATTTATAGAACTTTAGAAGTCCAATTTCGCGAATCTTGCACGTCGAAAAAAAAAAATTTTCGGGGTTGACTCCCTGAAAAATTTTAACTTCACGGATTTCATACGTTTAAAATCAATGCTGTCGGCTCATTTTCAAGAACAATTTCGTGGCTTTGGCTTTTTCAAAGCCTAAATATTGCGTATTATTGATATTGACACTCGGGTTTCGCTCAATGTCGCTGGACTGACTCTAAAAATCCAATTTCAAGGGGTCGCAGAGTTTTGGCGTAAAATATCACGCTAATTTAATTTACTCTTTTTCTACGGAGTGGAGTTCACCGTTCACCTCCTCTGGAGTGGAGAGTTCCGCCCCCCCCACCCCACCATTGTATCACCATCTTTCGGTCACAACCTCTGCTCCACTCATTAATACTAAAGGCTCACAGCAAGGGCAAATTGAACTTTCTGGTTGTTTCCAGGCAGTCGTGAAGCGGAAGGGGAGGGGCGATTTTATACGCGCATTAAATGTTTTCCAGCGATAACAAAATACATAAAGAGCTTAACGCGCTCAAATGGCTGGAAAGCCTGTCAGGGTTAACATTAAAAACTGTTATAAACTTGAATGAGATCGGCGGAAGGGTTTCCTATATGCAAGAAACTAGGTATACAATCTTTGTCTTTGTTATTATCCTTGAAGGCGATTAGCTCCCCACTGTGTGTGAGTGTTTATGTGTGTTGTTTTACTGACAATTTCACGCTATATCGCTAAAAAAAACCAAAAAAAAAACCTCGCTTCTCTGCACAGCCTCAATTTTGCGATTTTCAAGGAAAAATAATCCATGAAAAGGAGGTTTAAAAAAAAAATCAAGTTTTATTCTGTCGTGGAGAGTAGGTGCGACCCATATGAAACCCTACTAAGGAGAGATAGTATCGTATTAACTTGAGACTTTTTTTAACTGGATGAAGTCATTGTTAGTGCTTCACTGCTTTTTCCAAGGCATTTTTACCCCCACCCACTGTTGCAACTACCATCATCCATCCATCGAAGGGTCTCTGAGGCAATAAAAATTGATCTAATGTCAATTCAATGTGTGCCCTCCTGATGGTTGTTGGGGTTTAATAGAAACGAAAGGGAAAATGAGTTACTCGAAAATGCTATAACAGGGTCTGAAAAATGATAGCCGTCGTAATGTTTCGACCCTGGTGGTGAATGGGGGGAGGGGGTGAATAGGCCGACTTTATTGCAAAACTTATATAAAAAAAGTTCAGGCTGAGTCACCCTCGGGGTAAGAATCAAGGCTTGCTAACGTGCTTTCAAACTTTTTAACTCAATTTTTTAGATTAATCGAAATTCTCGAGTTTTTACTAACTCGAAACGTTGTTTTTTTTTCAAATCAGGCAAACAAAAACAACGTCCCAATGCAATCAACATGTCAAAATGCACGTCAAACTGTTTTACTCAAGATAATGTAGAATTTGAATAAAAATGTATCTCAGGGGGGGGGGGACTCTGGTGAACTGACTTACGTCAAAGACTAGTTCTGAAGTGTCTTTTCTCGTGCGTCAACGAGCCTGGTCAGTGTTTATCTAATTGTTGAATGTCAAGAGGGAACACGTTTTACACTATTTTACCGTCAATCAATTGATCCATTTTTTTCTTATTTGAAAAACCATTGTGCGTATTTCAACGAGGGGGCGTTGAATTCACTTATGTCTCTAAATTGTAGGACTCCAACCACAAAAAGCGCGATGCCCCTTTTCGTGCCTTTTTAGGGTTTTTTGCAGTTTTTGAACCGCCTTGGGCGGTGGAAGTTTGTTCCAAAGAATTTATTTTTCGTCGTTTTAATTAACAAAAGAAAGGTGTTGTTGACTGATTAAAACTCTGAGAAAACGCTTAGCCTAGTGCTTGGTTGGTTCGAGGGGAGGGGGGGTGTAGTTTAGACTAGTTAAGTATAGCCACAAAAATTCCCTGTTATTCTAAATTATTCCCGAAAAACTGTTTAAAATTCTTGTTAAGTAAACATTCTCAGTATTAGCTTATACAGAAAGGAAGGTGAGTTTTTTTTTCTTCCAAGACTACCAGTCGTCGCTTCTGAATTTCCTTCTCGTCTCCTGACAAAATTAGAACGAATTCATTAAATATTTTCCATCTCTGTCGGACCATTTCCATAAAAGAAAATAAATATTAAAAAGGAAAAACTGACAAGCTTAAAAGACTAATTAGAAACTTGACGTTAAATTTCCATCTTGTTTGGCTTAAAATCCTTGAGTAATCGTCTTTCCGTGGTGTAAAAAAAGAAGAAAGAAACGGAAAGAGCCACAATTGGCAATGAAATTGTTCACGGCGTAACATTTAGAAGCACCGTCGTTACATTTTTTTTTCTTCAAAATGTCGATTGTTGCAATAACAAGATGAAAATCGATTTTGTCTTTAATGGGGCAATTATGTAAAACGTTTTATTTTGTAGTTTCAACTCTTTATTTACACCTGGCGTGCCCCCTGAAGATGGTGGTAGAAGGGGAGGGAGAATCTTCAATTTTTCGATCGTCCCCTCCCATCACGGACCCGACGGTTGCGTTTTGTTTTACTTACTGGCATTTTTCCGACTTCTCCCCCCCCCCCCATCACCACCACCACTAAATGTTGAGCTGTTTTGTTGCCAAAGGAATTTAATTATGCCCGGTCACGTTTTTATTTTAGTTTTTTCTGTTAAAACAGGTTCCCCTTTTTCAGTGCATTTCATTTTTTAAAATTAAATTTCTTTAATTATCGGTATTTTTCCCCTGTCGTGATTGTTAATAAATTAACCGAGCACGCTCGAATGTTTCAAAAGCGGCCATTATTTAAGTCAATAAAATTTCGCCGGATATCGGTAGTTGAAATAGCCCATAAAAGATTAAATTACGACTTCACGAGGTGGTTTCTTCAAGTTATAAGCGGCAGAGGGGCAAGGGGTATTTGATCTCGTGTACGACCCGAGGTTTTTTAAAATAAAATTCCTCGAAGTAGGAAGAAAACGTTTAAACAAAAAAAAACATTCGTTAAATTTTTAAGGGCAAGGTTAAGACGTCCGAAAATCATTATTTTGCGGAATGACGTCATAAATGATGTTGCGTAACAGTGGTCACTTTTTTCCTCTCTCGCGGGTCTTAAAATGTTTCGTTTTTTTTATTAGTTTGGTAATCTTGCGCGAAGCGCTGATTTTCTCTCCCCCCCCCCCCGCACAAACACCACCACCAACCAGGCGTCGATTCTCCTCTTTCCTTATTGGGAGTTGTACAGGTGGTTAAAATATATGGACATAGAGGAGAGCGGCGTGGCGTGCTTAAAATCTGGGTATCGCGTTGAATATTTAAACGAAATTTCATCGGTTTTACCTGTATAAATAGCCCTCTTTAATTAAAATTTAACTACCCCGACAGTCGATACTGCGATACTGTCGTTGGGTAAAAAATTCTATCTTGTAATGTGTGTTTTTTTATTATTATTATAAATTGACCATCTTATTGCCTAATCTCTCAATGGAAGATTAATTATTATTGTGCTTGGAAATTTTTCTGCAACGTCATGACCCCAAGCACCCCCCCCCCTCCCAAGAGAAAGAGAGAGTGTGAGAGAAGCCTGGGAACTCCAAAATAGAGATTAATCAATAAATTGACTTCGAAAGGAACATCTCAACAGGTTAACACTATCCTTTATTCTCATCGTCAATTCGTTTTTCAAAACGGAAAAAAAGCTTTTAAACTTTCTTATGGAGTGATATCCACAGCGATAAAACCTTGGTTTTTATTTTCAGAACCCCCGCTTACCCTGCCCAAGGGGTGGTTAAGCGTTTTATCGCTTGTTATGGACTTGAAGGTTGGGAGGGGGGGGTAATTCGTTAACGCCTACGGTTAATTATTTTGTTGTCTTTCATTAATGATTGAATAATTTATATTGCGCTTTTTACGCATCAGATTAATAATAATGTCCCCTCCCCCTTTTTTTGTTACAGGGGTTTCGGAAAACAGGGATTTCAGTGCCAAGGTAAGTTTTTCCTGAGCATTTTTTTTACCTTTAAAACAAATAGGACATCATAAGAAAATGAGTCACAATATCATTTTACTGTGATTCATTCCCGGAATCGATTAATCGCAACAAGTTTCTTTGTATACAAGTTGAAGACATTTCTAGGGAAAATGTCATCGTATACGTGAAGTAGGCGGTGACTCAACGTTATAGTTACGCCACAGCTCGCAGTTGCGGGTATTTGTGTGCCCCCCCCCCCCCTCGAAAGAGAAAAAGAATATTGCGGGGAGCTTCATTTTGAACTTCCATTTCGTGTTTGCCGGGTGGAAAATGGTGTGTGCGCGAAGGAGAAAGGGGAGGCACTATACTCGATTTCCCTTAGTTTTACTTTTGACAGACAGGCCAAGATAAGATAGTCAAACAGTAGAGTGCCTCCCTCCTGCTGCCACCTTTTATTAAATCAAATGGCATTACTTTTTTGTCTTCTTTTTTTTTTTTGAAGGCTTGCCCCCCACGATACTTGACCCACGTGAGGCTTCGATAGGGACCTCACCATTTTGTGAGGTCCACAGCACAATCCCTCGAAATCCCTCCGTCACAGGAAATTAAATATGGAGAGGGTTAATGAGCGTCGTTCTTAAATAACAAAATTCCGTATAGCCATTTGCTTCCTCATTCATGCGATATTTCCCTTGGTTTTCTCGGTTTTCCCAAGGCTTTGATAATCCCTCTTCATCAGGGCCTTATTGAAGTTTTTCTGATGGAGGGGTATGCCCCCCTCCATAAACAACATTCACCCATAGTATGCGTGCAAAATCAATTTCGCGGGTCTGGCACATCCAAAATCCAAATTATGCGTATTTTTGGCCCTCACGGTAAAAGCATTTTGCGTGTCTTGCTCACTCCAGAGTCTAATTTCGATGGGTTGAAAAGCAAGTCCGTAACCAAACGCGAGAGTTTTCTCAATTTTATCCAAAGAACGGCCATAACTGCGACATTTACTTCCACTTTTTTTTTAATCGCGAAATGGCCAAACCCGCGGTTTTTCTCAATTTCTTCCGCTGTACAGACAAACTTGATTTTTTAAAATAACATTTTAGCCCCCAAATAGTAGCAGATTTCTTGGTTTTATCCGATGAACAGACAGAACCGCGAGCCATTGGAATTTTCGGCCACGAAAAGACCATACTCATGACCACATGTACCCCCAGAAAACCCGAACGAGCGGGTTTTCTTTAACTTTGACCGAGAAGCAACTCGCGAGTTTTTCTCATTTTCCTGAGTGGAACTACCAAAAATAGGAATTTTTGAGAGATCGTAACTACGAAATGGCAAAACTATTGGTTTGCCTCTCCCATGAGTGGAACTGGTTAAAACTGCAGTTTACTGGAATTTTAACCTTGAAAAGTTAAAATTCGCGGATTTTCTCAATTTCATCATCGATAACCCAAAATTCCGACTAGGAAAAAATTAAAATAAGACCGCAACTCCACGGGTGTTACACGTTTGAAATCAAAATTTCCTGGGTGCTGGCTCATTAGCTCTCTTAGGCAGCTGCTCACCTCTAGATACCATTGGAACGTACAAATCCTTCAGGGTCACCAATCGTTGACGCTCACTAAAAAAATCATTTCTTGGATTTCGCTCAGTAAAAAAGAACAATTTTGAGGATTTTTGCGCCATAAAAATACATTTTCTCAGATCTGTCCCAACTAAAAAGGAATTTTCTCAGATTCAGCTTTGTAAAAATCCAATTTTGCTACTTTTTCGCGCAATTTTTTTTTTTGCGCGGGTCACTGAAAAATTAATTTTGCGGCATTGGCACTACAAAACCCGATTTCACCCATTTTGACCTCAAAATCCATTTCCAAGCGTTTGGATCACTTAAACCCAATTGCTCAAATTTCGCTATGTAAATAACATCAATTGGTGGATTTGTTTCTGGAAGACCGTGAGTTTCTGTGGCTGATATGAAAATCAATTTTGTAGGGTTGCCTAATTCAACTTCAAACTTCAGATTTCTCACACCAAATACCTAAACCATTTCCGCAGTTCTAATTATGTTCTGCAGTTCTGATTATGCATCTCCCAAACCTAAAATCGCCAGCATAGTGATAAAAAAAATCTTCATTTCAGTACTATTACTAAAATCGCCATTTAGCACCGCCATTCTTGTGCTAAAATAGCCAGTCTCGATCTAAAACTTTAGTTTTAAGGTAAAGCCACTAAGTTTATTTTGGGGGCCTCCGCACACGGAGCCAAGCCACTTTGATGCGCCACTGCGTGGCCGGCAGTGGTGGCGCTTCTGCCCCCCTATTCTGTAACTCTTAACGCGTGCGTTAGCGAAATTTCGCAGCTGATTACTTTCAATTATTCACCTTGTTTATTTCGCTAACGCATGCGTTATGAGTTACGGAATAGGAGGACTGGTCTTTAGTCTGGGGGTAAACGTTAACAATCAATGAACGGAGCAATATATCGAAAAGTGACGATTTAGTCCAATACCTACTAAAGATTTCACGCCAAAGTGACAACTTGGACAAAACTGAAGATTTTACTGCAATAATGGTGATTTTACCGTTGAACGTTTGACATTTTTTCCTCAAAATGAAAATTTTACCCCAAAACTGGTGGTTTTACCACAAAAAAGAGAAGTTTTTCAACCCAAAATTCAAGTATCTACCCTAAAACAATCATTGGAAAAATGAAGTTTTTACTACGCAACTGCCGATTTCACCCTAAAAATGAATTTAGTGGTTTTTCCTCAAATTTCGTCAGAGTTTTTATAACATAGTCGTCGATTTAGGGACGTGACGCCCCTTTAGGGGCGTTCGCGCCGAAACCGCGGGCATTTGTCATTTTAGCATTGCCCTGGGGACTAATAAATCTCGATTGGTGCAGATTCGAACACTAAGAAAATTGGCCAGTTTTGGAGTGGTACTGTCATTTTTAGGGTTAAATCGTTAGTTGAGTGGCAACACGTCAGTTTTTGGGATGAAATCGTCAGTTTTGGGGTTAAAATCAACAGTTTATAGGATTGCCAGTTTTTGTAGAGAAATCCTACGAAAAACCCATCCACAAACACATCATTTGGTGTAATAAAATATCACATTTTCTGGTTAAAAAAATTCGGTTTTGTAGTAAAGTATCTAGTTTCGGAGTAAAACATTTATTTATGAGGTAAAAGCGCCAAAGGTTTTGGTGTAAAACGTCTACATTTGCCGTGAAATCGTCCGTTTTGGTGAAATATCGTCTTATTTGGGAACAAATCGTCAGTATTGTAATATAATCGTCAGTTTTAGCGTACAATCCTCCGTATTGGGAAAAACGTTGGTTATGGTGTGAAATTATCAGTTTTGAAGTAAAATGCCCAGTTTTTGGGTAAAATCGTCATTTCGTGGTAAAATATCCACTTTTGAAGTGAAATTGTCTGTTTTGGAATATTTTTTTTTTTCGGAGCAAAATCTTCAGTTTTGGGTTAAAAAACAAACCGCCTCTCTGGTGAGACGTTGAAAAGTCCGACTCCCCGTATTGGAGGGCTGAGCCTTTCCTTCAAGCATCAATATTTCTGGGGAAAACATAGTCAGTTTTTGGACAGAAAATATTTAATAGAAGGCTATGACGATAGTTTTCCGGCGGAAATGCTGGTTTTTGACGGATTCTAACCCTTTTTTGGGTAATTCCACTAAAAGTGGCGAAATCATGTCTTTTCCGTCTTTCCTGGAAACTATAAGGGAGTATTGCAGCGGGGGGGGGGGAATAAAATGGCACCGCCATGCCCGAGACCATCCTAATTTTGTCTTCTGAAATAGAGGACCTGCAATAACATAAAAAAATACGAAATGACCCAAATGTCATTCCCCTGGTCCGTCCATTCTCTCGTACACGTGCTCCTCAAGGAACAAAAGTCTTTCAGTTTGATAATCTGGAAAACTGCAATGGCTCATATGTGCTCATAAAGTGATCCAGAAGAGACAGCTTCATCCTCATGATTTTAGGTGCACATGCTCCCGATTGTGAGTCAAAAGTATCGTGTCCCATAGGTTTAGGATCATTCCCCTGTGAAATCTTGCTGGCCCAGTAGAAGGATAACTATTCATGTGGGTTTTGAAAACGGAGGATGGCAGGCCTGTTACTCCAAGGTTCGGCTCAACCCCGCTTTAAGCTCAATGTGCATTGTGTCGTCGGTGCTAGACGACCATCTCTCAAGTTCTTGGTGAGTATTTTTATTGTCTGTCATTCCCCTGTTACCCATAACTGGCCTGTTTGAAGGATTTGATTTTTTTTTTCTTCGAAAATTGGTTGTTAGCTGGTGAGTCTCCAGAAATATTTCTTTTACACATTAAGAAGTTACTTTGATGGGGTAAAAATTGGAAAAACTGAGTTTTGTCATTCCCCTGGATTAACAGATTAGTGGACATGCCAGGGAAATGACTGCTGACTAGGGGAAGGACATTTTCTTCCCTTGATATTTGGTGAGCAAACTACCTTTTCGTTTTCTTGGCCTTATATAAGCGTGGATGATGCTCACTGACGTAGCGGAGCTCAACGCAGCTACGAAAAATTGCATTGCAATTCCATCTTTCCTTACAGATCGATTCATATCAATACAATCATGGCACGAAAGAAACAAAATCAAAAGAAGAGTGCTGAGGGAGTAGAGATTACTACCCTCTTGGTTTTGTCATTCCCCTGGACCGCTGATTATTAATAATTGCCGTGATGCCCCCCCTCCTCCCCACGGGTAAAGAAACTTTTCTGCTGGTGCGTAGATTTTGTTCGTACGTGATGGAAATACATGTTCGGATAGGGAAACTTTGACAATGTAGCCAAAAATGTATCGAGACTTGCTAGCCCTGATTTCGCCACTTTTAGTGGAATCACCCTTTTGTGAAATTTAGTTTCTGAAGACCATTTTGACGATTTAAAGCGCCTATATCTGAGTTGATGAACTATACCCCATCTCTTGTTGCAGTGAGTCTTTGGCCTTTGGTGCATCTGACATCTTCTACCAAGGGCTGGCCACGCCTCTGCTCCGTTCATTAATTGTTAATTGTGCTCAAGGGGGCCCAGGTGTTTTGTGGTTCACAACATATTAATTTAGCGTCAGAAACTCATCCTTTGGTTTTGAAACGGTCGAATTCGAGCGTGATTCTGTAGAAAAGCTTCACGAAAGTGGCTGTTTGCACTCACGTAGGATTGATTTCATTTATAGGAGCTAGAAAATTGGAAATTTTCAAAAAATTCCTCCTAAAATTTAGCACTGTTCTTAACAAATGAATTCAAATGACGCAAATTTCCGATAATAACTATAAATTAGAAGAAAGCTGTAGCGCTCGGGCGAAAGTGGTCCACATCAGGGACGTCTTCTTTTCAGTTTTATGTAACCGTTGCGGAATTTACCCTCCCCCTTCATTCGCGCCTTCACATCGTGTGCCACACTTTGTTTCCAAATGTATTCGAGAAGAGGAACAAACGAAAAAACAAATTGATGCTCAAGTTTTTTAACGTAATCTTGAAGTTTTTTCATGTTGAGAGGTGACTTTTTTGCTGCCCGCGCGCAAAAAATGTCACAATTTATTGAACTATAGCTGAACATAATAGTCTCGAGTTGTTCCAAGAAAAATAGAATGTGAGGAATATCTGTAATTGGCATGTGTCACTTGTCTGAACGTGCTTACATAGCGAGGAAACGACTTATTCAATCGGACCGGTGATGACTGTGGTTGAGAGATTTTTTTTTTTCTTCTTCTTATATGTGAAGCGGTGGAAGTAGGTGGTGGAAATTCAACTTTTGCGATTAAAAAAAGGGGCTACACGTGTAAAGAAATTGATACCGTCGCCAAATAGACGCAAAATAATTATTAAGGACACTCGAAACCTTGATAACATTTTCCAGTCACGGTTTCAAAGGGTTGAAATGTTGGAAAAGGGGGGGGGGGATCTTAAACAAACGGCGTACAATAATTATCAATTTGAGAAACAAGTCCTCTACTCTCCCGTCTATCATTATTTAGGGCAACTTTGCCGTTGACGTCTCATTTTATACGCCAGCTCGGTGCCCCTTCATTATAAGGGTTGAAGCCAAGGACATAAGGGAAGAAGAGAGGCGGGGCAGCCTACCTTGACTGTGAACTTCAATTTGGTATTAAATCCACCTCCCATCCGTTCGCTAGCGAAGCTTATATTTTATCAGATGCCTTGGCTCATCTAGTCTAAGGGTCGAAAGACGGGATGGAATGGGTTTGGGGACGGGGTTAGTTCATCAATGCAAAGTGAATGGGTCAATAATAAGCCTTCAATCGATTGGTAGGTCTAAAATTATTGTTGTGAAACTATTCGACCAATGCAAATGTTGTCTTTCTGTTACCTTTAGCTAAGTTTAAGCATAAAATTCCCATATTTACCATTGCCTCCATCATGGCAAGACGAATAGTGCATTTTTGTCATAAATGAAATGCACTATATTGCACTAAAATGGGTAAATGTTCGGAGCCTCAGAGGTAGATTATCACTGGAATTTCCCACCCTAAGGGACCATCAGCGGCACTCTAAGTGGCCAAAAACGAATATTTCCGATAGTTTGGGTCTGTTCTGTGCATAAAAATGAGAAGAAACTCGTGTTGCTCTGCTCCTAGAATAAAGATGACAAGTTAAAAAAAAAAAAAAAAAATCGCAATTTTTTCAGTTCAACGCACCACAGGACAACATTGTGAAGGGGGTTAGAGTTTGACGGTGGTATGGCTATGATTTCGAAAAACTGTGACTGTGAGCCAAAAATGTTCTAAAAAATTCAGTTCAGCGGACGAAATTGAGAGAAACCGGTTGGGCATATCGTGGCTCTAAATTCAAAAGTGAGTTTGGTCATTTCGCGAACAAAATGTTGAAAAAACCGCTGTTTCATCTGTTCCGTGTATGAAAATGATGAAGTATAACGAAGAACCTCGCGTGTGGTTTTTTCCGACGTGCAATATTTGCGAAATTGGGTTCTTCATAAAGAGCCAAACAGGTGGTATTCGGTTTTTAAAGGATCTGAAGGCAAAATCAGTTCTCCTGGGTCAAATCCGCGAAAATTGAACTTCGAAAGGGGCCAACCCGCGGAATGATTTCTTTTCCCTCACACTAAACACGATACGCGGTTAGTACTAAAAATCGTGAAACGCGTAACTAAATTATTTCTTTCAATTTTAATGGTACCGGTCCTGTCGGCGTTTTCTGTTTTTCGGCGACGTTTCGTTGAGGGTAGGGAAAAAGAAGACGCCGGCAGGATCGGTCATTGAAAACAAATTATAATCACTCCTGCCTGCAAAATAAAAAATGCTCTAAATTATTTATTTTTGATATTCAACGGTCAGGACTTTTAACGTGTGTTTTTGTTTGTTTCTAGTGTGCAGTTTTGTCGTTCACAAAAGGTGTCATGAATTTGTGTCATTCACGTGCCCGGGAGCGGACAAAGGACCCGACTCGGATGTAAGTACCTCGTTTTATTTTCTTCTCTTTTAACAATTTAATTGAGATTTAGTTAATTTCAAGGAAAGTGTGTGTTTGAGAGGCTGCAAAAAATAATAATAATAATAATGATAATTTGTCTTTCGGTTTGAAAATTTGAAAAATATTAGCGATTTAAAGGCTCCCCCCCTCCAATCAGCCATTCCACATTGGTGCCACATTTTCAACCCGGAAGACAAAATTATTGTTCGTTGTGTTTATTTTCGGGTTGTTTTTCTGATTCTTTTAATAACTAAATTCGTTCTATTTGTTACGCCGATCCTTCCAGCAGATTTACGGGGTATTTACTGTAAGAGGTGTTGCTCTGAGGTTTTCAAGCAGTTTAGAAGTGTCCGTCTTTCTTTGTCGTTCAATTCAACGTTCAAATTTTCAGTGTGCTAACAACGAAATTTACCCTCTCTCCCTTCGTGGATTTCCACGCATGCCTTTCACTTTTGGGGGTCCACTTTTTTCTTGGTTTTTCACGCGGGTGGCCACTTTTTTTTTTTTTTTTTTTTTTTTTCAAACAAAACACTGACAAGTGTTTATGTCTGTCATCTTGTAATTTTTTGTTCAAATTGCTCCAAATGTCAATGACTGGAGTAATGAGTTTAACGAGATTTGTATTACTCCGCCCTTTTATAATTTCTTCATCGCATTAAACGCCCTCATTTTGCAGTCATGCCTCGAATGCAACAATTTTTGTAACCCAACACTCTCCCACCCCTCAGCCACCCCTGCTCCACTTGGCTTCTTTCGTTGTTGCTAGTGTTTCGTTTGTAACTTTTTCATTGACTTAGACACACATGAGAGCGTTATTTGTGTCTTAGGCGTCTCGAACTAAGCACAAGTTCAAGGTTCACACGTATTCGAGTCCAACGTTTTGCGACCACTGCGGTTCACTTCTCTATGGTGTCATCCACCAGGGCATGAAATGCGAAGGTACAATATAATTTTAAAGAATGAGAGGGAACGACACGTTTTTGTTTGTTTGTTTTTTTTATTTTTTTATTTATTTATTTATTTATTTTTTTGGTTGTTCATTACTTCGGAGGTGATTTTTACGCTGGTAATTCCGACGGATGGTTCAATTTGTAAGCACTTTACCCCTCCTCCCACCATAAGATAGCCTGAGAGACTGCCCAATTCAATTTCGATGGTAATTATAATACATTTTTTCACGTTGGGACTATTGTGAATGTCGAACAAGGACTCGCCCCCTCGTAAAACGTTTAGGCATTGGCTGGCCATGACAGAAATACAAAGATAGACAAAATTTAATTGCTTAAAAGGGTGATACCCGCAAGAAAGAAATAATAAGGGAAAAAAAATTAAAGCCTCCCCCCCACGGGCGGGTGAAAGGGGGGCATCTGTGATTCTCCCCCAACCGACCTTATAACCAACGTCACACTCCACCACCAGCTCCCCCCCCCCCCGTGTTGTCCACCTGTTGCTGACACCTTGGAGAGCACACTTGTCATTCTCATTATTTCGTGTACAAAGGAGCAGGGAGAAAATGTAATGATAAAGTGAGGAGAAGAAGAGAGCAAAAAATTAACTTTTTTTTCTTTCTTTCCTTTCCCGCCCCCTCGTCATGTACCTAACCGGTACCGTTTTTACCGTTGTTACCGAAAACCGTTTTTTGGTTTGGTCATCTGTCAATGGGTTAGCGAGTCGTAAAATACCCTTGAGTGATCCTATTTTTGGGTTTTCATTTCATTTTTTTGCGATCGAAAATTTGAATTTTTACCCCTCCCTCCTCCATTAGAAAAACAGTGCTCTAACTTGAATTCATCCCGTCAAAATTACGAGGTTAAAACCACCCCTCTCCCCTCTGGAATTCGAGCTGTTGCATCGTTCTTTCAGCAGTCGCTACTTTTTTTTTTTACGTCAATTATTTTATTCTGCACACCTCTCTCGTTTCCCAATTTTTGTCGTTATTTGGTCAGTCCTAGTATAGGGCGTATCTGAAAAAGCAAACAATGTGTATTGCCAGCTACTTCTGGAGCACTTGGCTCATTGGCTGGGTACGATGGCGTTGGACAGGCGCTGGGGGGTTGGGATGGGTATAAGCCTGCCCGTTTACTTGTTATTTCGTAGAAATGACGTCGCGTAGAATACGATGGGGTTTCACGGGGTAAGGGGGGGGGGCTGCTGCTGGGCGCGTTAGATACATTGAAATAATTACACTCTGAATTCAGCATTGAATGGGGGCGGCCAAGCTCCTCATTGCAATAGTTACAAGAATAATTTATCGAGGTACAAATTTTAGCTGAGACCGAGAATTTTGAGCTGTCCAACATTCAGAGTTGCACGATCTCGGCAGTTTCGCGAATGAAAATAAAGTCTCCATGAAGCGTGATATCGGATGTTCCGCTCTTAAAATGGAAAAAATCAGCGATTTTGGCTGTTCCACAGTCGTCATTGCGCGATTTTGGCTCTTCAGCGCTTGAAATTTCGCAAATTTGGACCGTTTCGTGGTTTCAATTACGAAAAAGGTTGGAATTGGGCCATTTCAATTGGCTCAATTTCACGTGGTTTTCTAATAAAACAAAACAAAAAAATTAGCTGCCTTAAAAACTATTTCTGCTAAAACTACCTAGTTTTTGACACGAAGAACTCCTAAATCTAACGACGCCTCAACGCACCACACGCGTGCCTCGATGAACCACTGTGGAGTCAAAAATTTCTGCCGAAACCGATATAATCGCGAAACGTTAATTTTTCATTTTGATACTTAGATTGATCCAATTTCAAATTTTTACCATTTCATGGGGGGTGGATGAATCTTGCACTAACGAAATGGTTCTAACAGTAGCCGTGATCAACTGACAAATATGACAATAAGTCCCCCCTGCACTCCTTCCCCGTCAATAGTATCCCCCCCCTCATGCTATAGCAGCTCTCATGACCCTGTTCGCGAGCCCCCCCCCCTTCCTCAAGCACACTAACAGCCCCCCGCGAATCGCCTAAATGAGGTGTCTCGACACCAATTAATCCGACGCTATCGTATCATAAAAAAAGAGTGCTTTTCCAGATTTTTGCCGGGCAAAAGCGATGGAAAAATAAGCCTGGACTGTGTCAAATCTATAAAAATTGGAAGGTTTTAAGAGAGAGTCTTTTTTCGCAGTTATGTTACTTTTAATTTTTAACATTTTTTTGAGTGCATGAACATAAAAGAAACATCGAACTTCATCAAAATGGGTCCAGGCTGCAAAAAATATATAAGAAACAAAAAGCTTGGCGTTCTTCTTTCGCTTCTTCTCTCTCCCCCCCTCCACCAAACCACTTTTTTTCACTGTTGGGTGTGACACCTTCCCCCTTCGCGTCTGTACGCTGTTTTTTCGTCTCTAATTTGTTGCGAAGCTCTTGTTGTTGTTATTGTTGTTGTTGTTATTATTATTATTGTTGTTGTTGTTGTTTGTTTCTAAGTGTTGGACGGCTGGAAACTGGCATGAAAAGCAAACATATACATATTTTTAAACATAATTCTCACACGAAATACGTTCACGAGAGTTTTTTTTTTTTAATTTCTAGTGTGACAGTCAAATTTCTATGGTCAACAATTTTTTATTATTTTAGAGTGGTTGCGTGTGGTGTTGTCATTGATACTTTGCCGCCTTTTAATGTTTCGTGAGGCGGCTGTTGTCTTCTTGATTTTTGTTTTTCCATACAAAATGTGACTTGTTTGCGTCCCCTTTTTTTTTAAATAGTATTTTCTGTTTCTATTCCAATTCCCCACGTCATCGCCCAACCCCTATTTTCTCCCGTTTTTTTTCTGCTTTCTCTTAATTGGCGATTTAGCTTCAATTTTACTCATCCAGTTATCCCCCATCCCCAAAAACGTTGGTATAGGTGCTAGAAAAAGCCATTTCCCTCCCAGGGAAAGTTCAAATTAAACCCTTTCCACTGAAGTAAATTAATTAACTTGCTTTAAGCCGTTTTTTAGGCCAAAAAAAAGGTGTTACCTACTGTGGTGGGGAACAAACCCAATTTCGTACTTAATTCACCTTTTCCAGGGTTCTCCAGGAGATTCTATTGCTGAGAGGATTCTCTTCTTTGTCCAGTCTTTTTAAGACCTAAAAATCGCCTAATTGTTCTTAAATTGATTTTTCCGCCTTCCTCCACCGCCCTTTTTTCCATTCTTTTTTGTTAATTTATTTTATTTTTAACTATTTATTTTATTTTAATTTTGGGCTATCCCATGAGAGGGCACAAAAAGCTAAAATAACTTAACAAAGAAAGAAAAAAAAAAAATGCCAGCCCTTCCATCGGACGGCCATTCCTTACAAACCGTAGACCGTTAAAAATCTCGATAGGCGGAGTTCTCCAAACATAAGTTCGAGATCTACACTTTTTTGGCGCCCACCTTCTGCGACCATTGTGGGTCGATGCTTCATGGACTGACGCAGCAAGGACTCAAATGTTCAGGTACAGTTCTAAAAACCCGAAAGAAATTAAACGAATTATCCTATTTAGGGTGGGGAAGGGGAGGGTGATGGTTTGAAAACTACAATTTATAGAGTCACACGTCAAAATATCATCATTTTTGCAATCTAACTCATTATATATACTCATATTTAATCGAAATATTTGCTACAAATGAGCATGAAAACGGTCGCTTTGTTTTTATTCCTTGCGTTTCGAGTAGATGCCAGAATATCTACACCCATTGTTTTGTTAGTACTTATATTGGTGGTGAATGGAGGAAGCTTCTAAGGTGATTGGATCCTTTTATGTTTTCGTTTAAACTCGAAGAAGCCAAAGTTATTGTCACTAAAGTCATCATTTCATGGTTTTGTTTTGTCTAGTGGAAGTGTTATGGTTGGTGGAGGGGGGAGACATTTATTTCGTCCCCAAATAGTCACGTTTCTGGACTGACAATTAAATCGCCAGTTTATGGAGTTCCCTGTGAGAAAACTGTTTTGCTGTTCTAACAATCGATTTGGAAGTTCTTAGGTCGAAGACCCCCCCCCCCTCTCCGAGATTTCTGGGGCCTTAGTACGAACGGGATAATGTTATTTCTTATTCGGCGTCCTTGGATTCCGCTTGCGGCATTTTTTCCCGAACTTTCGTACTAAGGCCCCTGGAGTGACATGCGTCAGTTACTTCGGCACAGGCGGTGTAAGGCGACCGCAAATTCTATTTATTTGACCCGTTCGTTTTTGTGGGTGTCAATTGATGGTTTCCCGGCCAAATATTTCGTTTCGATGCGACCATACCCAGTTCAACAACGTTTTCACTGACCCTAACCCTAAACAATCACCTCTATGTAGGAATTAGAGTTGTGGGCTGGTGATGGGGGGGGGGGTCAAAATGTTGCCTGGGCAGTAAGATTTTGAGGGGCAATTTTAAGAGCGTCTCCTCCCCCGCCCCTTTGAGTTTAGAAAGAAAATGAAATAAAAATGAGGGGGTCTCATAACGCCTCCTACCTCCCTTCAACTATAGAGTCTGGGAAAAGAGAAGCCTAGAGGAAGGAAACCCGCTCCCGTACTGCACAGGTAGAAGAGACTATTGATCTACGGCACAAACGTGTGTGCGAGTGTTTTGTGCGGGATGGGGGGGGGGGTAGCTCCGACCTCCCGTTCATAAAACTTCCTCAGTGCCTTTGGTGTAATGTGCAACTGCATAAAACGTTTAAAAAAAAAAAAAAAAATCGCTCCGGCAGCTGGCGGTCGGAAAGAGTGCATTTCATTTTGTATATGGATACCCTAAGCCGTCCCAGAAGTAGTAATGTTGAGACCATGATTTGTTTCGTTAATGTTTGACCCTCCATCGTACTGTTTGCTGCCGGGTTTGTTTAAGCTGGACTTAATGGGAATCAAAGGCTACTTCAAAATGAAATCATCGTAATATAATGCTTCTGGAATCAACTGGTGATTTCTAGTGATTTTTTTACCAGTTCAAGCCATATCCCCCCCCCCCCCTAACCAAGTCGACCGATTTGGCCCAATGCAATACCAAACGAGGTCGTATGACTACTGATTTTTGTGCCAAAGCGCGTTCCGCTAAATTAATTTCTTCGAGAGTTGTCGTGCTAACGAGAAAACGGTCATAATATTATAATAAATATATATACAAAGAAATATATATATGAATCCTGGAGACCATTGAGTTCGTGTTCTAGAGGTTCTGAAACGTGAAAAAACATGACATGACCCATGTTTGCCACCATCACGACGAGACCAATAGCGCATTTTCAGAATGAAATGCACTAAAACGTCGCATGGGGTGGGCCTTTAATGATGGAATGATGTTCAAGAGCTGTTGGGGGGGGGGGGTACAAAAAAGCTGTTATGATGAGATTATTAACAACTTGGCCAGATTCCCAAATTCTTTTATCTAATCACTCATCCATCTCTCTCCCTTCCACCACTTGGACGATTTATCTCGAGTTAAATTTGAATTAAGCTCTATAGTTGACGGGTCTCTTATTATAGCTAAAAGTATTCAAATTAATTAATCCATTAATTCTTCCTTAGTTGATTAATTTTAATTTTACATTCCCGCTCATGGTCATCAGTATTGGGGCGTTAAAACGGGCTTTTGTTTATGAAATGACACCAGTTTTACGGCCATAAAAGTAAATTTTTCGATGAAATTGAAGTGTGAGGGGGTAATAGTGGCTATTTAAAATCTTGTGGCGCAAACTAACAATTCACTCCCAGGAACAAAGTATCCGGTATTTTCTAGCCCCAAAACTATCACACAAGCAAACTTAGCCCCAGAAATCTGAGAAATTCCTCCTGGAATCCTGGAAAACACACGCCTATCATGTGGCAGTTTTATAGCCACGATATTTTGTTTTTCGATCCAAAACTAGTAGTTGACAGTGTTAATAAAGAAATTTTCAGTTTCCAAGCGATTGTGTCATGCAGTTTCTTCGAAAAAATTGACACCAACTTAACGAAAAATCCCAAGGCTGTCCCCACAAAAGGGAGAGGGTAATTTAGCCTCAAGACGGTCAATCTAGCCCCCAAATACTACCGGGCGTTGGAAAGTTGTCCGAAGCTGATTAATTCGTTTTGATGTGAAATTCATGACTTTTTGACTAGTTTTGTTTTGAGTGAGGTTTTCTTTTGTATTACGAGGCGTTTGATGAATAATTAGTTATTGTGGCTAATTCCAGTGTGTGTGTGTGTTAAACGGGCAAAAAACAGCAAAAAAAAAGCAAAACTTTGGCTTCTTCGAGTTGAAAATATGAAAAGTCAAAAAGGTCATCCAATAACATTGATGGGATGGCAAAAGGTTAACGGAACGGGACGTATTTAAATTCTAGCGTCATTAATCAAACTCCCATTAAAAGAAGAAGAAAAAAAAGTCACCGACTCTCCTGCTTACCCTCTAGCTCTTGAAATAAAGGAGAGATGAATGCGAACTTGAACTCTTAATTTATCAATCCTCCTCCTCCCCTCCCAGGATCCCTACAAATCATTTAAGTTTATAAAGACGAAAATAACAAAAAAAAAACGCACCTTCTGCAAATTATGAAAAAACGGGATCGACGTAGTTTGGGCGTAAGTCTTTTTTGTTTTGTTTATTTACATTTTCGTTATTATTTTTTAACGTTCATGTTTTGCTGTTCATTTACCCCCACCCCCTTCCTCCCATCTATCGACACTTTCAATTTGAAATAGAACTTTCGGATCATTTCTATTTTGCATGCAATTTTCTTTCCACATACAAAAAATACATTTTTTTTTTGCTCTTTGTGATTGAATAATGTTTTTCGAATGATTTACTGTTATTTAAATGCGACTCTTTAACATTTTTATTTGTTTTTTTTATTTTACTACTGAAGCGTCATTTTAGATTAGTGCTAAATTGTGGAATGTTTTTTCCCCCTAATATTTGTTTCTTTGGTAGTGGAACTTCGAAAAATTCATCCAGCTCTATTGAAGGAGAGCTGTAGTTTGGTATTGCAAATTTTTTGAGCAAAATTTTGTGATACCAAAGCGAACTCTATATATAAATAAAAGCGTTGAAACAATCCAAACAATAAATAAATAATTTTGTGAATAAAATTGTTCGTTTGTTTGTTTTTTCAGCATGTGACATGAACGTTCATAAAAGGTGCAAGGAGAGTGTACCAAACTTATGCGGATGTGATCACACGGAGAGGCGAGGGCGAATCGAACTGAAAATCAGCTGCGTTAGCAACAAGCTTAGCGTTGAAGGTGATTTAAATTTCTTACTTTTTTTTGTTTTATCGTGTTTTTTTGTTGGTTTTGGGGCTTTTTTGGGCCTTAATCCAACCCCATGTGCCATAGTGGGAGCGTTTGTGTCATAATTCGATGCCGTCAGGCTCATCGAAATCAAGAAAGGGGAAGAGGAAACGATCTCGGTGGTTGAAACTCTACTGTGGTTGGAGTAGTGTTAGTTGTGGTTTGGTGCTTTGCTTTGTTTGGTAACTGTGGATGCAGCTTTTTGTGGTGCTTTGCTGCGTTTTGGGCCTTCTTAGTGGGTCGGAGGTTTGATGTGGTTGGGAGCTTAGCTTTACGGTTGGAGCTTTGAATATTGTTAGAGCTAATGCTGTGGTTTGGAGCTTACAATTAGCTGAATTGTGGAGGTTTGCTGTGGTTTGGAGCTTTGCTGTGTTTTGGAAAATTGCTGTAATTGTGCCAGTGCGGGGTCGAGGTCTGTTATAAAGGGCCGCCCCATCGAGCTCCAATTCCTTCCCCGGAACCGAATATTCTCTCAACGGACCTGCATGCCATAATGGGAGCATTCGTGTCATAATGGGAGGATTCATGGCATTCCGAGTAAAAAAAAAATCCAGTCTAAAACCCGAACGGGGCGAATTTTAGATTATTTGGGCAAAAATTAATAACTTTTGACTAATTTTGAGAGTTTACAGTTTTTATAATATATAATTGTCATTTTTTCACCCCCTCCCCCTCAATCAGTTTCTCGGCAAAATCTTCTGTGAAATTCGGCTAAACTTTATAGATGTTTCTGTTTTATGGACTCCGACACCCCCTTGGCCCCCCCCCCTCACCCCTTAGATTTGGCTCACGTTTCAGGACTCAAGGAAGTCGCCGTAGGTCACTCAACGCAGAGTGCCCTGTTCTTTTGTTTTTTTTCAGAAACGTAAAAAACTTTAGATAAGAAACGACACCCATATACCCCCCTCCCCACCCCTCTCGACATGCTACCGAGCCATCACTCTTTTTTTTTTTTTAACGCTGAATTTTTCAAAGGTTCGTCGACTAAAAATTGCTCCCTTTCGTACCGTATAAATAGCGATAATCGAAGAGCTGTTGGGTTGAAAATCGATACGAGCCCTTAATAAAATATTTGCGAACTCGAAGAAATTGCGTTTTTTTTTTAACGGTTGGAGTGGGTGTGATGATGATGGCACGAATTTCCAAGCGTTGGAGTCGAGGAAGGGGTGTCTATAACACATTAATCGCTCTTGAAAATTCTGAAGTCAACTTAATCTGTGGGAATGTAGAGGGGTGGACTAAACGTTTTCTTCGTGTTTGTTATTCCCCCATTTTTAAATCCTTTTCCCGATGACAAACTTGGGTGGGTGGGATCAATTTATTTTGTTGTAGACAGTTCAGGAAGCTAAGCCATTGCTTTCCCACTGCCACTCCCCACATCTCATGAGATGATGTTTGGGCTGGGGGGGGGGGTTTAACGTTAAATTGGTTAGTAAATTTCGCTTTTTTTTTTTAGTCCGGCAGGGCAAAAACCTTATACCAATGGATCCGAATGGATTGTCCGACCCATACGTCAAACTAAAACTCGTTCCAGACTCGGACAACGTCAAGAAAAAAACAAAGACAATAAAGTCGTCATTAAATCCCGTTTGGAATGAAACCCTACAGTTGTAAGTACGCGAGCTTATTTTATTGGACGGCCTTCTAATGATAAATTGCTGTTTTTTTTTAATGTTGTTATTCCCTTTTTTCTCTCAGTGAATTAAGGACCGAAGATAAAGACCGGCGCCTTCTCGTCGAAGTCTGGGACTGGGATAGGACGTCTAGAAACGATTTTATGGGATCCATGTCGTTTGGAATATCCGAATTGATTAAAGCTCCTGTCGAGGGTTGGTTTAAACTTCTTACGCAGGAGGAGGGTGAATTTTACAACGTGCCCGTTCCTGAAGAGGGCGCCGATCTGGCTCAGTTGAAATCTCAAATGAGGGTAATTATTCGTTTAATTACCCCTGCCCCACCGTTGCCTCTTAACTACACTAATCAAAACAATTTACGATGCACCGGGCAATAAATACCTACTCTATTTTTTTTTTAAATGAACGAATAAAAAATATTTCGCGAAATTTAAATTTCACAGGAAAATAGTGAGGAAGAATCATCAGTCACTGATGATGAGAGTCAAGTACGTCAGTTTCAAAACATTTAAACGTCAATCTTCTACCATTCGTTACCCTTTTTTTTTCTTATTACCCCCTCCCTCTTTTGAATACTTCAAGAATTTTGTCCAGTGGACAGTTTTTCCTTTTTTCCCACCTGTTTTCTGAGTAGTTTGATGCAAAATCCCCCCGCGTACCACCTTTCAATCAAACAGGCAGCCCCCTATATGAAAAGAGGTTTAAACTGCCTGAAAAAAGAATTGAACTTTGTTTTTTTGTTTTTTGTCTCTTCTTTGAAATGGTAACACGCTCTTAACAAATTCTAATAAGTGGGAGGGGGGGTATTGTGTTTCAGAAAACATCAATCACGAAAAAGGCGCCCGTTATGACTGATAAAGACGTGCCGCACAACATGACCAAAAAGGACGTTATTCGAGCGTCTGATTTTAATTTCCTGATGGTTCTCGGAAAGGGAAGTTTTGGAAAGGTAAGAAAATGGGTCGAATATGGGTTGAGAGGGGGGGGGGGTGCGTTAGAGAGTTGCGTGAGGAGGTCGTAAACAGGCTGGGAATAAGCGAATTACGTATTTGAATAGACGCGTCTGCAGAATATCCTCCGGTCAGCAACCACACTGTGGTAGCTATAAATAAACTTGAAAATAACGGTAGTCTGCTCATAAGGAGGAGATGAGGGTTGAGGGCAACATTTACCTCTTGATTACATATGACTCAAACTCTCAGAAAACTGCTATCATTTTAATTTCCAAACAGTTAGTATTTGGAATTCTCAGAATTGGGATTTTTGTTATTGTAAACGTTGTAGAAGAGATTTTGAGGGATCCAGTTTAGACGGGGTCAATGCAATGAACCCCCCCCCCCCTCTTAACCATTCCAAAGATCCAATGACACATTTGGTGGAGGAAGTGCTTTCGATCCGTAAGGGTTAACGGTGTGGTGTTGACCAGTGACGCCCAGTGGCGTATTTACAATCCACTTGCGAGTTCAGAGCCCACGTCTTTCTTTTCTTTTTCGTTTGTTCTATTATTTTTACGTTGCCAAATCAATGAACTCATTTTATTGTTGGAAGAGACACTTTAAATTTAAAGACTCGTTTCACACGTACGCGGTATCGCTTAAGTACCGCATTACATTTTTTTCCCCCTCGAGCCGCGTAAACAGTACCGCTCAAGTGTGAAGGTATACGCGATATCGACGCGGCAGCTAAAACCGTGCCGTGATGACATTTCATTGAGCAACCAAGAAGAACGTCAACGCGCGGTTAAAATTGGTCAATGCGCGGTGAAGACGCGAGAACTTTGCGTCAAATTGAACGTGTCACTTCGCTGGTGTCAAACGTCTTGTCCGAGCGACCGTTGGTGTACGACTGACAATTGCTTTCTCGGACCGACGCGGAAGAAAAAAAAAAAGAAGAAAGAAGAAAAGGAAAATACAAAAAAGAATTAGCGTCGTAGTCGGTGTTTTAATTTTGGCTACCCGAGCCACCCCGACAGGTCCTGGATAAGTCTCTAGTATTCGCGCTATCGTCCATTGTTGAGGAGGAGAATCTTTATCTTGTAGCACAACAATCGCTCCAATCGGTAACGAAGGGTTTGAAGTCACTTAACCACGTCTTCCACACGGCGGACTTAACCACAGCTTCCCACAAACCTCCAAAATGTGGCGATGCCGGAGGAATAAAGTGCCTCTGGATAGCGCGCGCGGACAAGTGGTCTGAAATGGCATCCTGATGTTGTGACAGAAAGTCGTAGACGTCCTTCAGATGGCGAGCTGCCCCGACCACCCGCGACATTTTGACCGGAGGCGGCGTCCATCTTTTCTTGTTTTTCTATTTCTTGGCGGATTTGGGCGACCTTAGCGTTTACAGAGAAATGTAAGTCTTCGAACTCCGTACAAACTGCTGTAATATTGGGCCGACGTTCTTCCTCGAGCTCTGTACTAATTTCTAGCTCTTGTATAGAGGTTAGAGTAGAGTCGAGATCAAGATGAGCTGCTTCAAGATTCGTAGCTCTTTGGAGAAAGATATCCCGATGCATATAGGAAGCGATTGGATTAAGTCATACGCCTGCTGCGCTCGTACGAATAATCGCTCCTTGCGGGTCGTAAGAACTTGTAAACGTGCTTCGGAGGATAGCGGCATAAGTTTTATTTGTTTGAGAGGAGAGGAAGAGGATCCAAAATGGAAATACGTATTGATTTATTGAATGAATCAAAAAAAAAGAAAGGGAGAAATGAAGAGAAAACTGTATTTATTTTTTGAAAAGAGGAATTCATCCCTTGGTCAATTATATGTTCCCAAAATTAAAGAGTTAAACAGATATTATAAACCCAGATAAGTTGAACCCTTGAAGAACGAGAAATAGATCCGTTCCGAGGAACGGTGGAGCGGAGCCGTATGGCCGAACATAGTGAGCGGATTTAGCTCCGCTCCGTTCATCGTTCCGTAAACATTTAATCGCTCCCCGAAGGAGCGGTGAAATGGACTGTTCTTTCCCTGTCAGTCACTTCTCACTTCTTGTCGGCTCGACGTGTTTTTGTCCCTTCGTTTTGGTTTTATCGTACAACACTTCAATACGATTAATAGCGTGTGCATTTGCATAAAATTCGGCTCTGGAGCTGAGCATTTCCTCCCGTCTTCTCGGAATTATATTATATGGTAACGGGTGGAAATGCTCGGCTCCAGAGTTGAATTTTACGAAAATGGAAAACGCCATAAATGTGTGAAAAACGCAGTAGTTACCAGTACTGTATATGAAGGGATGATCGGAGCCGGAGGAACGGTGAAACGGAACGGCAGAACTAAAGACCCCGTTCACACTATAGTTCCGAACATTCCTTTGATGCGACGGTGGAAAACCGCCAACTGAGGGAGCGGGCCCGTTTCGTTCTTCAGAACATAATATTTTCTTTGAAGTTTTGCCGCTCCTAACAAATCGGTTTGGTTCGGAGGAACGGAACGGCAGTTTGTTTACAAGGGTGGACGGGGCTTAATATGCGGTCCGGTTGGGCCATTTTGTTTTGCTAATTTCTTTTTTTGAAGTGGACTATATTTGAATTACTGGTAAGCAGTAGGGAGAAATATGTAAAATGTATTTGTTCCTTTACACGGCGGAAAGCTAGGAAGAATGAGACAAATTATTATGCGGTACTGATGACCTGCGATTAATTAATTAAAGAGTTATCCTCGAAACCCGGTGAAGACGCGAGAACTTTGCGTGCGTCAAATTGAACGTGTCACTTCGCTGGTCTCCAACGTCTTGTCCGAGCGACCGTTGGTGTACGACTTGCAATTGTTTTCTTGGGCCGACAGGAGGAAAAAAATAAAATAAATAAACTCTCTTTTTTCCTGGAGAGCGCGGTACCGACCGGGCTTCCGTAACAAACAGGAAATGTTTTAAAGTGGCTGCTTCTCCCGCGATACAGCCGGCCACGAGATCGCCTAAAGCTTCATGAACAACCGCAAAATTACAAACATCTCCCCCTCGCGAAAGCTCTTAAGGGGCCCATACACGATCAACATGGTTGTCAACTTAGTTTAAAACATTGCGTGTTGACAACCAAGTTGACTGTATGTAGGGAAGTTGGTGGTTGAAATAAAATGTTGTAGTTGAATCAAGACACACATGATCAACATGGTTGTCAACTAAGTATACAACTTTACGTGTTGACAACCAAGTTGATTGTCTGTGGGGAAGTTGGAGATTGAAGTTAATGTTGAGGTTCGTTCAAATCGTTTTAAAAACTTGTGCGCGAGGCCAGGTGTTGGTAACGTTGTTGACCCGTCTATGGGGAAGATGCAACATCGGTCGCGGTCAGGTTGCTAAGGAGGTTACACTGGTTGGAGGGCAAACGACCCCCCTTCACCAAGTCACCTTGACGACAACAACTGAGCAGTGATGATTGAACCAATTGAACTAGTGAACTTTGTTTGCTAACCAACCAACCTGACACCCCTGACCGCGACCGATAGTTGTGAGCATATGTTAGAATTTTCACTTCACAGTTCACAGTGCGTATTGTCTTCTTTGGCTTGATTTTTGGTTTATTATTCATTCTGAATAATACACCTGCTTTCGGTCGGATTTTTTTTTTTTTTTTACAACCCACCCTCAAACTTTTTCTGTGTACGTTTTAACATGTCTAGATTCGATTTCTGCAATATCCGTCCGCCGTACCCCGTACGCCGTCCGGGCCATACCTTGCTCTAGGATTGCTCGAAAAAATTCTTTCTTTCCCACATAGACTCCATTTGAGATCTAGTTGGTCCTAACATCTCATCAGTTTGATCAAATAACTCCCTGGCGTTGTATGCGCCAAAATGGGGGTTTTCAAAGGTTTTGTTGCCAATTGAGCAATTTACTACTACAGGTAGCACATCTTCTGCTTCACTATTGCGTGGTTTGTCTGTTGCATCGTCCACTTCCCAAGCACAGGCTTCACTAACACCAGAACATGTTACCTACAGCCATTTCGTGGAACGTGGAGTAATTGATTAATAAGGAATTGACGTACATGAGTCATCGACAGGGGTGGGCAAAATACTTTGAAAATGTATTTTAAATACAAAGCCCAAAATACTTTCAAAAATGTATTTTGAATACTGAAATACAAATACTTTTTGAATTGTATTTTGAATAAAATACAAATACAATTTAAAATACTTTTCAAAAATTCGATTTCGATGGCAGATAGTGCGAAAAACACGAAAAATAAATAATTCAAAAATATCAGGTCTTTCAATAGACAAGTTGACAAAATGTAGCAGCGCGAAATGGCGCTGCGCCGCGATGCGCAAAAAAAGGTAGACAAGTTGTCACCAAGTATTTAGTACCGAACCGGCGAGCACTGGTGGATCGTGAGCTGAAAAGGAGGTGAGGTCACTGGTGGATCTATAACGGGGCCCGGAGCGGAAATCTTCAACAGGCCTATAAAGTCTCTAAATATAAATAAAACCTCTATTGGTAACCTCTAAGGCCTTTTCCTAATTTTAGCCATGGCTATTTCCAAAGTCTATCCGCTAAACAGCGCTTATGCCAAGTTTAAACTGCGAATTTCTCCATTTTAGCCGCGAATGAGTGCTTTTTGTCAACTTTAACAGCAAATTAGCGCTTTTCGCCACAAATTAGCAACTGATTAGAGGGGTAATCCCCCCCCCACCATAAAGACATAAATATGCGCTTTTCCCCAACTTTAGCAGCAAACTAGATTTTGTATCCTGTGAATCAGCGATGTTTCTTTAACTTTCCTCGAGTGAGCGTTTTCCACAATTGTAGCTGCAAATTAGCGATTTTTTCTAGCGGTTTACTCAGTATGAGCTGAAAATTACTCAATATTAGCCGTAAAATTCTCGAAATGTTTACCACAAATTAGCATTTTTTGTTCACCGTAACCATACACTGCGGAATAGCGATTTCGTCTCAGTTTTAGCCGCGAATTTGCGAGTTTTTCACTCATAGACATAAATTAACGCTTCTTCTCAATTTTAGCCTCAAAGTCTCCCGAGGAAGCCGCGAATTAACGTATTTACAATTTTTGACGCAAATTTAATTTGTCTCAATTTTAGCCGTAAATTAGCGCTTTTTCGTAATTTTTGCAGTGCAGTAGCTATTTCTAGCCCGTGTATTAGCGAATTTTGTTCATTTCGCACTGCAAATCGGCATTTCTTCCATTTTTTGACAGTGAATTAGCACTTTTTGTTCCAATTTAGGCTGAAAATTAACTTTTCTCTTTATTCTAGCCAGAATAATTACTGATTTTCTCTATATTAGCCGCAAATTGGCGGGTTCTTTTACATTTTGGCACCGCATTAGTAATTTTTTTCAATTTTAATTATATGTAGAATAGGGCTTCATCTCAGTTCTAGCCGTGAATCAGTGTTTTTTCTTTTACTTATAACCATGAATTTGCCGTTTACCTCAATTTTAGCCACAAAGTTGTCGTCAGAAGGCGGAATTAGAAATTCCAACACACTTTATCCGCGATTATTTTCCTCAATTTTAGCCGTAAATTCGCGTTTTTTTCAACTTTAGCTGCTTTGAAGCGTTTCTAATCTGTGAATTTGCGAATTACCTTAATTTTTCAGCCACGAATTCGTGATTTCCTCAAATTTTAACCGGGAATAACACTTTTTCCCAATTTGAGCTGAAAACGAGAGTTTTCATTTATTTATGACAGGCTAATTATATAGTTAATTTTTCAATATTAGCTGTTTTTTTTTTACACTTCAGTCCCACGTTGGCATTTTTCCTTCAATTTTTGCTATGGATTAGCGTTTATTGTTTAGTTTTAGCCTCGAACAGAAGCTACGCATTTGCGTTTTGTCAATTTTTCAAGGTTTAGTGACTTTGTGGGTCCCGCTCTCTTCGGTATACAAAATAACGGCCAACGAAAAATTTAGAGATCTTTTTTATAATGACAATGAAAAATTGGGAAAATACGAACTCGCGATCAAACTGACTTATGTTGTTTTTTAAACATAATATTTGTTATTTTTAAAAATAAAAATTGAGGTTTGTTAGCTGTTGGCACGCTACAACTTTAACCAATTTTGGCCACGGGTTAGCTTTGACGGGTTGACTTGGAAGGGGTCGAGGAAACCAGCCTGAAACCCCCCCCCCCCACCTTAACTCATTCATAAAATGTGAATGTGAAAAGTTGGCGCGATCCTGGTACCTATCCTTTGTCCGACTTTTCCTCTTGTTCGACTTTTTTTCACCTTCGTCGCATATTTCACCCAACAAAATTATTGTCAATACATCCTCTCACTCATTTTTCTAACTTATTTAAAGTCTTGGTTACACGTCACTTTGCAGACTAAAATTGCTCATCTGTTTACACTAGCTATAAGTAGTTGAGAAACGTTTGGTAACAACTTTTTAGAGTATAGTGCCGCTTCTTCTCTCAGGAAATAGATGTGCGAATAGTTTCAGTGTAGTGTTGTTTGTTTTGTTGAGTTGTTTGGACGGTTTGAGCAATGTATTGCAAATTTCATTTGATACTCCCTCTTTTGTGATGGTTCGGACAGCCATCAGACTGTACGCCTAAATAATCACGCCTCGTTTTTTCTTCATTTTTTTTTTATTATTTTCACAATTCAAATTTCACAAAAACTTTGAACAATATAGTTCTAAATGGAATTAAGCTCCGATCGTGAGAGAGAATGTCTGAATATGAAACCGTCTGCACTGAAACAAATGTAGTGCCAGACACTTCTTGCACTACACTTCAAAAGTGTTGGTGATACTCTCTTGGGTGTGTTTTATGTTGGGACCCGAGCCCTAAATCGGGCCCGGGCCGGCGAAACCGACTCCTTCGGGATGAGATCGCTGTCGGAATTCCCGAACCCGATTAGACGGCTCCTACCGCAACGGGAGCCATAATGAGTGCTCTCTTCGCGATGATCTCACCGCTACTTTCTTTTAAACATTTTTTAATACAATTCAGAAAGGAAAAAGAATAGAGAAAGGTCACCCTTCTTCTTGCAATGATCCCATCCCGACGGAGTAGTTTCCGTCGGCCTCGGCCCGATTTCTGGCTGGGGTTCCAACATTAACACCCCAAGAGAGTAATTTAGATGAACTTACAATAAGTTTCACAATTTCATTCCTCGTCTATACAAACCTAAACAAATCAAGAGACAGAATTTAAAGTTTACCTCCTGGAATCTCAACAAATCCTAGGAAGTCCACTTTGAATTGACTATAGGTAACATAAATTTTAGACATTTTCATGAGAGTTTATACAGTCAAAGCGAATTTTGTCCAACACTTGACATGTATGTCGAGGCATAAGCGTCGCGGGACACTTCTGTGTAAACGCATCTTTAGCAGTAAGCGGTAACCTTCGGTAAGAAGACATGGTTCTGGGGTAAAAACCGCGTGAAAATACGCTTTTGGTTACTAATGGCAACCTGTCAGAAACTATGTTTTCATGTTTTCAACTTTAGATTTCCATTAACATCCCGTTTCGTGTGTGGGGGAGTCGTCAACCAATGTTGACAACAAAGTTGACAACCATGTTGATCGTGTATGGGCCCCTTTAGACTTAGAAAGCTCTACAAACACCCATTTTCAAGTCAAAATGTCACTTTTCTGTGTTTTCCAGGTTATGTTGGCAGAACGAAAGGCAACGGACGAACTGTACGCGATTAAAATTTTAAAGAAAGATATAATTATACAGGACGATGATGTTGAATGTACAATGGTTGAAAAAAGAGTGTTGGCCCTGTCTCAGAAGCCGCCATTCTTAGTTCAACTTCACTCTTGCTTTCAAACGATGGTAAGTTCTGAAATGCGAGCTATAAAAAAATGTTTTAAATCACTCTGCCACCCTTTCCATCAGGATCGCCTCTATTTCGTCATGGAGTACGTCAACGGTGGTGATTTGATGTTTCAAATTCAACAGTGTGGAAAGTTCAAAGAGCCTGTCGCTGTGTAAGCAGTTTGCGCTTCTGTTGCGAGATTTTTTTTTTTTTTTTTCCAAACTTTATTTTCTTTTCACAGATTTTACTCGGCTGAAATCGCCATTGGTCTGTTCTACCTTCACGTTCGCGGCATCATTTATCGCGATTTAAAACTGGACAACGTCCTACTCGACCGTGACGGTCACATTAAAATCGCCGATTTTGGCATGTGTAAAGAGGGTATTACGGGTGACAAAACGACCAAAACATTCTGTGGAACTCCAGATTATATCGCGCCCGAGGTTTTTGCCCCCTCCCCTCCCCTGCAACCTATCATTCTTTTTTTTACAATTTATTTGTGTAACAGATTATACTGTATCAACCGTACGGTAAATCGGTCGATTGGTGGGCCTACGGCGTGCTATTGTATGAAATGCTCGTCGGTCAGCCTCCGTTCGACGGTGAAGATGAAGAGGAACTGTTTGCCGCCATCACGGACCACAGTGTCAGCTATCCTAAGGGGCTTTCAAAAGAGGCGAAGGATGCTTGCAAAGGGGTACGTTATTTATTTATTTTAATCCCTCGATAACGGCTTAAATAACGAATTCGATTATGTTCGCGTAGTTTCTCACGAAGAACCCGAACAAACGGTTGGGCTGCGGACTACGTGGCGAAGAAGACGTTCGAGGCCATTCGTTCTTCAGGCGAATCGACTGGGAAAGGATAGAAGCTCGAGAAGTTCAACCACCGTTTAAACCAAAAATTGTGAGTTTTTTTTTTAAAACTTTCAGTTTCCAAATTTTGAAATTTTCTTTCCTCAATATTTGCAGAAACATCGCAAGGACGTCAGTAATTTCGACAAACAGTTCACGTCTGAAAAGACCGACCTGACTCCAACTGATAAGCTCTTTATGATGAACTTGGATCAAACCGAATTCATGGGATTCTCCTACTTGAACCCAGAATTTGTCCTTCACGTGTAATTTAAAGGAGAACGAAAACAAGAAAAGAACTTCTGAATTCGGAAAAAAACAGCTCAACGCGCTGTTCCAACTTCACTCTTAAAAGTCACCAAACAATCTCCGTGGGGACATTTTCTTCGAAAAGTCCTCGTTTTTTTGTCTACTTCTACTTTTCTCGGAGAAGAATAAGCGCGTTGTCTCCAGTGTCTTCCCACACATTCCACTCGGTCAGTTTTTTTTTTAGTTTTTTAATTATTATTTTCACGGTGCACTCTTAAGGAGGGGTTTCCGGCGGGTTTCCTCCCCTTCCCAGTCACCCTCGCCCAAAACTTCGCACATAAATTTTGGCTCCATTTCTGCACCAATATTCGATTTCAAAGTCTTATTTTAATTTTCAGGAAGTTCTACAGTGACGTTAGATCTTGCTTTTCCAAATTTCATTCCTGAAATTACCTTAAAACACATTTGAATTCTAAAGTGTTTTGGGGTTATTTTAGGGGAAAAAATTGAAAAAGCAAGATCTAACGTCACTGTAGAACCTCCTGAAGATTAAAATAAGACTTTGAAATCGAATATTGGTGCAGAAATGGAGCCAAAATGTACGTGCGAAGTTTATGCGAGGAGTGTCTGGGAAAGGGGTCGAGGAAACCCGCCGGAACCCCCCCCCCCATTAAAACAAGAAAGGCTCCGGAGTTCGGACGCCCGTATTCGGACCCTCTCCCTCGCCCCACAATCATTTTTTGTGTGTATAGTTTAGTCGTGCGTGCAGGTCAAGTCTTTCATAATCCCCCACTCAATTTCTCTCTTTCTGCCATTGTAAAGTGCATTTTGCGACTTTTTAGAAATATTTTAGGTAGTACTTAGTGTGATATTTTGTTAATGTATTAGGCGGTCTCTTGCCACGTCACCGAAATCCAAATGAGGGGGTTGGGGGGGGGGGTGTTGGCAGTGTAGTGGAGAGGGGTTTGAAGTTACCTGGAACATTCTCAAGAACGGTTAGTGATGCCTTTAGCGAAAGTTAATTACTTTTATGTAGGCTTTTAGTTCAAATGTTAATTTACTTTTGGTTTTTTGTTGAGGCTGCTGGCGATCGTGTTTTTTTTTTTTTTTTTCAGTACAAATTCCGGCTCGTTTGTACATTTTTACTTTGTATGTGGCATGCAAGCCATTTTATTATTAATAATTAATCCTATCTCCCTCCTTAATTAATAACGAGTGAAGCACCGAAATGTCTTTCTTGTTGTTTGGTGTTTCACTTTTATGATTTTTTTCTCAGCCTACCCCCTCGGAGTTGGTGTATTTTTTTCCCCACGTAGGAACAAACATATCGTATTTGTTTTACACACTCGCCCCTCGTCAACCCCGCCCTGAAGCGTTTCTCAGATGAAATGTGTCCCCCTCTTTACACAAGCCGATTCCAACGTCATTGAGTCCCACGAAGCTTTTTATCATCCCCTCCCTCTGGTAATAAGTTTAAATCTGTAACTTTCTAGTCATGTTTGTCTTGTTATGGTTAAAGAGTCGGGCTTGGTCTTAACTCACATTTTAGACTAAAGCATTGCCGAAACTTGAAAGTTTTTAGAACCCTCCCTAATTCTATAGTTTCGTTTTTTCATGTTTTTCTTAGGGGGTCTATTCCAAATAAAGCAAGTAAAATCGAACAAAAGTGAACATAATAGCCCAAGAGTCAACATCTTGGCGCTTTTAAACTCTCAAGAGAAGGGGGTGGGGAACGGATTATTTCATATCATTTATTTTTAGCTTGAGACAATCAAAAAAAAAGGTCATCTCCCCCTTCTCCCCCGCGTTTTTTCCATCATGTTCACGGGGTGAGAAAAAGGATCAAATAAAAATATTATTTTATTATCGTCAAAAACTTAATGTTTTTCGTATAGTCCGGGGATGTCTATTTGCTCTATTAACTGGGAAGGGCCGGGAGGGGGTGATTGCAAATATCACCCCACCCCACCCCACGCCTACCGACACACCATTCACGGCCGGTAGAGAATAGCTACGAGTCCCGGCTTTTTCTACCGGGAAATTAGGCAAATCACTAGTTGGTTTACTAGTGCCCCCCCCCCTCACCCGCATAAAAAAGACGATCAGCGCTTTAAAACGAAAAGACCGGATTCTCCCCCCCCCCTCCACACCTAACACGCTTTTTCATTATAGGCTTCCAAGAGTACATTCCATCAAAAACAACCTTTTGAAGGAGCTTACTCAATAAAAAACTGGAAATTCGTGCATTTTGTTACCACTCTCAAACCATTCAACTTTCCCCATTTTTTTCGGGAGTAGCGAATTTTTTACATCTTCGTAAAACGTAGTGAGCTTTTTCGACGAGGACGATGCGATCACAAAAAAATAAAGCGAAAACATATCAGGCCTCTTGAAATTTTAACAAAAAAAAAAAAAAAAAAAAACACGCAAGAATAGAGGAAGCTTGATAATAATAATAAACGTCTTATTAACATTATTCAAAAAAATGCAATTTCTCTAATGCCTTTTTCCTTAACTTTCATGTGATAGTTTTAAAAACATAGCTTTTCAGAATTTATAATAATGATAATAATCCTATAAAGAGTTGTTATTTTTATTATTAATTATATCTTGTCTAGGAAATACATTTACAATTTATACTACTTATAATAATATTTTTTATTAAAAAAAGAAGAAAATAATGAATTTCACGCGCTTGGTTTTTTAAGGAGGAGGTAGGGAGGGGGGTGTTTAAAGTAGAAAACTACACCAAAACAAGCCACTATTTCCTTTTTCACATTTTAGACAAGTTTTATGGGTGAAATCAGGGATTTTTTTTGGCTCTTTCTTGGTAGATTAAATCGCTGAAAATTAGAGTTTTAGAATTTTAGAGGTTTAAAAACCTCCTTTTCTACCGCGTCAATGTATTTTATTTGTTTTGTTATATTGTTGTTATTTATTTATGTATTTATTTTTTAGGCTACATCCTAGTAGAAAAAAAAATGAGCTAAATGAAAATATTTTCTAAAAAAAAACCAAAACAAAAAAAAAAACAAAACAAACAAAAACGGGTTGAATTGTAAGCCGTTTACGTTAAAAAATAAGGTGCATTCCATTTAAAAAATGTTTGTTTTTCTTAAATATTGATAACACATATTAGGCGTAACAATATGCTCTTCGTTTTTAACTTTTCCAAAAAGCCCAAAAAAAAAGGAGTGTAAAATCATGTACGGGACTCTTGTCTATTGGGCAAAAAGTTTATGAGAGGGGGGCACCCCCCTCAATACTCTTTTTTTGCTTTTGAGACTAAAAAGTAATTAGTGCCTATCCCCAAAATCTCGCGAAAGAAAACAAAACATCTTGTCATGTTGTAACTTTCAAAAAAGTGACTTCGTCTCATTTATTTTTTTTTGTTATTTAAATCGTAAATTTTTTCAAATTGTTTTTTCGATGTTTTATAACTTGCATAAAACTGTAATTTTTTCATTAGAAAAACATTTTAAAAAGAAGTGAAATGAAAAAAAATATACATATATATTATCTCGTGCCAATCGGAAACTATGTAAACGTTCATCCATTAATTTCTTCGTAAAATACAGAGTTCTAAATAATAATAATTAAAACTTTCTGTTTTATGTGTGTGTTTGTTGTAGGGGTTTGTCGGTCAGTGGACAACGTCATCTAGACACTCCCTCCCTCTCCTATACAAGAGGCCAACAGATGGGTAACACCCCCCCTCCACTCCACTGGTGACTGCGGTCCAAAGTCACGCCAAAATAACATGGGAGAACCCTTTTTCAACGGCTGGTCGAAATTTGAAAATAGAATTCCATTTTCGAAATGAGGGAGTAAAGAAAAAAACATTAAGGTATGAAGTTTGGAAATTTTTTAAGAAAAAAAAATCTCTAGCGACTGTCGGTGGACCGAATAGTCCAACAGTGAATGCAATTTGTTGCGATATTGAGTAATTTTTCAAACGTTTCAAAATTTAATGAAAATTTATTTTTTTTTTTGCGGGCGCGGACGAATTGCTTGTGGTTTGTGGTGACCCAAGAGTCGAGATTCATGAGTTAGATAGCAAAGAAGTTTCAAATTTCTAAATTTGCAAGTTTAGGGGCTACATATCCGTGAAATGGCAATTGTTTTTTTGTGAAATCGTAACCCCTGGCTGATACGCCTGACCCCAAATGTTTGTGCCGTGGCTGGCACTTCACGCATCACGTCGTAGCCAAGCTGTACCCGCCGTCCCCGAGCTGTTAACTCTCACATATGAAGACCGTCACACCGGTAACTACGTGCTTTCGTAGTGCCGAAGGCATAAGAGCCACGTAATCGCCGGTACATTTTCCAGGGCCAAGAAACCAGATTTGACCGTTTACCCATCTTAAATATTGTCCTGGGAGTTTCATATCACGTCATGGTCACCAATCCGGCAATTTTGGCGACTGAATTAGTCAGCCTGGAAGTTAGGGACTGATTTTTTTCTTCTGTGTGTGCGTTCCATGTTGCTGGTAAAGCCTAATTTACAGACCCAAAGCTATCTCTACTGACAAGGTCCTTGAAATGGTCGGATTGCGTTGAAAATTGCCACACAACGGAATGTGCTGGGAAGCTCGTCAACGGAGGACTTTTTGCCGTAAAGTGGTCGGTCAGACGTGCGACTACAATGAAAGTGCGATTTTGAGCGTTCTATACGGGATAAGAGAGCGACATTTCTAGGGGTGTCCGATATCACTCTCGAGAGCCATTTGTGCCCACTTTGAACGCTACATAACCACGCGGCGCACACAGCACATTCTGAGAGGACCAAAAGTTGTCGAAAATGACGATTTTCCTCTTTTTCTCGTGTTTTGAAGCGTTTTTTTGGCCTTTTGTATTAGGAGAATACGATTTGTTATGAGCATGGCTTCGAAAGAATTTTCTGGTTGACCCCCGGGGAAGGGCCTAATTAGATCAATTCATTACTTTGACCCCTAGTTTTTGTACATCTTCACTTTGACCTTTGACAAGTGGCGTAGGTAGGAATTTGTCCTTGGAGGGAGAGGGGGGGATCATATTGAAATCTCGGAAGGGTGAGGAGAGGGGGTAAGTTCACATTTTAGTCATCATTCCACCCAGCCAGCACAGTATTGAATCTGAACATCTTGCTGGCCTCATTATAGCCTTAATCTCTCAGTTAAGAGCGATTTTTGGACTCTACCCCGCAAATTAGCGCTTTTCTCAATTTTGGCCGAGTGTATCGTTCTTCTCAATTTCAGCCGCAGATTAGCGGTTTTGCCCCACCCCCTCCATAGCCACGAATTTGCGCATTTTCTCAACTTGAGCAGCAAAGTATCGTTTTATCCTGTGAGCAATGTTTCTTATAGCGATTTCCATTCGACACACTACACAAGTGCAGTGCACCGTCCTCTCCACAAACATATGTTTTAATTCAGAGAGAACGGGTGGAAAAACTTACACCCCACAAGTGTATTGCAATGAATGGAAAACGCTATTTAATATCCACGAGTTTTGGCGTTTTCCTCAAAGTTTAGCAGCATATTACCGATTTTTTAAATTTTGTTACCAGGGGATTAGCACTTTTCTCAGTTTTAGCTGGAAATGAACGTTTTTTAAAAGTGTTTTCCTCAATATTAGCCTCAATATAGGGGGACTTTTCACGATTTAGGATTTTTTTGGTTCACCCTACGCAATGCATGAGCGATTTTTCTCAGTTTACTCGCGAATTAGCGGTTTCTTCACCTATTATCATAAATTGGCCCTATTTTTCAATTTTAGCCTGAAAAGTTGCCTTCAGAATCCGCAAATTAAATTGGCGTGTATTCAGTTTTTGGCGCAAATTAGAATTTTTCTCAATTTCAACCGCGAATTAGCACTTCTTTTTTATTGTAGCGGGGACGAGTCGTAGCGTTTCAAACCTGTGAATTAGCGAATGTTATCAATTTCAGTCACAAATTGGCGTTTGGCGCAATTTTAGCTGTAAATTGGCGATTTTGTCTATTTTTAGCCGCGAATTAGCAATTTTCTTAATTTTTAGGCTTAAAATTAACCTTTCTCTTAATTTTGACCAGGCTGATTATTTTATTTTCTAAATATTACCCGAAAATTAGCGGTTTTTCACATTTTACCACCGCATTAGCAATTTTATATTACTTTTATAGGTATAGATTATTGCTTCTTTTCTGTTTTAGCCGTGAATTAGCGTATTTTTTAACATTCAGCCATGCATGAATTTGCAATTTTCTGAATTTTAGCCACAAAAATGCCTTCAGAAGGCGCGAATTTAGATTATAAATGTATTTTTTTTTTTTTCAAACCAAAAAATTTACATGTGTCCATTCTGTCAAAACACCATCATTTTTAAATTTTAAATTTCACGACACATTCGAGAATTAGTGATGTTTCTCAATTTTAGCTGCGAATTTTCGATTTTTCTAAATTTTAGCAGCGTGGTAGCGTTTCCAACCCGTGCATTACCGACCAAGTTTTGTCAATTTTTGCCAAGAGTTGACGTTTGACTCAATTTAAGCTGCAAATTGGCAATTTTTTCCATTTTTAACAGAGAATTAGCACTTTTCCCCAATTTGAACTGAAAATTAACGTTTTTCTTCATTTTAGCTGCGCTTTCAATTTTTGCCGCGAATTAGTGATTTTCTTCATTTTGTGTCCGCGAATTAAGTTTTTCCATAACTTAATATATCTGCAAATTAGCGAATTTTCCAAATTTCAGCCGTGAAATAGCGTTTTGTGCTAATTTTGCGGCCATTCAGCATCCTATTCCTTTTTTCATACGCGAATAGGCGATTTTACGCCATTTCAGTTATGAATTTGCCATTTCGTCCAATTTTAACCTGAAAGCGTCTTTTATTTGTCAATATTATAGCGTGTTTTGTCATCTCTAACTGCGGGGTTTACAACACTTTTGCGTTGTTTTCCACAATTTATTCGTAGATTGGCCTCCATGTACCGCGAATCAGCGATTTTTTTCTTAATTTTAGTCTGGAAGTTGCATCGCGAGACCACGAATCAGCGCTTTCTAGCAGCTATAGCCACGAATATTACCGATTTTTGTCTGACAGAGGGTCCTATGTGAACCCCCCCCCCTCTCCGTACCTCGGTACACTTCTGCGTTGGGTCTGAAGTCCAAGGAAAAAGCTGGACGTACTCGGACCTTTTTGGGCTGCTTTCAGCCCAGAAAATCTGCTAAACCTAACTTCAACGTGAAACGCTCATTTTTGGAGATTTTATGGGGCTCTTCGTTAGGGTACTAATGCTCCTTCGTTCGAATACTTGTAGCTCTGTGGGGGGGGGGGATATATCCCCCATATCCCCCCTCCGTACCTACGCCTCTGCCTTTGACCACCTTTGAACACCATTCCGCCCGTTTGGTTACTTCAAAAACCAAAATTTAACTGGTTTGGTCCCCCCAAATTTTGCCTATTGGTAAGCTTGGGTTTCCTGGAAAGCGGTGCCGTAATATTGCGGTAGAAAACATCCAAGGTAAATAGACTAAAGAGGTATGCTCTTAATTAACCAATTATTATTGTTTGTGCCATGACGTCATGGGATGACAAATTTT
Source organism: Corythucha ciliata (assembly GCA_038030265.1). Taxonomy (NCBI): domain Eukaryota; kingdom Metazoa; phylum Arthropoda; class Insecta; order Hemiptera; family Tingidae; genus Corythucha; species Corythucha ciliata. Next base: position 56,642,792 of record CM075938.1, read on the forward strand.
TAAAAAATTAAAAGGTGGGACTTTTTTCAATAAAACAAAATTATCAACATTTCTGGGGCCACTTTTTAAATCGGGACAACTACCAGTGGCGTAGATAGGAATTTGTCCTGGGGGGAGGGAGATTGAAATCTCGTAAGGTTGAGGGGAGGTGGTAATTTCACATTTTAATCTTCATCATCTTGCTGGCCTCTCTCTCTCAATCTCTCAGTTAGGGGCAATTTTTAGACTCTACCCGCAAATTAGCCCTTTTTTGGCCGAGTGTATCGTTCTTCTCAATTCTAGCCTCAGATTAGCGGTTTTGCCCCACCCCCACCCATAGCCATGAATTTGCGCACTTTCTCAACTTTAGCAGCGAAGTATCGTTTAAATCCCGTGAGCGATGTTTCTTAATTATCCACGAGTTTTGGCGTTTTCCTCAATTTTAGCAGCATATTACCGATTTTTTAATTTTTTTTACCAGGGGATTAGCACTTTTCTCAGTTTTAGCTGGAAAATAACGTTTTTCTTAAGTGTTTTCCACAATATTAGCCGCAAAATAGGGGGTTTTTTCACGAATTAGGATTTAGGATTTTTTTGGTTCACCATACGCAACGCATGAGCGTTTTTTCTCAGTTCACTCGCGAATTAGCGGTTTCTTCGCCTATTGCCATAAATTGGCGCTTTTTTTTCAATTTCAGCCTGAAAAGTTGCCTTCAGAATCCGCAAATTGGTGTAGGGTGACGGCATCTATTATCGACACGCTAAGAATTTGTTTTCAGGCAATTCCGCCATAACTTTCTTATTTATCATCCTATCTGTTTCTTTATGTCTTTTTCTAACTCGCCTGGTTCTCTAGTATAAATTTTTTTTCCTACATGATGAGAAAACTCAATTTAGCAGCCTCCGTAGGGAGGGGAAAGAAGGACTTTTCCGGGCTTGCCTGACAAAGTCTTCGTCGGGCTAGCCCGGCAAAGTTTTCTGGGGCTAGCCGTGGAAAGTATGCATTTTCTTCAAAAATCCGCTTGGGGCGCTACTTTGTCTTGCGACTTTGTCAGGCTAGCCCGGAAAAGTCCCTCTTTTTTCCCCTCCCTTCGGAGGCAGCAAAATCGAGTTTTCCTATCATCGCCGGTCCTCGACGATTCACCCAGCCTCGCCTACAACTTGTCTCGGCCCGGCAAACACACACCTTCCCGCCTAGGTACACAATATACTATAGCCGTCAACTTCATTAAAAAAATAGATTTTAAATGTTTTTAAGCCAAATTTTGGTGTCAAGTTTTTTTCACCACTTATTAACAGGCCAAATCCAATTTTCGACAGGGTAAGAATCCAGTTATTGACAGGTGAAATCTAATTTTCGACAGGGAAATGAACCACAAATTCCACAAATTGGCGTATATTCAGTTTTTGGCGCAAATTATAATTTTTCTCAATTTCTACCACGAATTAGCACTTTTTTTTTCATTGTAGCGGTCACGCTTCGTAGCGTATCAAATTTGTGAATTAGCGAATTTTCTCAATTTCAGTCACAAATTGGCGTTTGGCGCAATTTTAGCTGTAAATTGACGATTTTTTCCATTTTTAGCCGCAAATTAGCATTTTCTCAATTTTTAGGATTAAAATTAACCTTTCTCTTGGAACTGGAATGGAACTGTTAGATGACATTGTAATTGCTGTACGGTCAATGGCAGATAGAGCATACCAATAACCAAAAAGGCCAATTCTACACTTCTATCAATCCAACTATTCAACAACCATGGTTTTGGAATTTAAAAACAACGAGAAAACATACGCGAATATTAATCAGAATTAGGCCCATTTTCACCAACAAAATTGATCTCGTTTAAAGTTGATCGTGATTAGTTGCCAATAGCGACCCATATGAATTCTGATATAAGTGTTTTCATTGCAATCGCGATTAGCTGTTGATCTTGGTTTAAGAAGTTGGTGAAATCGGGCCAGAGTAAACCACGGCATTTGTAACTCATACCTAAATAAAATTGTTGGACAAAGCAACAACAACTTATGCTCCACATGCAACACTAAAAAAGACCTCGAACATGACTTCCTTATACTCAAAATTAACTGATCCCTTTAACTACAAAACCGTACTCCGTAGAATAGACCTAACCTCCAAAGATTTACTAACTTTAATAAGTAATGCCAAAATAATAGTTCATCATATAATCTACCCTTATAAATTTACAATCATAAATAATAATAATTAAATTCATAAAAATCATAATCTTAAATCATACTCATAAATCATAAACGTAACACAAAGGACACTAATACTTAAAAACAGTACAAAGAAACAAACAACCCAATGACGGCTGATGGCTCTTGTAAGCATTCGCCTTAAAAAAAATAAAAATAAAAAAAAAAAAAAAAAAAAAACTTTCTCTTAATTATGTTGACCAGGCTGATTATTTTATTTTATAAATATTACCCGCAAATTAGCGGTTTTTCACATTTTACCACCGCATTAGCAAAACATGTTTTTTTTTTGTTTTTTTTTTTCAAACAAAAAAATTTACATCTATCCATCACTTTTTGTCAAAAAATCATCATTTTTAAATTATAAATTTCACGACACTTAATTCGAGAATTAGTGATTTTTATCAATTTTAGCAGCGCATTTTCGCTTTTTCTAAATTTTAGCAGCGCGGTAGTAGCGTTTCCAACCCGTGCATTACCTACCAAGTTTTGTCAATTTTTGCCCAGAATTGGCGTTTGACTCAATTTAAGCCGAAATTAGCAATTTTTCCCATTTTTAACTGAGTATTAGCACTTTTCCCCAATCTGAACTGAAAATTAACGTTTTTCTTATTTTAGCTATTCAGCATCCTATTCAGGCGCGGATCCAGAGTCGGCTCAAGTAGGGGGCTATGATCTCATAAAACACTATTACAGTTTGGCCAAAATATTCCTCGCCCCGAAAGAAGCGAGCTCAACCTATAGTGGTGGAGGAGGGAAGGCGTGGCCTCTCATGTCCCACCGCTGGAACTTCTGACACGTCTTTGGACACGACGAACCCAATAATCTGGGCCTTTCAACCTTGCTCCCGCCTTATCTTTTGACCTCTTTGCGACACGTTTTCAGTAGGGGTCAACTGAGCAATGTCCAAGGGACTCATAAACCACGTCCAGTTCAAATAGAGACACTTTGAAAACATAAGTATTCAGCCTAAAAACCGTCACTGGGCAATTTCTGACAATTTAAAATAATAAAAATTGGCCAAACCGCGAATCTTGAGGTTTCTCGACTCAGGGAGTCTGAATTTTGATACGAATTTCCGATCAGATGAGCGTTTGAGTGTTTATCACTGTGATGTCACCGTTTTTGACCACTTATTGCACACGTTCGCATTTAAGGTTGTGGACAGTACGTTGCACACGTTATCCTCACAATCGACAGTTGCCTGAATTACATCAGGGCTCCAACTCCAAGCCCACGGTAGAGCTTCAACCTTAGCAGGCGGGGATCCAGGGAGGGGCCCCTCGTCAGTTTTGTCGTTTTTATAGTGCAAATAGTCCGCCATACCATTTGTAGGTTGCGAATGGTCAGTTTGCCATTTCCAATGTGCAAATTGTCAGGTCATTTATATGTATAAGGAATGAATATTAGCCAGGGCGATATTTTCAGAGCAAAAATAGTCAGTTTTGACATATTAGGGTCTGAATGGTGAGTTTTGCCGTTTTTGAAGCGGTCATTGCTAGTTTGGCCATTTTTACAGCAGGCATTGCATGTTTAGCAATTTTCTACGCACGAATGGCCAGTTTTGGCCATTCTAAGGGCAGGAATCACCTGTTCAGGCATTTTTGGGCTCGAATTCATAGCACATAAAGTCAGTTTCACCATTTTTAGAGCGATACTCGCTAGTCAGTTTGGGCATTTTCAAGGCACGAATCGTCAGTTTTGCCAGAATGGTCTGTTTTGCACTTTTCAGGGCGGGAATAATCGGTTATGGCGTTTTCAGGGCGCGAACAGTCAGTTTAACCGTTTCATTTGGGACACGAATGTGTTCCGTCAAGCCCAGGGCGCGAATGGGCAGTATTAGCCATTTTTGGAGCAGGAATTGTCAGTTTGGCCATTTTCAGGGCAGCAAGAATCGTCTGGCTAGCCATTTTTAGGGCACTGCAAGTTCTTTTAGCTTTTTTTAGAGCGAGAATTTTCAGGTTGGTAATTTTTAGGGAACTTATTTAGTCAGTTCAGCCATTTGCAAGGCGCTAATCGTTTCGAGGGTTGAAAAACACGGGGAACCCGAAAATTGAGACAAATTGTCGATCAGAAGAATCAGTGTAAGGGTTTTCAGTGAGAACCCCGCACAGTGACCCCACCCGAACTTTTCCACGGACAGTCCTAAAGTCCAAGGAAGAATCTCGATGCCCATGGACCTCTCTGGGTAGCTCAGGGGCCTATAGATACGAATGGTCTCGAAAAAATGTCACAGAAGGGATCGAAGGACGCTGTTTAAAAGACGCCGTGGAAACCACACCGCTGTTTTTGTCACCAACCGCTCGTACTTAGTGACCCTGGAGTCGATAAAATCGGATGATACCAACGACCACGAAGTGAAACATTCATTTCTGGACCGTTTTTAAGGGGCTGTATTTCACGGTTAAACATGGTTCGGGGACATATAAATCACGTCCGCCTCAGACCAGAACCTTCGACCCTTAAATTTGAGGTGATAATCCCTCGTTAGTGTTTGGGAGGTGGTTTTGATGATGTTTTTGCGCAAGTGACCAACTACGACTCCAAGGGAGGGGCCATGGCCCCTGTGGCCCCTCCCTTGGATCCGCCACTGATCCTATTCCCTTTTTCATACACGAATACGCGATTTTACGCCATTTCAGTTGTGAATTTGCCATTTTTGTTCAATTTTAACCTGAAAGCGTCTTTTATTTGTCAATATTATAGCGTGTTTTCTAAACTTTTACCTCGGGGTTTGCCCAAATACAACACTTTTGCGTTGATTTCCACAATTTATTCGAAAGACCACGAATCAGCACTTTTTAGCAGCTATAGCCACGAATATTACCGATTTTTGTCTGATAGAGGGTCTGGCGCGACCCCCCCCCCCCGGACCACGGTACACTTCTGCATTGGGTCTGAAGTTCAAGGAAAAAGCTGGACGTACTCGAACCTTTTCGGGCTGCTTTATGTTCAGAAAATCTGCTAAACCTAACTTCAACGTGAAATGCTCAATTTTTGGAGATTTTATGGGGCTCTTCGTTATGGTACTAGTGCTCCTTCGTTCGTATACTTGTAGCCCGGGGGGGGGGAGGATCTATCCCCCATATCCCCCCCGTACCTACGCCCCTGACAACTACGCATTCTTGCCTGCAGGTCAATGTTCCGGCGAAAGAAGTGATTGCAGGGCCCCTAGTGTAATGGTTGGAGCAAAGAAAACTGCTGCAGGTGCAGGGTATCATCTCAGTTGTAAAACTTTTAGAAATTATTTTAAGATAGAGCTAAGTTCAGCAATTTTCTCGTTAAGCAATGAGTTTTCGTGACACTCATCAACGTACAGACCTCGCCACCGTTCCAATTAACAATAATATAACCGCCCCGAAACACTTGGCTTCGTATGAAGGGTTCTCGGCGGTGTTTGTACAACAAACCGCACATCGACCAATACGCTCGTATGGTGAGGTTGTGAATCGCCCAACTCCATCCTGGGTATGGGCCAGGCGTATGAACGGTTGGGGAAAAAACCGCATGCGGGATCCAAGGACGCCGAATAAGAAATGACATTATTCCGCCATAGCAATGCGGCATTTCCACTCGAGTTTGTACTAAGGCACCAGATGAGGCAAACAAATTCCTCGATATCGACAGTAATTGAATAAGCTAGGCCGGGATCCTGGTTAAAATACTAAATTACTTCTATTTTTATACATGACAGGGAACACTTTTAAACTTCAGCTTTATTATCTAATCTATCTAAGAAATGCTCGTGAGCGTGATTACCAGGGCAACAGGGAAGCCCTTCCAGCCTCATGAAGCTTACTGGTCGTTTCTCGCTGATTCACATAATAAACTCGCCTGTCACTATGCCGAGTGCTGTCTGTACTGAACAGACGGGGCGTGTCACGTGGTACGTGTCAATTAACTGGGCCTTAAAACGGTACACAAGGTCTAAGGAACAACTCCGCAAAATTACATCGCTTTAAAAAAAATTCCAGGCACTTATTTTGGCTTTTCATTCTTTTTTTGCTTCATCTACAAAGAAATTCCAAGGGAGAAACTATGAGAGGGGAAGCTTCATATGTGAAGTTTGGTCCCTCATTATTTTTTTTACTCCCGTGTCGTCAATTTTGACAAACATTTCCTTAGTTACGAGCATACCTCTGTAAGTCTATTTACCTTGGAAAACATCCCCTTTTAAATCACGCCAGTAGTTTCCTAGGGAACGGTCAACTGGCGTGATTAAAATGGGGATGTTTTCCACCGAAATATTACGGCACCGCTTTCATAGGAAACCCTAGTAGTTCAAGAGCTAGCGACAGTCCCATTCAACCGGAAGAACATAGTCACCGAATGTGTGCAAAATGATGGCATTTGACCCCCTATTTACGAGTCCGGAAGTCTGCCATGCTGTATCTGGGGCCTAAGGATTTTACAGCTAATTAAAGTCCTTAATTTGGGACATTAATTTAACCAGAAGAACATAGACCCGAAACTAGTCTCATTCGAAAGGTTTTATGAAGCTGATTACGAATATGATCGTCTGCCGCCGTCTGCCTGGGGCATTTGCCCTCTGTGGCTCGCCAAAACACGTAATTCGGTGAATTTTGATCAACCGGAAGAGTCCTGAAACTGGCCTTATTCGATAGTGTAGTGTCCCAAAGATCACAAGACCAACAGCTTTAAAGTGTATCCTTTATAATAATTTTAAAAGTACAACTTCCAATCCAAAACATGTGAATAATAATAATTGGAGGATACTACATTCCTCCCTTGTTTCAATATAAAACATAATCATCGTACCGCTTCGGTATCCGTCGAGTTCTTCTAGGCCTTTCTCTAAAAGTTACTTCTTGGTCTTGGCTATTAGAGAGAGAGCCCTGCAATCCTGGAGAACTTGGTTCATCGATTGAGGCTTCTTCTTCTCCTCTTCCAGATTATTCTGCTGCTGTCATTTCTTCTTCACACTGTGATCGTTCTTCATTATCAGCAAGATCTTCATCACTTATTGATATTTCTTCATCGACAATTTGATGCTGAAGTTGGGATTGAACATCGTTTACAGGGTTGGGCAATTTTTTCAAAAGGGATGAATTTCGAACCAATCTTTTGCCATTATTCTCAATTGTGACTGCCGTTCCTTTAACATCGGCAACATTGTAAGGTGTTGGTTCAAATGCCGGAGTGTATTTATTTCTCTTTGTTTGCTTCACAAGTACTTTGTCCCCCAATGTGATTTGATGATGCCGCGTGTTCCTTCTCTCGTTGGCGTATTCCTCCATCCTTTTCTTTTTAATTTTGTCTCTTGTAATTAGTTCGTCAAAATCCTCATATTGATCAACAATTTGAAATTCTGGCATAAACGTCCTCGGGGGCACCCGTAGCCGGAGCTGTCCCAGTTGTAGAATGAGGGGTGGACCTGTAATGAAGAAGGAAATCGAAAATTTCTTCCTCCCAAATTTTCCCTTCCAACATTATTGTTTTAATGACTTTGTTTAAAGTCCGCATAAATCTCTCAGCTAGCCCATTAGCTTCAGGCCACAAAGGAGTTATTCTGTGATGCTTTATGCCTCGATCTTCAAAGAATGCTCGTATTTCTTTTGAATTGAAAGGTGGACCGTTGTCACTTCTCACGACTGAAGGGAAACCATACTCTGAGAAAATTCTGGACAACTTTGGAATAACTGTTCGGGATGACGTAGATTCTATAATGTCGACAACCGAAAGCGACTGAAATCGTCGATAACAACCAGAAGATACTTGTTGTTTGGAATGGTCCAAGAAAATCCATCGAAAGATTATGCCAAGGGGAGTTAGGAAGGGGTGACATATGAATTGGATCTCTGCGATTGGGTCCTCCTGTCGCTAGGCAAGGAATACAAGATTTCAGAGATTTTTCCGTTAACTGGTCCATTTTCTGGAACCAAACTTTACTTCTTAGCAACTCCTTTGTTTTATGGATTCCTTGATGTCCTTTATGAGCTAGTTTAATAATTCTGTTCTGTAATTCCACAGGAATTACAATTTGATTACCCCTCAGTACAATGCCATCGGATGTGATACTGAATTCGAATTTCAATCGCTTGAACATTTGTCGGTCAGAGTCTTCCCAAAGAGAAAGATCAGGAGAACCTAGAGCTTGTTTTAGTTTCACAAGAACGGGGTCATTTTGGGTACTTTTCCTGATTTCATCTCTTGAAATGTTCTTGGGGAGGGTCGCATTTACCAATAAATTGATCACTTCTTCGTCGTCTGCATCAGTAATAGATTTGTTAGGGTGCCTCGAAAAATAATCTGAAGGATTGAAACGACCAGGGGTATGAACAATTGAAAAATTATATCCCTGCAAACGAAGGCACAATCTCTCCAACCTTGCAGATACCAAGTTTTTCGCGTTAGTTAATAAACTAATAAGTGGTTTATGGTCAGTATGTATGGTGAAGCAACTGCCAATGAGATAATTTTTTTAATGTTCAACGCCCCAAACAACTGACAAGAGCTCTTGTGTCAGAATAGCTCCAAGGCCTTCAGGACCAGCATCGACGTACAGATGACTCCTTTTTGAGCAATCAAAATATGAATTAACAAGATTTTTTTTCATCAAATCTTTCAAATTGTCGAAACACCGTTGTTCCCTTTCCCCCCAGCGCCAAACGCAATTCTTCAGCGTCAAATCTCTTAAGGGGGGGTTTCAGAAAATCGAGAGGCCGTAGTTGACGGTGGCGCACTGCGGGATTCCCTTGAAGTAAGAGGGTAATGTTGTGAAACGGTGACTTATGGAAAGGGGTCGAAGGGGTCTCTCTTCTCTCGGTCTTCTTTTTTTTGTCAAGAACCAAGGAGACGCGAAAAGTTCCACACGCTAGGCATCGAGTAAAAATCCGGCAACGCTCAATTCTGAAGGACACCATTCTTCATTTCATTTCGCTTACAGTGAGACTCGCAGTGGCGGATCCGTGTGTACAAGCTTTAATAGTTCAAGAGCTAGCGACAGTCCCATTCAACCGGAAGAACATAGTCACCGAATGTGTGCAAAATGATGGCATTTGACCCCCTATTTACGAGTCCGGAAGTCTGCCATGCTGTATCTGGGGCCTAAGGATTTTATAGCTAATTAAAGTCCTTAATTTGGGACATTAATTTAACCAGAAGAACATAGACCCGAAACTAGTCTCATTCGAAAGGTTTTATGAAGCTGATTACGAATATGATCGTCTGCCGCCGTCTGCCTGGGGCATTTGCCCTCTGTGGCTCGCCAAAACACGTAATTCGGTGAATTTTGATCAACCGGAAGAGTCCTGAAACTGGCCTTATTCGATAGTGTAGTGTCCCAAAGATCACAAGACCAACAGCTTTAAAGTGTATCCTTTATAATAATTTTAAAAGTACAACTTCCAATCCAAAACATGTGAATAATAATAATTGGAGGATACTACATTCCTCCCTTGTTTCAATATAAAACATAGTCATCGTACCGCTTCGGTATCCGTCGAGTTCTTCTAGGCCTTTCTCTAAAAGTTACTTCTTGGTCTTGGCTATTAGAGAGAGAGCCCTGCAATTCTGGAGAACTTGGTTCATCGATTGAGGCTTCTTCTTCTCCTCTTCCAGATTCTTCTGCTGCTGTCATTTCTTCTTCACACTGTGATCGTTCTTCATTATCAGCAAGATCTTCATCACTTATTGATATTTCTTCATCGACAAATTGATGCTGAAGTTGGGATTGAACATCGTTTACAGGGTTGGGCAATTTTTTCAAAAGGGATGAATTTCGAACCAATCTTTTGCCATTATTCTCAATTGTGACTGCCGTTCCTTTAACATCGGCAACATTGTAAGGTGTTGGTTCAAATGCCGGAGTGTATTTATTTCTCTTTGTTTGCTTCACAAGTACTTTGTCCCCCAATGTGATTTGATGATGCCGCGTGTTCCTTCTCTCGTTGGCGTATTCCTCCATCCTTTTCTTTTTAATTTTGTCTCTTGTAATTATTTCGTCAAAATCCTCATATTGATCAACACTTTGAAATTCTGGCATAAACGTCCTCGGGGGCACCCGTACTTTAGCCGGAGCTGTCCCAGTTGTAGAATGAGGGGTGGACCTGTAATGAAGAAGGAAATCGAAAATTTCTTCCTCCCAAATTTTCCCTTCCAACATTATTGTTTTAATGACTTTGTTTAAAGTCCGCATAAATCTCTCAGCTAGCCCATTAGCTTCAGGCCATAAAGGAGTTATTCTGTGATGCTTTATGCCTCGATCTTCAAAGAATGCTCGTATTTCTTTTGAATTGAAAGGTGGACCATTGTCACTTCTCACGACTGAAGGGAAACCATACTCTGAGAAAATCTGGACAACTTTGGAATAACTGTTCGGGATGACGTAGATTCTATAATGTCGACAACCCGAAAGCGACTGAAATCGTCGATAACAACCAGAAGATACTTGTTGTTTGGAAATGGTCCAAGAAAATCCATCGAAAGATTATGCCAAGGGGAGTTAGGAAGGGGTGACATATGAATTGGATCAGAGATTTTTCCGTTAACTGGTCCATTTTCTGGAACCAAACTTTACTTCTTAGCAACTCCTTTGTTTTATGGATTCCTTGATGTCCTTTATGAGCTAGTTTAATAATTCTGTTCTGTAATTCCACAGGAATTACAATTTGATTACCCCTCAGTACAATGCCATCGGATGTGATACTGAATTCGAATTTCAATCGCTTGAACATTTGTCGGTCAGAGTCTTCCCAAAGAGAAAGATCAGGAGAACCTAGAGCTTGTTTTAGTTTCACAAGAACGGGGTCATTTTGGGTACTTTTCCTGATTTCATCTCTTGAAATGTTCTTGGGGAGGGTCGCATTTACCAATAAATTGATCACTTCTTCGTCGTCTGCATCAGTAATAGATTTGTTAGGGTGTCTCGAAAAACAATCTGAAGGATTAAAACGACCAGGGGTATGAACAATTGAAAAATTATATCCCTGCAAACGAAGGCACAATCTCTCCAACCTTGCAGATACCAAGTTTTTCGCGTTAGTTAATAAACTAATAAGTGGTTTATGGTCAGTATGTATGGTGAAGCAACTGCCAATGAGATAATTTTTATAATGTTCAACGCCCCAAACAACTGACAAGAGCTCTTGTGTCAGAATAGCTCCAAGGCCTTCAGGACCAGCATCGACGTACAGATGACTCCTTTTTGAGCAATCAAAATATGAATTAACAAGATTTTTTTTCATCAAATCTTTCAAATTGTCGAAACACCGTTGTTCCCTTTCCCCCCAGCGCCAAACGGAATTCTTCAGCGTCAAATCTCTTAAAGGCTTGGTATTTTCTGCCAAACGGGGTATGAAGCGAGCACAAAAATTCGCCATTTACACGTTTCTCAAATGGACGACTTATCTTTAAACACGAACGATCTAACTGACTAACTTGATTGTTGATAGCCTCTTCTTGCTCTGCATACTGTAAAATATCCTGCAATGTCATCCCTGACTTTCTCAATATTTTCCGTTTGACTTCATCCGAACTAGTACCAGCTAGAATTTGAGCCTTAACTTCTTTTTCAGCGTTTTCAAATTCGCATTTGCCACTGAGCTGCCGTAAACGTATGTAGAAACCCTTAAGTGTCTCTCCAGTTCCTGCCTCGCAGACCGAAAACTAAATACTTCCAATTCCACGTTTCTTTGTGGTTTAAAGAGACTATTCAGAGCAGAAAGTGCGTCTAAGTATGTCATACCCGTATCTGGCAGGCTGTAAAATATTTCACATACTTCAGGACCGGCTAGATTGAGAAGTAATGCTTTTTTTCGAACGTCAGCGGAAATATCAGCGGCCACAAAGAATAATTCTAAGCTCCGAATCCATTTTTCCCAAGCTAGGCCGACGGATGCTTGCTCTCCATATGGGTCGAACATTGGTGGTTTGTTCGCTTCTGACATTGCTGAGTATTTCAGTCACACCTTGATATTGAGTCTTTGAATGTCACTGTCCAACCGGTTGGACCACCGACCTCCAACAGTGACACAAAAGACCTTCCGACCGTGCCAAAATGTAGTGTCCCAAAGATCACAAGACCAACAGCTTTAAAGTGTATCCTTTATATAATTTTAAAAGTACAACTTCCAATCCAAAACATGTGGATTGGAAGTTATTATAATAAAAATAATAATAATTATTATTATTATTATAATTATAATAATAATAATTGGAGGATACTACAGATAGGATTTATGGAGATGATTACAAATAAAATCGTCTGCCGGCGTCTGCCTGGAGCATTTGCCCTCGGTGGCCAGTAAACTCCTTAAATCAGGGGCATTAATTAAACGGATGAACTAAGTCCGGAGAATGGTCTTTTGCGACACATTTCATGTGACTGAATACGAAAGTGATCGTCTGCCGGTGTCTGCCTGGGGCACTTGCCCTTAGTGACTAGTCAAACTGCACCGGAGGAAAATGATTAACCGGAAGAACATGGTCCTGAAACCAGTCTCATTCGAAAGGTTTCATGGAGCTGATTACAAATATGATCATCTGCCGCCGTCTGCCTGGGGCATTTGCCCTCTGTGGCTCGCCAAACTCACGTAATTCGGTAAATTTTAAATACATAACTGAGGAGCACAGTCCTGTAACTGGTCCTATTCGATTGGTTTTAAGGAGATGATTACAAATGTAATAGTCTGCCGGCGTCTGCCTGGAGCATTTGCCCTCGGCAAGTGCCCCAGGCAGACACCGGCACACGATCACTTTCGTATTCAGTCACATGAAATGTGTCGCAAAAGACCATTCTCCGGACTTAGTTCATCCGGTTAATTAATGCCCCTGATTTAAGGAGTTTACTGGCCACCGAGGGCAAATGCTCCAGGAAGACGCCGGCAGACGATTTTATTTGTAATCATCTCCATAAATCCTATCGAATAAGACCAGTTTCAGGACTATGTTCTTCCGGTTGATCAAAATTCACCGAATTACGTGCTTTTGGCGAGCCACAGAGGGCAAATGCCCCAGGCAGACGATCATATTAGTAATCAGCTTCATAAAACCATTCGAATGAGACTAGTTTCGGGTCTATGTTCTTCTGGTTAAATTAATGTCCCAAATTAAGGACTTTAATTGGCTATAAAATCCTTGGGCCCCAGATACAGCATGGCAGACTTCTGGACTCGTAAATAGGGGGTCAAATGCCATCATTTTGCACACATTCGGTGACTATGTTCTTCCGGTTGAATGGGACTGTCGCCAGCTCTCGGTCTATAAGCTTTATTGGACAATAATTCAACCGGAACAGAATGGGTAGAGAGGAGTAAGTAAACAATTGACTATAGAGACGGGTACAGGCGGCTGAGCCTGGATGGAGGATGTGTTAAGATGGCGGTTGGGGGGGGGGGAGTGAGTAGTAAACTGTAATCATAAGAATAGAAAAATGTTCATCGTGAATAATAAATAAAATAAAATAAATAAATAATTGATTGGTTATGTTATAACAGGCTAATATAGCCACGAGAAATTCACAAAATGTACGACATTTTTATGAGCAATAATACCTAGTAGATTTTTTGACGCTTCACGCCCTTTTTCAGCCGCGAGGTGTCATATTTTTTCCCTAATCACGAGTACCCTCGATATGGGTCAGTCGATCGTAGCCGTCGTTTTCGATTCACCCACGCTCCAAGCTCGGGCTGACCTGTGTAACCGTAGTGATGACTCGCGAGCGTTTCTTGCTGCAAAAAAAAAAAAATTACTATCAAACTTTCGCGGGGCGATAAAAAAAAAACAACACGAAATTACCTCGTACTGATGGTCAATATCGTCGGCTCCCATCATCGCGTTTCGAAGCACATTGAGGCCGATGATGATGAGCGCCAGTTTGCCGACAAATAGAGCTTTCATCGCCATCAATTTCAATTTTAATAGTATCATGGGCATCATTTGCATTTGTATCATGAGCGGTATCATGAGGAGAGGAAGGATTTTCGAGGCGAGCTTTTTACTCGGTCCTTTGAATTTAATTTTTTTCTTGCCCTCTTCTGTGGGGGGAAAAAAGAAGCATTTTCGAGTTCATATTATTAAATGCGACAGCCGTTGAAAGTGGTAACGCATGATGATGGGTGAGGGAGGGAGGTATGCGGAGCTCAGGACCGGACCTTCCCAATCATATAAGGCAGGAATAACGGTTACTTGGTAATGGAATATTGAAGATAGTGGAATTAGAGCGTGTTCGTTTACAATGAGAGTCGGGTTTTTATACAAATATAGTTATAAAAAAAACGTAATAAGTAATAAAAAACGCCGCTTTCTCAACGGCTTTTATGGACGAGACTTAAAAATGGGACGACGTATTATTACTTATTTATCCTTTTAATTTCTATGGTTCGGCTGTCATTCCTCAAGAAATAAATAAAAAAAACTTTGAGAAAACCCATTGTTGGAGCTTTTTTCCCAATGGAGCGCGAGCGAGTGACCACGAAGTCCGCATAACTGTTATAAGAGACTCTGAAGAGGATGAAAAGTAAGAGAAAGGAAACAAGAATGGTGTTCTCAAATTAGAGTTTTATCCGGGTCAGGTCACCCACAAGGAGGACCTCTTAAAATTCGAAATACCCCCCTCCCCGCGCACCAACAATGGTGAGAACCAAATGAAACTATCAAATCGCGTGCGTCTTTTGTTAATGGTTTCGCGCTGAAAAAAAACAAACAAAGCTTTTGAAGTTCTTCGGAAAGTGACGGGAAAATGACGAGTGACGCGTTGGATTATAACTTCCTTCTTATACCATAGAACGATTAGAATTTGAACGAATTTTAAAGATAAAGGGACCTCCCCCTCCCCCCATGACAAGAATAACGTGTCACTTACTCTGCTCGACGATCTTGCTTTCAATTTCATTGTCCTCGTAATCGTCCGTAGTTGATTCCTCGTCATTTTCAGTTTCAGATGTTATAGTCGTCGGCGTTAATTCAACACCACTCGACGGGTCCTCTTCAACACCCGCCAGCGTCTCACCTTGCACAATCCAATGACTTTTGTCGTCGTCGGTTGTTTTTGACTCGTCGATCGTGTCGACGGAGCGTTTCAACTCCGCGGTGAAACTGTCACGGGCAATACTGACGGTCGCGAGTAAAATAATAATCGATCGCATGGTTTTTGATGAGCGAAATTAAACAAAAGTAAAAAAAAAAAAAAAAAGTATTCTCAATTATTTATCACGCGAACACCGGGTCCCAGGACGTTGTAAACCGCGCGCGTAACGCCGCCTATTCCCCAGCTTCAACAAACGGGCGTTCTTTACACTTCCCTATATTTTTCATCCCTGCCGTTTCTTCCGTCCTTCTTTATCCCCTCTTTTACGTATTTAATCGGACAATGTATAAATTCTTGGTGTAAGAAAGACGCAAGAGAGTAAAAGGAATGAGGGGGGGGGGCGTAAAAAGCATAACTGTGTCTCTTCTTTCTACTAAGCGAGAACGGAACGCTTCAATGTCACGCGAGTTTTGATGGTCTCTTAGCTATCAAACTCGAGGAAATGGACCCTCCCCACGTTGAATTAAGGGCCAGCCAGGACGTATAAAATGTTCGTAGGAAGAAGGGAAAAATATTTATGGAGTTTGCTCCTATACGGGGTCAAAAAAGCGAAGGGGGGAAGGCATGGGCATAGGTACGGGAGGATATACGGGGGATATCCCCCCCCCCCAGAGCAACAATTATACGATCGAAGGAGCACTATAGTACCAACGCTCTAATAAGAGCTCCATAAAATCTCCAAAAATGAGCGTTTCTCGTTGAAGTTAGGTTTAGCAGATTTTTTCGACTTCAAGCAGCTCGAAAAGGTCCGCAAGCATCCAGCTGCTTCCTTGGACTTCAAACACACACAGTATAGCTTACCGAGGAAGTGGCGAGGGGGGCGGACCGCCCCGGGCCCCCGAAAAGCTTAAATACGGATAAACGAGGATTTTTAGGTTGTCCATGGATGTATTAGGAATGTAGTGATGCGAAAAGCAAGAACAAGACCAAGACTTGACAGTCTTGGTCTTGCATTCACAATTCAGTCTCGGTCTTGGTCTCGCAGGCTCAGTCTTGTTCTTGGTCTTGCGCAAGAGTCTCGCAAGATTCACTTGAAGCTCGGGAGTCCTCGTGAGGTCGGGCTCGGCCAAGTTCACCTTCGGTCGCATCAGCCGAACGCCTGAATTGTTTCTTTTCACTCCCTCTTCCCTCATGGTAAAAAAAATAGTACACTATGTACAAAATTAACATAGATTTTCACCAAAACCTTGAATTTTACTCATGTTTCCATTACAATCGTAATTATAAAAAAAAGTTTAAAACGAGTTTCTTCTTTGCAGCTCCCACTGTCTACGCATGTGAACCTGGCACAACACATGTCAGAAAATTTAACGAAAAATGAATCAATCGTTTGTTTACGTTTGTTTTGCCAAAATGTTCGTTTGTTTAGCATTCGGAATATGATTTTTTTAAAAAACAGCATGTGTCGGGCTAAGTTCACGCAACCCGACACATGGGCGGAATCGTTTGTTTCGCGGCATACTCCGTCTTATTATCGTTTGTTTACGTTTGTTTAGCCGAAATTTTCGTTTGTTTACCATTTCATGTATGAATTTTTCGAAAAACAGTATGTGTCGGGCTAAGTTCACGCAACCCGACACATGGGCGGAATCGTTTGTTTACGTTTGTTTAGCCTAAATTTTCGTTTGTTTAGCATTTTGAATTTATATTTTCTTAAAAAATCAGCATGTGTCGGGCTAAGTTCACGCAACCCGACACATTGGCGGAATCGTTTGTTTCGCGGCATACTCCGTCTCATTATCGTTTGTTTACGTTTGTTTAGCCGACATTTTCGTTTGTTTACCATTTCATGTATGAATTTTTCGAAAAACAGTATGTGTCGGGCTAAGTTCACGCAACCCGACACATGGGCGGAATCGTTTGTTTCGCGGCATATTCCGTCTCATTATCGTTTGTTTACGTTTGTTTAGCCTAAATTTTCGTATGTTTAGCATTTTGAATTTATATTTTCTTAAAAAATCAGCATGTGTCGGGCTAAGTTCACGCAACCCGACACATGGGCGGAATCGTTTGTTTCGCGGCATATTCCGTCTCATTATCGTTTGTTCACGTTTGTTTAGCCGAAATTTTCGTTTGTTTAGCATTCGGAATATGATCTTTTTTAAAAAACAGCATGTGTCGGGCTAAGTTCACGCAACCCGACACATGGGCGGAATCGTTTGTTTCGCGGCATGTGATAGATGGGCCACCGAGCCGAAATAACCGTTCAAACAACACAAGAACTTTATTTTTAGAATATATTAGTGCAACAGGAACATGTGCTCTCTTTTCTTCATGGCACCATCTTTATTCTTTTTCAATGATTTCTCCCCTGCAGCCAACATCACCCTGTGTGCAGGGCTGCCAATATATTACAACACTTCCCCCCTAAATTTGGTATGTCACACATTATAATTATTTTCAAAAACTTTTCCGCGCACAAAAAGATACATAAACGAAAAATACAAAACACAAAAATTATCAAAATATGCGGAGTCTGCAAATGGATCAATTAACCGTTATTCAAAATAAAATCATCGAATCTCTTCGGCACTCTCACACTTCTCTTTGGTCTCTGAGTTATAGGAGATGAACTTCTGCTTGGGATAGGTGAAGGAACTGTGATTGGTGTCAAAGTAGAACCCGGCTGGGACCCTCCTACCCGGTCCGACTCTAGTCTCTCTACGACATTGCATTTCTGCATTTGGTCAAAATGACGTTTCCATACTAAATTTGAATTTTCTACCTCACACTCACACAAACGACTTCCCATTACTTTTTTAATTACGGCCGGAACCCAATTCGTTTTATCGGGGTTTCGATAATCTTTCACATATACTTTCTCGCCTACCAAAAAGGATGCTTGCCGAGAACCCTTAAAATTCTTAGTTTGTCGTTCCATCTGGGCTGTGCGATGCTGTTGAGATCCGAGATCTCTTAAAAGGTGTAGTCTAGTCCGCGGTTGCCTTCCCAACATTAAATACGCAGGTGTAAACCCAGTAGTTGAATGTTCCGTATTTCTGTACACGAAAAGAAATTTATCCAAAGCATAGGATAATGGTACATTTGGAGATTCAATAAGAGCTTTTTTAAGCCCCAACTTACACGTCTTGACACAGTTTTCAGCAGCGCCATTGCTTGCTGGATGGAAGGGGGGTGAATGAATCAATCTTATACCGTTAAATGCACAAAAATTCTGGAATTCCTGCGAGGAAAAACAAGTCGCATTGTCCGAAACAATTGTTTTGGGGAAACCAAACCGACTAAAAACATTTCTCAGTGCCTGAATCGTAGTCGCGGAATCCAGCCTGGGTACTTCATACACTTCCGGCCATTTAGAAAATGAATCCAATATTAATAGGAAATATTTTCCTTTAACTGGACCAAAATGATCAATGTGAATACGCTCCATTGGATCCTTTGTGTCCTGCCATTTCATTAAAGGCGACTTTGGGGGGTCCGGACGCAACTGTAAACAACAAGGACAGGAGTTAGCTAATTGTTCTAGGTCGCTATCTAAATTTGGCCACCAAAAGTAAGATCGCGACAGGGCTTTCATTTTCGACGATCCTAAATGGGTAGAATGTAACTCTTTGAGGATCTGAGGTCTCAAAACCGTAGGTATTACCACTCGGTAGCCCCACATAATTAGGCCTTGATCTTCATAAAGCTCTAATTTTCGTCTGAAGTACGGCATTAAATCCTCCTCGACTTCTTTAGGCCATCCATTACGGAGGTAAGTCAAAATTTTACAAAGACTAGGCTCTTTCCTAAGCGCTGAACGTATACCCTCCGCAGTTACTGGCAACTTATCCAACAGGAAATTTACGTATTCTCCACCTTTGTCTTCAACACTGTCGTTTTCGACCACAGGTAAACGCGATAAACCGTCGGCAATGACGTTAAGTTTTCCCTGAACTGGCTTGAATGTATAATCAAATCCTGATAAATGAACTGCCCACCGCTGTAAACGACCAGCTGCCAATTTTGGGAGACTTTTGAACTCACCAAAAAGAGCCTGAAGTGGGCGGTGATCCGACACAAGCTCGAAATGCCGACCCGCGATGTATTGAAAGAATTTTTGAGTGGCCCAATAAATCGCTAAAGCCTCTTTATGAATTACCGAGTAATTCATTTCCGCCTTTGACAACGTTCGAGACGCGTAGGCTACAGGACGCTCAGTGCCGTCCTCGAAAGGATGCACGAGAACTGCACCTATACCTATCTGAGAGGCGTCACAAACTAATTTTAGAGGTCTTCTAGGATCATAATGGGTCAAAACCGTCTCTGAAGCTAAAACCTTTTTAGCCTGATCGAATGCCTCTTGGCAATCCTGATTCCAGTCGAAAACAACTTCTTTCTTCAACAGGTTGTAAAGTGGAAACAAAATGTCCGAAAATTTAGGAACGAATTTTGAATAATACTGAACCATGCCTAAAAAGGTCTGAAGAGTTGACACATTCGTGGGAGTGGGGGCTTCTAAAATCGACTTAACTTTGTTTGGGTCTTTCCGTAGGCCCTCTTTAGAAATAATATGCCCCAAATATGACACTTCTGGCTGAAAAAATTTGCATTTTTTAAGATTAAGCGTAAAACCTGCCTCAGATAATCGCTCCAATGCCATGGACAAATTTTTTAGATGATCATTAGCGTCCTTCCCCGTGACGATGATGTCATCCAAAAAATTGGCAACTCCTGTAATGCCCTGTAGTACACGCTCTACTTCCCGCTGAAAAAGCGAGCAAGCTGGCTTCGTGCCGTACGGAAGCCTATTTAGCAAAAACTGTCCTTTATGTGTACTCCATGCAAGTAAATGACGAGTGCGTTCCCCTAGTACCAACTGATTGTATGCATTAAACACGTCTAATTTAGTGAATGTCTCTCCGCCTTGGAGGCTCGCGAAAAGATCCTCAATTCTGGGGAGTGGATAATTAAAATCTTTGAGATGTTTGTTCACCGTGATTTTATAATCAGCACATAGACGTAATGTACCGTCCGCCTTGGGAACAGGCACCAATGGTGTGCCCCACTCCGTGTGGTCCACCTTCGTGATTACTCCTGCCATCTCCAGCCGTTGGAGCTCCGCTTCCACTTTTTCTTTGAACGCTAGGGGAATAGGTCTGGGTTTAACGAAAATGGGCACCACATCTTTGTCCACCGTGAACTCGACTGTGGCCAGCTTATATTTCCCTAACTTTTCGGAAAACAAATCCTTATACTTTGCCATCAGACCAGAAATTGTCAAATCCATGGAATGTACGTCACAATCGTTCGAAAAAATTGTCATTTTAAGGTCTCTCAAGAGATCCCGTCCCAACAGCGGTCTTATACCATTCTCGACAACTAAGAATTTCGCCCTGAAATCCTCCCCTTGGTGAGATACAACCGCGTCAAATTCCCCTTTTGGAAAAATTGGACTCCCATCGTACGTTCGTAAAGTTACAAAAGTCGGCTTGATTTTAAATTTCGGAAATTGAGACAAAAGCCGGCCCGGAATAATAGAAACTCCACTTCCGGTGTCCACTTCAAACTTGATCGGGGTCTTGTTTACTAAGAGATCAACGAAAATTGGGGACGTACCTTTTGACTGATAGTTTACATGAAAAACGTCCTCGGAATTAAAATTTTCCGATTCCAGAAAATGGGATTTGTGACTCCATTTGCAAGCTGCCACCAAATGCCCCATTTGTTTGCACCCCTTACACTTGTAATTTTTATATTTACAATACTTAAAATTATGATTGGACTTGCCGCAAGCGTCGCACGTCGATGTCCTTCCGTTGTCTTTCGTCGTCGTCTCGGAGTTATGTGTAGATAAAGAGCGATAATTTGGTTTGCCGCCCACCGGCGAACCGCTACTCGAGCCCTTTACTGCCTGCTGCGCCGAGTTTCCTCTGCCGCCTTTTGAAAGCGAACCACCCTGGCCGCCTCTTGTAAGCGAACCACCCTGGCCGCCTTTTGTAAGCAAGTGAACCTCCGACGATGATGATAGAAGGCTGGCTTCCTTCTGAACCGCAATTTCCAGGAGAATATAGAGAGGTCTTAACTCATCCTCCTCACAAAGTCGATCCAAGATCCTTCCCGGACGCATGCCAGTTACAAATTTGTCCTTGACCTTTTCTTCAAGGAGCCCACCGAAACGACATTGAATCGCTGCGTTTTTAATTCGCACGTACCATGCATTTATGGACTCACCCGGCGTCTGTTGAAGGCTGTAAAAAACTATACGCTGCCGAAACACACTCACCGCCTTGGTGAAATGCCCGGACAACTTCGCGATCAACTGCTCGTACGAGAGAGCATGAGGAGGTATAGGGTCACACAGATCCCGCAACAAGGAATACGCCCTAAGACCGATAAGCGTTAACAAAACTGGTACCTTGCGTTCCTCTTCAACTGCATTTGCCGCAAAATAGTGTTCGAGTCGCTCCTTGTAAATAGTCCAGTCGTCGTTCTCAACGTCGAACTCGGGAACGGATCCAACAACCGCTCCAGTAAAAGCCGCTTTCATCCTCGGCGGTGACGAAATCGTGTCAGTCGACTCCTCAGCCCTTGAAAATCCCGTGAAGCCCGCTTGTTGTTCAGCCTCCTTGGCTACAACTTGTTGTTCAGCCTCCTTGGCTACTTCTTGTTGGTCAGCCTCCTTGGCATTTGACTTTTTCCGCGGCATCTGCCTCACGTTCTACCGACCGCGCCAATGTGATAGATGGGCCACCGAGCCGAAATAACAGTTCAAACAACACAAGAACTTTATTTTTAGAATATATTAGTGCAACAGGAACATGTGCTCTCTTTTCTTCATGGCACCATCTTGATTCTTTTTTAATGATTTCTCCCCTGCAGCCAACATCACCCTGAGTGCAGGGCTGCCAATATATTACACGGCATATTCCGTCTCATTATCGTTTGTTTACGTTTGTTTAGCCGTAATAATAAGAACCAAGACATCGATACCAATGACTTTGAATGCCTGGGGTAACGTAACTACCATGGCTCAAGAATTCCTCGCCGGAGTTGTGAGCATAGCAACAACTACAACTTGTACTAGAGACACGTGTGAACATGCGATGCGCAACCGCAAGGAATATGAAGTTGTTCCCACAAATATGGTGGAGATTTGTTCCAGAGGCTTCTCTTCACTGGAGCAATCCATTTTAGACTGCGTCGTCGGAAGTGGAGCTGACAGAAGTCCAGACGGAAATTTTTCAAAAATAAAATGCTCCTCGGCCTGCGATGGTTCCTCCACCATTTTCCATTCAAGCGGGTGACCATGTGATTGTTGATGTCGACTACATCGGCACACATCACCCCGTGATCGGCGATCTTCCTTACAATAGGCGCCATCAACTTGATGAAATTCCTACGAATATAAACTTAGGCGGGAAGAGTTATTCGCTCACAGGTGTAATTGCCTACAGACCAGGGCATTACGTGATCTACTGCCGCAAGCCTACCTCCTGGGATTTGCACGACGGCTTAGCGAAAAAAGTAGTTCAAAACGTGCAAGGTTCACAGGATGTGCTTCCTCACTTGCTGTTTTACACATCTTCACAAACATGAATAAATCCGTTTAACAAAAAAAATGTTCTATAGTGACCCTTAAACACTTAATTAGCCCGTTAATAAGGTAGAGTGAACATGGCCTCACACGATGGTACATGCCTAAAAAATTGGATCGCAAGGATAATACGCGGTAAAACAAACGTTGCGGCCTATGTGTCGGGTTGTGTGAACTTAGCCCGACACAGGCTGATTTTTTAAGAAAATATAAATTCAAAATGCTAAACAAACGAAAATTTCGGCTAAACAAACGAAAACAAACGATAATGAGACGGAATATGCCGCGAAACAAACGATTCCGCCCATGTGTCGGGTTGCGTGAACTTAGCCCGACACATGCTGTTTTTTTAAAAAAAATCATATTCCGAATGCTAAACAAACGAACATTTTGGCAAAACAAACGTAAACAAACGGTAAACAAACGATTGATTCATTTTTCGTTAAATTTTCTGACATGTGTTGTGCCAGGTTCACATGCGTCCACTGTCTAACATCAAACCGTGGAATGTTTTCAATTTTTTTTTTTACAATGCTCATCACTTTGGCGGAACTTGGCGCAGCACCGGGCATATGGCACACGGTAAACAGGAAAAATTATTTTGTGCATTTGCAAGATAACATTTTGTGCAATGACAATGAGGAAGTTGTAGACCGAGAGCTGGCGACAGTCCCATTCAACCGGAAATACAGTTTTGAAAGGTGTGCAGCAAAATGATAGTTTATGAGCCCTATTTAAGAGTCTAGAAGTCTGCCATGCTTAGGGTGACCAGATGAAAAAGTGGTTTCCGAGGACGCCTGGTTTCGAAAAGTAGGACAATAGTAGGACGCTTTCGACGTAGAGTAGGACTCCTAACGACTAATCGTTGATCAGTTTGGTGTTAAAGGAGAGGTCCGCGTTTCAGGTTGTAAATAAATTTTTGAGAAGAACGAAAACTACGGCACCGAGGTTTGAAAGAGCCAAAACTATTAAATCATGGTTTTTGAATGTGAGCCTAATCAGCGAATTTGGTTTTGAAAGAGCGAAAGCCCGCAAAACTTGGGTTTGTGACGCCAAATCAATGCATTTGCTTTTTGAAAGAGCCACATTTTTGTTTTTCGAACAAGCGAAATTTCTGAACTGATTGTAGAAAAAACTTGGGATACGAAATTCGTTTTTTGAAAGAACGAAATTACGCAAAATTAGGGTCCTTTAAGCAGAAAATAGCAAAAACTCGTGAATTAAGGTTTTTAAGAAGCAGAATCCACGATTTTGTTTATGAGAGAGCGAACATTTTCAGTAAAATTTGGGTTCAAGCTGCCAAATCAAGAAATTTGTGTTTTCGATGTTAGCTTTTCGAATTGGTCGACGCCGTGTACAACTTTGGACTCCAGAAAGAGCCAAACCCACGAAATTTGGTGAGTAAAGTAACCAACTACTGTGAAATCGTGGTTGAAATGCGCCAAATCCACAAAATTAGGTTTTGATTTTTAAAAAAAACGCAAAATTTGGGGATTTATAAGACCAAAATTGACGAAATTTAGGTTTGGAATACTCCAAAATAGGGACTTTGAATTTTAAAAGAGCCAAATTCGTTGTCTGAATTAGCAAAACCTGCGAAACTGATTTCAGTTAGATCTAAAACCAGGAAATTTTGGTTTTAAACGCGCGGACTTCAGTGAAATTGGGGTACTAAATAACAAAATTCGTGAAATTTGATTTTGAAGCAGGGGCGGATCCAGGTCTGAATCCTTGGGGGGGTAATGCCGATGACCCCCCCCCCTCTCCCTTTACATTAAACACCCTCATGTTACATCATTTCATCAAAATATTGGGTTGATGTTTCAAGACAAATGAGGATGTGTAGTACCCATGCCGAATTAGTCCTGCCACATTATTCTTTTCCCCTGCAAATTAACGGTTACCGACGCTAGGGACCTAGTGGAGTCCCAGAACACCAAAACGCCAAGTTTAACGCATAAATTATCGTTTTCTGGAGGCAAAATGGTCAGTTTTTTTTTTTATAGAAGGCTTCAAAATTTTCAACCGAGGTGGAGCTAGGGGCTTGAAAAAGTTGGGTAGGCTAATGGAATGAAGGTTGATGGGCAGAAATTAAGCTCACAGAGCATAGATTGGTCGGAAACAGGTGATTTTAAGCCTTTCACCCATTTTAGAAAAAAAGGCCCGTAAGTTTGTAGCGCGCTTCGCATTGGTCGTGGAAAACCAATGTATTATTCACATGAATGTATTGGTGTAAGAAATTTAATGACCCTAAGGGCCGTATTTATGAACGTTCCTTGAAGCTTCCTCGAGTCAAGGAACCGTTGAAAACAGTATTGATCACAATAAAAACATCTGTTTTAATGAATTTCAAGGGTTCCTTAATGTCAAGGAACGTTCATAAATACGGGCATAAATGTTTTGTACGAGAAGGGTTTCCTCTATAAAGCCTCTCCTTTTGGGGGATATTTATAGAAAAAACTGATAAAATGACCCAAAAATCGCGGTTTTCGGGCAGCCAAAAGTTGTGCCTAGTGTTTCAAAGTATTAATTTTTTATGTCGAAAACTTTCTACTTATACATACAGGTTGGATGCGAATAAGTGTAGAAAAAAAAATTGATGAAATTAGACCTCATTTGCAGTCGAAAACGCTAAATACACTATGGTAGTGGTACGAAAATCAAAATCCATCGAGATATGATTTTTCTAACATCTTTTTAGGATAACATCTCTTTCCCTAAATAAATGCGAGTAACTCGCTTTGTAGCAGACTTTCTGTAAATTTTTGGCTATGGATTCGGGAAAAACACTCTGCCACCCTGACAGACCCTGTCAGTACCGTGACAGAAAGTCAGGAATGGCAATTTTCGACAGAAAATAGTTATATGGGGATATGGGGATTTTTAATTTTCCATAAAATTCAACCCCCACTTGATCATACTAAAACTGACTAGATAATGAATAATAGGCCGTAGGTGCGGAAGCAATGATCCAAATATAAAGGAAAAATAAGTCCTCTCCCACTGTTGATCAACAGCGCCTATCGACTTTCCATGGATCAGAGAAACTTCTCCAACGTGTCCCATTCAAAATTACTCATGAGCGTTTGTTTAATTAATTGGCAATTTTCCAGCAAAAATGACAATGTTTTTTAAAGAAGAAAAATGTAACTTTTCTCTTCAAAATCGCTTGTTTTGACCTGCAAAATTCAAACGATCCTTGCGAATTTCAACATGCTAAACGTCATGAAAACCTCATCGTCAGTGGGCCTTTGAATGGAACTGACTGCCCACCGAACGAACGCCCACCAAAGTATCCAAAAATGTCGCCCCAGCAGCTGGCTGTCAAATAGAGTGCATTTACTACACCGAATTTCCACGTTTTTAGTTAATTTGCTATTATTCGACAAAAATTACCACTCAGTGTGATTCTCTTCTTTTATTTAGCCATTTCCGCACAATAATGCCTAATTTACTAATAACGTCGAAATTCGTATATTAGTAGTGAAATCCACTCTATTCGACAGCCAGCTGCCGGAGCGATATCTTTCGATGCTTTGGTGAGCCTTCACATCCAGTTCCATTCAAAGGACCGCTTCACATGAGGCTTTAAGGCCCGTTCACAAGCTCTATGTCTGCGTTGTGTGGAGTGTGGAGTCTATGCAACCAAACAAATTTATTCCCTCGAAAAATGAAGCATTTTGATAGGTTGCATGGACACCACACAACGAAAGCATAGAGATAGTGAACGGGGTCTTACGATTTTTGGCACGCTAAAAACCGCAAGGATCGTTTGAATTTTACTGGTTAAACCACTGGTTTTGAAGAGCACTCTTTTTCCCCCAAAATGGTCATTTCTGCCAAAAAAATCGCTAATTATTATTTTTTTAATTGCTATAAAAGAAAATGAGTCATTTTCATGAGTTTTCCACCAAAATTTCCCCGCCAGAAGGGCCCCACTTCAGAAGCGCCGAAAACCCGAGTTTTTTTGCCTGTAACTCGAAAAGTAGTACGCGTTCTATGGAAATTTCCCGTAAAACTGGGTTTTCCTATAGCGGCTATAGCGCAGCGCATTTTACATTTATTCCTAGTTACATCTTCACTTTTCGACTGGGAAACAATTTAAATGACGCTGCGCTGAGCGTTTTGCGCTGCTAGGAAAATCTATAGCTTTAAGACATTGTAGAGCACTGAATTTCCTTTAGAATTCAAACAACCATCTAATACATGTATAGACCAGCAGTCAGGTAACTTGTTAGTGACACAATTCCAAAGTTAATGACATTTTGGGGTGTGATTCAGGGTGTATAAGGATGTCTCATGAGTTTTCCACCTAAATTTCATGGTGGAAACATCTTGGTAGAGGTAATCTACCCTGCAAAAAGGTAAGGTGTATTTGATTTTCTTCGAAAACAGGACGAACGTATTCATCGGTCTAATGTACCAAAAAGGTGCAGCTCTTTACATTAATGATACATTTCTCAACATGAAAAGACTTCTGCACGATCTCATACATGAAGATTCACTTTATGAAAAGGTGAGGCTACGAAATTGGCATTGCTGGGGAGGGGGTAGCATTTGTATGAGAGAATCGACAGATAAGATTGCCAACCACTGCTTGTCCTCAGGAAATCGTCGTGATGTTCTCTCTATCTTTATTAAAAATTCAACTTTTCTGAAATCCTGGGGGGGGGGTAGCTACCCCTATTACCCCCCTGTGAATCCGCCCCTGTTTTGAAGGTGTCAAATTTGAAACATTGAATGTTGAAACATTTAGTCATGAAAAATCAACAGCGAAAATGTGAATTGAAAAAGCAAGAATCACGAGTTTTGTTTTTCCGTCATTGTTTTTTCACCAATTTTCGTTATTGACGTAACTAAACCCGCGCGAAACATATTTTACAAAGAGGCAAAGCCACGAAATTTGGTTTTCCATCATGCACAATTCCCCAAAGTCGGGATAAAGGAGCGAAGTCTACGAAATTGGGTGTTGAAGCAGGAAAAGTTCGTAAAATTAGTTGATTAAAGAGCAAACCCCACGTAATTTGGGATTTAAAAGCGAGGAAATCAGCAAAATTGGTGTACTAAATAACAAAAATTAGTGGAATTTGGTTTTTAAGGTGCCAAATTTGAAACGTTCGTTCATGGAAGAGTGAAAATTTCCAGCCAAAATTAGAAATTTTTTTTCGCTCGTTTTTTGCGAAATTGGTTTTTTTATTAACCAAACCTGCAAAACTGATTATGTAAAGAGCAAAAGTCCAGAAATTTAGTTTGTGAAGGAGTAAATTCCAAGAAATTTGAGTTTTGAATAAACAAACCCAGAAATTGGGATTTGAACGACATGAATCCACCAAATTTAATTTTGATTGAGCAAAAATTCGCGTAATTGAAGTTTGGAAGAGTGAAAATTACGAAATTTTGTTCTTGAAAGTGCCAAACGCATGACTAGTTTTAAATCAGACTGTGAGGGCCGTATTCAGAAACCAACCTTAACCTTTACATCTCCTTTAAGCGCTTCAAAACAGATGACACATTTTTATAAACCATCACATTTTTCAACTCCTTTAGTTAAGGCTTTGTAAAGGAGGGTTTCTGAATACGGCCCTGAGTCTTATTTTCCGGTTCGTCGGCCAATGTTCTCATGTGTTGTGGGGTGAATTTTAGAGTTTTGAGTGAAATAGAGGCATGACGTTGTGTGGAACAGATTCAGTGGGCGAAATCACTGTATTGTTCTCTGAGTGGACTTTGTGCTACGATCTCTCCGCCCCTGGCGCTCGACCTGATCTGGTGGAGTTAGGGAGTTAGGGAGAAGATCCGGCTCAGTTCGGCCAGGGCAAAATGGGGACTGGCTCTGGCTAGGAGCTGCAGCTTTGTTTGAAGATGAAAACTTGAAAGATGTTTTGAATTAGGAATCCAGGGGTTACTTACATCAAGTAGAAACCGAAAAAGTAGGACAAAAAAGAGGACAATTTCGATCTCTCCCCGGACACAAGAAAAATGAGCTCGGACGTCCCCAGACGCTCAAGAAAGTAAGACAAGTCCGGGGAGAGAAGGACGCCTTGTCACCCTAGCCGTGGTGTATCTGGGGCCTAAGGATTTTATAGCTAATTAAAGTCCTTAATTAGGGACATGAATTTAACCGGAAGAACATATTCCTGAAACTGGTCTCATTCGAAAGGTTTTACGTAGCTGATTACGAATATGATCGTCTGCCTCTGGGGCATTTGCCCTCTGTGGCTCGTCAAACTCCCTAAATTAAGGAAATTATAATTAACTGGCAGAACATAGTCTTGAAATTGAAGCTCCTCTGTGACAAGATGTTCGCGAGACTGATACACCTTAAGAAAGAGAAGGTCACGTCAAAAATTGCGACGATTAGAAGTAGGCATCACAAAACATCGAGCAGTCTTCAGGAGAGCGGTGTTTGTGAGCTAGGAAGGAATTGGGGTAGTACCTTCCAGTAAAACATCTGGGGGGTGATTCTGTAACTCGGAAAATTTACGTGTCGTAAAATGGAAGAAGGGCGAGTGGAGGTACCTCGTTTCCATGGTTTTTACGATACCTAGTGAATTAAACTGTGGAATTTTCACGCTAGAATGTGTGGTTTCGAAGAAAAAATAATAAATTTTTGACAAATGTGTGGAAAAACCAAGGCAACGGGGTACATCCTCTCCCCCTCCTTCCCTGTTACGACACGTAAATTTTGCGAGTTACAGAATCACCCCCCTGTTCATGAATTTCTCCGGGATCCTTCTCATCCACCCCCATGGAAAAAACAAAATTCGCTCTCAAAGAAAATTATTGTCGACGAAGAAAAAGAAAAAATCGGCGCACTCTTCACTAACCCGTCCAACCCAAATTTCTGTTAATCTCTTGGTCCCAAATACTGAAGATGTGTTAAAAACTTAAAAAAAATATATATTGACATTTTCAAATGCATAATTTCATGAGAGCTTTTGAATTTTTGCTTACTATAGCTCAAGCTCATCCTTCAGCGCCATCGGCAGGCCGCAGGCGAGGTCGGTTTCAAAAGTTCCTATGTATCCGCCTTTTTATCTGCGGGATTTCCGGATTTGTTCGAAGATAAACAAATAATTAGTTAATTCTTATTAATATTAAATTGGATATACCTACTTATTTGTTTACTAATACACCATCCTGCGCCCTACGCACCATCGCTAATATCACGTGAGGCCGTGAGGAGTCTTTCAACTATTTATTAATGAATTTATTACCTATTTATTAATGAATTGAAATATTCAGTCGATCGAAGAGTTTGATTGTTGTGAAGCGAATGTGACAATTGTGACAATTCAGAAGAAAGGGGTTTTGAGGGGGGTGGCGAATGAAGCCGAACTTAACCGAACTCGACCTCATGAGGACTGTCGAGCTTCAAGTAAACAAACAGTGCGATTTGAGGGGAAAGAAGGAAGGATGTAATATACGAGAGCGAACTCCTCGAGAGAGAGAGAGAGAGAGAGAGAGAGAGAGAAAAATATTAGGGCGAACTGACTTACAATTTAATTCGATGGCGCGGGGCGGGGAAGTACAGAGTACACGATCAATGTCAACGCAACCGAGAAAAGACAAGAGCAGAGCGCACTTTGGACAGGAATTTTCACGTGAACTATGACAAAGTTCAAATGACAAACAACGGAAGGGCTGACTAATTCAGATAAAAAAAACTGAAACCTCTAGGTGAGGGGAAAAAAGGCAATTAAAATCACGTCGGGGTCACCACGGCTAGGGTGACAAGGCGTCCTTCTTTCCCCGGACTTGTCTTACTTTCTTGAGCGTCTGGGGACGTCCGAGCTCATTTTTCTTGTGTCCGGGGAGAGATCGAAATTGTCCTCTTTTTTGTCCTACTTTTTCGGTTTCTACTTGATGTAAGTAACCCCTGGATTCCTAATTCAAAACATCTTTCAAGTTTTCATCTTCAAACAAAGCTGCAGCTCCTAGCCAGAGCCAGTCCCCATTTTGCCCTGGCCGAACTGAGCCCGGTCTTCACCCTAACTCCACCAGATCAGGTCGAGCGCCAGGGGCGGAGAGATCGTAGCACAAAGTCCACTCAGAGAACAATACAGTGATTTCGCCCACTGAATCTGTTCCACACAACGTCATGCCTCTATTTCACTCAAAACTCTAAAATTCACCCCACAACACCAGGCCATGAGAACATTGGCCGACGAACCGGAAAATAAGACTCACAGTCTGATTTAAAACTAGTCATGCGTTTGGCACTTTCAAGAACACAATTTCGTAATTTTCACTCTTCCAAACTTCAATTTCGCGAATTTTTGCTCAATCAAAATTAAATTTGGTGGATTCATGTCGTTCAAATCCCAATTTCTGGGTTTGCTTATTCAAAACTCAAATTTCTTGGAATTTACTCCTTCACAAACTAAATTTCCGGACTTTTGCTCTTTACATAATCAGTTTTGCAGGTTTGGTTAATAAAAAAAAACAATTTCGCAAAAAACGAGCGGAAAAAAAAATTCTAATTTTGGCTGGAAATTTTCACTCTTCCATGAACGAACGTTTCAAATTTGGCACCTTAAAAACCAAATTCCACTAATTTTTGTTATTTCGTACACCAATTTTGCTGATTTCCTCGCTTTTAAATCCCAAATTACGTGGGGTTTGCTCGCTTGTTTGGTGAACAATGCGAAAAAGTGATAATTGACTGTTTTTTTTTTTTTTTCATTTATATAGCAAGTTTACGGGGACAATCGAGAAAGAGGACGACTTAGCGCACACATTTTTGAAAAAGTTCTTATTTTCGGCTAAAATTAAGGCACATTGAGGAAAACACCTATTTTAAGGTTCGCGATGCAACGGCCGGATCAAAATTAATGAAATTCGTTAACATGAGTATTATGTTGACCTTTTCACTGCTGAAATTTGAAGTGGGGAATTGCTCAAGGCAGAGTTGAGATTAAAGCAAGAATTTGCAGCTAAAATTGAGGGAAAATGAATTGACAAAATTGTCACAGTTTTTTGTTGATTATAGTGTAATTTTCGTGGCTAAAATTGAGAAATAGCGTTCATTCACAGGTTACATTGAGGAAAAACTGTCCTTTTGCGGCTGAAATTGACAGAACGCACCTATTCGCGGTTTATAGGCGATGCCCAGTGCTGGCCGTAATTAGAACAGTAAATCAAAAATGCGTTATTTCACGGTTTTTTGAGACCTTTTTACGGTTAAAGTGGAGAAAATAGGCTACAGTTCGAGGTAGAATTGAGAAAAAGCACTCAGTTTCACCTAAAATTAAAGAGAAACGTCAATTCGACGGTACAAATAGTGCTCATTCACGAGTTAAATGGGGGGGGGGGGATTCTGTGCAACTCCTCTTGAGGAAAAACTGGACCATCACGCCTGTGGGCAGATTCACTGGCGAAAATAACAGATGAACCATTGCCTTTTTGTAGGCTTCTTACAGGATCTGGAGGTTAGAATCGCGTCAATTCACGGTCATCGGAGACTAAATTTGCACAGAAACTGCCACTATCCGTCAAAAAATAAATATCTGCTGTAAACCTGTCGTTTGTAGCCTTCTATTTCGGATTTTATGTCGAAAAATTGAAATTATCTCCCTCCCACCCCGGGAACAGAGCTGGCAGTTTCTCTCCCACCGTAAGTCTGTATGACACAGCGGGCTAAACACGATTTGAGCTAACTCAAACACACGAAATTGCGCGTCGAATCTTGCGAAAATGGGATGTTAGTGCAAAAAATCAGCAAAATCAGTTTCCAAGTGAAGCCGACCTTCAAAATCGGTTTGTCAGCAACAAACATCCGCGAATTTTTGATTTTTGGTGAAACCGATGTGCGAAAATGTGTTGTTTTTTAGTGAGAAAAATCCGCAAAATTGGTTTTATGGAGCGAAATATAATAAATTTGTGTTTCTGTTAGCCAGATAAGGGAAAATATTTTTGGAATTTTGGGGGTGGGCAGCTGCCCCACGAAATCTGCGTTTTTGATTTTAGGGGAGGGCAACTGCCCACCCCTGCCCCCCCGCTGGCTACGCCCATGATATCCATCTAAAAAATAAGATGATGATGAATAGTGGCGGAGAAGGTTACAACCTTTTTTTGTCTGTGAGTGCGCTTTTTGCCGAATAAGACTCTTGCTCTTGCGCAAGACGCATTCCCGGAGTCTTGCAGGAAGTCTTGTTCTTGCTGCAAGAGTCTTGCGAGACTGCAAGAACCAAGACGATTCTTGCCTATCACTATAGAAATGTGAAGAGGTCGGACGGTTGGACAGTGATTTGGCTACTTTTTACGAATTTCAGTCTATCCGACCCGGAGAATATAACGTTGCATGTCATATCAACAAAGACTGTAGGTTGAATATCCGATTGAACCCCCGAAATCGCTATTCTGGTGCTCAAATTGAGAAAATTCGCGCTATTTTGAGGAATATTGGCGGCTAAAAAGATGAAATACACCGTGTCCCCAGTTTCGTTAGGTCCTTATTAAGCCCAGTAAAGTGCTGATCGGCAATGTGTAACTTGCTGACGCGGACAAAAATTGAAAAGATCGCTAATATTCGCGACTATAACTGCGAAAAAGCGCTGATTCGTGGTCTCGCGATGCAGCTTCCAAACTAAAACTGAGAAACTAATTCTCAGATAAAGTGTGGTGAAATTTTTAATTTAAACACTCTCATCCGCGCCTTCTGAAGGCAACTTTGGGGTTAAAATTCAGAACGGCCAGACGTAAAAACAACGCTGATTCACGGGCTAGAACTGAGAAAAAGCAATAATCTATACCTAAGAGTAATGTAAAATTGCTAATGCCCAAAAACCGCTAATTTGCGGGCAATATTTAGAAAACAAATAATTAGTCTGGCCAAAATTACAAGATTTTGAAGGTTATTTTAAGCCTAAATTGGGAAAAAGTGCTAATTCACGGCTGAAATTGAGAAAAGTCGCTAATTCACAGGTTTGAAACGCTATTACACTGCTAAAATTATTAGGAAAAAGAGCTAATTCGCGGCTAAAATTGAGAAGAACGATACACGCTGCCAAATTGAGAAAAACGCGTATTAAGTATTTCGATTTGAGCCGAAAGTATGTGCATGTCCAGTCGAGAATGCTCAATATTGACCAATGTACGCGGTTTCCTCCTCAACATCATTGAGTGGCCACCACTGCCCCTTAAATTGGTTAAAAGTGAGCGTTTAGCATTTTGTACTCGTATCATCGACTTTGTCGATCTGCATCCGGGAGAACTTTCATGAGACTAGCGGACTAGCTTCTACTCTACTCATTCCATAACAGGGAAGGATTTATCGAAAAGAAAATATTGGAATGTCCGTCTGGATGAATTTGGGATTAATAGTAATTTTGTTCTCGGGCAAGGCTGTGAAGGGGCCAGCAAGATGCCCGGTAGATTCAAGAGTGTGCAGGCTGGGTGATGGGTGGAATGATGGCTAAAATGTTGTTACCCCCTCCCCACCCTCTAAAGAGATTTCAATCTGATCCCTCCCTAGGACAAATTCCTGCCTACGCCACTGGGGGAAAGAGATACTAAAATTATTTTTCGCCTATAAGGCTCCAACCACAAATTGTTCTATAACCACAAAATGCTCCAACCAAAAATTGTTCCAACCTCAAAATGCCCCTACCACAAAATGGTCAAACGAACCTCAAAGTGCTCTCACTACAGAAAGCTCTAAGCACAAAAACCTCTAAACAAGAATGCGCTAACCAAGAAAAGCCCTGACTAAAACAAGTCTAACCACAGAAAAAGTGAACCACAAAAACACCCGACAACACGTACATTTTAAGAAGGTATTATCTCAAAGGTGAAAAAGAAAAAAAAATCGGTGGAAAATTGAGAATTTCCTCATAAAATTGACAATTTCATCACAAAATCGACAATTTCCTCTAAAATGGACAATTTCCCCATAAAATTGACAATTTCCTCATAAAACTAACAATTTACTCTTAAAATTGGTCCGCGTATAATCGTCACCAATTATTACTGTTAAGTATTAACAGTAATCAGTCACCCCATCGAATCACGGGGCAAAATTAATAAGTTCCAAGGATCTTGGGGATAAGTTTCAATTTCCTCGTGAAACTGACAATTCCTGACTCCTAAATATTCCTAGAATTTAATTTAGAATCCTAGAATGGAAATTCCAAGAAGATTCCTGGAAAATTTACGATTTCTTCTTAAAATTAACAATTTCCAGTTCGAACTAACAATTTCCTTACAAAATTGAAAATTCATCCAAAAAGGGCAATTTCCTCATTATATTGACAATTCCACATACAATGTGTCGTTTTCTTCATAAAATTGACTATTTCCTTATTAAACTGTCGATGTACTCACTGAAAATGTCCTCATAAATAAAATCAATCATTACGCTCATACGCCCTTGACGCGGCATTTCGCGTAAATTTTGCCTTGAACGTGGCGATTCACGTGTGTGTTTTCCCGAATGCTGCGTTTTGCCCACCGTGGGAAATTTTTTGCGTGGTTTACTCGTTGTGCTGCGGCCTTTCGAAAGAGTTTTTTCCTCACGACAATGTTAACACTTCGCTAAAAAGTTTGACCTTTCACATAAATTTTGCCCTAGCCGTGACGGCATTCAACGTCAATTTTCCCCTTCAGAGGGGCTGGCCATTCGCGAGAGTTTTTCGCTTAAATAACTTGGCATTTCGAGTCTCTCGAGAACCTCTGACCCTCGGGCCTCTGAGAAAATGACCCTAAAATTACAGGTGATCACCCCTCCTCGATGGGATTTCGAAGATTTTTTTTTTTTTTTTTTTTGCGCAAGTACCTCTACTACAAGGTGTGGCCCCTCTCTTAGATCCGCCACTGACTGTTGTTATAGAACTGCGATTTTTTAGAAATTTCAGTTGCGAATTTGTCATTTTCCCCCAATTTCAGCCACGAATTAGCGTGTTTTTTTAATTGTATAGCCTCTTATCGGTTTTTCGTGCCTTTTCTGCCTTTTAGCGCTTGCCACGTCTCAGTTTTACCAACGAACAACAAATTAGCGGCGTCTTTTCTTTATTTTAGCCGTAAAGTGGCATCTATACACCGTGAATCAGCGATTTTGTCTCAATTTCGGCCTGGATGTTTCATCGAGATAACCGCGAATGAACGCTTTTCAACAGTTTTAGCCACACAGTGCGCCTTCTCACCTTAATCCGCTTAAGGACCTAAATAAAAGTAAAAATTGGGGAAGCAGCTCATTTTCTCTATTTTAGCGCTAAGTTGCGCCCAGAAGGCCGCGTCTTCTCGCTCAATTTGAGCGTTAACGCTCAAATTGAATATTCAGCTACTTCGCGGCTAAAGTTGCCTTAAAGCTTCCAATCCGCGGATAAAGTACAGAAAAATAGCCAATTAGAGGCTAGAAGTATGAAAACGACAATTTTCGGTTTCAGAAGGCAAGTTCGTGGCTCAAACTGAGAAAAAGCGCTAATTCATAGATAAACTAAAAGCATAAAAAAAAATCGCTAAATTCGAAGCTAAAATTAAGAAAAAGTGATAATTCAAGGATGAAATTGAGAAAAATGACTCATTACCGGTTAAAATAAGGAAAAACACGAATTCACCGCAAAAAATCAGAAAAATCGCTAATTGACGGCTAAAATGGTGAAAAATTTCTATAATTCGAGGCTAATTCAACGCTAATACGCGGTTTAAATGGAGAAAACGTCAGATTCATGGCTTCTGAAGGTAACTTTTGTGTCAGAAAGTGAAAAAAAAATCGCTAATTCACGGCCAAATTCAGAAAAAGCTTTGGGTAATCCTCGACGAAAATTGAAGAAAACCCTTCGTGGCTGAAATGTAGAAAAATCTATTATTTTAGCGGCTAAAATGAGGAAAAACGCTAATGTGCGGTTAAAATCAAGATAAATGAATAACTAAAAACCGAGAAAAACGCTAACTCGCGGCTATAATGGAGTCAAATCGCTTATTCACGTCTAAAATTGGGGAAAAATGTACAATTCACCGACGAAATTGAGAAGGAGCGCTGAAGTGTTAAACGCCAAATCGCCGCTTAATCTCAACGGTGAATTCGTGGGGCGCTGGTGAAAGATTCGCCCGGGGGGGCGCGTACTGTCAAAGGCCGGCATTGCTCATTGGGGACTCTCACTCGTGCTCACATCTGCCCCATCACGGACGCTCTCAACCCATGTGAAGTGGTGGTGGGGGAGGGGGGGAATGATATACCATTAAAGGCTAGGCCACGCATAATGTCCTTTTTGTCCAAATACCTTCCAGGTATTGATCAATTTCAAGCCAATAAATGGCTGGACAGAAGACACACGTGTGGCGCACCGTGAGCGAAGCGAAAAATTGAAATAGGCACCCCCCCCCCCCATCACCCCACACTAGAGTACAACAGTAAAGGCAAAAAAGTCTTTCGACTTGTAGACATTTCCCCAGTTCCTGAATTTATGCTCAAAAACACCTCTCGAACGGTCACAATTTGATATCAGAAGCGTCCCACAACTGCTTTCGGTATTTTTCACCCACCAGGCCAAGATAAACGAGTCATAATAACAATTTTGGGCACTTCAAATATTTGGTGGGGGGGGGGGGGTTGTGAGCGAAAAAAACTCTGGAATGAACACCAAGGGTCCTAATGGTCAACGTATTTATAATGTTTTTGTTTTACCTTTAAGGCGGGACACCCGTGTAATCCGACCTTTTTGCGCGCGGTTTCTTCGCGACCCGAGCACCGTCATCCGCGCGAAACAATAAAATTGGATGAAGACGCGGTCAACACACGTCGGGGGATGGATGGCTCTGGACGGTTGGAGGGTGGGACGGGGCGGGGAGCTTGAAACAGTTCCCATTTTCTTGTTACGCTATAATTTGTCCTAAAACATTATTTTCAACTGTAATATTAATATTTAATACTCGATTTAATACCAAATCGTTGTGCATAAATACTTTTTTTTCTTTCTTTCAAACACTCAACGGCTCCCACCAAACTCTGGAACTCAAAATTTGTCTTTCCAGAGTTTTGTACTTATTTTTGAACGATTTTTTCCTGCGAATTTTATTCAAGGACCACTTAAACCACGCAGACTGGGCGACTGTGTGCTGAAAATAAAAAAAAAAAAATCGTCTCGGATGAAGCGTTTTTTTTTTTATTATTGTCATTAACAAGCGGTTGCGTCATTTATACACTCAAAAAAGCGTGACTTCAGACGGTGTATACGTGAATGGGATCGATGACAAAGTAGGTAAACTGTGGGGGAGGGTTTAAAATGCGAGATGTGCTTACCTCGATCATGAGTGCCAGCACGAGGTTGACAACGGCTAGACAAATGAGAACTAGTCGAAATTTAAAGGTGTCGTCGAAGTGAAACGATTCGAGTTCGAAAAAATCGGAGACCGCCTCAATGGGGACCATGAGGAGGAAAGTGGTGGTGGCGACGAGACAGAGTACGTTGGACATGAACCAAACTGCCGGTTGTGGGGGAGGGGGGATGTTTAAAAACAAACGAAAGAACAAATGAACAACGAGTTACTTACAGTTTTTGTAGATGGGCTGTCGATGTGGTTTGCCTTTACTGTACGACACCGCTAATATGACGAACTGGTAGCAGCTTATGATGAATATCGCGGTATCTTCCCATCCGACCACTCTATAGTCATCGCCCATGGCTCTTTCCGAATGTTTGTACCTTTAAACAGTCGAACCGATAATTTAAAAAAAAAAAAAAAAATCGGTTAAAAAACAGAACACGCTCACCAGGGCTCGTTTTTCAAAATTTCCAAAGCCGCAAACTGTACAAAAATCGCCAAGAAAATTTGAAGAAGCACTGGAATTAAGTTGGATAGCGACAGCAGGCTGCTGATGGGCCGTTTAGGGACGATCCTGTCACCTGGCTTTGATCGTCCCATGACGACAGCCAACGACGACATAACGACAAGATCCACGTAGAGGAACTGCATCGTTCCCATTTCAAGGCCCTCCTGTAATGGACGGAAGTTATTTTTTGGACAAATGCCCTTATTCGCTGGGGGATTTTCCTTTTACCAGATACAAAATTAGGACTGAGCTGAATTGAATTAAACCGAGCGTCGACATAAAATTGAACATACTGAAATTAGTGACCAGGGCGCAACGTCCTTCGGTGATCAACTTGGGAACGCAAGTGACGTCCGGTGTGGACGAGGTGAACGGTGCAGCGATGGACGCTTCGGCCGATGACAGTGAAATACCAATGTGAGCCGTTTTCAAAGCCTGTGGTGCGCGGTTGAGAGGATGGTGTGTGTGTGTGTGTGTGTGAGGTTGAGCGCAGGGAGAGGGTTGTACGTGAACCTGGCGGAACACATTTCACAAAACACGACGAAAATGGCGCCATTCGTTTCTTTACCGTTTTTTTTACGTTTGTTTAGCCCAAATTTTCGTTTGCTTTACCCTGCAAAACATTTATTTATAAGAAAATACATCATTTGTGCCAGCAACTTCACGCAACGGCACACATGACCCCAATCGTTTGTTTCGCTACATATTCTGTCGCGATCTCGTTCGTTTATGAATGTTTAGCAAAACTTTTCGTTTTTTTACCATTTCATACACGATGTTATTTTTTTTAAAAAAACTGTCTGTGTCGGGCGAAGTTCACACAACCCGGCACATATAGCCGGAATTGTTTGTTTCTTGGCATATTCTGTCTCGTTCCCGTATGTTTACGTTTGTTCAGTCACATTTTTCGTTTGTGTTGCTTCCTGAACAACTCTGCTCTGTACGAGCATATGAATGTGTTAGGCTAAGTCCAGGCACTCCCGACACATGATCGCAATCGTTTGTTTCGCGGCATATTCCATCTCGATCTCGTTTGTTTACCACTTCATATACGATTTTATTCAAAAAACAGTCTGTGTCGGCCTAAGTTCAAGCAACTTAGCCCGACACATGGTAGTTTTTGAATTAAATCGTATTGTATGAAATGGTAAACAAACGAAAATTTGGGCTAAACAAACGTAAACAATCGAGAACGAGACAGAATATGCCGCGAAACAAACGATTGCGGTCAAGTGTCGGGTGTGCCTCGACTTAGCCTAACACACATATTATGTATGTTCGTTCCGAGCAGAGTTGTTCAGAAGGCTAAACAAACGAAAGATTTGACTAAACAAACGAAATCGAGACGGAATATGCCGCGAAACAAACGATTTCGGCTGTGTCGCGTTGAGTGAACTTATAGCGTTCCCCATTTGCACAAAATTCTGCATTTGGGCAGTTCATTTCCACCCGTCTTCACTGAATTAAATAATATGTTAGTGGAGAAGACGGGTGGAAATGAATAGCCCCGTTGCAGAATTTTGTGCAAATGGGGAACGCTATTAGTCCGAGACAGACAGTTTTTTGAATAAAATTGTATATGAAATGGTAAACAAACAAAATTTCGGCTAAACAAACGTTGTTTTGTCTGAATATGTAGCGAAACAAACGATTGGGTTCATGTGTGCCGTTGCGTGAACTATGACGGCACACGATGTATTTTCTTATAAATAAATGTGTTGCCGGGTTAAACAAACGAAAATTTGGGCTAAACAAACGTAAACAAACGACGTTCTGTCTGAATATGTAGCGAAACAAACGATTGTGGTTATGTGTGCCGTTGCGTGAAGTTGGCGGCACACATTTTGTTTTTTGAAAAATTGTATACTGCAGGGGGCCTGTTCTATAACTTTTAACTGTCACTATCACTGTCTCTTTCCTCCTGTTCTCCCCATCAACATGTGATTTAATTCGGGTCGGACGGGTGGAAAGGATATTCCTAGGAACACTATGAAATTTTGCAGAACAGGCCCCCAGGGCTAAACAAACGAATGGCGCCATTTTCGTCGTGTTTTGTGATAAATGTGTTCCGCCAGATTCACGTACATGTGAAAGGGAGGTTGTTTGGGACTCACCCCGCAGTCGTTAGCGCCGTCGCCGACCATCGCTACGATATAGTCGAGACTCTGAAGTGTTTCAACCACGTGAGCCTTTTGCTGTGGTGACATTCTCGCAAAAATAACGCTTCGCGTCGCCACCTGCGGTATCAGGCCTGGGAATGATTCGCACAGGATTTTCCACGTTGGTCCATCTATGGCGAGAGCGGATGAAACATCGGTCTGTGGAAGGGGAAGGGGGGAGTAGGTTTAAAATCCTCCACAATGATAGCGTGGGGACCTGAGGGACGGGGCCGTTTTAACCTCAGTCCGATCCGAAGAAGAGTGAAGCGGATTTAATTTGACTGTTCGAGGCATCGTCGTTGAGATTTTCACCTGTGATAAAGGAACTGTGGGAGGAAGCAGCCCACAATTTCGACTGACGCTCACCGCCGTGAGCATGTTGTCTCCTTTAAAGTATTACAATTTAAACGAAATGACAATGACCAAACTTAATGAGAGTTTACCCGTCACCATCAGACACTTGATTCTCGCCTGTTGCAACTGATTAATGACGATCGCCGACTGTGGTTTCAACGTGTTTTTCATGACTAGAAGGCCGAGAAATTCGAGGTCGCGTTCTACCTGGCGTGACATCGCAAATACTCAACTGATTCAATACAAAAAAAAAAGAGTTGCTTGAAATACCGCTTCACGGGCGACTCTTTGAGCTTGTAGCCAATTGAATTTCCTTGGCAGTGCCTTGTAGGCGAGCGCTATAACGCGATAGCCAGCCGACGTGTAGTACGATAGTGTTATAGTCAAATTTTCTGGAACTGCGGGCAAAAAAAACAAAAAACAAGGTCCGGCGGCTGTCACAACGAAAACTTACGCGTTTTAGGGTCGCATTTTTCGACGACTTTTTCAGGGGCACCCTTTGCGTACATCACCATGGACTTCGACCCGAGCGTTCTCGTGATGACTGACATGCACTGGACGTTCGAATTAAAGTGAAATTGTCTCACGATTCCGATTTCCAAGGGAAACTAATTTTTTAAAAAATTGGAAATTTATTAAGAATAGACCGGCTTAACTGGTGTTAGACTTACCGTGGTGCTACCGCTTCCACTTCCGTTGTTTTCCATCTGTAAGCAATAAATGCGTTGAACGGTCAAAAAATGTGTTTTACGATTATGAGGACTCGAAATCTTACACTGACGTATCTGTACCCTTTCGGCCTCACAACAGTCGGAGCCAGTTGGTCGAATCGATTCGTTTCAGTGCCGGGTTCGTCCAGCTCCTGCGATGAGTAAGAATGTGGTGGAGTGTGGGGGAGGGGTACACGAGAGTGGTAAATTCGAGCCTTTTTTCGCTCACTTTGTGTAACACATTTTACCCATTCGGTTGATTCGAACATACTCAAATCAAGCGGATCACCGCACAGTCGGCCGTCGATTTTAGTCAGCGAATGACAAGAAGTCATAACGTGTAGAACTGGCGACATTATAGGAAGCGATTTGGGGTTTTCCTCGATGTTTTCCAACGATTTGCCCTTTGAGATTAGAACGCCCCAAACTGACAGGCCCTCTTCCGTTAGTGTACCTGTCTTGAATGGGAAAAATAAATAAATAATAACAATAGTAATCATGGGCGTAGCCAGTGGTGGACAGGGGTGGGCAGCTCTAGAATCAAAAGCGCAGATTTTGTGGGGCAGCTGCCCGCCCCCCCTCCCAAAATTCCTGATCTGGCTTTCTTGTATTCCTCTCCATAAAACCAGTTTTGCGGATTTTTCTCTCTAAAATCCCATTTTCGCAGGTTTACCCCGCTGTGCCATCCAGACTTATGGTGGAAGAGGAAATGCCAGCTCTGTTTACCGTCTCAGGTCTAAAAATTTAAAGTTTAGCTCCAAAAGTATCACTTTCCGGGGGGG
Organism: Corythucha ciliata; assembly: GCA_038030265.1. Lineage (NCBI taxonomy): Eukaryota > Metazoa > Arthropoda > Insecta > Hemiptera > Tingidae > Corythucha > Corythucha ciliata. The sequence continues at coordinate 56,685,347 of CM075938.1, forward strand.
GGGAGAGAAGTTTCAGGTTTTCGACATAAAATCCGAAATAGAAGGCTACAAACGACGGTTTTCCATCAGATATTCATTTTTTGACGGATAGTGGCCGTTTCTGTGCAAATTTAGTCTCCGATGACCGCGAATTGACGCGATTCTAACCTCCAGATCCTGTTATAAGCCTGCAAAAAGGCAATGTGACGCATCTGATATTTTCGCCAGTGAAGCTGGCCCACAGGCGTGGATCCAGTTTTTCTCAATAAGTAGTTGCACAGAGTTTTTTTCGCCCGATTTTACTCGTGAATGAGCACTGTTTTGAGCCTCGAATTGGCGTTTTCGTTAACTTTAACTGAAACTGAGTGCTTTTTCTCAATTCTACCTCGAACTAGCCAATTTTCACCGTGAAAAGGTATCAAAAAACCGTGAAATAACACATTTTGGCTTATTATTTCTCAATAATAAGTCTTTGTAATCGTATCGCAAAAAAATTTTTTTGACCCCCCCTCAAAATTTGTAGTTTTACGTTTCAAAGTGCGTAGAATCCAAATCTGCAATAAAAAAAAAATGTCCGTCCGCCGTCCGGGCCATATCTTGCCCTAGGATTGCTCGAAAAAACTCGTTCTTTCGCACATAGACTCCATTTGGGGTCTAGTTGGTCCTAACATCTGATCAGTTTGATCAAATAACCTCCTTGGGTTTTATGGGCCAAAAGCGGGTCCAAAATGGGGATTTTCAAAGGATTTGGGGTCATAGGGGTGTGGGGTGTCGATTTTCATGTAATTTCAAGCCGGATTTGACTACATCCATGAATAAAAAACCCACAGTCGAAATAATAAGGCATTGTTCGATAATTCGCAGCGTTTTGATTTACTATTTCAATTACAGCCTGCACTGGGCATCGCCTAACCTCAAATTGGTGCGTTCTGTCAATTTCAGCCGCGAAAAAAAAAAGTTTTTTCCTCAATTTAACATGTGGATGAACGCTATTTCTCAATTTTAGCCACGAGAATTCCACCAATCAACAACAAACGGTGACAATTTTTGCCAATTCGTTTTCCCTGAGTTCTAGCCGCAAATTAGTGCTTTTTCCTAATATCTGCCTTGGGCAATTTTTTCTCCCTTCAAATTTAAGCAGTGAAAAGGTTCACATAATCCGCGTGAGAGCGAATTTCATTAATTTTGACCCGGACGTGGCATCGCGAAACCTTGAAATGGGTATTTTCCTCAATTTCACGGGCGAACGAACAATTTTCCGTAATTTTAGCCGTGAATAAGCAATTTTTTCAAAAATGTATGCGCTACGCTCTTTCTCAATTTCACCCGCAATCTTGCCATATACGTATATGTATAAAAACGGTCAATTAGCTCTTTCTCGCTATGTTTACCGATGTTTGAGAAACCACGAACTGGCGCCTTCTCTCAATTTTACCTGGGTGAATGAGCTCCATTTCTCAATTTTAGCCGTGAATTGGCGTTTTTCGTCAATTCCAGCCGCAAATGAGTGGTTTTTCTCAATTCTACATTGAACGAGCAATTTATTTTGTCAATTTTAGCTGTGAAAAGAGTTCTATAAACCGTGAATTAGCTCATTTTCTTAATTCCGCCCCGGAATTTGCATCGCGAAACCGCAAATTGGCGTGTTTTCTTTTCAACCGCGAATAACGACATTACAGTAGATGCGGTTTAAGGGGGAGTAGTACATGTTTTTCCTCGACCCCCTCCAATCATACCTCGCCCACTCGGCGTTACGTAAATTATCGCCGTATTTCTTCACCAATCCTGGATTTCAAGGGCTCATTTCAATCTTCAGGAAATTCCGCACAATCGCGTACGATCTTCTTTTTTCATATTTCACCCCTGAAATAGCTGTAAAACACACATAAACTTCTACCTTGAAAATTCACACTCTTTCGGCGACTTAATTAGGAAAGCAAGATCGTACGGTTGTGCGGAATTTCCTGAAGATTCAAGATTCGGCGATAATTTAAGTAACACGGAGTTGGCGAGGTATGATTGGAGGGGGGTCGAGGAAACACATGTACAACTCCCCCTTAAACACCTAGGAATACGTGATCGGACACTGTAGACTCGTCTCGGCCCTTGACCATTTTTATGCAGGATGTTCCGAATCAAGCGCGGACAAATTTGTGGATGAAAGTAGACCTTATTTGCAATCGAAAATGCCAAATACATCATAGCCCGAAACTCAATTGTCTCTGAGATATGATATTCCAAACGTTTTAAAAGGTATATATCTCTTTTCTTAGTCTAGTGCGACTTGTCGCTTCCAAACAAACTTTTGTCGACCTCTGACGTGAGATTCGAAAATAGCACATTATGCTTCTGTCAGAAATGACAATTTCAGGGATAGCTCTTCCTATTTTGTCACGGCAATTGCGGTTCACAACTGGACAAATCAGAGATTTTTAATTTAATTTAATTTGTTGCAAAGGTAGCCCCCCCCCCTTATCGTTAACCATCATCACTACGGGTGCTCCGGTTTGATGGGTCTACTAACTCGTTACCCTAATCATCCTTACAACATGCAGTACCACTTCAGTATTTTAACCTTGAGTGCTTTGCAGCATTGATCCTGCGTCTTTCACAGCATTTAGTTTCAATGTTATGATCGTATTGACGAGATGTTCGTTGAAACTGTAACGAAGGGACAAAAACACGATGAGAACAAGTAACGTCAGGAAGAAGAACGCCCAATTTTACTGCTTCTTTGGGTGGTGGTGGGGGGAATCCGACTCTCCCACCCCGAAGAAGTCCTTCAGTACGACCCTGATCTTCAAACTATATAATTTCTGCTCTGCAGTTCACAAAGGGCTAAAATAAAGGAACCATGTAAACTGAACTTGAATTAAGTAAAGAACGCAGTGCTCTCTTCTGGGATCAAAAATGAGAAATTTATTTGAACTGATTTAGGGTGGGAGGGGGTGGAGTGGTGCAACTTGTAATCCATATGACTTTGGCCCCTGCTTTGGGAGAAACATTGAAATCTCAGTCATGAAATTAAGAAAACTGAAGGGAAACATATGATGTTTGAACAAAGCAACGATGAACAAAGTTAGTGAATACGGCCCCAGATGATAATTATAATCATATGAGGGACCAAGTATGGCGCCGATTTGCGCGTTGCAGTACTCGTGCTTTACAGTGCCTTACCTTCGCTTCAGGAGCCGCGGATAAGCGATTTTTCCACGCTTCATCTTCTCGTTCTTCGGTAAATTAGCGATTTTTCTCCGTTTTAGCCGCGATTAGTGATTTGTCTTGCTATGAATTTCTTGTTTTTTCTGATTTTAGCTAATGAGCGATTTTTCCCAAATTTACCCGTGAATTTAGCGCTATTTTCTAATTTTAGCCACGAAGTTGCCTCCCCAAACCGTGACTTGCCATTTTTACTCAATTTTTTTCTGTGAATTAACAAATGTTCTTAATTCAAGATCGCAGTCGTCCACTGGAAACGTTTTCGGGCGGCACTACAACGCGCGACAACGAGCGTACATCCCAAAGGTTCAAATTGAATGAGACATCGTCCACTGCAGTGAATCATTCAATTTAAGCCTTTTTGGATGCACGCTCGTTATTGCGCGTTGTAGCGCCGCTCGAAAACACTTCCAGTGGACGACCGGCCTAACACCCTTAAATAGCCATTTTTCTTTAATTTAGCCGTGAATTAACGTTTTACCAAATTCTAGCCTCCAGCGAGCCGTCAATGAGAGTTTTGTTTCCCAATTTTTGCTGCGAATTTACGCTTTTTCTGAATTTAAACCGCGAATTAGAGCATTTTCCTCATTTATAGCCATGGATTAGCGATTTTGTTCTTTTTTAGCTACGAAGTTATCTTCACAAGCCGAGAATTGGCATTTTCTCCATTTTAACAGCGAATTAGCGTTTTTTCCACACTTCAGCTCTTCTTCTCAACTTTAACGGTGAATTAGCGATTATTCCCCATTTTAGCTGGGAATTATAGCGTTTTTTTTTCACTATTAGCCATGAATTAGCGCATTTTTTCAGATTAAACAGCGAACTTGCCGTATCGAATAAGCCGAGAATTTATGTTTTTGTAACTTTAAGCGCGAATTAGCGCTTTTTCGCAAAACCTCGACGCAGCAGACCTAGCTGGTCAGCTCTGGAATTGAAATTCTGCTGCTCCCCTCCCACTGCCGTTAGATCTAGGGTGACCTAACCCTAGACCCTGGGGGGGGGGGATTGATTTCCGAGGACGCCTGGTACGAAATGTAGGACAGTAGTAGGTCGCTTTCTACGAAAAGTAGGCCACAAAAATAAAATGCCTAAATACACGTTAATAACGACTAATCTTTGATCAGTTTGATGTTAAAGGAGAGGTCCGCGCTTCAGATAGGAAATAAGTTTTGAAGAACGAAAACTACGAAGCTGAGGTTTGAAAGAGCCAAAACAGGTTTTTTCATATACCTCAACATGAAATCGTTTGGTTAGGTTTGTGGCGCTAAACAAATGATTTTGTCCACGGGTCGGGTTGCATGAAGCCGAATCGGCGAATTAGGTTTTTGAAAGAACGAAAGCCCGAAAAACTTGGGTTTGTGAGAGCCAAAATGACTAAAACCTGACGATTTTGCCCCTTTTTTCAAGCGTGATACTAAAGTCGGGATTTTCTGTTTATCCTATCAGGACAATACAGGGTGTACAAAAAGCGACTGGACAGAGAAAAACTAGTGAAGGGGCAACACATTTCTGATCGAAATGACTATTTGCACTTTTCCGAAATTCCGTTTTGTTTCCGAGATATCCGCCATTTTCTGATATTTTCAGAAACAGCTTGTTGCACACGCAATAATTGTTGCAATGGCAAAATTGATGAGCCCATTGGAAAGAGCAAAAAATTTTCTATTTAAAGAGCTTATTTTTATCCAGATCAGACGACGTCTACTACGTTTTGAATCAGCTTATTAGTGAGGAAACTTAATTCCGGAAGTATTGGTGATATGGTGATGTAGGCAGAAAATTACGTTTTTTCGCCAATAAGCTGATTCAAAACGTAAAAGATGTCGTCTGATCTGGATTAAAAAAGGCTCTTTAAAAAGAAAATTTTGTGCTCTTTCCAATTGGCTCATCATTTTTGCCATTGCAACAATTACTGGGTGTGCAACAAGCTGTTTTTGAAAAAAATCAGAAAATGGCGGGTATCTCGGAAACAAAGCGGAATTTCGGAAAAGTGCAATTGATCATTTCGATCAGAAATGAGTTGCCTCTTCACTGGGTTTTCTCTGTCCAGTCGCTTTTTGTACACCTTGTATACTGTGCGAGGAGCTCGGCTTTCGTTACAATTTATTTCGTCTATTCTTCTGGTCATTAGAGGACCAAAACTTGTCAAAAACGACGATTTTGCCCCCTTTTTATCGTGTTTTGAGGCGATTTTTGGCCTTTTGTATCAGGAGAATATGATGTGTTAGGAGCGCGACCCCGAAAGATTTTTTTTTCCTACAATTGGTCGGGCGTGGCTTGAAAAGTGCACAAAATTACCACGTGGATATAAAGCGTTCAAAGTGGGCCTAGAAATGTCGCTCTCTTAAACCGTATTGAACGCTAAAAGTCGCATGTCAGACCACTTTACGGCAAAAAGCCCTTCGGTGAAGAGCTTCCAGCACATTCTGTTCTCCTGGTCGTTCAGGACCAAATCTTGTCAAAAACGACGATTTTGCCCCTTTTTATTAAGCGTGGTACAAAATTCGGGAAATTTTCTGTTTCTCCTATAAAGATAATGTAATGTAACTTTGTAATAACTTTATAATGTAGCTGGGCAAACGATTTTAAGACCAGAAATGGCGCTAAACAAACTATTTTGTCCATGGGTCTGGTTGCATGAAGACGAATCGGCGAATTAGGTTTTGAAAGAACGAAAGTCCGAAAAACTTGGGTTTGTGACAGCCAAAATGACTAAAATGTTGCGTTTGATCGAGCCAAATCCATGAATTTCCTTTTTTGAAGAGCCAAATTTGTTTGCGAACAAGCGAAATTTTCGAAACTGATTTTAGAAGAACTAAGGATACGGAATTTTTTTTGAAAGAATGAAAATACGCGAAAATAGAGTTTGAAATTGCAAAAATTCGTGAAATAGGGTTTTGAAGACGCAAAATCCGCGATGTTAGTTACGAGAGAGCGAAACTCCACAGTAAAATTTGGTTTCAAGCTGTCAAAATCATGAAATTTGTGTTTTCGATGTTGAATTTTCGAATTTGTCAAAGCCGTGCGACAGTGGAAATTTAGGTTTGGAGTAATCCAAAATTAGTAATTTGAAGTGTAAATGAGCCAAATTTGTTTTCTGAATTATCAATACCTGCGAAACTGATTTCAGTAAGATCTAAAACGACGAAATTTTGGTTTTAAACACGTGAAAAACTGCGAAATTGGGGAACTCAATAACAAAACTTCGTAAAATTTGGTTTTGAAGGTTTCAAATATGAAACATGGAATGTTGAAACATTTGGTTATGAAAAATCAACAGCAAAATAGTTTTTACTCTATCAAAAACCAATTTTACGGACTTTCATTCTTTCAGAACCCACCCAATTTAGTGGACTTGCGCTCTTTTAAAACCCAATTTCGGGGATTTCCCCCTATTCGAAAACCAAATTTCAGGCTTTGGAGGGCGGGGGATTTCCCACTATTCGCAAAACCAAATTTCGTGGCTTTGCCTCTGTGTAAAATATGTTTAGAGCTGGTTCTGTTAATTGGTGAAAAAATAATGACGAAAAAACAAAATTTGTGATTTTGGCTTTTTTCAAAATAGTGAATTGAAAAAAGTCAATTCACTGAGTCCGTCACTGACCCACCAGAGCGAGACTCAGTTCTCGTATTCCTAGGACCCCGAACCACACAGATGGGGTCCCTGGAAAGGGGAGGGGGGAGATAATGTCTCAATTTCGTACTTTACCTTGTCGAAACAGACGAGCTTGACTTTTCCACACACGTTGATCCTCGACGGAGACGTACAGTGAACACCCTGTTTTTGTAGTCGACTCTTGGCGTAAATAGTTCCCACTGTAACGGCCGCCGGTAGAGCCGGTGGTACAATGATCGTCATGATGTCCAGACTTCTGAGTAGAATCGTGTCGATACTGGCCTGTTAATAAACTCAAGATTATGAAGTTACACGAATACATTGGGACTTTTTTTTTTTATGTACTAACGCCTCTTTCGAAGAAGATCTCAGCCGAGTAAATAACACCGAGTGAAGCGATTACAAAGAGTACAACGACCAATTTGACAGCCTCGCGATAAAAGTCGAATCCGAACGGTTTAGGGTACATCACCGAACGAACCAATTGGCCCTTGGCCGTTGTACTGCCCGTACGAACAACCACAGCTAGAACCTGTGACGGACATTAAAAACGCATTTCCCTCCCTCCACCACCAAACAACATAATGCATACTTTTTCGTGGCTGTAGTATCGCGTTTGTATGCAATGAGTGCCGCAGTACAGAGTGTGTTTCGAGTGAACGCCATTCGGTTCGTAGTTTTCGTCGACTCGCAGAGCTGGCACTTTGGTGACTGGAGTGCTTTCGCCTTAAAAATAAGATAAAAAAATATGAACAAATACCTAAAGATAAACTTCCGTTTTTAACGTTAAAAACAAATGACAAACCTGTGAGGACGCTTTCGTTCACGATGCAAGTTCCCGTTAAAAGAAGGGCGTCACAAGGCAACGTACATCCCTGGGGAGGAATTTTAAGTACATCGTGAGGCACGAGTTCTGAGCTCAAAATGACTTGCTCCCCTGCAAACAAAACGCGTTTTTGTGTGTGCTTTTTTCACAATTCTGGTTGATTTTAACTAAAAATTAAATAACTTACTGCCACTCTCGTCAATTATGGTCGCGTAGTCGTTGTCGAAGGATGAAACCATATTTTTGAAAACTCTGTTTTGCTGGAAAAAGACAGAGAATTAACAAAAAACTAATTAGGCGTACCGTAATTTACGGCGAACCTTTCTAGCCTGGTACAAAGAAATGATAATCGCGGAGCCCGACAGGATTATGACGCAGAAAGCGTAATGGTAGTATTCGTCGAAAATCCACAAAATGACGCTGCCCATTTCAAACACGTAGAAAGGGTTGAGAACTTCGTCGACGAGCAATTTCAAAAATGATTTCATTTCAACGACAACGGTGTTTCGACCGTGGATTCGAAGGCGGACAAGTCGCTCCTCAGGCGACACACCCTTGGCGGTTTCAACGATTTCCCTGACCGTGCCATTGACGCCGATGAGTCGAACATAGGATTTGACGCTTGAGTCCCAAACGAATCGTTGCATGTTGTAGTCGAAATGACGAAGCGGTTCCGTTTTCACCGGGCACAGCGTGTTCTGCTGGGACTTGTCCTGTGAAACGTTCGTTTAATTATAGAAGTACGTGCACGTTTGTACGTCACTATATAGGAAAACGTACTCGAATGAGAACCAAGTCGGCTCGCTCCAACATCGTTTTAGTGTACTTGAAAGACGCTTTGTACTCAGGGTACCAACGAAGAAACAGAGGAATGAAACCGACGGTTAAAATACTGAAAAAATCTACGCAGAATGTTCTAAGTTTAGACGATCGGTACCCGGTACACTTGACCGTGTTCGAACAAGTTTCAAGCGACTGCGAAATGCCATCGCAGAACGGTTCGTAGTCGTATTTGTCTGAAAAAACAACAACATTCTATCGCTCAAATAAGGATTTTAAAAAAATGGGACGAATAAAACATTTAACTAGGTTATTAGGTAATTAGTCGATCTGCCTCATAATGATCCCCTCCGTGTATCAAAACTGACAATCTAGCCTTGGGGTAATGGGTCCTTTCTACAGCATTTGAGAAAAAAAAAAATACCGGGGCAGAGTCCTATTTTTTAAAAATAGTGACCAGAGACTCGATAGTGACAACAAACACATTTTTTTAAAGTGGGGAGGGGGGGTATTTGAATAAAACACCGTGAGTACCTATTCTCTTTGTTTTCGCCATGGTTCACACTGCTACCGGCGCATATTATTTTCGACGTCGTACCTAAGAGATTAATAGTAGAAGTGGGGAGGGGGTGTCACGAAGGACAATTCCGGCACGAATACGGTTTGATCGTTCACTGATCAATCTGAAGCGATTTCGAATATCTTTCAATAAGTTTCTGTCTTATCGTAAATGGAAATACTCTAAAGAGAAACGATTATCTTAAGAAAGATAGGCTGTTGGAGAATCGAGACGAGTAAACATAATTTTATTCATTTCATATTACAAAGAGAGATAGATGATAGAGTAATGATTAGAGGAGGAGTGGAAGTATTTCCGAATAAAAATATTATTGTGACTGCTTGTCCATCGTCATCGCTGACAATTCCATGTATAAAAGTTGAAGCGTCCCACTGTTGAGAGATCTCGCGGGTAGACGGTTCGGTATTTGACCCACAATAATATTGTAGACGGGGGGGGGGGGGTCACGGAAAATATCAGCTCGGCAGTTGAGGGGGCACTCCCGGATCCTCGCCATGGTAGACAGAGAGAGAGTGTGTTAGTAAACTACGTTCTACCTACCATGGAGTGACCATCATTAAAATTCTCAATAGAACTCGTCCCCCCCCCCAATTACCACCTCAAACGGGGCCAATTTCTACGTAATTCTAAAGGAAGTTGACGTTTTTAAGGGAGCAAAATCACTTTTTAGCCATAAGGGGTTTCAATTTCATCTTACGGCCGGGGCTGAAATGACAGTTTCCCAGTTTCAGTGGCGTAGAAGATTTCGTGCTTGGAAATTGATGTTACCCGAGTCTCGGACCATTTTAGACCAAAATTGTAAAACGTTACAGACAATATGGCCGCGTTAAAGGGTGGGGGAGGGTGATTTCAATACTATTGCCAAAATGCATATTATAGCTTATAGCTCCAATCACCACCGCACGGCGCGGAGGCCTAGTAAAGTTCCCCACTGTCTGTGCCCAGTGAGGGCATCCTGTCCTCCTGCATAGTGCCCCCCGCCCACGCCCTCTTTCATTATAATGCAAATTCAAACTATGCGCCAGCCCGAGCAACAATGCTGTTGCCTGCATCCGGGCTCGTCCACCCATACGCCTCAGAGCTTGGGTGGACAAACCCGATCGATTAATCATTGCTGACCCCCCCTACCACAACACAGAGTGATTGGCGACAATTTCCGATATTTCGCTATTAGGAGCGCACGACTGGGTCAGGAGCTCTCTGAAATTCCATGATTCATGAAAAGCAGACCCTCAATACACAAATGCTCTGCAGAGTCTCCTCTATTATTAAGTTGAAAGGTACCAATCAAAATTCCACAATTGAGGGCGCTATGCACCCCCAGGGCCGGATTTAGAGAATGAGAGACCCCTAGGTTGCTGATTGAGAAGAGCCCACTTTTCTCACACACACCCCCCACCCCACGGGAGGGGGTCTTTTTTCTCATGTGCAAGACAATTCCCTTCAGGTTAAACATGATTATACCGGTGATTTTCATGGATTACTTAATGAAACGTCATAAAACTATTCCGGGAGCCCACCGTATGAGAAATCAGGGTCATTTGATCGTGTGCGGCACCTGCCAGGACGTTTTTTATGGTATATGTCTAGGAGATGACACTTGTGAGGTCGCCAGACATTTTCCGAGGGACAGTAGCTCACAACGGAGCTAGCTGTTGGCAAACACACATTTTTTTTTTCAGGGCGCATAGAATCATTTTTTACATTTTCAAGACGTGAACAGCCAGTTTGATTATTAGTAACTCCATTTTTAGGGCGTGAATTGCCGGTTGGGTCGCAAAATATAAGTTTAGCCATTTTCAAGGCGTGAATGATCAGTTTGGCCATTTTTCGAACGCCAGTGGACAGTTTTTTTTTTTTTTTGGCATTTTGAGGGCTCGAATCGTCAGTTTTAAACATTTTCTACGTGCGAATGGCTAGTTTGGCCATTTTTGGAGTTCGCATGGTCGGTTTTGTCATTTTCAGGGCAAATATCGCTACGTTGAACCTTTCCAAGGCTAGAACTGGCAGTTTAGCTGTTTTTGTACCACATTATACTCATTTTTAGGGCCTGAATTAAAAATTTAGCTGTACAGAACTAGCGCGATACCAGGTGTATGCCTACCCCTAGATACCGTCGGACGTACAAAATCCTTCAAAATCGCCACATTTTATTACGTTCACGCTCGCGAAAAAGAGAATTTCTCCAATTTTCGCTCACTAAAAAAACTAATTCCGAGAATTTTTGCGCCCTAAAAATACATTTTCGCAGATCTGACTCAACCCAAATACAAAATTCCTCTTATACAGCATGAAAACCCCAATTTTGCGAATGTAGCGCGTTTGGCTTGGTAATAACTTCAATTTTGGTTTAAAAAACGTCAGTTTTAAGGAAAAGTTGCCAGTTTTGTGGTGGGATCCGTTTTAGAATAAAATCGGGTTTAAAAAAGTTATTTTCATGGTAAAATATTAAATTTTGAGGTGAAACTATAAAAGTTTTGGGGCAAAATCACCAGTTTTGTCGTGACATCTTTTGGGGTAACACGTCAGCTTTGACCCGAAATTGTCTGTTTTGGTGTAATCTCGTCTTATTTGGGAAGAAATCGTCAGTATTGTGGTGAAATCGTCGGTACTGTGGTGAAATTGCCAGTTTTGCGTTAAAATCGTCAGACTTTACATTTCAAGGCAGACAGAGCTGTAATAGTTTCAGCGTAAAATCATCCGTTTTGGGGAAAACGTCAGTTATAGTGTGAAATTGTCAGTTTTGGAGTAAAATGTCCAGTTTTGGTGTGGTACCGTCAGTTTTAGGGTAGATTGTCAGCTACAAGTGGCACTCCATGAATTTTTTGGATGAAATTCTTTGTTATGGGGTTAAAACCGACAGTTTTTGTAGGGAACCCATCGGAAGAACACTTCAGGTTTGGAGTAAAATCAGCAGTTTTAGTGTAAAACGTGAGCTTTGGGGGTAAAATCGCCAGTTGTGTTGCGAAAACTTCAGTTTTGTGGTATCACTTCGGTTTTTGCGTGAAATTGTCTGTTTCAGAATAAAACAATCAGTTTCAAAGTAAAATCTTCAGTTTTAGGTTGAAAATTGTCAGTTTTTAACGTCACTCAGGCAAGAAGTTGAAAATTTGGACACCTGTATTGGAGCGCTTTTTTTGGGGAAAACATTGTCAGTTTTTGGACAGAAAATCCTAAAATAGAAGGCTATAACGATATTTTACAATCGTAAATGTTAGTTTTTGACAGATCCTGACCCTTTTTGTGAAAATTCAGTTTCTGGCGAACAATTTGATGATTTAAAGCGCCTATACGACGAGTAGACGAACTACCTGTTCTCTTGCTTGGGCCTCTGGTGCATCTGACATAGTCTGCCCACCCCTAGACCAAGGACTGGCTGCGCCCCTGCTGTGATTTTTAGACATTTTTATTAATTTTGGCCGCAATTTTGCGATTTTTTTTACATTTAGCTATGAATTAACGCCTTTTTTATATTTTAGCCAAATAGTTGCTTCTAAGAAGACGAGGGTTTTCAATTCTAGCCGTGAATTAACGATTTTTCCCAATGTTGGCCGCAAAATTGCGTTTTTCCTCATCTTAGCAGATAACTCACGATTTTTCTCAATTTCAGCCACCAATTAACGTTTTTAGTAGCTAAATAGCCATTTTTCCTTATTTCACCAGTCAATTGTAGTTTTTCTATGCCTTTTCTACTCTTTATCCGTGAATTAACATGTTTTCTCTATTTTACCCCCCCCCCTTTATAACTCCTTCTCTCACCCCCAATATTGGCACCTTCGCGAATTACCCAGTGAATGAGCCATTTTTCTCAAATTGAGCTGGGAATTATCGTTTGTCCTAATTTTAGTAGCTAATTAGCGCTTTTTCCAAATTTCACCGAGGCCAGGGGCCCCCGATTGGCCGGGGCCCCTAGGCATAAATCCGGCCCTGTGCACCCCATTTGTTTATAATTTTCCCAAGTTTCATGAGACAACGCCGTAGAGAAGACAAATGCAGCTGGATCCATTAAAAATGCGTCTAGGTGGGAGATTTCTCTAAGTGCTTCGGTTTGAACAGGTTTATGAGCCCCTCTAGGGCAGACAACGGTCCATTGCGGAGTTAATAGCCGGCCCCGGAGAGCTTATTAAATTATTACGGAGCAAAAATAAGCTTTTTACGAGGTCGTTGGTTTCAGCCAAATTTTTCGACTCCTCAGAGGTCCAGCGAGCCCCCCCCCCCCCAGAGTTGTCGAGGATCTTTCTAGGAAAAAATATTAAATTTCAAGTCTAATTCTGGTCGAAGCCCAGTAAATACTGCCACCTGGTGGTCACTCCGGTCACTCGTAGTATGAGGGATGCGAAACGCCAGTCATCACCAACCACTAAGCCCCGTTTTGTCAACGGTCATTCATGGATTTAATTGGCCCATTTTACGATCATAAATCGTCCAAACATCTACTAAGTTTTGAATCAGCTTATTATCGAAGAAAATTAATTCCGGAAGTATTGATGATATTGGTGAAATAGTCAGAAAATTAAGTTTTTTCGCCGATAAGCTGATTCAAAACGTAGTAGATGTCGCCTGATCTGGATAAAAATAGGCTCTTTAAATAGAAAATTTTGTGCTCTTTCCAATGGGCTCATCATTTTTGCCACTGCATCAATTATTACGTGTGCAGCAAGCTGTTTATGAAAAAAACAGAAAATGGCGGGTATCTCGGAAACAAAGCGGAATTTCGGAAAAGTGCAAATAGTCATTTCGATCAGAAATGAGTTGCACCTTCACTGGTTTTTCTCTGTCCTGTCGCTTTTTGTACACCCTCCACATGCTTTAAAAAGTCCAATTTCTAAGCGAAATCTCTGAGAATTCGACTACAAGAAAAACCATTAATTTTGCGAGTCTCAAGAATCGGATTATTCCTAAGGCCTTAAAATAACAATTTTATTGGATTGGAGGGGGGTCGAGGAAACACATGTACAACACTCCCTTAACCCCTTTCTATCATTTAACTGCGAAAATTGGAAATTCCAACTGCGGGCCATTCTGCAACGCAAAGGGGCAGGCGAGGGGCCATGAGTATACAACTGGCCACCAAAAAACGTGTATACACGTAAATCGTTTTCTTAAATAAAGTCATACTTTGTAGCAACAATAAAAGGATCCCCCCCCTCCCATGAACTCCCACTCCTTGCTCGAGCCTTTTTTACTGAGATTTATGGTATTATGAAAATACGCAAGGACGCGCAAATTTCAATGAAATAAACTACTTTTTTATATCGTCAAGCCAACACATACACGGGGATCACGATAGACAAATTTGTAACGTCAAGGATAACGCTGATGCAAGAGCCATTGTCAAGTTTCTTGACAGAGTGATAAATTCAACTTTCTTGCCGGTCCATGTGTTTGTGTAAACGTTTTCGAGAGAGAGAGAGAGAGAAAAATGGATGGGGTCAAGTTAGTAATAAAATTGACGTTTTAGAAACCAGTAAACCTTTTGGGATTGTGCCCAAATTTTAGTGCTCTTTTCATTCAAATTTTTGGCCTTCAGCTTCTCCTTTATTTATTGTTCGAAAAAGAGGGAACGCTTATAGCCTTTTATGAATGACTAAATGATAGTTCGTGAAATTCTAAAGACCGGGAATGTATTTAGGTGTTGTTCCCGCGAAATCTACACAGTTTGAGCCACGATGCGATGTGAAGGTAAACTCTCACACCGGCCACGACGTGCCCCCCCCCCCACCACTAGCACCACCGTTATCCTTTTTTTTTTTTGTGCAGGTCCTAAGGAGAAAAAAGTTAAAGAATTCTACCGGGACGAAAAAGTTTTCATCACAGGGGCCACTGGGTTCGTCGGGAAAGTTCTCATTGAGGCACTGTTGAGAAAAACCGATGTCGCTGAAATTTTTCTATTGATTCGCCCGAAAAAGGGAAAGTCGACGAATGATCGACTCTCGGAGCTGGTGTCCAACAAGGTTTGGTGCCCCCCCCCCCCCGGCCTTCATTCTTTCCTATACACAGGTGACGAATTTCCCCCCCCCCCTTATCGCCCTCCACACAGTTGTTCAACAGAGTGCGAGAGCAAAGGCCCAACGTGTTTGAAAAGTTGAAACTGATTTCGGGCGATGTCATTCTACCGGGACTGGGACTCAACGATAAAGACAGAATGACGATAGTTAACAACGTCACGATCGTGTTCCACGGCGCCGCAACGGTACAGTTTACGGCTAATTTAAAGACGGCCGTTGAAATCAATGTTAAAGGAACGGAGGCACTGCTTCAGATAGCCCTTGAAATGAAGCATTTAAAGGTTTGGGAGGACAGGAGATGAGGGGATTCCAATTAAGTATTTCTGGCTGAATGTGTAAATTAGGTGCTGATGCACGTGTCGACGACGTTTGCCAATTTCGATTTAAAAGAAATAAACGAAGAGTTACACAGACCGCTCAATAACGTCCAACTTCCACAGCTGGTTGACGCTATGGACTATCAAACGGCGGAAAAAGTCACCCCTGCGTAAGTAAGTCACTATATCCTCATTATTCTGTTAAGAAATTACTTCGTTCCGTCTTTCCATCACTCTAACTTGAGGGAATTTTGACAAATATTTGAACCGTAACCTAATTTTTGATTTTGAAGCGTCTTGGGACCGCTTCCGAATACCTATATTTTGACCAAACACGCCGCCGAGCTGCTATGCGCCGAGTATGATCTTCCGATAGGAATATTCCGCCCTGCTATCGGTAAACGAGTTTTGAAAGAATGCCAACGGAGAGAACGAAATTAAAACTGTTTGATTCGTTTTTCTTGTGTTCGCAGTTGTTTCCTGCGAGCAAGAACCTCTGCCCGGCTGGACAGACAACACCTACGGACCTAACGGTCTCGTCGCTGGAATGATTTCCGGCGTTGTTCACGCGGTTGTGTGTAAAAAGAGCGCCACTGCCGACATTGTCCCGGTGGACATGGCCGTCAATTGTTTGATGGCATCGGCTTGGGATACACACAACAGGTACGTTGGGCTTCTTTTCTATTTTTAGTGCATTTCATTCTGAAAATGCACTATTTTTTTTTTTTTTTTTCAATAACGTTCAAGGCTCAACAACGCTCCCACAAGAAAAACAATCGATCCCCCTGTGTATAATTTCGTTTCAAACGAAAACTCGATCACCTGGGGCGAATTTTTAAAATCATCGGCGAAATACTTCTACGACGACCCTTCCGTTTTCCGTATTTGGCACTCGTTTGTCGTCAGCACCCATTTCGCCTTCCTCTACTACTTCTACTCCTTTTTCCTACACTTTCTTCCCGGATTTTTCGTCGATCTCACGTGTTTGACAACCGGTAGAAGACCCAAGTAAGTTTGAACCGATGGAAAATTTCTATCATCGAACAAATTAAAAGATACTTCTTCTTTTCTTTTTTTTTTAGGGTACTAAAAATGTACAGTCGCGTCGCCAAAATGACTTTAATTCTAAAGCCATTCTCTTGCCGACAATGGAAAATAAATAACTCCAACGTCCTGTCATTGTGGAAAACAATGGACTCGTCCGATAAGGACCTCTTTCCATTCAGTTTCACCCATTTCGACTGGGACAATTACATGAAAAACTACATAAACGGCATCAAAATATACTTGTTGAACGGCTACGCTAGCGATAAAAGAAATGCAAAGATTGTTCGTTTGAGGTGAGTTGCTGGATAGGGTGGCGTGTGAGTCAGGGGGTTGTTATTATAAGGGTATTTTCGTTTTAGATACGCATCGCTACACTTCCTCGTGCTATTCGCTTTGATGACGATTTTCATGAAATTGTGCTTCAACCTTTGAACGTGTGAGGAAAAACCATTCCTACCGTTCTACCGTTTTCTAACTCGTCCCTTGTTTCCGGTTGATATTTTTCCAACATTTAAAAGAAAAAATTTGGTTTGCAATAAAACAGCCACGATTAGCTTTAAATAAAACCACTTTAAACCTATGAAAAACTACCATAACACTGAAGGGGAGGGGTATCAGAGGTCAGTGGGCTTCACGAGCGCTTCCTGTTACGCGCCTGCCCGGCGCAGGGCACTGGCTTGACAACAATTGAGCAACAATTGACCACAGAAATGAGCAAAGAAGTTGAATATGTTGCCACCTAATAACATACGAGTACCGAAAACTTGTTATTTAACCTTGAAAACGTTCAATTGATTGGTCTAAAAACTATATGCAAGGTGATTCAGGAGGAATGTGACAAACTTGGACAGGATAGTGCGTACCTGGGCGCCCAAAATGCTTTGGTTACGAGATATGACTATGAGCGTTTTCCTGTTGTTGTTTTTTTCTAGTTTCATTACTTTTTACGGTAACTGTCGTGTTCACGGCTCCCCTTTGGAGGTTAGACAAAAAATGACGGTGGATTCGGAAATAGGACAAAATCCTGTTCCTGAATCGACCATGAAAATAAAAAAATGTCGCTTGCTCATGTCTATTTCAACCAAGTGAAAAGTGAAAAAAGCAGTTTTTTTTTTTAAATAACTGATAAATTTTACATAAGTACATCAATCAGCTGCTAGTGCAGCCAGCAGCGTACCAAGGTAGGGGCGAGGGGGCGGACCGCCCTGGGCCCCCTATCAGAGGGGGCCCCAAAAAAGCTTAAAGATAAAAAAAAAAACGATCCTTAAGTTCTATGTTCATGAAAGTGCGGGTACGTGAAAATGAGTTTTGCTATGCGGTAGGACAGCGATACTGGCTCCTTTCGACAATTTCCAGCCCATCCGACCAGGGGCCGTAGATGGAGTAGACGAGAGAAACTCACGTGAGGTGATGGTTGCTAGGGCGAGATAGTTTGATTTCTGATGTGATGTGCGTCATTGGAATCAGCTTGCGACATTTTTTCCCCCCGAATTCCTAACTAGGGCGCCTGGAAAATGGAACGTTGTATAGGTAATCAGCCAAGAGTGTTCAAGAACCCGAAGAAACTTGTGATTAGCGAATTTTCTCTATTTTAGTCGCGAAGTTACCTCCATAAGGCGCGATTTCTCACAATTTTAGGCTTCAAAATAGCGCTTTTGTGGGCTAAATTTAATATTCAGCCACCGATTAAGTTGAGAATGCGCACTAATGTGCTGCTCTTGGGGCCAGTACGCAGCAAAACGTTTGGAAAAAGCGCTTATATCCAAGGCTAAAAACCTGCGAAATTTGTGGTTTCTCGACGCAACTTCCAGACCAAGATTGAGAAAAAATCGCCAATTCGCAGTGAATAGGAGCAACTATAAAGGTAAAAATTATTTTAAAAATCTATCGTGTTGTGCAGCTAAAATAGTTAAAAAGCGCTAATTCAAAGCTATAAAAATGAAAAAAAGGCGGCTACAATTAAAAACAAAACGCTAAGTGGGTCTGAAATTAAGAGTGAGGCTTAAAATGGCCAATTCTCTACTGAAATTGCGAAAAACGATAATTCACGACATTAAGAAAAATTGTTAATTATCAGCTAAAATTAGGCGAAATGAGAAAAATCACTAATTAAATCGCTGCTAAAATTGAGACAAAAAAATCACGAATAAAAATCAACCGATAAATCACGAGTGAAATTGACAAAAAGCGCTAATTAGCGGCTAAAATTCTGACAAAAGGCTAATTTGCGGCCGGAATTGGAAAGAATCGATTGCGCCTAAAATTGAGTGAAATCGCTAATTCGCAGGTGAAGTCTAGAAAAAACAACAATTTGCGGATACAAATGGAAACATCGATAATTAGCAGCTAAAATTAAGAGAAATCCTAATTCGAGGCTAAAATTTAGGAAAACACTGATTCGCTGCTAAAATTTGGGTAAATGAGAATCCTTGGCCTCTGAAGGCAACTTCGCGGGCAGCTAATGCAGAGCAAAAATGCTTTTAATAACTGCTAATTTGCGACCATTATTGAGAAAAATCACTAGCTAGCACGGCTAAAAATAAGAAAAACGCGCGTTTGCAGCTCAAATTGAGGAAAAGTGCTAATTCGCTGCTAAAAAAGGCAAAACATTGCTGAAATTTGCAGAAAAATCGCTTTCACGGAATTAAAACGATACTTTGCTTCAAAAAATGAGAAAATTCACTAATTTGCGGATAAAGTGAAGACAAAATTCAAATACGCGGTTAAAATTGAAACAATGGAGACAACTCAAATTCGCGGCTAAAATTTAGGAAAACCCAAATCCGTGGGCACCAATTGAAAAAAAAAAAAAATTCAGAATGCGGAGTAAAAACTTTTAAAAAACCGCTAATTTGCGGCCATTATTGAGAAAAATTACTAATTAGCACGGCTAATTTGATAAAAAATTCCAGTTGCAGTTCAAATTGGGAAAAAGTGCTACGACTGCTAAAAAGATAAAACATCCCTAATCTGCTGCAAAAAATGGAGGAAAGCGCCAATTCAAAGCTAGGATTAAGAAAACTCGCTTTTACGGAATAAAAACCCTATGACGACGTTTACTAATTCGTGGGAAAATTGCAGAAAATCTCTAATTCACGGCTGAAATTGAAAAATTCTCATTTTTGGCTGTGATTGAAAGTACGCCAGTTCGAGGTTTCTGCCTTTTGTTCGGGGCTAAAACTGAGAAAAACGCTTCCCCGCATGAAAGAAGGAAAGAAAAAAAAAATCGCTCCGGCAGCTGGCGGTCGGAAAGAGTGCATTTCATTACGTATACGGATACCCTAAGCCGTCCCAGAAGTAATAATGTTGAGACCATGATTTGTTTCGTTAATGTTTGACCCTTCCTCGTACTGTTTGCTGCCGGGTTTGTTTAAGCTGAACTTAATGGGAATCAAAGGCTACTTCAAAATTAAATCATCGTACCGAACATAATGCATCTGGTATCAACTGATGATTTGTAGTGATTTTTTTACCAGTTCAAATCATATTACCCCCCCCCCCCAACCATCCAAGTCGACCGATTTGGCCCAAATGCAATACCAACCGAGGTCGTATGACTACTGATTTCTGGGCCAAATCTCGTCCAGCTAATTTAATTTCTTCGAGAGTTATCGTGCTAACAAGACAACACACTTACTTCCACTTCGGGGGCACCACCCCCTCCACCGTGACTTTTTCAAAAAATTAAAATGGGAATCAAAGGCTACTCTAATATGGAGTATTCGTACTGAATATGATGCATCTAGAATCAACTGGTAAATTATAGTGATTTTTTGACCAGTTCAACCCCTATTTTCCCCCCTCCACCTCGACCAATTTGGCTCAAATGCAATACCGACCGGGGTCAGGTTTTTGTGCCAAAGCGCGTTCCTCTAAATTAATTTCTACGAGAGTTATCGTGCTAACAAGACCACCCACTTACTTCCACCCCGGGGGCACCACCCCCTCCCCCTTGACTTTTAAAAAATTAAAATAGGAATCAAAGGCTATTTTAATATGGAGTATACGTACCGAATATGATGCTTCTAGAATCAACTGGTGAATTGCAGTGATTTTTTGACCAGTTCAACCCCTATTTTCCCCCCCTCCACCTTGACCGATTTGGCCCATTCTGTTCTGAAACATGAAAAAAACATGTCATGACCCATGTTTGCCACCCCCGTGACGGACTTGATCCGTGTGAATGGCTACAAACCTTTCACGGGGTTCGTTTCCCCTATCGGGCGCGTCCCCCGGGTTGCGGATGGGGGGGCCCCACCATTGGGCCGACCCGTGATACGGTGCGATGGTGGGTTGGGTCGGAATAAGGCGCACCGTGTGCAGTGGGGAGTCCGTTGTCGGACACACCCATTGGACATGGGGGCCGAATACGACCCCGTGGACAAACAACGGGTTAGGGGCTGTCCTGAGTCCGGGACAGAAGGGGGTGGCGTCTCCTACCTCCTCTAGCTATTCCTTCCCCCCCTCAAGACAGGGTGTTTGGTCCGTACCTAAGGTCTGCATGGCACAGGGGGCAAAGTGTGCTTTGAACGGACCCCCAGGGCACCGGCCGATCCCCTGGTGTAATAGGCTTTCCGCAGGCCTCGGCGCTTACGGCATGCAGGGCTCTGCCGGCGGTGGACTTATATTACCGTTATTACACCGATATTACCCTGGCTTCTGGCAGGACCTTGAAGGGCTCACCCAGAAGTTTATATGAAGAACTCGGAAGGGGCTCAGAGAACCTTCCGTGAACGCCGCAGTCACCGGCTGCTCCGTCCATGGATACCACCGAGATCAAACACGACATTGATGGGACCAGGGACGTACCTGTGGAGGGCAGTTCTAAGGAGCATACCCGCCGAGGGGAGTTTTTAAAAAACATACCCTCGGCGGGCCGTTCTAAAGAACACACCCCGGTGCAGGGGGTTATCTCTTCGAGTGCAACGCACTCGGCGCGCGCTAGCTCGTCATCCTTGTCACTCTTGTGCTCAAGGGTCCAGTTAGCGATTATCTCTTATCGCTTCTAAGAAGCGACGACCTCTAACCTTATTAAGAGGAGAGAGCAATCTTCGCAGGATCAGCATTTTCGGGCTTCGCACGCCTGATATGTTCCGCCCAGCGAGACTCTAGCTGAGGACCTCCTCAACCTCATACGGTGAGAGGGACTCTAGACTAGACCAACCGATCCAAGAGCGGCACAATAATCCACTTAGGATTCCGTACCTGGGGCGTGTGCCATGCCCCTGCTCTTGGATAGTGGAGGTTAAAAAAAAAAAAAAAATGTTTGCCACCATCACGACGAGACCAATAGTGCATTTTGACATAAATGAAATGCACTAAAATGATGACGCGGGGCGAAAATGTTAAAAAATCCAGTAATTTGTGGCTATAATACTGAGAAAAATCACTGATTAGGCGCCTAAAATTTAGAAAAAACGATAATTTGCAGCTTGCAAACTATCGTTTCACAGCTCATTTTTCTCAATTTGGGAAAAAGTGGTAATTCCCTGTAAAAAAAAAAAGAAGGTATAAATTCTGCTAATCTGCTGCTAAAATTGAGAACAAGTGCTAATTAGCTGCTAAAAAGGAAAACACCGCTAATTTGCAGCAAAATTTATGAAAAGTCCAATTCGCGGCTAAAATTGAGGAAACACTAATTCGTGGATAAAGTGTGGAAAAAGCTGTAATTCATTGGTAAAATTGTGTAAAAAAACACCAATTCATGGCAAAATAGGTGTAAAGACATCCGCTGCTTCCCATTAAAATTGAGAAAATATCCAATTTGCGGCTTAAATTGAGCACAAACTGTGATTGGCGGATAGGATGTATAAATAGCTGGAATTCGTGGCTAAATACATTCAAGGCTACAATTAGGAAAAGTCTCTAATTCAGGGGATAAAAACAGTGTACTTCGCATATTAATACAGAGAAAATACACTAATGCACTTATAAAATTGAGACAAATCGCTGACGAAAAGCTAAAATGGAGAAAAAATTGTAATCCATCAACGAAATTGAGAAAAACAGCTAATTTACGGGTAAAGTATGGGGAAAACGCTCATTCGCCGCTATTAAATTGAGTAAAATGCCAATTCGCGGCTTCTTAAGCCAATTTTGCGTCTAAAGCGCCCCATACACTGTCAGTTTAACTGAAGGCAATCGTGAGGCCGTCGATTGGGGTTACCCACACATTTTCAGTTAATCTGAAGGCCATGGACTGCAGTCCATCTGCAGTCCGTGAAAACTGAAGGTGTTGACTGACAGTGTATGTTGCCCGTCGATTTTGGCCGGACGGTCGCCTCTTGAGGCGACGGCCTGCAGGCAATCGCATAGTGTATGGGGCGCTTAAGATAGAGGAAAAGCCCAAAATTGCGGCTTAAAAAAAGACAAAAATCGTTAAATCGCTTATCGGGAATATGCACAAATTCACTGCTTAAATGGAGGAAAACACTGGCTGGTGGCTAAAATTGAAAACATGCGCCAATTCATCGGCTTCTATTGCCAATTTTGCCACAGTAAAACGGAGAAATATTTGAGAGAAGTTGCCACCGATTCGCTAATTCATGAATGAAATTGAGAAAAAGTGCTAATTCGTGGCTAAAATATTGAAAACGGCTTACCTTAAAGGTTTGCTTAAATTGAGAAAAATCGCTTCTTCGCGGATAAGATGCAGAAAAAGCGCTAATTCGCGGTTTTAATTAAGAAAATACCACTACTCATCGCTATACCATAGTACATCACCCTTTGTTGGACGATATAGGGGACGGACACCTTTTGTTTGGCATCTAAGTTTTCTCGAACATGGTTTGTAGATTCATGGATGCCGCATGTGCCTTGATAGACCGGCGGGGGTGGGATTTCTATGACAACGTTGCTGTGCCCGATCCCTATTGTTGAAAATCAGGTGAAAATATTGGGGGGGGGGGCGATGGCCCACCTCTTCCCTTTTAACTATATACGCCTCTGATATCGTGGAAGCGCAATCCTCTTCGGTACACAGATCCCTCGACCTGGCGTTCAGGACGATCCCTTCTCCTCAAAAAGCCTGGTCCCTGTGACCAAGACCAAAGAAAGAAGCGAAAGTATCTTTGACTCATCATGAGACACAATTAAAAGTTTCATTGGTGACGGGTCAGAAGGGGGGAGAACGGCAGTTTCTGATGGGAGCCGACTAGCCCCCAAGACGTTTGTATAGAGAGGATAAAGGGAGGAGTAGTGTAAGTGAAGCGACGGCGCCACTAAAAACCTCACGTACTGAACGGTGCTTTTTTACGCTATCCATTCACTTTATTAAGGACTTATATTAGATTTAGATTCCACCCGAAATGTATTTGATGAGCTGGGTGAGAGATTTAGGCGCCAACACAAATGGCGTACAGTTTCAATTACCACGTATAACACTTTAAAACTACATCATTGAAGCGTAAGATCTGGTTAAAAAGCGATTGGAAAGGGTTCGCTGATTCACTCTTCCACCATAGAGTTCCCAGCTAGATGTGGCGCGGTCGTGGGGATGGAAAAATACGTTTCATCACTTCTTAATTATTGTAACTTTGATTCTGAGGTTGCAGAGATGAAGATGACATTTATCTCAGTTCCTCCATCATCGAGAAGAGGCGGTTGTGGGAGGCGACAACTCGGCAAGAAGGTATACACCGTGTACAATGCAAGGCATCTCACCCTCTATTCATCCCATTGAATGGCGCGGCCATGACGGAAGTTGCGAGGGAAGAGATGCGCAGCTGTACCGTTTTCAAAAGAATTTTTAAGCTTTTACCGAACTATAAAAGATATAGCCGTGAAGCACACACACCCTGCAATCATGTCCTCCAATTGAGAGCGAATGAAGAGAGAAAAACGTCACTTTCCAACCACATTGAGAGAAGTGGGGGGGGGGGACGCCTTAAAAATAGAAAGGATTATTCTACAATGAAAATTGAATTAAACTAGGGTTAAACAAAGAAAAATGTTTTTAAAAACTAAGAAAAGAGACCAGTGGGAGATGGTGTGACCATCCCCGTCCCGTACATCTGGAGCCGTAAAAGATGTCTGGGAGAGCATCTCTTATTCTTTCAGGTAATCCCTCATATTCTATTACAATTCTACTCTTTTACCTTTCCTTCTTCCTATTCTCTTTCTGTCTTCTCGAGCGTAATTGTTGTAAAGTGAGCAGCCGACCGTTTCCCTTTTGTCGAATAACATTGGGATGTCCAAGATCAAACAGTTTCACAAGTGCTTGAAAAACGTTTCTTAAATGGTTTTGCTTTTTTCCTCTTTTTTTTCCGGAGGTCTGGTATAGTGATTTGGCTTAAATGGGGAGGGGCCCACTCTTCAGACGTGGGAGTGGGTGGGGGGGGGGTGCCACCATTTACGACTGCAACGTACGATAAATGCAGAGGCGGCGGCTGTCCTCTCTTACTCAAGTACCTACCTGTTTGTCTATTGATACCAATCCTTATAGGGGGAGAAGTTGGGACTAAAATTGGATAAAAACTGACGGATTATTTGCAAATTAACAAGGACTCGCTGCTGGCTTGTTAATCGTGTGCGGGTTTTGTGGTTTTAAATGAGCGTGCACGAATAAGAAAAGTTTCTCAGCATATTGCTCATTTACAAGATAAGCATCAGAGTTCTCTAGAAAAGATTACGGGGGGGGGGGGGTTTAGACAGGAGGATGTACCCTCGCCACAGCGATTAAATCTTTTAAAAAATTAGTTATTCATCCAACCGGAAGACCAATTAGTACACGTGAATGAATCCATTAGGAGTTAGTACTTAACTTGAAGTTCAAAAATTTGTCTCACGTTCTATAATGACAGAGCATAAAATTGGAAGTTCTTGGCTTGTGCCAGTACTGACGAGAGAGGGAGGCAATTGTTTTTTTAAAAGATTTGCTCGGGAAGCTAATTTTCACTCAAAAGGAAACAAAAAAAAGGTGCCCACTTAAAAGAGTCGAGTTTTTTTTTTTCAGAGCCACCGGAATTGAAAAACAAGGGAAAAAGTGAGTCTCTCCGGGAGTTAAAACATTTAGCTCTTAAATGGAGCAGGGAGGATTAAGTGGAATCGGTGACAAACAGGAGTATGAGGATGAGGGGTGTAAAGGGTGTAGAGGACCCATGTTGAAGGGTGGGTTGGTGAAGTGAAGGATGAGGAGATGCGCCTTTTAAGTGGATGGAAAGGCCTAGATAAGAAGATGAGAAAGAGTCGCAACGACATACACACAGACATACAGAACCTAGAGGAGAGGGTGGAGGGGGGACAGACGACACGCATATTATAACGCAGGAAAAAGATACGATACCCAATGGAGGGGGGCGGCCTCCGTCGAAGTTGTGCCGCCGCCGCCGCCCGGTTAAAAGAGAGATGAAAGACAAGAACCGCCACGGCGCCTTCTGTCTTAATGCACATCGACGGGGTTTCACCATGTGCTTCTTGAGTGTGACAAAACTTTAAAAAAGATTTTCTTTTTCCTCGCCTTCTCACCATTTTCGTCGCCCGCCTTTTTTTTTTTTAATTAAGGAAGAGGATGGAGGGAGGGAGTTTCAAAGTCGAAACAATTAGATAAACTCGTCCTAAGGAATGTGTTAATGCGGTTTAAGACTCTCAAAGCAATTCAACAACAGTCTCTACACAATCCGTGTACAGCGTCTAATCAACGATCTCTCAATGTGATCCCCACCAGCTACCACAGCGTAAAACAACGAAAGTTTTTTCTCTTTTTTTTAGTGTTTTAATTAGGCTAGCGGACCGACTCAATATTCAACTGGGCCAGTGGGGGAAGGAGGAGGCAGCAGCGGAATTTCGTTCGAAAGTCAATGCGTTTATCGCCCCTCCGTTTGATAAAGTGGATTAATAAAACGGCAGAAATTATAGTGTGCTCGGGTGTGCTTTTCGCAAGTTGTCGAACTGACCGTTAAGAAAGCGATTTTCACTGCTAATTAATTAATAAAGAGCAGAAACTGATATTTTTTAGTTTCAACCCTCAGAAATTCCAGAATTCCGCTAGTGCTATAACGCATAGTCGTTAGGCAGCGAAGACAAACGTACCTTTATTGTGATCTCTTAAACTGTTAAGTACCATCCTTACCTTGGGAAATGATACGCGAAAATGCCACAATCATGCTTTAAGGGGTGGGGGGTTTCAGGCGGGTTTCCTCGACCCCTTCCCAGTCATCCCTCGCCTAAGCTTCGCACATACATTTTGGCTCCATTTCTGCACCAATATTCGATTTCAAAGTCTTATTTTAATAATCAGGAAATTCTACAGTGACGTTAGATCTTGCTTTTTCACATTTTTTCCCTAAAATAACCCCAAAACACTTTAGAATTTCAGGGATGAAATTTGGAAAAGCAAGATCTAGCGTCACTGTAGAACTTCCTGAAGATTAAAATAAGACTTTGAAATCGAATAGTGGTGCAGAAATGGAGCCAAAATTTATGTGCGAAGTTTGGGCGAGGGTGACTGGGAAGGGGTCGAGGAAACCCGCCTGAAACCCCACCTTAAAATCTAAAGGCGCGATTACACTTACACGGTTCAATTTCAATGCTCAATACTATGATGGAAGACATTTCATTGAAAGGCTCAGGCTTGAGCTCATGGCATCACGTTTATTATAAAAATTTGATGGAGCAATATGTCATGGAAAATATGTTTATACGGTTCAATCCGTGCGTAAACGCACCTTATCCCAATATTTTCCCGAAATAGTAAATAATAGTACGGGACGGGAGACATACCATGTGAAAAACCTTGATCATGCGATTGTATCAGGGACCTGCTTAGGACGTTTTTTATAGTCTAGGCTCTAGAACATGGGCGGCCAAACTTTTTTGGTCGTGGGCCAAAAACCTGGTTGTAAGAACTTAGACGGGCCACCCATCCTCGTCCCCCCCCCCCAGCCATCGAGCACCACACTTTTATCTTATAACAAACGGCCATGGCACTCAGAATAAAACGCACTTCAATAACTTCAACAATGTTAGTAAACCACAGTATAATAGCGTTTTCCATTTGCACAAAAATTTGCCCTGGGGCAGCTCATTGCAGTGACGGCCTTAGACATAGGGCGCCCACGGGCGAATCTTTCACCAACGTCCCCGTGAAATTGCCCTTAGGAGCCGCGAATTAGCGTTTTTTTTTTATGATGTTTTTCTTCACACTTCTTCTTAATTTCATTGGTAAATTAGCGATTTTTCTCTATTTTAACCGCGAGTTAGCGACTTATCTCGATTTCAGTCGCGAATTAGCAATTTTTCTTGCAATGAATTTGTGTTTTTCCTGATATTAGCCGCTTATGAGCGATTTTGCCGGTGAATTACCCTATACATATTTTCTTATTTTATCCACGAAGTGCCTCCGGAAACCACGGCTTGCCATTTACTTAATTTATTTCGGTAAATTAAGCAAATGTTCTCAACTTAACATCATAAATAGCCATTTTCCTTGATTTTAGCCGTGAATTAGCGTTTTACCTAACGAAGTGATTATATGCAGGTACCATACCTACCCGTAAAACGCTATTTGCAGGTACAGTATATACCTTGGCATAAAATGCTATTTGCGAGGTACGCTTCTCAATAAGTCAAGCTTGTCCGACAACCTCTAGAGTGTATATGTTATTCTCAATGGCCGAATTCGCCCATTGCCCGAAAAATTTACCCACAACGCGTTATGGGCATCAGTGGGACATGCTCACATGCTGCATACATCACCAACCTTTACCTAATTTTAGCCTCCTAGAGAGCCGTGAGTGAGAATTTTGTTTCCTAAGTTTCGCTGTGAATTAACGCTTTTTCTGAATTTTATCCGCGAATTAGCACATTTTTCTCATTTGGCCGCGGGTTAGCGATTTTGTTCACTTTCAACCACGACGCAAGACCTTAACTGTGACGAAGCTAACACCTGTAAAAATGTACCCTCAAAATTATAGGAATAACGATCCCCTCCTCATATGACTAGAGGTAGGGATAAACCAAGGTTACTATATCATAGTATAGTAATCTTGGGGATAAACAAAGAAAGAAAATAAAAAAAAAGAAGAAAAAAAGGCGATTGCAGCTACCACTAGCGGCGCTAGTGTCGTGTGATAATAGTGAGTTATTGCATAACCGTCTGACGTCACGTTAACGGTTATGTGACGTCATGATAAGCGTAAAATTCAAATTTTGAGTTTAAGCGTTAATGTCAAACGTTTAAAGACCAGTATGAGGAGGTGTTTTATTAATTTGTTTGATGCAATTAAGTGCATCTATGCCCTACCATGTGTTCATATTTTAGCGCAACTATTATTTGCAATAATTCTAGGTCCGTTCCATTGTTTCGCTGGTACTACTTTTGAAGAAAATCATCTGGTTGATAAGCCAATGAAATCACATGGTTTTCTACACTAGCGTAGCACTAGCTAAACAATGGAACGGACCTTCTTTTTCCACCGACACAAATACACAAACGGCTACGCTTGCGTAAAGTCACGTTAACGTCACTGTTAACGTAAACAGTCAGACGGTTTAGCAATAACTCCCTAATGCAACCGGTACTCCCCCCATATGTTATTTTTAGTGAATGGCTGAACAAGTTTTGTGTTTTTTCGTGGTCAGCGACCGTAACGCCGAAAATTCCCCAAAATGAGTCAGTCTAGATCGGGCACCAGATCAGATTGGGCAACGGAAGAAAGAGTAAACTTTCTCGGGGACAAGGAGGACTGCAAAGTAAAAACAATGAAAGAAAGGCACCCCAGTTGGTCTACAAACAGTGAGTGACAAGTGACGCGAAGACACATTAACAGTTAGACCACACTCGAGAACGTCCGAAGGAACTCGAGGCAAGAGAAGAACGGCCTGACAAGCTGCCAAGCCCAAAAATAAGAACACACTCGAAGTGAAGAGGACCCATTCAAATCATCAAATCATCGACACCAGAAAAGAATTCACCGAAAAGTCGCGGAGAAGCCCGTCTTATTCGCCGTCCACCTCATCATCATCATCCTGATATTAACACTTACACCAGTTACAACACACACACACTTACACAAACCCCCACCCCTCAATCAGTGGGATTAAAGCATAGAAAGTCGGGTGAAGAAGACGCAGAGGTCAGTCGTTTCAACTCCCCCCTTTGGCTTTAAACGGGCCCATACACGATCAACCTGGTTGTCAACTTAGTTTACAACATTGCGTGTTGACAACCAAGTTTACTGTCTGTGGGGAAGTTGGTGGTTGAAATTTTGAAACACCCCACCCATGAACCCATGTATGGGCCTCTTAAGACATACCACTAATTCATCATTGATCAAAATTACAGACAGCAATCGTTTTTTTCAATAAAGAAGTTCGTCAAATAATGAAAAACAATTTATTAACAACAGTTAGTTTATTTCTCTTGAGCCAAGCAAACCCAATTTCAGATTAACAAGGTGTGGCCAATTGGAGAAATCCACGTAACCACACCACATTACCTTCAAAACCTACGAATTAGCGTTTTCTCCATTTTAACCGCGAATTAGCGTTTTTTCCCACAACTTCATCTCAATTTTACCCGCGAATTAACGTTTTTTTTTTCACTTTTAGTCAAGAATTAGAGCTTTTTTTTCAGATTTAGCCACGAACGTGCGTTCTGAAAAAGTCGAGAATTTATCTTTTTGTAATTTTAAGCCCGAATTAGCGTGTTTCGTAATTACTAATTACTAATTAAATTAAGTAATTACTGTAATCACTACGAATTACTGGTTATTGTTATTGTTGTTGTTTTTGATTTTTTTTTTTTACACTTTATCCGCGATTTTAGAGCTTATTCTCATTTAAGATTTGAAGTAACGTTTTAAGAAATTTGAAGACCCATTGCCACGATAAGCTCGATTTTCTCAATATAGGCCCCGTTGTAAAACTAAAAAAATTGCTCAGCACTTGATGAAGTTTTGTTTTCAAGACATGAAAAGTAAGAGGGAAGGATTAATCATAATTAATCGTGTTTTACAACGGACCCATAGATTGCCACATGTGAGCCAGTTCGTAGTTCGTACCCTAAAACTCAATAAAACTGGCAATTCCCTCCCAAAATCAGACTAGTTGGATGTCATAGCGAATATACCTACTATAAGAGCATAACTTTGACTGCCGCGTCAATCAATCCAAATATCCCCCTCCTCATTTGGGCACACATTAATCTTGATTAGAATCGCCGGTGCGGCGCGTCTTAATTTGGTCGTATATAAAGAACTGTGGAGTTACCATACACGGGAAATACTCATTTGGTTTTCAAATTGAATGATGAAACGTAGCATCACCCTCCCTCCTTCACTGATCATCATCACATCATTATCCACACTCGAGGTTCTACGCTACCTTCAACCATATACGTATGTCTGTCGCGCGGTTGTTTCGTTTGAAACAGCGAGGGAGTTCGAAAGGAAGAAAAGGGGGGGTGAATCGGAAGAAATAAATCTCAACGATGGCGCCTCATGACGAATTATAGCAATTGAAGCACGACTTTTAATAACCCCTTCCCCCACCATCTATCAACATATACACTGAAAACGAACAAGGCACCGCACACGTGAGATGGGACCACCCTAGTTTGAAATCACCGTAGCCGCGGGCTCGCCCAACCCCCTCCTTCTTACCCTTAGCGGTTTCAACACGGGAGGTAAATGAATAAAAATGCGTTCACGGCCTGCGAGAGAGAGACAAAAAAAAACTCGTTGAAATTGTTCATTATGGAGTTACCGTATTAACCATAATGGGAGGCCCTAGAATGTAATTTTAAGGCGAAAATTGGCAAAGAAGCGATTTATTTTGAAGTACTTTCACTTTGACAAAACTGCGAGGGGGAACGAAGTTCGAGTAGACTGATGGGGACGGAAACAGACACATGAAATGAAACGGGTCAACTTAATTAGTTTAGCTCAAAATATTTTTCTTGTGCCGCCTCTCCGCCACGCCACCGCCTAAAAGGAAAGAACTCGACTTCTTTGTTTGCAATATTTGTTTCCTTGCTTCTAATTATGGTTATATTTTTAGAAATAAATTGAATAACAGTTTATCTTTCCACGTTCGAAGAATAACAACTGATAGATTATAAAATATGGGGCTAAAGAGGGCTCATACTTTGAAAATGATAAAAATGTTAACACCCCCCTCACATCCAACCCTCTTTAAAAGTTAACAGATGGATTAGATACGAACAATTTGAAAAAAAAAAAAAAACTAATATTTATGAGAGAGGAGAGGGCAGTGACCCTTATAATACACACTTTTCAGAAGACCCATCCTACTTAAAAAAGAATCTTTCTATTATGTACAGAGTTTTCAGTATATAGCCATAAAACATTTTTCAAAGGAAATCCCTGGACAATAGGAAGAAGCTCCCTATGTTGGGGTTAAGAAAAATTAGGTAGAGAGGCCCTGGAAGGGCTTAATGCGCTTAAGAAATAATTTATGGGGTTATTGACAGTACAACTCTTGAAAGGGTTATACTGTATTTTTGTCAAAAGTTTTTGAAAAATTAGGAGGAAACGGTAGAATAATTGAAAGTCTAAGGAAAGTAATAAAGCGACTCCTCGCTCACACACACTCTCTCTCTCGCTCCTTACATCGTTCGTGCCCAGCCAAAATGATTAAAAGACGGTGGCGCCAGACCCGAAGAACTTTGGGTGCTTCGTTGCATTCACGTGTTTCATTCGAAAAGGTCAAATTTTTAACTTTTAAAAGAATTTGACTTATGGAAAAGTAGTATAGTTGGAGCCCCCGAAAAAATTTACTCGTCGTGATTTTAACGCACGTGAAGGTAGCAAGGTGGGCTCCGTAGAGAATAAAGCACGCAAAAAAAGATGATTCCCGCCTACAAATCCCATCGAACTTATTTTTTTTTTTTTTTTTCAATTCCGCCAAGCAGTGGCTCCATATCTCCTTGCCTTTTTTCTCACTCGTTCTCTCTTTCCAACTCGAGACTTCAACACCCCCAGGATAGAATTCTTAAAAAGACCAGCCTCCATATCCTTTGAAAGGACCTTTTCAAAGCTTGTAGGAGGGCGGAGTCAATAGGCCAGTCCTGACGGAGAGCCAATCAGGGCGGGTTTGTGGGGACGTCCAGTAAGTCCTCCTGGACTTTTTTTTTGTGGGGCAAAAAAAAAAAGAGGAGGAAAATACATATCCTCTCGCCTTTTGAGCCATGTGTAGTGGGGGGGCGTAAATGAAAGACGTTTGGTCATAGGAAGACCTCTCCTCCTGGTAAAAGGAGAAGTCGTGCGGTGTGGTGCTTTGGAATAGGAACTTAGTCAGTCCAAGTTTTAGTTTCATAAGCGCGACAAGTGTGCATAATCCGAGTGTGCAGAAACAATTGGGACTCCAGCACAGTTCTGACGTTTTCATAATTGGGATTCTGGTGAAAAAATGATGGTAAATCAAAGTTTCTTAATTGACTTATTAGCGTTAATTCACGATTAATTAGCCAACGTAATGTACCATCGTATACTCCAGGCCTTTCAAGCATGCATGAAAATCGAGTTTCAAAGTAAATTGAAAGAATGAGGGGCGGGGAAGGGTTTCTTATTTCATTCTTTTTATGGAAACAAGAAGTTTATAAGCGAGACAAGGTGTGTCATTTTGCAGAAACATCTGCAAGCCACTGACAACAACTGGTCTCATTTCGCGGATAATTTTTCCGTTTCTCGAGTACCATATATGGTATTTTTCTCTTTGTTACGTATTTATAAAATAATTGTGTATAAAGGTGTAACGGGGGGGGGGGGGGTTTGCATCGCACTCGGCGAAAATTAATTGATCGGGATCGGGCGACTTGCTAAAAATAAAAAGCCTTGAAAATGGTGCCTGATGGGTAAACATTGGGAGAATTCGTGTGCTGATCACAATAATATAGTGCGATATAGAAATAAAAATAGGGTCACCGAACCTGAACGACACACGGTTACGCGAACGGCCTGTTTTTTCTCCGCTCTACTGTATCTCGCCCTATGGGGCAATGGTCATCGCCATAAAAGAGATCGCAGTCGAATATTCAATAGCGAAAAAAAGAAAAAAGACAACGAGGCCTCAGCTCGAGGGGTGCATCACGGGCCAACCTCGCGTGTTATAAAAGCCCATCGTCCCCAAAATTGACAGCCGTCAGAGCCTCTCGTAAGAGGGTTCGAACAGAGAAATTTTAAAGTATTAACAGGCCCAAAAGATTTCTTCACCCTATTTCCAAATTGTAGGGGGGGGGGGAGTAAAGTATTCCTCTGTTATTTAAACTGTGAAGAGGAAACCATACAAAGAGGCCGTGATGTACTTCAGCAACTTCATGGCTTCTGAATTTTACGAGCTGCTCGATTTGATGACAATAGTCGAGTGAAAAAGGCTAAAAACTTAATATTTAATTCCAATGCCGTATAGCAATTAACCTACGACAACTATAATACGAGAGTAACGCACGTGCTAAATTGTAGAGAACCCTAAAATATTTTTTACAAAACTAGGGGATGTTAGGGTAAGCTCTTCTCCCACCCGACGGAGTGTAGCGGTCGTACGGGCAGATCATCAAGCCCCCCGCAAGTTGGGCCTATTTGACTTGAGTAATTAGTATTTGAGTACCGCTATAAACGTTGCTCAAGGCCCAAAAGCATCCCAGAAAAATACTTCAACCGCAGTCTTAACTCCCCTAAAACTGACTATATCCGCACGGTAAAAAGGCTATGGGGATTCGCTAGAGGGAAACTGACTTATTCGCCTGAAAACTGGTAAAACCAATGAATGTACAAATCTAAGGCGAGTAGTCCTGTAACAGAGATGCTTTGAATGACGAAGCACTTTGAATTTGCCCAGATTCCTTGGAACCTCCTGTGCTAACTGTGGGAGGGGGGGGGGAACGGTCCTTTTTTTTTTTCAGTTTTAGGATCCTATTACTATATGCATTCTATAACGATACAGCAGTTGAGTAACTTTGTGACAATTTGAGCATACAACGATCTCCGCAGGTCAAATATGGATCGTGATGAGAGGCAGCGCATCTACGATGGACAATTTTCATCGCAATTTAGCCACTCGTATATAAATATCTCGCGTTTTTGAGATAACTTTTTAAATTTTTTTTTTATATTATTATTATTAAACGGGGAGGGAAGCCCAGAAGAAACTATCTCCTACCACACTCGACCTATAAGATCTATTGTGGTGTCCCCTCAGGTTGCCCTGCCAAGAAAGACGCTAGTTTTCAAGCGTCCTCCACCACCACTCCTTAACGAAGTTGAGGATATTCCCCGTAGTCGTCCTGGAGATGTCTTCCGGTTGAAGCGCATCATTTCCAAGATGGTGAAAGCGTAACCGCCCCAGAGCCTCGCACTCACACAGTACGTGCTCTGCTGTTACCACGGCCAAGTCGCAAAATCTGCAAATGTCCGCGTCAGACTTCTTCATTAGTCTGAGTGTATATCGAATGGCACAATGTCCCGTTAGCAGTCCTACCAAGATCCTAAGGTCTTCTCGGCACAGAGAGATCAGGCCCTTCTCCGATCGTCTCTTTGGAGTGACAAAGAGCTTGGCCTGCCTGAGACCTGGTTGTCTAACCCAGTGTTCTCGATGCCTCTCGTCCAACCACGCCTGCACCTGCCTCTTCGTGAAGGACTTCGTGACCCCGAGACTTGGCTCCGGGCCCACGTAAGGCAACTCTGATCCTCTCTTCGCGAGTTGATCAGCCATTTCATTTCCCTCAAGCCCCTTGTGACCCGGCTCCCACATCAAAGTAAGGCTGTTTACCGTTGCCACAGGCCTGAGGGCTTCAAGACATCCCCAAACTAGTTTCGAATTCACGATACTTGAGCCTAGGGCTTTAAGAGCCGCCTGGCTGTCAGACAGGATGAAGATCTTCGCTTTCCGAAGACCCCTCTCGGGAGATATTTTTATACACGCGACTAAAACTTATACAAATCAAACTTTTTGGTGAAAATTCACTATTATAGTGAGTGCTAGTCTCTTACTGCCCATTTCACCTGTTCCACAAGTCACAACTCGTCCTGTGCTCAATTGGTCCCAAAGAAAGTCATATTTTCGTGGCCGTATATCACCAAAGAAATAAAACTTTACAAATCCTGAAATTGGAAAAAAAAGGCCACAAATAATCAAAACTTACATCGTCATTTAACCGACTTCTATGCCTACATATCGCCGTATCCCCAAACGGGGGTATTTCCCCCCTTCACCCAATAACTTTACATTCGAAGGAACCTCAGCCGCGGATTCTTTAAAGGATACTGATTCAAATTTTAAAAAATTGTGACAATGTATTGGGTAGAATCAAGCCTTAACCTGACAAGTGACAAGAGCTATTAGGTACATGAGCTGAAATTCGCAGCTACGCGTCACACAACACTTGCTAAGTGCCCATTTATCGAGATTATTGTCAAACTTGCAGTTTATGAGGCATTTTATGAGGCTGAAAATAGTCCGTTCAACTGATTCTGGGAATCAAGTTGGAAGTTTTATTGTTTTTGCAAATTTTTCTCCCGTTCTTTATAATAATTAAAACACACAAGAGAACGGGTGGAAAAATGCCCTGTGCAGATTTCAGTACCAATGGAAAATTCCATCCCACGACACAAAACAATTGATCTCAACACACAGCCCTTTGTTCGTGCCTGTGGCAGAAACAAACGATAACATTACAGCAAAATCGAGTTTCTTTGGCATATCCAAAGTACAGCCAAGAAATCCTAAATTCAGCCCAAAACCCCACTGCAACAACCAGGGCTATGGATCATGCGTGGAGCGGGGATGAAATGTCTATCAAATCCGGTCTCATACCCTCCCGCCCCCCCCACCAGAATCACAGTTCTGGCCAGTTTGAGGAAGCTGAATACCCAAAAAAGGGTCCAGGAACAGGAACTGTTCATGCTGAAGGGATCCAACTTCATCCTGAAATTCTACGTTTCAGACCCTAGTACGGGGTCTATCTGCGAAGTCCGAGTTTGAGGTTCAAATGAAATATCTGCAGTGGGGTCAATGTGCAGGCTTCATTTGAACCCTAAACTCGGGCTTTGCATCCCCATGACAGGGAATGAGGTCACTTGTTTTGGGTTTTCCGAATTATACAGGGTGTTTTAGAATAACTTTAAAAAGTTTTTTGGTGAAAGTAGTTCTGATTTGCTATCGAAAACACGAATACACTATAGTCCGGAACGTAATATCTTTCCAGCTTTGTTTTTTTAAACGTTTTTAAAGGCATACGTCACTTTTTGCAAATTCTGGTGCCAGATTCGAAAAGAGCACACTTCATTTCTGTTACAGGAGTGTCCACTATAGGCCAGACAATATAAACATCAAACATCGCAAATATGCATGTAATTGTTTTTTCTTTTGCACATTGTTAGGGCCAATGACAGCAGTTTATACTGAAGTTTGCAGCCTTCAAAACCTTGTGCTCAACTCGTGGCACTCGAAAAACCACGAAATTCCATCAATTCTTTAGGTTGTTAAACAAAAATACCAGAAGAAAGCGTTTTTCGAGCATGACCACAGTATACATTGTTGAAGCCAACTAAATTTGCTACAATTTAAGCCCAGTCCGAGAGTCCTACGTTTGTTATTTTCGGAGATACAGCCAATCAAGAATTATGTAATATCGCCAAAAGGCGAGATTTAATTGATAGGGTTATTTTTCAAGACCCGTAGCACTCAAACATAATGGTCCTACAGAATGTCCAGGCGAGAATGATTCTTAGGCAGTAGCTCAATTTGAATCTGACGCTATTACCTAAAATTTATTTTCACGTGGATATTCTATAGGACAGGGTGACTGGTACTTGGTTGAGCAAAGTAATAGGAGTGATTAAACATCCAAAATGCAACAAAAATTGTCTTATGACCTAGGGTCCGATTCCCTTTCCAAGTCGAGATAATACATTTTTTCACGTTTTTCAGCACATCACTGGTTTTCGCAACAAAAACAGCTGTAACTTGGGAAGCATGCGTTCTAGGTTAAATCCAACGACACCAATGAAAAGAGCACACTTTTTCTGTGTGAGTAAGGACATTTTGTCCAAAGTTAGCGAAAGATTCTTAGAGTAAACTGGGAAAATATCAGGATATTTTTAAAAAATGTCAGTTTTTGACAACTGTTCAAAGCTAGACTACATTAGCCATGGTGCTGGAAATTCCTCTAAAACTGTATGAAGTAACTTGGTTTAGTACATCATGCTTATTTTACTCCTGTCATTCGCAATGTTTTGAGAAAAATCCATTATTATACCAAAAAATGAGGCAATCAGGCCCATTTTGAGTGCCTAAAAGAAGATACGAAAGCTATTTCAAGAACTTTTTTCAGCTTATTCCACTTTTATTTGTCTGTCCTCATAGATTAGTATAGGAAAAGTGAATTAGGCTGAAAAAAAAGTTTTGGGAATGGCTCTTGATCTTCTTTTAGGCACTCAAAATGGGCCTAATTTCCTCATTTTTTGGTATAACAATGGATTTTTATCAAGAAATTGCAAAGGACAGGAGTAAAATAAGCATGAAGTATTAAACTGAGTTAATTCATACAGTTTTAGAGGAACTTGCCAGGTGCTGGGAGCACCATGGCTGATATAGTCTAGCTTTGAACAATTGTCAAAAACTGACATTCTTAAAAACATCCTGATATTTTCCCAGTTTACTCAAAGAATCTTTCGCTATCATTAGACAAAATGTCTTTACTCACACAAAAAAAAGAGTGCTCTTTTCAGTGGTGTCGTTGGATTTAACCTAGGACGCTTACTTCTCATGTTACAGATGTTTTTGTTGCGAAAACCCGTGATGTGCTAAAAAATAACAAATTGATTATCTGAACTAGGAATGGAAATTGGACCTCAGGTCATAAGACATTTTTTGTTGCATTTTTGGTGTACAATCACCCCTCTCATTTTGTTCACCAAAGTACCAATCACCGTGTATTTGAGTGCTACGGGTCTTGAAAAATTACCCTACCAATAAAATCTCGCTTTTTGGCGAGATTGGGTATTTTGTTGATTGACTGTATTTCCTGAACTAACAGACCCAGGATGCTCGGGCATGGCTTAAATTATAGAAAATTTAGTTGGATTTAACAATGTATACTGTGGTCATGCTCGAAAAACTCTTTTTTCTGGTATTTTTGTTTAAAAAACCAGAAAAAGTGATGAAATTTCTTAGTTTTTCGAGTGCCACGAGTTAAGCACAAGGTTTTGAGGGTTGCAAACTTGAGTAATAACTGCTCTCATTGGTCAATTACATGCATGTTTGCGATTTACCCCGATTTTTGTGTCTATATTGACTGGTCTACTACAGCAGCTTAAAGTTGGGATTTCAGGAGATTTTTAAATTTTTTGCATATGAGTGAATCACTACTTGTACTTGTGCATACTAAATCACGTCGCAGGACAACTTCTTCAAGATGTCCTCTTTAAAATAAGTTATTACAGTTTTTTCATTTCATTTCGACAAATTTTCAGAAATTGATCATTTTTCCTAAGAAAGGAGTTTTTTTTTTTTTTTACTACAAAACTGCGCGTAAGTTTCGACTTGTGTCTAATGTAAGATTGGGATGGTTCTGGTGACGTGTTTCATCTTTACATCTTTCATATTTCATCTTTACATGCAATACATCATTGAAACCTCAACAGTACTAATGATCGAGAAAGTTGTTGTGGGTTGGACCTTCCGCAGACGATCGTGAAAATTGTCCAGTCTCCGTTTCGACCTCAAACGTACAGCTACCTGAGCTACCCCATCTTGGACTCATCAGCCCTGCAATTAAGCCGAGTAGCGAGCCCCTATGGACTGCCCCTCGCCGGGACCGGAGATGCCATTGCACTACGATCCCCACCCCGGCGCTCAAGCCGCCCTTTCTTCTTGAGATTTAAATGATGTATTGCATGTAAAAAGACAAAATACGCCACCAGAACCATCCCAATCTTACATTGTACACAAGTCGAAACTTACGGTTTTGTCGTGAAAAAACACCATTTCCTAGGAAAAATTGTCAATAGTGAGTTTTAGCACTCTACCGTTGAATCCTTCGGAAACTTTACTTTCGAATTTCAACCAATCAGATGTTTCGAAACCAAGCAACGACTGATATATCGTTTACGTTAGCGGTGGTGTTGCTTAAAGTCTCTAATTTCTGAAGATCTGTCGAAATGAAATGAAAAAACTGTAATGAGTTCCTGCGATGTGATTTAGTATGCACATGCAGTGGTTCACTTATCTGCAAAAATTAAAAATCTCCTGAAATCCTAACTCTGCTGCTGTAGTGAACACGAAAAAGGAACAATTCAAGTTGGGGAGAAGTTGAGAAAAGTGCATCCTACGAAAAAAGCACACTAGTGTCACACTAGACAGAATTTGCTTCATTTTGAGCCCAAGCGGATCTCTGTATAAGTCTAATTGATCCCAAGGTGCGTCGCTAAAAAAATTTTCCCCAGAAAGTGAGAATTTTTAAGTTTTGATCATCTCGCGTGAGAAATAGAGGCTGGAGAAGAGATCCTACGAAGAAGTCCTGATAGACGAAGTTGTAGTAAATTTAATCAGCTTCAATTTAAGCTAAAATAGTCCGAACATTGGAAACAAAATTATTTCTCTAATTTTCGGTTTTTTCAAGGTAAATCTATAGACTAGGTGGACTACTATAGAGCATCAGAGCTCCCAAGTTTAGTGCATTTGGTCTACTTATATTTGTTGCACACGAGCGATAAGTGTCGCAGCGACCTGCGATATTTACCGTCGCGACAGCTTCACGTGTTTCCACGTATAGCAACTAGTTCAAACCTTTGAAGGGGGCTTTCAAGTCGTGCTTTTTAGTTCTCGTACATAAGCGAATGAAAAGTTTTGTAATTACGTTTTGGTTGTCAATACGAGCATTGGCCAGTAGATGAGCGTCAGTCTAAAAGGCTAGGAAACCGTTATGCTATTATTATTTTTGTAGTGCGCTATCTCTGATTACAGTGGCGTAGTTTGTTGAACATCCCTCTACCCAATCGGCGAAACTAGCCTTTGGCACCCCTTCGTCTCAGTTCAAGCGTAAGACTAAATGGGAAGGGGGATTTGGACGTTTTTAACTGGTATCTAAACAGGAAGTAGAAGAAGCGACATCGAGAACCCTACAAATAAAATATTAATCAAACATCGAATTCTATATTTGGGGGCTCCATAGTTTCAATTTCCACTTTTCACTAGAATAATCAGTTTCCAGGCCACTTTGGAACTTTCCAAGAAATAATTCACGGTAATGTAGTAGAGAATTGATAGTTTGACAGTTTTGAACGTCGAAATCGACAGTTTCAAGTGTGAAATCAGCAGTTTCCAGGACGAAATTTACTGTTTCTCGAACGAAATGAACAGTACATATTGACAGTTTACACGGCAAAATTGAAAGTTTCCAGGACGATATTGAGAGTTTTGAACGACAACTTTTACAGTTTTGAATGACGAAATTGACAGTTTAGACAAACTTTTACACATTTTTAAAGACGAATTTGACAGTTCAGAACGACGAAATTGACCGTTTCAAGGATGAAATTGGCAGTTTGAAGGACGATATTGACAGTATTAAACGACAAAATTGGCATTATAGGACTAAGGGTTAGGTCGACAGTGTCCGTTTAAACGTTGCTGAGGGTTTAAACAATTTTGTATTCAAAATACTAAATTCGGATTGGTGTTTAACCGCTTAAGCTCAGCTTGGTGTTAAACGGAACTTTGAACCCCCGTGGTCGACCCGGGCCCAAATTGACAGTTCCAGGACAAAATTTTCACAGTTTTGAATGACGAAATTTACTCTTCTAGGACGAAATTGACATTTTCAAGCTGACAGTCCCAAGAATGAAATTTCCCTAGGTTTGAATGACCAAATTGACAGTTTTGAATGACGAAATTTACTCCTCCAGGACGAAATTGACAGTTCCAATGACGAAATTGACTGTCTTGAAAGAAGAAGTTGACTATTCAAGGACAAAACTAACGTTTTCAAGGACGAATTTGACAGTCAGTTTCTAGCATTCGACTGTTTCCGGTGAAGGGTCTTAAAAATCCCGTTGTTTCCAAGTAAAATATGTCAGTTTCTTGGGCGAAATTTGCTATTTATAGAGTCTCGTCACTCATTCGGGACCTCAAATCGAGGCAGAGATACCCTGCAGTGGAACTATAATAAGATGTACTAATAGGCTGACGTGAGGTATTTCTCTGTCACATAGGAACGGAAGAGGTACGAACTTGGTGGAATCAGTTGGAATTGAAGGGCCTTTCTGGTAAGATTTTGGACAGTGGTAAGATCACCAAGACAGAGGGCTGTAGAATCCCGCAGAATTGTAGAACTGAATAAAGATCGTTGGTTCAGGCGACAAAGCAATGAGGGATTGGGGTATTGTGCGTGAATTGAGATTGAATTACTATGGACAATTGCAATAGTCTTTCGGAGCGTGCAGAAAATATCTACTAGTAGGTGGGGCCTATTTATATGTATATACCAGAATGGTGTTGCCTTCACCTGGTATAACAGGTTTTCAAGTATTGGGTGGTAAAAATTAAGACGCACGACCCACAAGAACTTGCGACAGCATTCCGAGTGTCGCCAGCGATAAATGGTCGCCGCGGCACGTGTGTACTGCCTCATTGATTTCTATGATTCTGTACGATCGCGGTGATAAGTGTCGCAATGACCCGTGTCGCAGCGACACGTATGGACTGCCCCACTGAGTTCCGTGTTTCTCTACAGTCGCGGCGACCACGCAACACTTATCGCTCCTAACTACATACTAAAAGTTCAGATTTACCGGATTTTCGGCGATGCTTTTTTTGTCTTGAATGACTGGTCTAATCGGAAAGTTGAGTAAAAGGTAACGATTTGAGGGGTTCAACGATCCGCAGTAGAGCAGTGGCGACACAGTAATTTTTGGAAGAAGTCATCATTTTGCGCAACACGACAAAAGCGTCATGTTCTTCGCGTTTTATAGACAATTTCGGTGATTGACATTGCTCTCATTCCATTGGAACTTTTCCGAGATTTCAAAATCATTGTCACTTTTGAAGAAAATGTATTTCGTGGCTTGACCAAAGTTCAATGGTTGTTCAAGTATAAAAATTGGAAAAAAAAAAACAGACCTCAATCCCCTTTCGCGATTGAAATTCTTATTAGTGTAACATTTGAGCTGAGGGCAAAGTAAATGTACATCCATCACACCACAATCACAGTATAATAACGCACCCCAATACAGTATACCGCCCTTGGTTTTTGTGCTTCTCAAGACTCAACTGCAGTCGTCGCTGTTAAGACTGTAACAAATTCAGTTATCACTAAAAATCCGAGTTTTTGTAACGCCACAGCACAAAAAAAATAGTCAGTTCGAAAGACGCAACAAAATGCCAACCTACCCCTGCTAGGTAAACTCAAGATAAACGCGAGATTAAATTAATAAAATAGGAAAATAATATAATCGACGCCACGTTATATGTAAATGTGTCGCCGCAGTAGGTCCTTTTCTGGGAGGAAATTAGTTTTTTAATGCTCTCCTCCCGGGGTAGCCTGTTTTTACTTAATGGGGTGGAAAGAGACGAAGAACTTTCAAAGTCCGGTTGTGTTTTTAACACTGACGTTTTACGAGTTTCTTCACTGAGGTTGCAAACACATTTTTATTTTCCGCTTTTTAATAGATTTTTTTCTTTTCGAACGCCGGAGCATTTTTTTAACACTCCGTCATCCCCCCAGCTCCTGCTTTCTTACTTTTATTTATTATAATACTTCTGTCAACAGTAAGCGAGTTCTCGGCTTGTTTTATTTTTTAAAAAAGGTACTCCTCACACTGGTGCAAGAGATATCAATAGTCAAGATCTTCAACGCCCTTTATCATCCACCGTATTTCCCATTAATCGGCAGGTCGTTTTTTTCTTGAAAGACAACCAGTCTATTAACGCCTTTTTTAGGCTCTCCCTCTTCACCTAGTGAAAGATGGAGGGGGGGACGGGGTTTCTGGAAAAATAAGAAAAGGAGAAGTCGTGCGACTTCTTCTCTTCGAGGGGACTTACTTATAGCCCGAACACAACACACACATCAACAACGGCCCTATAAACAGAAAGAGGCCTATTACCGGCGTCCTAAACTCGTTCTTAGAACCCTCATTTTCGAGAAAAAAAAAAAACAAGAAGAAGCGGCCCCCAGGTTGAAAAGTCACAGAATACACAAAACGAGATTCATCGTCTTTATCCAAAAGAAAAATTAATGGATGGGGTTGGGGGGCATAGGAATATAGCTACCGCTGATCACTTGTTTTTAAAAAATTAAAACAAGAACCCCCAGAAGCTGTTCCTATAAGCTGTAAAGGAAAGATGGAAGTGGAGTGACGTTAAACATTTTTACTATTTACTTCCATGTTCCCGTAGCGAATGAACGTCCAAAAAGACTTCATTTTTTTGTTTTTTGTTTTTTTGTTATTTTTTTTAGGGCGTGAAGGAAGATAGGGTGAAACGCGAAGTTTTTCACCCTGAAATGGCGAACATTCACGTTACGCTGAAAAATGCCCCACTTTGGAAGCAGTTCTACAAGGAGGGCACCGAAATGATCATCACCAAGTCTGGAAGGTGAGTCTTTTCTACACTATTATACACGCTAAAGAATCAAAATTTTTGGTTGTGTGAGGGATATGGAGGAACGTGAACGTGATGGAGACCTTAAAAATTAAACGGTGGGACCAGGTGGAATGACGGCGGGGGGGGGGGGGTGAGTCGACATATAAAAGATCTCGCGCGGAAATTGAACGGAATATTATAAATTCACTCAATCGTGAAATCTTTCGAAAAAGTTTCAGTGTTAGTATGCTTACTTGGGTTCTTAACAAGTATAAAAGGAAGCTATAAAACACCAAAATTTCCTGTATAAACCCCAATTCCTGAGGGTGTGTAACTGAGGTGTCGGAGCATAACATAAATAACATTCCCACAGACAAGGCTCGCCCAATTCCCCCCCTCTTATTCCTACTAATAATTCAATG
This sequence comes from Corythucha ciliata, assembly GCA_038030265.1. Classification (NCBI taxonomy): domain Eukaryota; kingdom Metazoa; phylum Arthropoda; class Insecta; order Hemiptera; family Tingidae; genus Corythucha; species Corythucha ciliata. The sequence goes on from CM075938.1 coordinate 56,729,678, forward strand.
TGAAATCATAGACTTTTTTGTTTTTCTTTTTGGCAAGCAATTGATTACCAGGAGTTCTCAAGCTATGGTACTCGTACCACTATATAGCTGCAGTAGCGCCGACACTATATCCCAGGTGTAGCAGTAGAGGGTGGGTGGTCCGTGATTGAGGAGGTGATAAATAACATTGAAGTAAGAAGGATGAAGATACGGGTTGTCAAAACCAAAGAAGGGCTGGAACACATTTATAGTCGAAGAAATTGACAGTTTTTAACGTCGAAATTGACAATGTCTTGGGCGAAATTGCCTGTGTTTCCAGGGCGAAATTGACAGTTTCCAGGACAATAATGTCCATTATTAAATTCCAGGACGAAATTCACAGTTTCGAATGTCGAAATTGACAGTTTCTAGGGTGAAGTTTGCCGATTCGAGGACATTTAACACAGTTAACAGGATGAAATTGGGAGTTCTAGGTCGACATTGATAGTCTTGACATCCAAATTTACAATTTCCTGGAAATTGACTGTTTTGATGAGGACAAAATTGACAATACTAGCACGAAAAATGACAGTTTAAGACCCGTATCCATAGACATTTCTTAAACTTGAATTTTCCTAAGTGGGTGTCTAAACAGATATTTTTTCCGAACAACAACTGATTTGATTTTTACTTAGGAGTAGCGACTATGAATACGGGCCTAAAAGACGAAATTATTAGTTTCCAGGATGAAATTGACAGTTTGAAGAACATAACTGCTAGTTACCAGGACGAAATTGACAGATTTGAACATTTATTTGACAGTTTATAGGGTGAAATTAACAGTTTCTGGTACTCGGCTGTTTCCGGTGAAGGGGCTTAGAAACCCTCAATTTCCGAAATCCATTGACGGACGAAATTGGCAGATTCGAGGACGAAATTGACAATTTGTGGGAAGTAATTGACAATTTGTGGTAAGTAATTGACAGTTTTGAATGAAGAAATAGATCTTCACAGGATGAAATTGACAGTTCACAAACGAAATTAACACGTTTATAGGTCCCAATTGACAGTGTTAGGTCGACATTGATAGTTTCAACTGGAAATTTACATTTCCCAGGAAATTGACAGTTTCTGGGACAATATTGGCAGTTATTTATGACAAATTTGACAGTTTCTGGGGTGAAAGTGACAGTTTCTGGGCCGAAATTCACAGCTCACATGACGGAAAGGTTGGAGTTTTTAGTACTCGACTGTTTCAGGTGAAGTGGCTCAAAACCACTGCTGCTGATGAATCTCGATGTCAAGTTTCGTGATCTTTTGTTAAGTAGGATAAAATTTACCTACTCCAAGTCAAAAATGTCAGTTTCTGGGGCGAAAATTGAGAGTTTTTCAAAACAAAATTGACAGCTCGAGCGAAATTGACAGTTGTCGAGACCAATCAGAAGGGAGATAGAAAATCCATTGTCTGAAACCCGAATTCTCATCAGTGACTGAGTTTACAATTTTTAGTGCTTGAACGGTCATTTTGGTGAAACGTTAGGTCACGAATCATCAGTTCGGGCATTTTTAGGGCACGAATGGTCAATTTGGCTATTTTTGGAACGCGAATGGTGGTTTTCCAAGGCACGAATCTATGGCCAGTTTAACCATTTGAGGGGAGGGGGGGGGAGGCGTGAATTTTACGTACGGACAGCAGCCTCTTTTAGGACCTGGGGCCTAATCGGCCAGTTATACCACTTTCAAGGGACGAATTGCCCGAATGACCGCAGTTTTACCATTTTTGGAGCGAGACTTTGAAGATTGAATTTTTTTAGGCGTTTGTTTTTTTAGGACACGAATCGTCAGTTTAGCCAGTTTTAGAGCGTGAGTGCTCGGTTTTGGAAATTTTCAATGTACAAATCGTCAATTCAAACATTTTCGATGACGCGAATCGTCAGTTTAGTAAAATTTAAGGCACATACAGTCATTTTTGCCATTTTTTGAGTGTGAATAACCAGTTAGGCTTCTGTAACCGCGCAAATTATCTTCACTTTTATCAATACATATTTGTAAAAAAAAAAGTCAGATTTGCCATTTTTTAGACGTGAAGTCATCATTTTAAGCATTTCCAAGGCGCGAACCGTCATTTCAGCAATTTTTAGGGAGTGAATCCCCCCAATTTTGGGGTGTTACCACTATTTCCAGAGGAAGAATCGTCAGTAAAATTAAGTTTGAGGTGCGACCGTTTAGTTTAGCCATTTATAAGGCACTAATTGCCGGATTTGTCTCTATACAGAAAATTTTTTGCGCGGATTTGGCTCTTAAAAAGCTAATTTCGCAGGATTCGCAATTTCGTGCATTTAGCATTTCTAAAACCAAACTTTTGACACTGTTTTTTGGTGAATTTCCCTCTTTGAAAATAATTTTGTGGGGTTGGCTCATTCAAACGTCCAAATTCGCGGATTTGGCTCTGTAGACGAAAAGCACTCTTAAAATCAAATTTCGCTGATTGGCTCCTAAAAATTCATTGTCGCGGGTTGACTCGATTTAAAATAAAGCTTGAATTAAATATAGGTGCACTCGGGTACCCCTCTCCCTTCCTTACGTTCACATGTTATGCATGTTTATCGGTTCTCTGTCAAAAAAAGCAATTTTTACCTGAAAGAATAAAATATATATCGAGGATGAACGCGGCCCAAGTTGTCAAGTTAACTGGTGTGATTCTCAGCTCTATACCACTGCTCAGTTCGTCGATTGAGCGTGTCCGACAGTTTTGAATTAATTTTATTGTTTTTCGCCGGTGATTCCCACGAACTATCATCGAAAGTGGGGAGAGTGGGGTCGTTTATAAGGCTGTTTTTTATCCCCTTTGTGTGCCCTACAGCTCTTACAATATTTTCATACTTATGAAAACATCTCAGGACTCTGGGCTGGTGGGGTGGAGTCGGGGGAATTGCTCGCTTATTAACGACACCGTTTTTTCCCTTCACTTGCTCGCGCTCCTTTCTATACCTTTGGTAATGCAAGTTCCTGGACGACTTAAAACAAAGTATAGGTATGACTTATAAGCTTAAGTTAATATCAGCACTGCAATCAATTATTGAAGGCGCATTAAACAAAGAACAAAAAAACGGGTTTGCGAAACGGTCTTCGTCTTGTTAAACCCCGTAGCAAAAAAAAGTGCAGCACTGACTTTAAAAAAGGGGTGGGGGAGTCATCATTTATCCAAAGCCCTGGAATAAAAGTCAACGATTATTAAAAGGTCGACTATTTGAGGAGGGCAAAAAGATAAAAAATTACTTCTTTCCGGCGTGGGAGAAGAATCGAGTAAATCAAATAAAAAAAACCAACAACGGGGATGATGTTAATTCATTCGCCTCTCGTTGATGTTTTTTCGAGAGAACGCGGAGGGCGTTATTGCTTTGGAAAGCTCGTTAAAAGATGGTTTAACTAATGATTTGACGGGGAGAGGGGGGAGGCTCGACGAGATGATTATTTCGCCGTTTCGGGGAGGAGAGAGAGAAAAAAAGAAGAGTTGAATGGGGAAGAGAAAACGAGCGAAATGAGTGAGAGGAAGAAGACGAAAGCGAATGTATCAACCCCCGCCCCCACGGAAGAACCAAGGCATCTTCCGTACTATTCTCTTTACATTGGGGAGTGACCAGAAAGAAAAACCTGCTTTATTTCTGGCGCCAAACAGGTATCCCTTTCCGAAGATGACGAGAGAGAAGAGTATAGAAGAGGCGCCAACAGGGATGAACGGAGCCTGACGGTGAAGTTCATGAAGTGAAGTGATGGTGAGGAGTGGGGGAGGTAGGAGAAGGCTCATAATTAATATTTAGGGGTCCCAGCGGCGCCCAACTATTTACCGGGAGGCCTTTCCACTTTGAAAGAATGAGAAAGAGTACCCGAAAAAAAGAGATAGAAAGCCCAAAAGGTAAACATGATTTAGAAGCCGCCCGCCTTTAACTCTGCAGACTTCTTTTTTTTTATCAGATTAACTTTATTATCCAGAAGACAGCCTCTCAGATGCTCCCCCCCCCCCTAGCACCATCAAACTCATATATATTTATATTTACACATTGAGAGCCCTTATTATTGTAATTTTCGTCTCACGAAAAGTATCAACCTCCCTAACGACATTTCTTCCAGCAGTTAAGATTCAATTTTCTCCCTCCCCCCAACCTCGGATCCATCAAAAGGGTCCTTGCTCCTCAAGTTTTTATCTGCCACGTCTTTACAACTTCTCTTTTATTGTTATAATCATTTTTGGTGTTTTTTTTTATCATCTGGTAATTCCAAAAAACCAAAATTGTATAAGCAGAGTTCTTTTCAAACAACAATGAGTCTAATTATATTGTTACTTCGCTGGGTATGAAGGGAGGGGTGAAGATAACGACAGCTGTTCAATGAACTCACTATCGACAATTCGGAGAAAAAGTTGTCAAATAACGAATCAAATGGCAGCGACGGGGCATCCCCATTGGATGCGATCCACCGCATGTGATTGCCCCCCTCTCCGGAGGGCCGACGAAAAATAAAATAGGGTGGTTTTTCTATAAAATTCTAGTTTATGTGACTACATGCATATTAGGAAATGTACCTAATGAATTTCAATAATGTCAGACACTAGGAAAGTATTTTAGAACTAAACATGTTATTATATCGTCAATTTACGGGATTTGATCACCCACGAGTGATTAATCCCCTTTAACACCCATCCATAAGGATAGCTGGATTTACCCTTCCCGGGGGAAGTTTAGGGAGTTGCCTCATTTTTGTAGTAACGCAATTGGTGGCAATCGAAGAATTGCACCTTCTACATTACTATAGCGAGAACTTGAAGTCTCTACTACAAAGCTATATCTCTGCAACAGTGGCACAGGTGTACGGAAAGGCCGAGGGAAAGTTGGGGGTAATTCGGTTCAAATTGGGTTGCCCCAAACTTGAGGCAAGACAATTACCGCACTTTGATAAACACATAGCAGGAGCAAACCATGGTTGGTAAGGCTATTAGCAATGATAGCAAAACATGATAATTTATTAAACTTCACCGCTATTCTACAGTGCGATACATGTACATAATTTTCGCGCTTGTACGCAATTCTTGAGAAATCTCTACTTATGGATCTCGAAAGAACTTCAAATATGCGACATTTTATTTCCCCAAGCGTTTCTTGTCAAGATTAAAATGTTGGTAATGTTCTTTGTCTTCCACCAAAGGCAGAAGCAATTGCGTACGGATATGTTAGTGCGTTTGGGATGGGGGAAACTAAGCAAAATTTGCATAATGGCTTGATTTTTATCGAAATTCAAGTTGTTCGAAGCTGTTTTTTTTTTTCTTCTCGGGTTTTAACAAGATCTTATCATTCCCTCTCAGATTATCCAAATAAGTGCATAATAACTTTAGTCCAGTCAATTTCACGCATTTGTATTCACATGTTGGAACATAAGGGCTGTGGTTGGCGATGAATGAGTGAAGTGAGTGACGGGGGGTGGAGGGTGGAATCAAGTTGTCCACTAAACTCAAAATTGATCTTTTTCAGAAGCTCGAAGCAATCACAACGCTTTGGCTCGTCAAACTATCTCGGCAGGGGAGGGGGAGCCAGTGTTCTATTTGTATCCTAACGACTATACCTATTCTATAAGTTCTTTCAGCCGTGTACATATTTCAATACGCCCTCCCGCTTTCAAACTTCGTTAATGAATGAACCAGTTCACTATAACTGTATGGTGGTGAGGGGAGGCGGTCTTCACCTTATGAATGGAAATGAGAACCGGTCATTCGCTTGGCGTCAAATAAGTAGCGAAATGGTTCCAGACAACAACAAAAAACAGCGACTTTTTCCCTTGTCTCCAATGCTTTTAAAAAGCCAAAAAGATGTGCAAATAGGAAGAAGTTGGATGGGACGAAGTGGAAAAACAGGAAAAGGGACACTCCTTCGAAGCGCCACTAAGGGTGGAAGGATGGGTGTAATCGGTGGAGTCTTTTCGCCCTCTCTCCCTTTTAAAAGCAATTAAAAGGTTTTTTTTTCTCCTTTTAAAACAATAAAAAGGGAACTTGGAGAGGTTTGACATGGAACACAGGGGTTGTCATGAGTTAGGACCGAAGGAACAACTCCTCCCTCTCCATATCATACCTTCGGTTTTTTTCTTATTTTTTTTAGGGCGTTTTTAGAAGTTTCCCGTAAAGATGTGAAGTAAATGAACAAAGAGAGTGGCGCAGGAGTACACACTTTTAACTTTTTAACAACGCGGCGTCAACAGGCTACAGACATTGTCGGTGGTGGGGATGAAGGGTTCATATACCTAAGTCTCCCCCCTCCACACCATATGAAATGATGCCACCACTCGGGAACAGTTTTACACCCCTTTTGAAAAGTCAATGATTTGCTTTTGAAGAACAAAGAGCCAAAAAAGGGGTTTCTTTTTGTGAGAACCTCCACCACTATACCTTTCAACCAACCTACTACGACCAACCTAAGAGACAAACTATGTCTCTTGCACTATTTTAAAAGGCTAGACGTAGAAAGTGTCGCCAAGTTGGTAAATTTTTCGCTCCACGAATGGGGAGGAGGGCTATTCCACTGATTTACTGAAGGGGTGAGGGAGGTTAAAATGACTGAAGGTATAATCTATAAATTATGTTCGTGAACATTATAGGACTACACCACGGTTGTCGACGATCGTCCGTCACCGGCCAAATTCCAACCCCTTCATATGCAAAAATCATTTTCGCATTGTAAGGCGAAAACGGGGCATAAGGGCAGACCCGTATTCAAGCCAAAGGAGACAGTGTGAGGGTCATTTCCCTTGAAGATGGCGAATAGCCAGATGAGTTAACCCATTGGCAATTATATTTGCTCTGGAAAAGACTGCAGAAGGAACGCTCAGAGTGCTTATGGTCGAAGTGCGCAGTGCAAGAGACTTAAAACCAAACATGGGACCGGGCAGTGGTGGGCCTGCAAAAGCGAAGAGATACCCCTGTCTGACTGGCTGCACCCGGTTGTGTCAAAAGCCACCAAGCCAAGTAGACGTGAAGTTCCTTTTGGGGACCGACCTGTACGTGCCACAGGGCCAATTAAGACCCCTCAAAACCCATACCAAAAGAAGTCTTTTACTTCCATGCTCCCGTCGGGAAAGGAAGTATAGTGGTTTTAATTGTGGGGGAGGGGATGGAGACTCGGGAGGTTTTTGCAAGCCTACAGCGCACACTCGAACCTTTCAAGGGCTTTCTATATTCTTGTTTACGACATACAAACAAGACACCGAAAAGAAATCCATTTAAAAATCAACAGTAGGATTTTGTCAGGTAGTCGCATATACGTAGTATTTTTCTCCTTTTCTTTTATTAAAAGGCCGAGACGAATTGGTGGCAAAAAAGAGCTAAGGGGTGAGAACACAAGTAAAAATGGTTTTAAGGGGGTTCAAAGATTTTCTTAACCGTGTCGGCTAAGTAAATTAAACTACAACGTAAGAGTGGGATTTTTCTCTCTGTCTTCTGTGTGTAACCCTTGGCGGCAAGGGGGTGGCTAAGGAAATTTAAGAGGTCTCTCAAACCGCCGAAGAATAGAGCTCTTCTCCCTGAAAGTCTTCCTTTTAATGTGATGCCAGCGTGGGAGGAAGATTTCATTTTTAGAACATTGAGGTGACTATAGCGGCATAAGGAGGAGGGAAGGCTGTATGGGACAAACAAGAGGATTGAAGGCTACTAGCCCATGTAATTGATCCATTGTAAGTGACCGGCGCCTAACCACTCACTACTCACTCTCTCTGGGGTCTGTGAGCGTGTGTAAGTGAACCGCATTTACCAGCTGGTGGGGTTCGTAACGTCGCCTCTGTCCAGCCAGGGTACTTTTTTTTTTTCGGCACTTAACACAACACACGGGACGCTTGTGTGTTGGGTGTCATATTGTTACACCACCCCTTCAACCCAACACCAATGGTGAGGGGGTGGCAAGCACAATTTCCAAACAAAAAGCTGATCATCCCCCCCCCCACGTTTGTTCTTGTTGAAATGAATAATTGCTAAATACAAATTTCTTAGTGACGAAGATCAATAGCACAAATCTTTCAGTTGATTGAGTAAAGGTGGGTGGAGTTTTTTGGTCTTCCCTTCCCCCCTCACCAACAATCAACTCACATCACCTATCCAAGGGGTCATCTTCAATTTTTTTTTCTCCCCCTTTAATAAGGCACGACACGCTTTCCGTTTATTTGTTTTGAAAACGTGAGGCACCGGACGATATGAATCATGAACAGCTCAAAAAAAACAAGACTTTTGAGGAGAGAACGTTTAGAAAACTATCGGTCTACACTTTGTTAAGGTGGGCGGATTCTCCCCCTTCACCAAAACCTATGGCTCTTTTTATTTCCACATAGGTAGGTGAGTGTGTTGAAAACTACGAAAATTTTAATCTGGCAGAACCGTTCCCGGCGGAGTAATCGATCAAACCGAGAAAAAACAGATTGTCTAAATTAGCGGCATCATTAAAACTTTTTTTTCGGGAGCCGTTTAAATCAAAAGCTTTTTTTTTTCTAAAATGAAGTGATAAACATCGAAATAAAAGGGGCGGGGGAACAAGTTCCGACTTGTTACAAAGAAATTCGAAACATTTGTTTTTGATTTTTTGACTCCCCCCCCCCCACCAACGCATTTCTTTCAAGGCGCCATTTGACGAAAAAAAAGTTTCATATCCAAAGAACGTTGAAAGAGAACAGTAACAACTGGAAACACGTGTGTATGGGGGGGGGGGGTTGTGTCGTCTGCCTTATTAAGTTTCCCTTAAACGAGGGTTTGACGAGGATCAAAATGACAAGGATGGGTGGCCGCGGGTTGGAAAGGGGTGGGGTATACAAGTCAGACAATGATAGAACGATTATTTTTCCTTCCTCGAGTATGACAATCGTGAAGGAATTTCGTGAGGACTGTCAATTTGAAACAGCAGGGAGGGGGGGGCTGATTTTAACCAACTCGTTTTGCCCCTTTTCTCCCAGGAGGGGGGGGAGCTTCGGGAGAGCGTACAATTAGAGCTTGGGAAGGCTTTTGTTTCGTTGTTTTACATTAACCCGGGGAATCCTTTAACCCAGAACTCCCACCCCCACCCACCCCACACCATACGCTGAATATAAAACAGACAAGAATCTCGACTGGCGCCTTTATATACCTTAAACCTTAAACTTCGCTAGATTATCATCTTGACATATGATCAATGCTTGTACGTCTATAAAAACAAGAAATCGTCTGTTTTTATCATACGCATCGAAACCACGGTAGCAACTCAGGGGGTCTCCGCGCTTCTCTTTTTAGAAGAACGACATGAACTCAAACTAGTTCATTTCTCTCTCTTTTTTGTCTTCTATTTGCCCCCAACTCACTTAAGAATGCGTCTTTCATGCTAGTCAATTCCAATTTGTTTAAGTACTGTGGATTGAAATATAAGGCTGTCGTTTCTTGAAATTATCTTTAAATGCTTTCTGCTCTTTTTTTCAAAATAAAAATTACAGACTTTCCAGAAAAAGTATTCCCGTCATTAATCTATTTTGCACAGTCATTAATTGCAGCGAACTTATTAAACACTCAGTTTTTTTCCTTAACGAAGTGCTTTTTCCTGGATGTAAGATTAATCCATCCGTATATTCTTCGAAGGGGAATCTTAAAAAGTCATTAACAGATTAAATTGTATCTAATAGTGGACGTGTGAAGACCTCACTCCTTTTTTTTAATCATTTAATTGAAAATATTATTGATGCCTTTGAAAGAATGTTGAGTGATTTGGACGTTTTTTTCAATCCAAGGGGCGTGGGTAAAAAGAGGTTTTCGCCATATAAAATTCCTCGGTTTTTATCAATAAGCACTCACTTTTATAGTGTACGCGTAACCTTTAATCCAAGAATTTCGTTCTCCCCACCATCGTTAAAGACTTACCGGAGAGAGATAAGGATGGAACAGGGGAGGTTGGAGGCTGTTAAGGGCAATTGCCCCCCCCCCCCCATCAATCCCAGCGATGTAATACAACTGATACGTTTAGACAAAAAAGGAGGCCGTCGGTATAGAAGTTGTCGTAATCGGCCAGTCAATGACCTTATGCTTTAGAACAGTGTTGCTCACTGGTTGGGAGGGGGAGGGTGATTTTACTCGAGAATGGATTTTACGCAGCGTTATTTCACTCATCAGACTCCGCAGCTTGCCGTGCGGGCTGAGGAGCCCCAAATTTATTTGATAACTTCCCTAAATCCTCCGTGAACGAGCGTCAAGAGCGCTTATAGAGCAGGGTTTCTCGCCAGCGACTTTCCCGGTTTTAAGGATACCTGGAGCTCCCGAGATCTCCTGCAGGAAACCCTCAATTTCTGGACTTCCGTGTCGTTCCGAAATCTCAGTTTTCAGTACTTCAGTGTGTCAAGCCGGGGGCACCCACCATTTTCAGACATTTAAGTCACTGAGTTGGGCAAAGATACCCACTAACATTCTTGCCCGGAATTTTAGGGTTAACGTCGTAAATTTCTGGGTTGAGTCCTGATGCAGGTCACCACACGAAAACACGGAACGAAAAATTGGAATCACAGCCTGATTGAGCGATCATCTCCACCTCAAGAAATAATAACAGTCAAGTTTTCTCTATTAACTGGTCTAATAGGTATATAACAGATACAAAGGAAAGATGTCGTGATCATTGACTCCTCCTTCCTCATTTTCCCCCTCGTCGTCTGACTCCCATTCCCGTGTTAAGCTCATGAACGAGACAAAAACAAAGGCGCCACCGTGTCGCCTCCTCTGCCCCTCACTCTCACGACCTCGCTCTCTCACCCTCTTCTTCATGGTGCTCTTCCACCATCAAGACTATGATTTAAATCACGACTGGACATTTTTCTTTTCCAATTCCAGGTTTTCGTACTACGTCATTATTAAACGAAAGGCGAGAACTAATACAGGGTTAGTAGACTCGCCCCCTTCCACTCCACAATTTATCCCCTTAAGGTGCAATGCCGGTCCTCCACCCCCTCACAAGCAAAAAACAAAGTTTTTTTTTTCAAGTTGTTTGGCGATTCGCTGTATATTTTAAACCGATTTATGACTTTACCTACAATCCAGCCTGCACTTTTCCCTTCAATTTTTTTTTATCCCCTCCTGTGAGAGGGGAAAAAAACTAGTAGGTAGAGAATTATAAAATGCCTATGTTAACTGCCGTGTTAATCAAGATTTTTTACGCTTCTTCCTAGAAATAAAAGTTGAAGTGAAAATGTAAATTAGATTTAACCTGTCAGCTCATAGAGAATAGATCACGCTACAGTTAAATTACAGGTTTGGTTCCCACTTAATGAGACGATGGTGTGGTGGTTGGGGGAGGGGAGGACGATGATGAAGAAGAGAGAAAAAAAAAGAGACGGAGGAGAAAAAAACTTGTTTACAGTGTGTAAACGGTGGGGAGGAGGCGCCAGGGTACCAGACTCATTTGGACCTCGGGACTTCGGGAGGGCATTGGATCAGATACACGAATTTGTGGTACATATGTGCGTGCCTAAAGAAAGGGGAGGGGGGACGACACACTCGAATAACAAAGAAGTCGCAGCAAGGGCTGATGGTTGGGTGAGGTGTGGAAAGCTGTACGGTGAGAAGTGGAAAGGTGGGCGTGCGGGACCGACCCGAGCCGCGCGGGTCAAGTTGACAAAAGTCCGCGGCGGAGAGCGGAGACATTCACTGCCCAGTTTTACGGCCTGTCTTCACATTTTGCTCCTGGTTGCTTCCCTCTCTCAAAAAAAGAAGAGATTTTTTGTTGTACACCTCTTTTCTTCAAGGATGTATCTACTACCTTAAATCTGAGAACAAAGGCGGGAAGGGGCGATGAGGAGGAGGTGGGGGAGGGAGCCGCTCCATTCGGCTTTAATGTGGACAGTTTTTTAGACCTAATCTAACGTTCATCGAATGTTTTTCTCCTGAAAATAAAAATAAAAACCGAAATTCGACCTCTTTTTATTTCGTTTTAAATGGTCGGAAATTCTTCACACTCCGGTGTTTGTCCGAACGCTACTCCTCAGCCCCACCTATCGACACCACCACCATTACAAGAGATAAAAGGAAAAAAGTTGGACGATTAAACGGACAGTAAATTTTTAGTTTTCTTCAAGAAGTAATTTGAGATTTCTCAACCCTCAACGCCGCCACCGTTACGAATTCATAAACCTCTCTCGACGACGAAAGCTATAATTTTTAATGAATATCGAGTTACACCTTCCCCCCAAAAACTATTTTCAGTAAGGTAATATAAACAGCATTCTTTCAATAGTTTCAGGAAATGTCAGGAACGTGGTTTTCATGGGGGGGGGGGGGGTACGACTTAAAGAAGTCAGATCATGTCCTACTTATCGGACAGGATGACACAATCGCACCATCCTGTGGTTAATATGGTGATTCTCGGGCTTAATAATATCAAGCGAGCAAATAAATAAGGCAAAAAAACTCACCCTTTTGAAGCTTTGGTCTCTGCTACTTTGTGTTCCCATTGGATTCCGTCGATCCCGAGGTGGTATAGGACCTCCTTCCTCTCTTGGTGAGTTCGCCTTTACTGCATCACGTTGACCCGTAAACCAATGAAGGTGCGGCCACGCACTGTCACAGATTCACAGTTTCGAAACTCTATACTGGTCAATAACGCGTGGTGGCCTGTTTGGTTTGGGGCCTGTGGCAATGATCCTGGTCCCCATGGTCAATCGGTCCGCGGATAGCTAAACACGCGCACCATACAACACTCATGCACCATCATCCACTCACAGCCTCGACACTGACGCGAGGCCTCTCCCGGTCAGTGCCACGTATTAGGAGTCCCAACCAACTCATCTGCGGTGAGACATGTCCCGAAAGTAGCACCCATGTCTCGCCGCTTTCTCCTTCAGTGAGGTAAGCGTGGGCTCATATCTTCAAAGGAAAAAACTGCAAGTTAGTGTATGACCACAAAAAGGGGAACAAATTAAAACCTACAACACCACAAACTGTGATAATGCCTCTGCGGCCTTTCGCCTCTAGGTTCCGGCCATGTGTTGCTTGTAGCGGCTCGACAGGTCCGCGGGCCCACACGCGTTCTCGCCTCTTTCTCCTCTCATTTGGTGATCTGTAACTCGGAAAGGCCTCAAGTTAGTATACACGATTACAACATGGAAATGCCATTTGGGAAGAAATTAACCTATAATACCATACACCGATGAGAGCAAAGACCAGCCTCGATCCGCCAGGCTTTAGTTCCCCGAGAAGTAGCATCAATTTTCTCTCTAAGGCGAGGGGCTTCTAGTACATTCCAGGCGTGACTATACTAGCCTTTCAATCCACGACTTTACCATTTAGCTGTTGCGTGATGGCCGTGAGACCAATGTACCTCTGGAGAACTTTTCCTCCTATTTCTATCCCCCTAGCGTAATTATAAGGGTGTTCGTATCGACGCATTTTATAACTTCATAAAATCGGCCCTAAAAAAAAAAAACTTGTTCTTGGAGCTTCTACTTGTAAGAAACTGACATCCACCTCATTAGACCTCACCGTGGAAGTGGGAGATACTTGTAGCGATCACCAGGGCCTCCGATCAGACACTCACTCAAGAGATTGGCCCTGTCGAGAGAATGCCCGTGGACGGGGGTGGCGAAAAGTCGACAGCGCCGCGAGTCTGGCGGGTGAATTTTCAGGGGCCTGAGAGTCACAATTTTCGCGTACTTAACTGAAACCTCCAAGTTTGACCCTTCTTGGAGGAAGGAAATGGGACTCCACCGTCCAACCATCTAGTTGAAGGTTGTCAACTTTCCTCGAAAGAATTCGCCCGGGCAATCATTGCGGTTGAGGGCATTAATTTCTCATTAATCGTTAATTAGGAGTCGGGCATAAAATAATGTTTAGACAATTTAACAGATTGGATAACAGATAACCTTTTAAACTACACATTCGCCAAGAGGTTAGCTGTTTTTTGAATTCAAGCATGATTCCTCCCTTTGAAATGGGATTTTGAAACAATGTTTGACGCAATCTCGCGAGGGCACTGCTCGTTTGACAGCTGTCCACCGTAACGTGGTTAAACGAACAGTCTGCGAACGCATTACCTTGCTGTTCTACCCACAAAATACTCATCCACACGTCACCCCTCGGCCTTCATCATAATTTTTTTTTAAGAAGAAAAAACATGATTAGGACCGAGGACGATCCGCGAGAGCAGGATATCACCGCAAACGAGGAAAAGGGAGGAAGACCACCTAGGAGAGTAATTGGCCGTAGATGTTTCTTCCCCGCGCACACAACCACCCTGCCTCACCCAACAAACACAGAGAGGATAATGATCAGTTGTGTAAACAAGGCAAGAAGAAGAAGAAGAAGAAGAGGAGGAGAGATTCCCAGGTAACCACTTCTCCTCTTCCTGCTGTTCACCCCTACACACCACTTCACCCAGCTTCAACAAGGGCCAATTATTAATAACGCTCAGTCCTCTTAGCGCCAGCTGTCTTACTACTAACTGAAAGGAAGACCTCATGGGGGGGCTTTCTTTTGTTTTTGTTGAAATCACCATCTTTTTTTCTTTGGAACGTTCATCATTTTAGTCATATAGGAAGAATAAGTGTTCTGCAGGATCGAATAATCGTAAAAACATCAAATAGAGGACCGAAGGTTTCAATTTCATAGGAACCCATCCAAGCCTGGTATTCTAGTACCCAATCTTATTGGGACTAATTAGTAATAACTTGTTCACTTCCATTATGTGTCGAAAACAAATTTTTGTTTACTCCAATTTGGTGTTTACGATGGTGACGTGACAAATAATATGGTGGGAAGGGGGGTTATGCCATTCTAAAAGGCAACAACCGAGGCCATTCACATTGCACAAGTAGCTCAATAATTATAGTAGTTTACCTATTTCTCGTGAGTTGAAAGTGAGAGAGAGACAACAACTAAAAAATATAGAAAAAGTCCAACTCATTAAGTGGCATGGTGTGATGAAGAGGAGGAGGGGGGTAGCCCACGATAACAAGGTGGAGGAAAAAGGAGTGCTAATTCTAACCCTGCCTCAAAGGTAAAAACCAACACGAGCTCCCACCTTGCTGAGGTAATCACCTAATAACATAGTAGAAGGGAGCGAGAGAGAAAAACCCCCCAGCCATCAGTGGGGGACCACCTTAGAGCCTTAGGCACACAAATCATTCCTTTCAACAACTATCTGATGTCTTGTTAGAAAAGGGGGCGGGAGGCGCCTGGGGTGGGGCACCGTCTCGCCATACAAATATATATACTATACACAAAAATATATGGATGTGTGTGGATGTTTTTCCGTTGTCTGTCGGTTTTTCTATGGGGGGACGTCTATGAGTTAAAAGGGTGGGCTAGCGCAACATTCCGACATCCTCGAATCGAAATGAGCCCACCCTGGTAGGTCTGAGCGCCTTCCATTTTTTTGGGAGGGTTATAATTTTATAGATTCAAGCACTTTACAATTAAAATTTAGGAATGAAAAATAGACTCATCACGTACGAAGCTAATCCCGCCCATTTAATCATTTCATTCTAATCAATCATTCATTCATACATTTTCGTGGTTTGCAGGCGTATGTTCCCGTCGCTTCGCCTTGGAATCACCGGCCTCGACCCCGAATCGCGATATTTCGTCCTTTTCGAAACGTTGCTAGCCGACTGCCATCGATACAAATTCACGGCGGCCGAATGGAGCGTTGTCGGCGGTGCAGAACCGCAGACACACGCCTCCACCCGAATGTACGTACACCCGGACAGTCCAGCGACTGGGTCAGCCTGGATGTCGCAGGACATTCTTTTTCACCGTGCGAAACTCACTAATAATACGCTCGATCGGACTGGAAATGTGCGCAAATATAACCTCCTTGCAGCCCTGCTGAAATATGACGTTAAATAAATATAACGAGACACTTTTTCCATAGATGGTTTTAACGTCGATGCACAAATATCAGCCAAGGATTCACATTATCAAAGCGTCGGACATTTTAGCCCTTCACTGGAGTCCGACGATGACCGTGACTTTTCCGGAAACCGAGTTCATAGCTGTTACGGCTTATCAGGTAAGCGCACACTAATTAAGAGAAAATCGTTTGAACAAAAACCCTAATCCCACGAATTTTAAAATTTTCAGAATGAGAAAATAACAAAGTTGAAAATAGATAACAACCCCTTCGCTAAAGGCTTCCGAGAAAATGGCCAAGCTCGGACCAAAAGGAAAAGCGCGGCTCTCGAAGGCAACGGAAGCGTGCACAATGGAAGTGGCGACGAAGAGACAGTCGTTGACCAGCCGTCAACACCAGCCTCTTCCCCGCCACGACAGTTCACCGCTTCGCCTATCAATTCCGGACAATCGAAAAAATCGATGGCATCCCGGCCGACGACTCCTATTAAACGTGAAGAAGACGATACTAATGTTAGGCACCGAACCGCCAGCACCCCACCGCCACCACTACCGTCGTCCGTAGTCATATCATCACCAATTCCAGTCAAACCATACACGGGGTCGTCGACAGTGACCCAGGACGATTCGGGCGTGTCAGTCGGTTCGGGGTCGCCGGCTCCAGTTTCCCCAACGTCAACACCACCACCACCTCCCCTGACGTTCTCGTCTTTTCATCAAGTGATGCAGCATCGCCTGACCGCGGGGGCACCATCCTTGCCGCTTCTACCGCCCCTTCCACCGGCGCCATTTTATCCACACACCCTATGGCCCTACAACCCATTCTCCTACTATCACCCTATTCCTTACTATCCGCCGACTTTTCATCATCCAATTTTGGATTTATCTTTCGCTCAACCAGACTATAGAGCAAAAAGTGAATTCATTGATTAAATACGCACCCCTTCTCCCCGATAAGTCAATTACCAAAGAATTAATTTTTGTACAGTGTAAATTTTTGATTATAATATTTTATAAAGAAGGTTTTAATCATTTGATGATAGTAATAAAAACTTGTTATTTCGAGCAGTAATCCAATTTTTTTCACCTATCTCATCAGCTAGGATCGTTTTACAACGGAACGTGCGAGGGAAGCCCATCACTATTGTAACAGGCATTCCTAGAAGAAACGCCGATTAATGTGATGATACCATAACCTACGGCCGCAGCGGACACCCAGCCGAACCACTGCGTACCAAATCGAACATAACCATCATCGCTACCATACCTTATCCCAGACCCAGCCTAGACTCCAGGACACAAGGCTTCAAACGCTTCCATATCAATACCACATCTAGTAAAAGACTGCAGCGTAATCCACCGGATTATCGGGCGGGTCTTCTCTCACGGGCCCTGGCTGGTATATGTAGAAGGCCATTCCCTGACTTTCAGCCACCACCCACCAGGTCTCCTCGACCTCGAATCAAAGTCTCACTGGCCAGCAGATACGGCCCAAAAATATTGGAATTTTTCGTTTCCGAGGGTTAGAGCTCCCAGTTTGTGCCGGGGGGGGGGGGTGTCATTTTTTTTTACCAGGCTTGTAAATAATTCCAACATGCCTACTCTTGAAAGATGACCTTACCTCACCTGTTAATAACCTCTTACAAAAAAACCCCTTTATGCTTACTATAATCGCCGCTATTTTTAAAAGGTTTGTTGGGACGAGGGGAGGCAAACCCCTCATTACATGTTCCATGTTACGAAAAATCAAATGGACTGGAACTTTAATAAAAAAATCCGTTCAATCAACTTATTTGTTTTTAATCCCACAGGTTAATGGTAAGCGTTATAATTCACTCTCTCTCTCCCCCTTTCTCACCTGTTCACATTGAAAGTAAACAATTTACATATTTAAAGGCGTCGCATAATCTTATGCGTGAAGTAAATTGCTCTTATCTTGTTTCCTATGGTCACGGTTGATATTTCTAATTCGATTACGACACCACACGTATGTTTCTAATAAGTGTATTTGCCTTCTCGTTTCTTCCCCCCCCCCTCACCCAATCAAACGACCAAGCAGCGTCTGAAGGCCATTTGCCGAGATTTTTTCTCTTTTTTTAGGACGAAAATGATAAGGCGAAGAAGACAAGAACAGAAGCAACTTTATAAGTGTTTCGATTCAAGTACCTAATTTATAAACCACCCCTCGAACGAAAAACTATTTTTTTTTTAAGCGAGTGTTTTTAAACTAAATAAGAAAGTCGGGACCGAAATTATTGTTATTAGAAGTGGTGGTTTCATCCGAAAGATCGTCCTCAAAGATATGATTTTCTAAACGCAAATTGAGATATTGTAGCGATTAGTTCGATGCCTAAAATGTTTAGGAGCGAGGAAAAAAAAAAAAGACTTACCGTTCTGGCTATCCCAGAAATTGGGGTTTCCGTGGGGAATATCCAAGCCACGGTGGTGGTGGGTTGGTTGTAAAGATGAGCCAAGAATACCCCCTTCAACAAAATTTTGAAAATAAATTATAGAGGCACGATTTTTTTTTATAACGAGCTTTGATTTTAAAAAATAAAGAAACTAAAAAGAAAAAAAAAAAACATTCCAGTAGCCTTCAATATCTGATCAGCGAGAACAAAATCCTATTATTAAGCTGAGAGAAAAAATATCGCATTCATGGATCTTTGGAAGACAAAAAATTGGATAAATGGACGAACATCTTGTTTTCAAGGTGTTAGCGTGATACGAAAGCGTATAATTATTCAAATTTAGAAGTAGTTGTCAGTTTTAACAGCTAAGAAACCCTCATTATGTTTTAAAAGAAGAAAATATGGAATGCCTCGTCCTTTCCGGATGCTGCGCATTAAAAACTCCTTTTTGTTTATTTTAGAAAGGTAAATGGGTAATAATTAAAAGTTGATCCCTCCACACCCCGTTATTCACTTTTTTTTAGTCTACACAACGCATCTTGATTATTTCTTATTTCTCTTTAAAAAATGTGAGACTGGGAGGAGCGATCATTAAAAAAGGAGGGGTGGTGGAGGAAGGGGAATTTTAAAGAATGCAGCGACACATTTCATGGCGTCCTCCCCTTCCCAATCACTCCATCTATTTAACCATTTCCGAGAAAAGCTGAGATTTCCAAGGCCTAACCAGATGGAGGTTCAGTCGACGGTAATATTAAGCCCTAGGTCGTCCATAATGCCATTAAATTAAATCGGGGCAGAGTTGCGAGACGCTCTGTGAAAGAAATCGCAGACTGAGAACTCCGTTGGAATCCAAAAATCACTCATGTCTTTTACGAAAATTGATGAAAAACGTACGACTAAAATGTATAAAAAGAGCAAGTTTGCAATTACAGCAGCAACTTCGCTTCTCGAGAAGAGTGCTAATTCACGGCTAAAATTAAGAAAGCGCGATTTCGCGGCTTAAGGAGGCCCTTTCACGATTTTTTCTCGATCTTTAAGTGAAGTAACTCAAAACGCGATTTGGAGCCCAACTCTGATTCGGGGGCATTACATGTATCCCCCCCTTTTATAAATAATATGGTATTATACCCAAAACACTCGAAAATAAACCATTAAAATTCAATAATAAAAATTAGTTTTTCAGTACTTGATCATGGCCAGGGGTGGAGGCACGTAACGAACGAAATGAAATGAATGAAAAAAAAACAAAAAAAAACCTTACTTTGAACGTCGAAAAACTGGATAGACGTCTCGTTAGGAGGATCTAGGGTGGTCAACTCGAAAAAATTGCGAGCGACATCACCGAATCTTTGAGAAGGGTGACGTTTAACAGCAACGGCTGGGTCTCCTCCTAATCGCTCTCCCCTGAGATCTCCAAGGCCTAACCACCGGAAAAAGCAAGGGTGTTCAGTCGACGATAATATTTAAGCCAAGGAAACGAAAGAAACTCACTTTGAGAGTCGAAAAACGGAAAACTAGACTCGTTAGGAAGACCACGGGAAAAGTCACCGGCGACATTACCGAATATATGAGAAGAGCGCCGTTCAATAACGGAGGGTTCTCCTCGTAGTCCGGCTCTCCTGAGGAAAACCAAATTGATTAAATTACGGCCGGGGGGAGAAGGGGGATTTTTCCCTTAACAAAACTTACGGAAATCCATGGTCATACTGTTGAAAACTTTCGCGGTTGAAATTTCTCATAAGGCTGGAAAGACTATCGCACCCTCCTCCTCTGAGTCCATCATTGGAGTTGACGTTGACGTCCTGGAATTTGTGACCTGCTCGATTTAGATGTTCCCTCCTCATCAGACGAACCGGCTTAGGAGGAAGCTGCGTGTGGCCTTCGGAGAACTTCAACTCGGGAGCTCTTTTTGTCTACAAATTAAAGGCATAGTTTTGAAGGGGGGAAAAATCGAATTTTTTTGTTCCCCACAGCCGTTGTTCTCAACAGTAAAACGAGTGTTATCAATTTCTTGTTCCTTTGTCTAATGGCGTACCTCAAGATTGCGCGAACCATACGGGTGGAAAAGTCCGGACGGTAAATTAGGGTCGTGAACGACTTTGAAGGCGTTTTGCCCGTTAGTTCTCGACCCAGAGGCGGAGACCGGTCGTTTTGACTCAAATTTGACAGGGAAGATCGAGGCAAATTCGTCACGATGCGGGTGTTGAACGGCTGGTCTTGCCGTCGCCGACACAGGCGACGGCCCGACGAGTTTTTTCATAGTGGCGGAGAAGACACTTTCGAACGGATCGCCGTATTCACTTCTCAAACTGCGACTTTCGCTGGGCAGTCGATCTGTTGTTACGAATTTATCTGTTTAACGGGTCCCTATTTATAGAAGAAAAGAAAAGCGTTTTTTTTTTTGTTTTTTTAAACTCACATTCCGTGGCTGGCAAGCTAGTCATAGGCTGCTGCGTCGGTTGAGCCCGGACTCGAGGGCCGTAACACTGTTCAGTGGGGATAGCGGTAAACGGCGTCGTCGGGTATTCTTGTCTTTGACAGTGAATCTGAGGCTCGATCGCACGACGTTGAGGATATGATTCTGAGGGATATCTCAAAGCTTGTCCCTCGTATGAGACATCGACGCCGCTCGATAAACTCCGTTTTCTTCTATAGAAAAGGCCAGATGAATCATGAGTCACGTCAAACCTGGAAAAATGATCAAACAGTGAAAACAATGACAAAAGACGAATAAATAGAAACACCGACGTTCTGCCATCGAGGAACGGTTGTCGGCGATGATCGATAACACTGCCATCGAGGACTGGTTGTTTGCGATGATCGATAACACTGCCATCGAGGACGGGTTGATTGCGATGATCGATAACACTGCCATCGAGGATGGATTGATAGCGATGATCGATAACACTGTCGTTGAGGACGGGTTCACGACGATGATCGATACCACTTTCCGGGACGATTAAATCCTTCATAATCGAACCATTAACCGGACATATCCTTGACGGCACCATTGGGTGTTCACTGCCCCAACGGGACGACCGACACTGTTCGGAGCTGGTACAGTCCGAAGTCCAAGAAGAAGAAGTATCAACGCCAGTTCCGTTTTTGAGTTTGGACAACGGGGAGGATCCTGGATCCATGTCAAGAACCGGACGTCTAGTTGACGGCACCATCAGGGGCCCACTGGCCCGACATGACGGTCGATTACAGCCGACACAGTTCGAGGTGCTATAGGACGAAGTATCAATGCCCTTTCGATTTTCGAGTTCGGACAACGTGGGAGCATCACGGAATGTCCAAGGATCGACAGGCATCGAACGTTTTTCTTTTGTTCCGTTTCGTGAAGAGGGTGATGACGACGATACTTCCTTCAAATTTTCTTCGCTTGTCGTTACTTTTCCTGTTGGATCTGCCTTTAGAGGGCGAGAGGCCTCGTGTTGGGGAACTTCAACCTCAGGCGGCGAATCGTCGTTCACAAGTTCTTCGATAGAAAATCTACGGGCAAAATTGTAAAAATTACAGTTAAATAAAGCTGACAAACATACCTACCGATATAAATTAGGCTAAAGGGGATATTCAATCTAAATAACCGATGATCCGCCCTCATTTTTAAATAAATACAGTGTGGAAGGGTTTTTCAGTGTAAAGAAAAAGATTGGGTAAAATTAGACCTCATTTGCGATCGAAAACACCCCATAACCCATGGTCCGAAAATCAAAACCCTTCGAGATATGATTTTTCTAGCATCTTTTTAGGATAACATCATTTTCCTGGACAAAATGCGAGTAACTCGCTTCCCAGCTGACATTCTACAAATTTTGACGATGGATTTGGGAAGAGAACACTCTTTCCTGCTAGGACTATCTATTTTCGTCAAAATTAACTGTTTCTGTGTCTTCGGCAGCTCCTCAAAGTTTTGTGAAACAGGAATTTTTATTTTTTTCAATGAAAGTCAATCAGCACTTGTGCATACTAAATCTCCGCCTATCGACTTTCGATGGATCAGAAAAACTTCTTCAACGTGTCCCTTTCAAAATTACTCATAAGCATTTGTTTAATTAACTGGCGATTTTTCGGCAGAAATGACAGTTTTTTTTTTTAGAAAAAAGAGTGATTTTTCTATTCAAAATCGCTTTGTTTTGACCTGTAAATTCAAGCAATCCTTGCGAATTTCAACGTGCGAAAAATAATTAAAACATCATCTAAAGCGCTCCTTGGATTGTAACTGAATGTTAACGCTCACCTAAGCATCAGAAGATATCGTTTCGGCAGCTGGCTGTCGTCGCTGTCGAATAGAGTACATTTCACTACTACGAATTTCAGTAAATTAGCGATTATTTGGCAGAAATTGTTAAGTAAAAGTAAATAGTCACACCAAGTGGTAATTTTTGTCGCACAATCACAAATTAACTGAAAACGTCAAACTTCGTAGAAGAGAAATACACTTTATTAGACAGCCAGCTGCCGGAGCGACATTTGATTGATACTCTGGTAGAAGTTCACAGTCACTTACATTTAATGGACCACTTCGGGTGAGGTTTTCATGACGCTGAGCATGTTGGAATTCGCAGGGATTGCTTGATTTTACATGTCAAAACAAGCGATTTTGAATAGAAAAATCACTCTTTTTTCTAAAAAAAAAACTGTCATTTCTGCCGAAAAATCGCCAGTTAATTAAACAAATGCTTATGAGTAATTTTGAAAGGGACACGTTGAAGAAGTTTTTCTCATCCATCGAAAGTCGATAGGCGGAGATTTAGTATGGACAAGTGGTGATTGACTTTCATTGAAAAAATAAGAATTCCGGTTTCGCAAAACTTTGAGGAGCTGCCGAGGCCGAGGACACAGAAATAGTTATATTTTGACGAAAATAGGTAGTCCTGACAGGAAAGAGTGTGTTCTTCCCGAATCCATCGTCAAAAGTTGTAGAATGTCAGCTGGAAAGAGAGTTACTCGCATTTAGTCCAGGAAAATAATGTTATCCTAAATAGGTGCTGGAAAAATCATATCTCGAAGGGTTCTAATTTTCGGACCATGGGTTATGGGGTGTTTTCGATCGCAAATGAGGTCTAATTTTACCCAATTTTTTTCTTTACACTTAAACACTTCCACCCTGTATATTAGCTTAAGTAGACTACTACTTTGGAGCAATCGTTTTTTTAGATTTCTCCTGTTTTTTGTTTTGTTTTTTTTTTCTTCTAGTATTTCACGCTAAATTGGTACAGGGCAAAGCTTCCTAACAAAAGAAGGTCCGGAAAATAAACGGTGTACATTTTTGTGGGTTTTATTTGAGAGCCCCCACCGAACTCTAACAACTCTCTCAAGGAAAAAAAGACTACGGTACGTACTTTGTGCCGTTAGAGGACGCTGGAAGGTTTACATGAAGTTTTATTCGGGATCTTACCGGTGACTGTTCATTCAATAAGTAGTGGGAACAAAACTGATGAAGCCGAACACTAAATGGGGGGGGGGGGTCAGGCTTACAACTTACACCATTTCACGCCGCCTGATGATGCGGCCTCCTCCTCGCCCCGAAAAGGGCATGTTAAAAGAGCTTCACCGACAAAAGGACTACTACTTGGCCGGTACATAAACGGTCCACAGTTCACACTCTAATAAACGTGTGAAGTGTGCAACCGGAATGAAAACATACACTCACACCTGACAACAGTGACGACCCATCATGCAGACTGCAGGCCTCGACTTCAAGGGGTAGACTTCAAGTATCCGTTATTGTAACAGCTAGGCCAGTGGTGGATATTATCTCTTCCGGCTGTCATTCCATGCAGTTCGTCACCTCCTCCTTCCCTGGAACTATTAAAACCGTATTTTTTTAAGCAGTATTTTAATTGACTGCATTTTGGGCAACAAACAGTAGCTCCTCTTCAGAAAAAATCCTTGCCTGTTTAAAACGTCAACCTTCCTGGTTGTAATTTTAAGCATGCAAGTGTTTGCTGGAGAGAGGCTACATTTTGTTGTCCGAAATGCATTCAATTAATGTACTGCATAAAAAATACGGTTGAAATTAGTTCCCGAGAAGGAGAAGGTGACGAAGAGAACCCTCCTGTTCTTTAGAATTTGCCAGTTTTCTGTTTATAGCCACTTTCTGGTTTACAAACAACCAGTTTTAGGCTAAAATATCAATAATTTCAGACCGAATTGACCGTTTCCACGGTCAAGTAGGCAGTTCCGGCGGCTTTTCAATGAAAACAATGCATCGTCTCGGAAAATATATGCGTAAGTAAAGTGCCGTTTTATTGGCTTCCAATATTTCTTCCCTGTTTCGAACAACGCCTCCCCTCGTCCCTCGTACAACGCCTGCCCCCACTAACTAGCGGAAAACAATAAAAAACTTCCAACCTAAATGGTTAAAGTTCGTCACGTGTCCTCAAAACTCCATTAATATACCATTTTTTCGAACCAACAAAGAGCGCAGAAAAGAATGACGTAACTTGCATTAGAATAAAACCGTCTCATTAGCTAATTGTAATGGCCCCATCGTTGGATTTTCGAATTTGAGGAACAAAATTACTGTCACGGTCAAGGCTAATTTCAAAGCGTTAGTCACACAGTTCGCGGAACTCAAAAGAACACAAGCAAAATATAAAAATAACTAACTCCACCCACTCTAAGGACACGCCTGGAGAAAAGTACAAAAACAAAGACTTACCCACTACCGCCTTCGGTGTCTCGTTTCTTCAGTTTTCCAAAGGTTTTGCCATCGAATTTTATTCCGTCCACAGATGTTAATTCGAGAGGAGGCACCGCTGGGACATCGTTTCCTTTAAGGTCCAAATCGAAATCAAGGGAGTCTATATCATCTGGAAAGGCGTCGTCGGGAACTGCAAAGAGGATTTTGGATTAGGACCAATGGAATTTTTGGGTGTGGGGATGGGTCATACCTTGAAAAACAGCGGACGTTGCTTCATTTAAGGAAATGTTTTTCGCTGGTTGAACCACCCTAGCAGGAATATTCTCCGATGTTGAGGATTTGCCAGGTTTTTTAGTTACGCTGCAAACGGCGTTAGCAGAATTAGTCTTCAATGTTGAACGTTTGCTGGCGTTCTGTGCTGCGTTGATAACTTGAGCTGTTTCTATCGGTATTTTACGATGACTGGCGGGCACTTGACTCTTTTGGGGTTCGTTGTTGGACGAGGTACTTCCACCAGGCGTGAGATACATCGGCCGATATTCAAGACTTGGAACGTCAATCAGACGTGCTGGTGGGCAATTATTTTTCGCTTCAGTGGTGTTGTCACTGTCTGAATTGTCGTCAAGCCATCTGGAGTCTTCGTCGCTGACGATGTCCACAATTTGGGGATCGGTGTCGCAATCGATTGAGTCGTCTAAAGTGCAGCGAGCTCTAGCAGCCGGTGGAGTGCCGCCTTGAGAGCACCTCGACAATAATTCGTCGACGAAAGACGATGAAGTCGGTTTTGGCGGCGTCGGCATGTCAGCCCTTTTCAACGACGGTTTTTTAGCGGCCGGTGGACTGCCGAAGTGAGTGCTCCTCGGCATTAATTCGTCGACGAAAGAAGATAAAGTCGATTTTGTCGGGGCTGGTGGCGTCGGTGTGGGGCGCTTTAACGGCGGCTTTTTCGTGGCCGTCAACGAGTTGCTCGTTACAGCGGTTTTTGGGGCACCGGAGCTCTCACCTTTGGCAATATTCCTCTTGGTGGCCCTCTTGTTTTTTGTTTTAGCAGTTATGTTATCATCGTTGAACACGTTGCTAGTCGTAAATATCTTTTCTGGGATTTTATACGTCGATTTAACGTCGACCCCAACTATTACAGTAGCAAAAAAAAAACAAAACAAAAATTGAAAACATCTTCCTGGTATACTCTAAATCAGCCCAACTACCCAAAGTGTCACTGATGATAACCGCAATTACTTCCTGCGTGTTTTCATTTGTTTGCACCGCAAACGAGTATTCACCTTCACAGGAAACAAGCCTTCTATTACTGAAAAGGAAACAAAAAGGCTAATACCATTTCAATAACGAAAATAATAAAAATGTACCTTATTTTCTCCTTTTTTAACAAGGAATTGTTGGAGTCAGCTACCAACAAACAACTACTGTGCAACAAATTGCCGTATTTCAACTCTTCGACATTGTCAATTTTCATGGTTATTTTCGCGAGACGCGAATCATAGTCGAAAGATATGTCCAGGGAGTACTGGGGCTTTTTGAGGGCATCCTCTTGCAGCATATTCCCTGTGGGCGGTTGACGATTGATTATCTGCGTTAACGAAAAATAAAAATATAAAAGAATAAACGAAGGCGAAAGCGACAATTTGTTGTCTTACTCTCTCCAAGTCTCTAGGATTTGCCTCAATTATATCGCGAAAAGTTTTCTTGTTCGAATTCACCAACAGGACGGCCAGTGCTTGTCCAATACCGGGCAACTGGCGCGTAACAAACGGGGAATTCTCCCACATTTTGGCTTGAACGCATTTTTTCAAAATCAAAGCCGACTCTAAAGCTTGGTAGTGGGGTTGTTGCCACAGAAAATGAACGAGCACTACAATGAAATGGGGGGGGGGGATATTAACAGTTTCGGTGGATTTGTGTGGGGGGAAAAAAGGGATGGTACCGTTGGTTAGACGCTGTAAAATTTTCATGATTCTGCTCGATTCTTGAACAAGCGAAGGATCGGGAATTTGAATTCCCCCCAGCGAGGCTTGAATAAGACTGAAAAGGAATTTTTAGTTAAAAATAACACTCAGAGCTTAATGGGGGAAAATAGCTCACTAATTAATTTTCGTTTCCTTCGTTTGAATTTTCCCTTGTTTCTTAAATCGGATCGTTTCACGCTCTTTATGTTGGTTCAACGAATTTAGAACACTTTTTTCGCTCCACCTCAATTTAATGCCTTGGAATTCGTGGCACAAACAAATTTTATCTAATAGTTCTGGGAGTTTTTCGTTTCCTTTTATCTAATAAAGTTTAAACAAGGGTCAGAGAGCTTTAGGGGTTTTTTGGAGGGGCGGCGCGTGCGGTGGCGGGGGAAATCTCACTGTCGTGAAAATTCGCATTGTTTCAAAAGCGATGTAGTAACAAGCCATAAGTTTGCCAC
This sequence comes from Corythucha ciliata, assembly GCA_038030265.1. Lineage (NCBI taxonomy): Eukaryota > Metazoa > Arthropoda > Insecta > Hemiptera > Tingidae > Corythucha > Corythucha ciliata. Next base: position 56,756,998 of record CM075938.1, read on the forward strand.
TTTCAGTAGGCCTGAAATTATAAGCGGAGTCTGACATTTCGATCATACCGTGCTTCTGTAAGCCGTTGAGCTCTCTCATGCATAGTTCTAAAATGAATTAAAACAAAAAACACAATTACGGAACCCATTCATCAGCCTCATCCACCAAGTCTATGTACCCAAGAGTTTATGCTCGACTTCCTTTTCGCTCAAACCAATCGGTAGGCGATAGTGGGTCGGGTTTTTACTCGCTCGCACGTACAAAAAGGTCGATCTGAGCCATTTCATAGCCACCTCGATATTTGTCACTGTGCGAAGTGTGATCTCGGCGTTCAGGTGCTCCACCAAGTGATTGTGAAGCGAACTCTCGACTAAATCACGACCCGAAACCAATTTTTCGTATTTGGCCTAAAAGAGGAGCAAACAAAACAAAAGCTCATCAGAGGCTCATGATCATCAGGGGCCAACAATTTTTTCAGTGTACCACAAAAAAAAAGTTGAGCTGCTATATAGCGTGAAAAAACTTGAAAGAAATAAAACTGCCATGGACCTTGAATCGCATATAGGAAGTTCGCGGTAAGGGCTTTTGTTTCATAGCCAAAAGAAAACGGAGAATCCTAGGGGTAATGAGTTCTTTGAAGTCTTTTTCTTACAAATTTAATAGCTTGGAGAGGAAATTAAGGGACGGCGAGTTTAATGCGAGGATTATCTGTGAACTTCCTCAAAAATAAATATGTCTCACGCTAACAAAACCGAAGATTTCTTTTTTTTTTTACAGGAAGAAAGTTGCTCGACTTTTAGATAGATCCTGACAGCTATCTTCAAATTCGTGATGAGAGAAGAAAACTTTTCTTTTTAAAACTTTTTACTCGACCGTGGTCTGTTTTTAAAACACTCCGGCTTCTTAGAGCACCGATCGAACTCTGTGTCGGCCAAGTGAAGGGACCGAAAATATAGACGTTCAACCGAGGGTTCCACGCGTGAGGACACCCATTTCGTTCCCGAGGATAGGAAGTTCAGGTCTGCCAGCGAGGCACGCGAGGCGGCGAGATGGCCAGGAGCCAACGACCGCACGCACAGCCGGGTCAAACGATGGATGTCGTCGTGTTGCCTACAAATGCGCAATACATGTACGGTGCTCTCTTTTTCCTATCCCAACGAGGGAAAGCAGCGGAGTCCCTCCACCGGAAAAATCTTAGGTTTGCGTTGAACGAGCCGTGCCACTTCAAGATCGGGGTGACTGCAAGCTCAAGTGTGAAGTATATGGCAACTCGAAGTTGGGTCTAGACGTCGGGCACGAACTCGAACAAGCGCCTAATTGGTACCACTCGTCCCCTTGTTCATCACCCCAAATGGCATGAAGGGTGCCCCCAGGGTATATGGGCCACTCTGCGACGGAACTTGGGGAGGCCCTTGAGAGAAGTGTTCAGGCAAGTCACACGGGGCCTAGTCATTGGCAAGGTCGTCAGAGTTGATTTCATACCCAGTGTAAAAACGGGGGCTTTCGACACAGAGGCTGCTCTTGCGCCGTTCAGCTGAACCTGATAAATATGAATAGTTGGTAAACAAGAAGAAAAATAAACATAAAAATACGTCATCTCTCGGAAAAGCAGTAAAGCGTGGTTTTAAGTTCTTCTACCGTTGATGATTTCACCAGCAAGTCATATAAAATGATATTTTTATGTAAACGGTTGCATGCATGGGAGAAAACACAATACATTTATAAATGATTTGGCGGTTGACTGCAGCACAAAAAGTCCTTGAGGGAATTAAAACAAATAATTTTCCCTGGAAAAGCGGAATTTATATATTTTTAAAAACGTTCCGTCATTGCATTCGTTTAGTTGATGATAGTTTCAATCATTCAATTTACAAGTAGGTATGAAGCTATTTGGTGATGCATCTCCTTCACCAGGACTGGGCTATGGGGAACTTGAGCCCTCTGATGGGGTAAAGGCAGACGGCGGAGGGGGGCGTACTACCAATTATCTTGAACTTCACTTCTTCACAATTTACAGAAATCAGAGGAATACGCGGTTGAACGAAGTAAAAACTTAATGAAGCAATTTACTCTCGGACTTTCATTTTCAAAAGTTTATGGTTTATTGAAGTTATGCTCATCCTTAACCTTTATAGAAGGGAGTCCATAAAGCGAAATGTTTCCATTTAGCATCATATTAAAAAACTACTATATTCAAGTTCACTAATTTAACGGTAATTGTTCCGTACATAGGTAAATATTTTGTGGAAGCTCTAACAGAAAATGGCTTTAGGTACACCTGGTGGTGTTTGGACATTTTTTAAATCCCGTTCCCCACTTTACAGACGTATTGTATCGATTATTAGTCCCTTTTTTCTTCCTGTTGAGAAAACAAGGTATTAAACCCCCGCTATTGCATACAGAATGGCATTATTCTTTGAAAATTGATCATTTCGTAAGAGGATGCCATCGTATCCCCTCCATCTTTATATTTTATTCTCTACTTTTGCCTATTAAAGTTACGATTTTAATCTCGCGTTTTTAAAAGGCGAACCCCCCCCCCCAGTAATTTATCTACGCGTCACGCTCAATCCCCTCACCGGGCCCGACGTCTTGTCAGCGACACAGCCCCGCTAAAAGGGACGCAGCCCATAAAAAACCCGTGTATTCTATTTTGAACATCATGATAACAATAATTAAAAGGGCAACAGTTGGGTTACGCTACGGATTTCACGGCTTGTGCTGCTATTGTTTCACCTAATCTGACGGGGCAGTTATAGGAGTGAAAGGTACATCTTTTTGAACAACTGCGTAGGATTTCGAGACTGATGACTTCTTTGTTTTTACTAGTGGACCTTTCATTTCAGGGGTTTTTTGTTTGTTTTTTCTCTCGCTCTTTTATAAAAGGAGAGAAAAAATATCCGATCGCGTAATCAACATAAACATAACGTTTAAGTCGCCCCTCATTGGGGCGAAGAATGGCTTAGAAGGTGAGAGGTTTTTTTCTCTAAATTGGAGAAGATTCCTCTTTTTCTCATGGCTAACACAAAAGGTTGGTCAATTCATGTCTCCCCTCGCATGCTGCAAGGACCTCCTCCCTATTCACGGACCCCATCACATGTCAAGTCTCCCCCCCCGCCACCTGCCATCCACAATCCAGCTAAATGCCAGAGCTCAAGAAGCTATACGTGTTTAAGAATTTTGTTCACTCTTCCAAGAACTTCGAGAGAGCACTTTGACTGCTAATTATTTACATTTTCATTAAAATTTTACAATGCTTTTAGAGAACCCACAAATCACAATCGATCAGTGAATCTCAGTAAAAAAGAGGTGGATATGGCACTCACAGAATTGTTTTGGCCTCCGAAGTGTGAGTTTCGGGGATTCAATTGACGGTATCCAGGACGAGAGATGCATAATGAAGCAATGACAGCATGATGGTAACGCTCTTGGGGTGCCCAGGCCAGCAATGATCCGCGGGACCCTAAGGAGCGTCAGCCAACTCAGACGTCGCTGTACACGGTGTCGGATATCGATGGTGGGGGGGTAGTAGGGTTGTGTACCCCCCGTGGCGATCTTCCAAAAACTTTGAAAAACCGAGCACCCCAGCAGCCACCCAACAGGGTCACATAAAAGAGCTCCCATTGCCCGGAACCTCGAAGTTGCTTGCCCTCCGCTCCTGAGACTGATCGAACGACCACAGGCGAGAAAGACGACGGTGTTACGAAAATGGCAAATCTCGGAGAGACACATTATGAGAACAATTTTATTTTTAGAATCTTTAGGCCAAGGAAACTATCGTCATACGAAGAGAAAAAATGTAAATAAAAAGATAGGACGAAACCTTTTTTTCAGTGATAAAATTTGTTGCGATTAAAAAAAAAAAATCTTTCGCAACGTTCAACGCTAAATATTGGTTGGCTTGAATGCCACCTAACACACGACTTCACCTTTTAAAAAAAAATAATTTCTTCAATTCTGGTGAACAATCGCGCCCGGGCAGTAGCTTGAAGACGAAACAAGCACCCGAACAACAATGACGAGGGGGAGGGGTGTAAAAGTTCCTCCTTTCTCTCAGTACCAGCAGAATGTCTTCCTATCGCGGTGTCAAAATCGAACTTGCGAATTACTCCCCCTCCTCCTTCTCCTCAACCGTACAAAACTCACGCAACACGAGTAAACAAATTGTAGCCATAACGGGCTTTATAAAGCCTTGACTTTTGATTAAAGTTTTGTACTTGAAGTAATAAATCAGAAAAATAGTAAACTTGGTAGTTTGCCTGAAGAAGGAAGATGCTGCGTGCGATAAAGGCACGCACTCAATAACCCCTAAAGCGACGCGAAAACAATTTTTTAAACAATAATTAGTGACTTAATCCTAAGTTTGCGAAAAAAATTAGTTTAAATGTTTTATGAATGTCATGATAATTGTGTGTGGGGAGCGTCATTTTTTATGTTCTTGACAGTTAACAATTATTGTGTAATTATAAGGAAGAATCTTCATTTTTAGAAGAAAAAAAAAAAACTATAAAATAAGAAGAGGCAGCGAAAAACGTAATTTCGAAAGAATTTCGAAACCCGATGAACGTAACTATGAAATCCCAAACTTCGAATGATCCTACGCACTACAACAAGAAATAATTAAATGCCTGTATGTAACTATCGGGATTTTCTACGAGGGATTAACGTTTCAGGGGAAGACGGTCACGAGGAACGTTTGTGGCCAAGGACAAGGAGATGGCTTCACGAGAAAGCTTCTCTCTCACTGGCCCAAGCACAATACCGGTGAAGGGGGTGGAGGTGGAGTGGAGATGAGATTTTTTTTGTTTTTTCTAGGAAATCACAACCTCGGATTTTTCGGGGGAGGAAGAAGGCGCATTTTCGTGATAAATCAAGTAATAAATCGTGTTCACGTTGATGAACCGCGAGCTCATCCCGGATGATGACGAGCGGGAAGGGGGAGGCCGCCGATCTGGACGAAAATTCGCGCAATGACATTTACGGCAATTGTCGCAATCAATCATATTTTTATCCACGCGCTTCTTTAAGGTCAGGTGGACCCTAAAAAGAAGCGAAATTATGAATTTTTCATCTAAGGCTTGAAACTATGACTTGAAACAACACAAAAATTGCTTAATCGAATTTTAATGAAAGCTCCCAGAGAAGAGTCCGCTTTAAAATTTATAAAATTATTGTGCAATACGCAAGGAGGGAGAGAACACGATAAGACAGATGAGGAAAGTACTACCGGCAGATGAATTAACTGACAATAAACATCATGTGAAGGACCGCATTTTTTTAAGCGTTGAGAAGCGTCAATTTTCAGGAAACTTAGCGCTTCTCCTATCTCCAATGGGACAAAAGTGAACAAACTGCAAATAAAGAATTCAAGTGTTCAGCGAGATTCACACCGAGGACTTCCATTACTAAAGCGCCGACCGTTTCAACAAAGCTGAGTACAAAGTTAATTGTAACGCCTCGGCAGTCGGCAGTAGATGATACCCAGTGACCTTTACCTTTTCCTATTATTTTTATGTTTCTGAATTGTACTAGGAAAAAGTTTGATATTAATGAACAAAAAAAAACTCGTCATAAAACGAAAATATAATAAAAATGCGCTGGGATGCCTCCCGAAAGACCTGAATGGAGTCGGTTTCATGCCGACTCACTTGTTAACCTTTTACAGATATAGTGTCTTTTTTAATACTTTTTTAGCACGTCAAATACATTTTTTAATTTTCACACCTCGTATTATTATAGGCGCACATTTGCCTTTGATACGCCATCAAACTAGGAAATTAACTATCGTCAATTGCGGGGGTATAGTGTCCGTGACCCCTAATTAAAGTCTATCCTATCGTCTTCTATACTTCTTCTCCCTACGAGGGACGTTGAAATGTCACGCTATGGTAGTCATTTTTTTAATATTCATCCCCCTTGAAATCGCGAAATTACAGCGATGGAGGCAGCGCAGAAGATGAAACAATGCCCACATTTAATAACAGAACTGTTCGATTATTAGAAATAGTTCCGGTTAAAAAAAGGGTCGTAAAGTTGTCGTTACGCAACTTTAAAGGGGGCGGTGGTAAAAACAACAGTAAACGAAGATAACGAAAAATTGTGGGTCATAGAAGTTCACGACGTAATTATCATCGTGAACGGCCAAATCCCCTACAATGAGGGATCAATTGGAGAAGCATGAGAGGGCTTAGAATTTGGAAACGAAGAATTGGTCCTTTAGGGAAATTATAAGAAACTTCTTAAAAATACCAAACAAGTCTATTACTAAACACTCAAATCTTCTTGTTAAATAATAACTAGTGGGAACACAACCGGCGAGAGCACCAATGCCATAGCCATAATCATCACCACGAATCTACAGCGCACTTTCCCACCTCAAAAAAGCCGTCGTCTCGCGGCTCACGAGCGTGCCGTCGTCTTGTCGGCACGCGTTTCAAGCACCCAATGCACCAATTAATTCCCTCAATATTTCTTTAAATTTTACAGGGAAATGTTCGGAAAACGTGGTAACCAAAACCCCGTCTAGAGACGCGTATGTTCCTTTTCAATGCGACCAATGGGAAGGGGGCGCGTCAAATAGGCTGAATTGACAATTTGAGCAGGCTCAGACGTCTATTCGGGATTTTTTGGTCACCAAAACTTTCAACCCTGAAAGATTTAAAAATTTGGATCAATCGAATCCCTAGGTTTTTAGGCTCTAAAAACCTCCCGAAATTCGAGACGTTCACTGTATACGATTTCGGCTGTTCAAAACAGCTCGATATTGAGGCTTTCAAACGCCCCAAACTTCAAATCTTCAAAAAATCGCCTACTAAGTAAGAGCCCATCGATTGTGGAGTGACCGCTCCATTTTGACCTCATCACTTTGTTGGGTAACGTAACAAAAGTACAAGTTCAATTCATTCATACATCGACATCATTGACCTATCAAGATCCTTGCCGCTAAGTCACAAACAAGCGTTGCGTGTTCCATGAAAGAATTAAATAAAGTCATTTTGAGTTAAAAACACAAGAACGATTGAATAATATTTTCACCAGTTATAAAACATACAAGACGGGAGGTTAATTACACGACGTTGTGTATTAACAGCTACCTTGCACTTGGGGAATCAAAGGTTTCCCCTCCTCCACTACCTGCTCTCATTGAAAAGTGGAGTGTGATTATTGACAAGTTATTTCTAGACAAATCGTAGAAAACAAAATACTTTCGAAAGCAGAGGCAATTTCCAGATGAAAAAAATCCAGATAATTATACCGGGGGAGAACTCACAAATCGAAAAATTGGTGTTTTTCCAATTAGCATAAAAACAGGGTATCATTTCAATCAGCGTAGTTAACCTTTACATTAGATTTCAAACGAAAAATGCTACCGCTACGTATTACCAGTGAGCGAAGGGTGGTGGTCGTGGGGTGGGGGGGTATTTCTTACAAGGGCGTTTGAGGACGAAAGGATGAGATGCTTCTTTGTATCCTTGAAGAAGAGCCACCCCCGCTAAAATGAGTCGCGGGGATCTCGCTGGGTATATAGGCGAAAGAAGGGGAGACGTCGATTCAGTTGTCAGTTCTTCCGAGTAAACAGTGAACAATAAGAAAGGAGAGTACCTTTGTTTTTGCTTTAGTGCCATCAATTTAGATCGACTTTTAATCATCCCCCCACAGAAGGTAATGTAAATATGTAACAAAATACGAACTATGTCGATCACGCGTCTAAAAAATTGTCGGCCAAGTCATTTTTTCCAATTTAAGAAATAAATTACTACAAAGAAAATTATTAAAAGTGAATTCGTTTGCGTCAAAGGAAAAATGATGACCAGAACGTTTGCCCTGGCTTTGTGTCTGATCGCTGCTGTCAGTGCTGCACCCCAAGCACCACAAGCTCAATCCTCGTCTACTGATCCTCCTCAGCCTGTAAGTTTTTGCATTTTTAGCGTTGAAAATAGTTTCAATGGAACCAGGACGCTGATTCCGAATGAAATCGGATAATACGAGCGTTTTAATCATTATTTCCAGTACGAATTCAACTACAAAGTAGAAGACTCCACAAATTCAGTCTACTACGGAGCCAACGAAAAAGGAGCCGAAACTGGGGCGGTTGAAGGAGCCTACTACGTGTGGCTGCCCGACGGCCGACTCATGACAGTCAAATACACCGTAAACGGCGATTCAGGTTTCGTGCCCACCATCACCTTCCAAGACAACGCCAATCCAATCGGTCAAGCTCCACCAGTTCGCAGGCGATAAAAACAATAGACGGTGGGGGTCCTTCGGACCCACCTCGCTGTGAAACAATAGAGAATAACACGCGGCATACACACAGAAAAAGTGTTTTCTATTGCGAAAAATTTGTGCGCGAACGAAACAAAAAGTTCGAAACAAAATTTTACTCAGAAATGTACAATCATATTTATAAATAAACTTTTAAAGCCCGATCTACCTTTCTTGGCTTTTTTCAGACTCCTACAGGGTAACCTGGCATGTATGATGCAAACACCGTCGTAGGGTCACGCTAGTTTGAGAAAATAAAAACACGAAGAATCTTACGTTAACTACTTTTCAAGCCGTTTCTATTGTGTAAAAAATATCAAACTTTCAAAAATGATGTCACAAACAAATCGTAAAAAACGAGCTTTGGGAAGGCTCGTTTAATGCGTGTTGCGACCCATAAAAATGAGCGTCAGAAACGCCAATTATGCGCCTTACAAAAGGGAGATTTAGCGATGAATCAGATATAGGGGAGGGGGTCTATAGGAAGAGGTACAGTCTAGCCCAGACTCTCTTAACGCCACGCTGGTTTTAGTCTAAAACGCGAAAAAACTTATTGGGGGGGAGGGGTGTAGTATCCGTGTAAGGGATTAGTGACAAATAGACGCCTTCCAAAAGAGTAGGAGTACTCAACCTTCCCTTTTTAATGAAAACAAGACTTGACCTAATGACACTCACAGGAGTGTCAGGCTTATATCGAAAGACTATTTTAAACGAAAACCCTAATCTTTCCCAAATATGGACGCGAAGGAAGATGATAGGTCGGGTGGAATCGTCCGTTCACCCCCAGTCCATTTTCTTATTGGGAGGGTCACGAACGTCAGTACAAAGTAACATGGCATATGGGAGAGGGGGCACGATTGCCGCCCTCAACATCAAAGACGAAGAATGAAATGAGAATTTCTGGAGAAGGCGCACGTACGAAGGCTGCTAGGGTCACGAACAGCCGAAAATCGATTTTCTGAACTCGAATTATAAAAATAAGAGGAAATGCTGAAACGTCGGTAACAAGCCACAGCCAGGAGGACTTACTCTTAGCTAAGCTTGCGCGGAGTAAGCTCGGACCGATGAGGAAGTAGTGCCTTGTCGCAACAAGGCAAGTGCTAACAATACAGCCCGAGGCACGAGCAGGAGGAGTTTTTTGCACAAGCCGTTTTGTCAAGTTGCTCGCGTACGCTACATTGTGATTTGTGAGCGATGGGCTTCACACGGTGACATTTGTCGAGTGTACCGCGCCACTGTAGACTAAGGGTAAATTTATACAACCTACAACACTAAAAACACCCGAGAAAGACCTTAGGTGGATCTAAGGGGGTGGGGGGTACCAGCGAAATCCCCCCCCCCACCTGTAAGTAGTAAAATCTCTCTAAAGCTAAACATAGGGAAAGGGTGTGGTCGGGCAGGTGTGGGATCCCAGATTTACTCTTTGAGAAAGACAACTCTTGCCCCATAAACAAGGGGGGGGGGAAGTAAAAACACTAACCTTGTTGCTTGCTTTAGTCATAATGACCGCCGTTGCCGTCAAGCCATACTGGGGTCGCCCAGCTCTTCCAATCATTTGCAAAATTTGAGCTTCCGAATATTCCTGCATACCACCGTCCACGTACTGCTCGGTCGATTTAATGACAACCAAATGAGCCGGCAGGTTTACTCCCATCGCTAAGCATAAGCAAAACACCGTCCATGAATACATTAAAACCAATAAAAAACGACAATTTTGACTTACCGAGCGTACTAGTTGCAATTAGAACTGGAAGATAACCCGACCGGAACAGTTCTTCAACGAGATTTCTGTCTGACTGATTCATTCCAGCGTGATGGTAGGCAATACCGTTAAAGATAAGGCCTAAACAGATGTTTTAGTTAATTTTAAGTGTCTAAAGTAATTAAGGAGGAAATTTACTTCTCAAAGTATTGTCAAAAATATTGCAGGCGACTTCATTGACTTTTTCTTTTTGATCTTCTGTTAATTCGAAATGAATCATTTTTGAGAGCACGGTCGCCGTTTGCTGCGTGCTTTTACGAGTATTACAAAAAATCTGAAAAAAACATTAAATTTTTTAGTGATCGCTAGGAAGGAGGGGTGGAGGTAAATCTTATTGTAAATTACTAATGAGGGCTTTCCCTCGGAGAAATCATTCAAAACGTTCTTTATGCGATACGATAGATTCATCTCAAATTTGAAGCTTGATTTGTCCTTCTCGTAACCGATCACAACTTTTCTGATCTTGACCGGACGAATGTCTTCGTCAAATCTGGGAAGAAATATGAATTGAAAAACGGGATTTTCAACACTAAAGTAACAACTTTACTTGTAAAACTTAGCCGAAGAGCCCTCTGTTCCCAGCCACTGGGCTACGTCTTCGATGTTGTTTATAACGGCTGACACTGCCACAAATCTAACGTGGTCCTCTTGACCGGACACACCGCCCAAGCGGGTCGCTTGAACCGTCTTCATTCGACTGACAACGGCTTCCAACGTTGCGCCTCTTTGCTCCTCGTTCAGAAGGTGAACCTAAAAAGTTGATAATTTACCGTTAGACAACACATACCCCATTTCCTGACCAACCAACCTCGTCGATTAAGAAAAGTTTGATGACTTGAACCGTTGCCCTATGGTCCGTCCACCTTCGAGTCATCGAATCCCATTTTTCAGGCGTCGTCAGTATCAAGTCGTAATTTTTAATCGAGTCGAGATCGCTCTCGATCGTATCACCAGTGATTTCGATCACTCGTAAACCAAGTGGCCTTAGTCTTTGAGACCAGTCATAGTAGCGCTCGGTGCACAGTGCTTTGACCGGTGCCACTAGATATGTAATCACAAAAAATGGAAATAAAAAAAATGAGCAATTCAAAAATGGGTGGGTGGAGGGTGAAAGGGGTAAACTGTACTGTAAACAATTTTATGAGTTCTATTTTCAGGATCGACGCTCCTAAATTTTTCCATTAAGCGTACTATGGCCAGTTCAAAAACAACGGTTTTCCCCGAGCCAGTAGGGGCTGATATCACAATCGATACATCTGAAAATATAAGGGAAGAGAAAAACAATAAAATCTCACGAGTTAATTTTCTCAAGAAAGGTATTTACCTCTTTTAAGAACAGAATTCATCACAGCGGACTGCATCAAATTGAATGACGAGAAAGATTGGAAAATGCTACGGTATTTCTCAGCTAAAATTTTGAGTTAAGGAAACAGGCACGTAGCCAGGACTTATGTCGGAGGGGGTCCTAGCCCCCCTCAAACAATGAAGCAGAAAACGGCATAAGTAAGGTGAACGAGCACCTGTGGGCTGTGGGGCGCATTTGAAATGTATGCCCCTTTCCCTCACCCTCATCATAACACATCACCTATCCCAGCGAATTGTTCTAGAAAAAGGCAATTATGAGCTATGCCCGTTGATCTATGGCTTAAGTATGCATGGTGCGAAATCATATCCATGTCGCCAAACGCATTTCCGTAACGAAACAGCACTATAAGTAAGCTCAAATTGCTGTGAAAATTCGATTTTTTTAATCTGATTTTAAAAGTTTGGAGAAACTCAGGGTTTCTCACCCCCAAAAACCCAGGTTCTGGCCAATCAATCAGGCTTTCGAGGAACATATTATATAAATCGTAGGCTATACTTTCAAGTTTACCAGCATTAACAGGACCATTGGATATAATGCATTACCATTGTAATACTGTTCCTCTTCAACTGGATCCGCGATTGTTAATATCAATTTGTTGAGCCTGATTTTGCAGCCAATCTGGGATTAAAACCCAACCCACCCCTCCAGAAATATTATTATGGGTAATGTATGCAAGAGGTCGTAGCCGTAGGAGCCTACGTTTTCAGTATTTTCTCAGTCGGGGTGCGTCATAGACGGACCGGTTTCGGCTGCTCGCCATCGTCAGCGCCTACAGCTACGATATTTTGCATATGTTACCTTTACCTACTAACCCTCGTTAGTAGGTAAAGGTAAGCGTTTCTACAAACAATTCAAATATATTATTATGGGTTTAAGGCCTCTTTTACACGAGGAAGTTTTTTGATCAAAGTAGCCATTTTTAAAAAATTTACCAGATGTTCCCTGCCTGAAACGGTCTGCTTGTGATCAGATTGAACATATTTTTGAACAAAAAACTTACTCGTGTAAAAGGGCCCTAAGGCCCGTTCACAAGCCCTATTTATGCGTTCTGTGGAGTCTGTACAACTAGAGAACCTATACTACCAGGTGAGCTCACGGCCATATTGGGGTAGATAAAATTATCATAAATTTAATAAAGCCTCGTGGGATACAGTCGGACACTCCATAGTATTTTAACTCCACGATGACCCAAATAACTCCATGCACCCCTCCTACCCACTAAATATCAACTTTATTATAGTTACCTTAGTGCAATCAAACAAATGTATTCCGACGGAAAATGAGCATTTTGATAGGTTACATATACCCCACAGACACATAGCATATGAAAAAAACTAAACGGTTTGTGAAACGGAGCTGATTTGACCGTGCTGCCAAAAACCTTTTCAATTTCGGCCACAAGCTGACGCACCTGCCAGAAAACTTGGAAGTGTGAAGTAGCAAGAGCACGCCCGGAAATACCGAGGCTCCCCCTTGAAAGTTTACCCTACCAGGGCCCCGAAATCTGCCAGGCCAACACTGAACAATTGAACACGGTTGTTAAGGCCTCCATCATAGGCGGATCTAAGGGGGGGGGGGGGTAACAGCAGAATTACCCCCCCCCCCTGGAGCTTGGAAAATCTCTCAAAACATGGGGGAAGGGGAGTGGTGGGCAGGTGGTGGGGGTGTACTGGGGGAGGGGAGGGGTTTCGATTACCCCCCCCCCTGAGAGAGGTCCCAGATCCGCCCTTGGCCTCCATAGACGGTCAAACTGCTTGACCAAACTGTCCCGACAAATGATTGAAGCCAGCTTCAAGCACCCTTCAAACAACCTGCAATGATCCGTCATTCTTTTTTCATAAAAACTCATTCTTCTCAATCTCGTAGTGAAGAAGTAGGCGCGAATAGAAGTCAAAATGGCTTCGAACAATGATGCGGCCGTTATTGTCATGACACTTGTTGCTTTCATTTTATTGTACAACGCCCAAATTGCGCAATATTTATTGTGCGTGTATGAGTAGCTTTATCAATCATCCTCAACGCTTGGCCTCAACGAAACTTCTAATTCAGGAAATAAAAAAAAAATCTGGGGAGGGCGACGTTGGCACCATCTGCCCTTTTTAAAAAAAGTGGCTGTACTTGGATCAAAAAACTTACTCGTGTAAAACGACGTCTATGAACATCGGCCTAATTCACCGAGACGTTGGGAGAAGATACGCAACGTGGATTCTGAGTTTCCAGAAAAAATATCACGAGGGGGAACACTATTTAACAAAATTTAATTCAATGTTTAAAAACCGGACAATATTTTCCAAAACTAAATCAATTCAAAATTGTACTATAAAAATTCAAAACGCAATGTAGCAGGCCGGAGCTAAACATCTTTGACTCGGCGAGAATATGAAGAGGGGGGAGGATACGACGCGACGTAACACATGAACGGGGTAAACAGTGAGGGGCAGTAAGGGCGGCTAACGCTCCACCACCAAAAAAATGCGACAACAGAAAATCTTCCCACAACAACGAACAACCCTGTCTGTTCACAAGGGTGAGCTGGCGGAGACCGGAGAGATCACCGATCGCCACACTTTAGTTCCACAGCCACCACACACTAACACCATAAACAACAAAATTGCCGAGTCATCTCTAGACTGTTATCGAGGAGAAAGTTCCACCTCCCTAATGGCGGCGGGGATGCCCATGCAAGTGCAACTATATAAGCCCGACTCCCACGAATGCACCTCATTCTTGAAAAAAAGGAAGACAAATAGCTGGTTTGATACATAAGTAATTATTAGACATCCTAAACCCACCTAAAACGCTAAAATATGAAATAAAGCACCTATGAAACTAAATTCGAATAACATTAATTGAAGGATACGGATTTCTGACACCGGCCGCAAATTGTCCTCCGATACTATTTGGCCTGGTATGTAGTTGTTCGCTTCGCGAATAACTTCATTCCTCTCGTTGTTCGTCGAGTACATCCTCTGGATAATTCAATTATCGTAACAAATCACTAATTATACATAAAAAAAAAGAGGTTTACCTTGTCTGCCCTTGAGAAATCTTGACCATCCAATCCGCTGCTCCCTCGCCCACGCAGACACCAGACAGACACTGCTCTGAGCGAGGAGCTTCACTTCAACAGCAAAACAAGCGAGCGCTCTTGCGTGATGGCGTATGTAAACAAAAAGGCATCACTTCCTTCTCCCACTCCAGCCCACTCTCATCTCTCTCACAAGCCGCAGCAGTCCTACAGGTATTCATCCGCCGACTGGCCATTTTGCGATCTTTCCCGACTCCCGAGACTTTTTCGAGACAGTTTCTTGCTTTTAAAAAATATTTCCAGTTCCTACTTTCAATTTGCGAGTGAATTGTAATTGTATTTCGTAAAATCCGCTAAAGGGCTTTGCAGTCTGCACTCCCGGAAGTCCAAGGAAGAGTGACATCAGTCACAGGAGATTCCACTGAAGGAGCGCTCCCCAAAGCTTCAAGGGACAAGGTCGGTATAGGAATTTAATTTTCAACCATTTTTTACATCGAATTTCATTGTTTTGTGAGATTTTATTTTGGTATCATTGTTGATATTTTTCATTCGAATTGTCGGGTAATGCCTGAAAATTAACGAAAGTTGTAGTTCTGTTCGCATGGCTGCAGTGGCGTAGCGTATGTGGGGGGGGGGGCGGTGGGGCGGCCCGCCCCGGGCATCACTTGAAATGGGGCAACAGTCGGATGAGGCTTTTATTTATTTTTAACGCGAATATGTAAAAGAACCGAGCACAGTTGGGAGTCCTTTTGCGCACCACCGGTACAAAACACTCCACATCTATTCAACTGCCCAATCCCCATAGTTGCTAGGTGCTCCGTGAAAGAAATCGTGGCTTCAGGTCTGCCAAGAGGCACCAAAACCGCACAAAATGGTCCATTGCAGACCAGGGCACTTCCAAGAGCTATCTATAACAGTATAACGACTGTCAGTTGGTAGGAGGAGGCGTAAAAACTACAATGAAGTGTACCGCAAGCTGAGTCTTGAACGATGCCATAAGGGGTGGGCAAAATACTTTGAAAATGTATTTTAAATACAAAGCCCAAAATACTTTCAAAAATGTATTTTAAATACAAAAATACAAATTACTTTTCCAAAAGTATTTAAATACAATTACAAAATACATACCTATTTTGTATTTAAAATGCAAAGTATTTTAAATACTCAAGTATTATGCCCATCCCATCATGGCTCTCTTTGGAGACAAAACAGTTTAAGAACTGGCCAGAGCGTGCCAGGGACTGCGGGTGAATCCCACACGCGTGGTCATGTGTTCCACGTAAACACGCTCCGTCTCTCGAAACGCCAAGTTAAGCTGGAAGAATTTGACAGAGCCAACCTCACGGAATCGAAGTCTTTTGATTAACCAAAGGAGGAAAAATTGTTTTTTATTGAACCAAATAACCCGCAAAATTGGTATTTTGAGTATGCCAAGTTCCGCGAATTCTATTGTTTGAAGATACTAACCCTCAAGACTGGTTTTTTGAACGAGTAAAGCCCTTGAGATTGGTTTATTGAAGCGCAAAACCTGTGAAGTTGGTTCTACTCAGAGTCAATCCTAGAAAGTAGAGGTTTCAGGAGTTAAACCCGTGAAAGTAGTTTTTTGAAAAGCCGAATCCTCAAAGGTTGTGTTTCTCATGTAAGCCAAGCCAAGCTCATGACTTTTTTTTTATTCTGCAGAGCCAAACCCCCAAGATTGTTTTTTTCAACGATTGAACCCCACGAAATCGGTTTCATGAAGGCACATTCTCGTGAAGTTGATTCTCTGCGGAACACCTCCCCCCCCCATCTTTGATCGTACATCATATTGGCTTAATTATTAATGCAAATCTAGCTCACCTCACGGAGACTATGAAACTGCTGGTTTTTGGCCTGAGAAACATTCCCACGCCAAGAATCTGTCAATCTGACACGACTGTCTGTTTATTCCGAAAAAAAAAAGCGAATATGTTAAATAGGACATGGTCCTTTCCCGTTCCGTGTTTTTATAGTGGGGGGGGGGCATCTACCATGACCACTACTCCGGGCATCAAAATGTCACGCTACGTCCCTGCATAGCTGCACTTAGGTTGCACGAGAGCCTACCAGTGCACCCTAAAAGCGTACGCGTGCTGACTCAAACTAGCAAAATAGACTTTTCTGGAGCTAAACACACGCGGAATTATTTTTTCCCACGATTGAACCTTAATATTTTAGTACTTTTTATAGTATATTTCACAACGATTGAGGAAATCGTCACTTTACGCGCGAATTGTGTTTGGCGATCGAGGCGAAGCCGAGTTCGCATTTAGTCAAGAAAAGTAATGCAAGCCAAAAAAAAGTTAGAAAAATCATAATCTCGCGTAGGGTTTTGATTTTCGGACCATTGGTATATAGGGAGTTTTCGAACACAAATTATGCTTATTTTCACCCAATGGTACACTTATCCTGTTCCACCCAGAGTATGTACAGGGTGTTTCAGGATGAATGCAATATATTTTAATATGTTGTAGTAATCCGACGAATTGATTTTTTGTACCACACCTGCAAATGCGAAATTTGGTTATTGAATTAGCCAAAAATACGAAATTCGGTTCTTTAAGCGCCCGTGATATTGGGACATCGAAAGTGTCTAACCAGCGGAATCGCATTGTTGAATTGAACCCAAGTTCTCGTCTTTGAGCAATATTGGAGTATTTTCGAGGTCACAAACGAGATGGAAAGGTTCTGGCCAATGAGATTGGGAGGGGGGGGGGTTACATTCAAGGGTTCCCGCCCCGGGTTCTTGAGATCCGCCACTGGGGGCACTCCTCACATCTCCAAAAATGGTCCGATTTTCATTTTGAAAATTTGATTGTACTCGGGTACGGCGGCTACTCCGGGGTGACAAACGGCATGGAAGAGGACTCCGTGAAAAAATCTGGCGGTCGTCTTACAAAGTGCATTTTATGCTTTATGTGCACAGTTCCGCATTAGTTTTTATTCTCGTACGTAATAATTAATCATAACAGGCAAGCAAACAGGCAAGTGCGCTGTTGTCCTATACACAGAACATATATTAAAATTCGATTAAATTTTAGGACCACTCAGTAGCAATTTTTGATTGGCGATGGAAGTCGTTCGAATTTTACAAAAATAATACTTTGGTGGAAAACAAATAATGATAGAAAACAATTAAAATAGAAAAAGAGGGAGATCCGATTTTTGCTTAGGGCAAACTACTCAGAGATTCTAATCTACTAATTACGTCTACTTTACACTAAAATTAATTGATAAGTATTTACAATCAGACAGGAATCAAGACTCTGAAGCAAGTTAATTGAACAACGCTTTCATAAATAGAAAAAAATATTTTTATCTAAACAAAACAATTTAGAATTTTTATTTGGTCTCGAAGGAAGAGGCGGGGGCGTGGATCACTGGACGGCTTCCCAGCGATCAAAGGCATCATGTATCAGACTTCGGCGAGGCTTAATTTTATTCACTTCTTCATCAGAGATCGAACCTTTTTTGCCCACCGGTCCACGAAGTTTCGCTTTCTTGAATCCATTGTTGCCTGAAAAGAATTAACGACGTTTTTTGTTTATAAAAAAAAAAGAAAATCGATAGGCGCAACTTAATCGGATGACTTACAGACGACTGAGTTTCTGTATCCTCGTCCTCCCGATCCGGCGAATGTTCCGCTTCCGTTGTTGAATCCGGCAGTTCCTGATCCTCCTCCTCCGCCACCGTTGATTTGCGCAAACTGCGTCGAAGTTGTTGCGGCTCCGACAGATGCTCCTCGGAGACAGTGCGGTGCGGACGCGTTGGCGGGGATGGCGAGCGGGACGAGGCGTCTAAAAGCTCCTCGACGCTTTGCGAGCGTTGCTGTCGATCCTCCAGTTCCAACATTTCCGCCGCCGCACGGCGTTTTACCAATTCCTCCGATAGTTTGCGCGGCGGGACAAGGCAACGATGTTGCTGTTGCCGCCGCGGTCGCATCATGCTTGTTGGGCTCATGGGCGGCCGCCAGGCGCTCCCCACTGAGGGGCTCCCCGATTTCTTGCGCCTGGAAAATGACAAACATAAAAAGTTGATTCTTGATTACGGTAAAGATTCTTTTTAATTTAAACACCGAGCCTAGGGTTTTAGGGTCCTCTAAATGTTATTTAGGGCAGTGCTATTCCCATACCGCACCTATCATTACAGGCAACTACAGGCAGTTGGTGGAGTTCAAAGCAGTTTTTGTGTTCATGACAAACTCAGGCGAATTTTCACTGCAAGAAGTGCAGGCTTTAATAGGCCCCAACAAAATAGTTCCCCGAATTACATACATATGAATTCGCCTGTTTACTCACCTTGTCAAAATCCTAGCTTAGCAGACAAAGCAAAGGGAAAAGTCAACACCTACTAGTTTGAATTACAATTATTGGTTAGTTCCAAGGTCTTAAGGCCGTGTACTAAGTCGTTCCTCAAGTCTTCCTCGGCCTAAAACCTCCCTCACTAACTGAAAAAATGATAAAATACAACGCTTTATTCTACAATTTGTGGGTAAGATGTTGAGGAAAGTTCGAATAACGACTATAAGCATTGGGGCCTTGGAATCAGGTTGCTTGAAGGATCTGTCATTAATATTGGGCCTTTATGGGAAAGTATTGGGTGAATTTAAATCCAGAAACCTAAATGAGCACCTAAAATCGATGGGAAGACAGGGAGCAGTCGGAATCTAGGTAGTATGAGATGAGACTAGATATAGCCAACAACTTCCGTTTCAGTGTTGGGCGCATGAAGGGTTGAAAACTTCCAAGATCTGTTATGTTGGAGGCATTGAAGTCGGGGTTTCAGCAGGTCATAAAATGGGCCTCTTGAGATTTCATAAAATGTCAGTTCTAAATCATTCTAATCAGGTTTTTTGGGGGTCCAAGTTGAGTTGGAGTTCAAGTGGAGTCTTTGGTAACTTTCAAATCAGAAGCCTCAGAGCCCTTAAAATCGTGATGTTTTCGATGTGAACGTGGAAGAGGGAGCATGCCAGTCTGGCCCTGGCTTTATTTTTAGCCGTACATTCTGGTTTTCATGGCTGGTCTTCTAGTGCTTCAAAAGCTTCAAAGTCAGTAATCTTTTTTGAGTTTTTAAAATTGGTTAGTTCCAAGATTTTTCGGGAGAGACGAAGTAGTAAATGATGGGCCTTTGTATTCATCTGTGGTAACTTTGAAATCAGGAAGCCTCGGAACACGTAAAACCATGATGCTGTCCACATGGAGCTGTGAGGGGGGATCATGGCGTTTGTATCCACTTTAAGTCCTCAGCAAGCGTTCTGGCTTTCAACATTCCGATGAATTTTCGAGCTTATGGTCAAGTTGGAGACTTCTAGAGATCCGGCGTCCGAGAATGAAGACTGGGCGGCCAATATTTCTTTGTTTATGGATCTGGTTTTTCTAGAGCCAAATAACACAGCTCCAGAATTTGTGAAGGACAATCAACGCATTCTTTTGAGTGATTGTCCTGTACCTAGGTATTTGTTTTTTGAACTATCTCATCACATTTGTTTCTAACTTAATTGATTAATGCGTTCCCCCCTTGTTTCTCATGGTTATGAGAATGGGAACTTGACAAAAAAACAAAACACGCTCAAATTTGGAAGATACTGACTAACCTGGCGTGCCCTTCTAGTCAATCGCGACTACCGTCCGATCCGTCCGATGTCATATTGGAGTGATTCCTGTTGAAGGCCGGTTTGTGAGATATGGACGGAGTGCCGGGTGTAACGTCGCCGGTTCGGCTCGCCGCTATCGACGGAGCCGTACCGGCGCGGGAATCACCCCGCATAAATCGTTCGAGTTTTTCGACGCACGCGTCTTGATAATCGTGTATCCAACTGTAAAACAAGATGGTGGAGGGTAAGTTTCGCGGACATGTTTTGAATTTTTGCGTCTTACTTAATTCCGTTGAAACTACACACTTGACGCATGTCATCGGGAAGTTTTTCTTGATGGGGCCAAACGAAATTGTGGTCGATAATAGGAATAATATTGCACTGAGCTTGAAGGGCTGCGACTATTTCCTGTTTAGAATTTCCCGTTAATATCAACATTCAATTTTATACTTTGATGGTCTTACCCTGTGGACCCAGTCTTTACATTCATCGTCTCCGAGACACCTGTCGAGTGCGTTCGGAGTTAAGACTAGGATAAAATGTTTAGCATTACGAATGCTTTGTAGAAGGTTATTGTCGAATTTCCCTGCTTCGAGGCGTTCGACATCGATAAAAACCGAGAATGCCCTTAATTGCAAGTGGACTTTTAACAGGCTGAAATTTAACAGAAACGACCAATTAAAGCTAAATTCAAACTGAAATTCGAATTCACAAGAAATTTACCTCGCTAATTGAGATCCATTTGATCGTCTATAACTAATGAAAACGTCCAAACTTTTGTCGAGATTCTCTTCGAATGAACTCCCGATCTTGTCGTCGTGAGCTGCAACAATGGGCAACAGATCATTAAAGCCGTAACACTGCTGACAAATAGTGGTCTGTTTTGGGTTTCGTCCTAAGCCTGAATGGTGGGAGGGAGTAATTTAAACTTCTACATTCCAACAATTATATTGGCATCGTTAGGTCTCGCGTTTCAGAACGTGAGAGTACAATTAGGCCCATTCTCAAGCGACGTGGTCTTCGTTCCATGGCAATTTGACATCACTGGGTCTCCCAATTCGCTTAAATTACCCCTTAGTCGTAGGCACGTCATGGTGTGCTGAATTTTGACACGATTTGATTGATTGATTCATTCGTTCTCAAATTGTGGACACACTTTTATTTTAAAGCTTACAAACGTCATAAATTTGATTTCTTCCATTAGAATGAATAATGAAATCCACAGTATCAAGAGATTCATGATCAGAAGATATTTCAGGCGTGTGAGGATAAGGGGGGAGCAGTCTTTTGAGATGCCTTTGTGGGATGCAAATTGAAGACAATGTTATTTTTAATGTAGCTGTTCTAGGGTCCCGCTTCCCCCTGACTAGGATGACTCAAAATTCATGTTGTTCTTCTTTTCAGGGGGTTTACTTCAACGTTCGCAATTTCTGCGAGGCACTATCGAGTACCTCTCACGCCATTTTGCTTTTGCTAATGAAAAGTGATGGTCTCCTAACATAGGTCACGAGCATTGCAATTTTTGTTGGGCGATAGAATAGAAAACACCTAGCGTTATAAAAACTGTTTTCTCATTTCCTTAGGAACATCCCTCTGTTTTCCATGACTTAATCGACTGAAATTATAACGTTTAGCTTTTGTTCTCTTTTTACCTATGCTGTCAAGTATCCTATACCGGTGAATACTATTTGTGATACCGCACTCCCTCAGTAACTGATCGTCGGTCAGATATCTGCGAACATAAAGTGGGCGATAATCGATAATGTTTCCATTTTTTTAGACAGGACTGGAGGGGAGCGGCATTTTACTTCATTGTTTCTCTATCAACGCCAGCGTTGATCATGTTGTACGTGTAGGTGCAAAACTCCGGTCCCAAACTTGATAGAAACCCGTTCATGTTCGTGGAATCTTTACTGCTGTAGTCAGCCATTTTTTTTAGTAGTTGCAATTCTCGCGTGAATCTAAACAGTTTTCCGTCATATCTCTGTATCGGAATGGCTGGGGAGAGGGGCTCTGTCTCACCTTTTTATTCTGATACCGTTTTTGATTCCAATATCGTGAAGCAAGTTTTCTTCCGTTAATTGGAGAAGGAGATCGCCATCCACTTTGCTGTCGACAAAGTTTGAAGCGTACTCAATAAACCCGATCTGTCAAAAAAATTGTTTATTACCGTTTCTTCCTATTTCACAACTTTATTCCGATACTTTACCTGAATTACCCATTCTCGAACGTCTTCCTGACTCCAAAGTGGAATCTGTTGACTCAGTTTATGAGGAATGTCCTCGCCGATCAACTGAAGAGCTTGACAGGCGAATTTGGATGCGGTGGCGTTGGGGCAACTGGCCACCTTTTTCAGCGGATCGATAACGCCGATCTCTCTGAAAATGTCGGTGTTTCCCTGTTGACGCTTAATACCTGCCTCCATGCAAAAGTGGAACGCTGCCAAATTTCTGGCTTCTTCCCTTTTCGAACTGAGAACGGGTACGAGACGTTTGAGCCACTGCTTACTCTGACCGTGGGCATAGGCCAAGTTTGATTTTGCGAAATCCTTCGGGGTGTGAGTCGTGATGAACGGTTCTACCAAATCCAATGTTCCGGACTGTAGAACGGACGCTTCGATTTCCTTGTTGGCGACAAGGGCGGCGATGGCGAGGCAAGCGTAGTATTTTATGTTGTCGTCGTGGTGGAACGCGAGCGGGAAAAGCCAGACGGGGACTTTTCTTTTAATCATCGCCTCGTGATTGTCCGCACCGCCGTACAACGACAGGTTGGCCAGCGCGCTTGCGCAGTGTCTTAAAGTTTCAATATCGTTTTTCCGACACTCAAACAGCACAGAGTCCAAACCGCCCAGACTTATCACATCACTACAGGTTCCTTCGCTATGCTTGAACAAATGCTCGAGTATTCCAGTACCAACGCGCGAGTGCTCCACGGATTTCGAATTTTTCGTACAGGCACACGCTGACGTCACGACCATTTCAAGCCCATTTTGAACCACATATTCCCGGTTTTCAGACGTTAAACACTGTTCCAAAAGTTTGGCACTCGCGAACTGTTGCTCGTCATCCGCGTTGTTCGTCAACAGAAAGTCAATACCGCCACTCACTCTCAACGAGTTGCAAAGAGCCGATCCCAACTCGTGCCCGTAGGCCGGCACGCTCCACGCTTTTCCAATCATTTCGTTTAACCCGTTTAAAATTTGAGGCACTTTTTTCATTTGTTCTCCTTTCATCGTCTTTATCTTTCCCACGGTCTCCTCGATTATGCTCATATACTTCT
The DNA here is from genome assembly GCA_038030265.1 of Corythucha ciliata. Lineage (NCBI taxonomy): Eukaryota > Metazoa > Arthropoda > Insecta > Hemiptera > Tingidae > Corythucha > Corythucha ciliata. Next base: position 56,780,289 of record CM075938.1, read on the forward strand.
TTTTGGCTTTTTCGACTTCTTGTGAAGATGAATCTACCGAAAGGTTATCGAGGTCGCTCAAATTTATTTTAGATTCCTCTTCGATCATTTTTATTGTTTCGAGTAGCACTTTGTTGTTCATCTAACAAAAAGCATCGAATTAGTGCGTGAGGGAGGGGGGAGCTAATTATAAGCTTACTGTCGCCGAAGACTTCACGACTCCCATGGTGGAATATTTGTGGGTCGACAGGCTACTGACGGTATGATTCATTCCGGAAACTACTGTCTCTCGGTGTGCGTCCATGTTCTGTAATAAACGGGGAAACATAAGCTCGTGCGTGAAACGCTTCGCCGCAGAACGGTATTCCTGTTCCGTGTTTAACTGATTCTATTCCCTGGGTTTTATTATTATTTAAACGGAGATTTGTAAAAAACATAGTCCTGTTCTTAAGATAAGATTCTTTACAAAAAACAAATACAAATAAAACTCAGTGATTACTATAACTACCCAGTTATTTTAATGTCAATACATATACCTAAAGGTTTCATTGTCAACCAACTTGCCTATACAAGCTTACTAAAACAACGAAAAAAATTAGGAAATATTCCTTCCAATCCCGAAATATGAATATTAACGAGGCATTTAAGCCTTACAAGGGGCACTAAAGCGCTAAAATGGAACGATGGTGAATTTGAGTCAAAGGGGGTTTCACATGTTTTAGCAAAATCCCGGCGTTGAAGTTGGTGGAATTTGTTAACAAGTCAATTTTTGAGTAGTTTCGAGAAGGGAGTGGTTTATACACACCTTTTCCGAGGTCAATATTTTTTCGGAGTCAAACTGCATCATCGACGCAGTTTTATTTTGCACTTCATGTTGCGTCACACCTTCCGTTTTCACGGACTTTTTTTCCTGCAAATAGACGAAAAAGAGTTGGCGATTTATAAACTTGGTTTACCAACCAGTTCAGGCAAAGAAGATTATAATTTACTCCTATAAAAATATCTCCTTCACCTCGTGAGGGGTCAGGGTGTCGAATATTTGGTATTGGAGAGGAGTGGAGTAGAGGGTCTTCATTCCGTGTATTGAGCTAACTCACCTTGATTTTCACGGTATAACTACTATTTATTTCTTCTAATTTGAATTCTCAAAACCCAAGTAAACACGCGTCAAGCTCGAGGGATTCATTCTCACTACCGGGTGGATTCATCCAATGTAACATTCCCCGGGTCTTGCCAATGTTTACTTTCGTATTTTAGCTCCTGTCATCCCCCTACTTTTTTCTCTGTTTTTTTATGTCTTCCCCTCACTAGCCCCCGCAACATCATCCTCATTTTGGTCCCTAAAGTACGATGTACGTCAGTGAAGTCACTCGTCCGTGACTTTCTACGTATAAGTTTCGACGCCAATTATCTTTCATTTTTTTTTTTTTTTTTTTTTTTTTTTTTTTTTTTTTTTACTTGGTATGTTCTTCTCCTTTGCTACTATCTATAGTTTCAGAATGGTGATAGACCTTGAACGGGCTGGTGAATCCTCAAGGTAATGAAAAGTGGGTGGTTGGGGACGGAGAGAGATATTCCCCGGAAGTTGATGTTTGTGTTGGTTTAATGGTTGGAGGGAGAGGGGATACCTTTGCATGTTGCAGATTTTACGTCTGCTACCCATACTTCCACGAATGTTCCTGTTTCCTTCCCTTACCACGCCAATGTCCTTGGTGGTATCCACCACAAAGTAGCCATTCACCTCAGGGTGGCGTTTGTCAGGCCTGGGAAGGGTCCCTAGAGCCTAGAGCTCTCCTTCATCTCTGATGTTTTTTTTTATGCTTCTTTACTAGACGGACCCCCGCAATGCTTTGTCACACAGGCATTTACCTAACCTTGGGGGTCAGTTAATAAGATGACCGGACAGAACGCCAAGTTACAGTCGTTGGGAACCAGTTGCGGGTCCACAGGAACCATATTCCGAACCAACCAACTCGTGTGTAACTCTCCTAGTACTAAATATCACAGCAAACCGAGCGAGAAAGCATTCAGGTTAATAACGCTTGGCCGAGGCATACATTTTAAAAATGGGGGAGGGAACCGGTCCACTTCAAACCGAAGCCGGCCGGTGCCAGCTCTTTTCTCTCGCATTTGTCAATTACAAGGACAAGGATAGCATCGAATTTGCTTTTCATGGAAATCATTCAAACGAATGATTTTAATAAAATCGTTCAAATAAAAGATAAATGGGTGCCAAAGTCGATTCTCGCGGAATTGAAAATGACGAGTTTTAAATGATAATAGTAGTAGTAGTAAAATAATAATAATAATAATAATAATGATAATGGTAATTACTACAAGGTGATTCAAATGGCTAACAATGGTGCGAGAATTGCAGGAAAAGAAAAAATACGGAGTACTCACTAGTGTCACATTTTTGGAAAACACCTTTCGGAAAGACATTTTCAATAAGCATGTAAACGGGTGACTGAAAAAATTGAGTAACGATGAACGATGTTAAAAAAGAAGATAAGAACAATCCACTTATTTCACGGAGAGATAAAATTTTTTCTCTCCTTTTCTACGGATGAGGTGTGTAAAAATTCGTGGAAACAGGGATTCGTTTTTTCTGTCGCGGGAAATCGTTTCTTAACTAAATAAGAATTATTGTAATGAACGCCTTTCTTTTCCGGTTGCGAGCAGATGACTGTCCATCCCTGCGTAACCAATGGGTGGGGGATAAAATAATGGACTCATTAAATGGAAATCGGTACCTTCGTCGTCATGCCGCCGATGGTGCCGGATGATTAAAGATAGGTCGTTAAATCATAGCTGCGAACGCTCTCGTTAAGCTGCGCACTACCTAACTAAACTCGAAAGTTTTGTTCTATTTTGTGCTCTCTTCATGTCGCTCTTTAAAACGTGAAAACTGGTGGGGGAGGGGAGGAAACTGTCTCCGCGACAGTTTGATCCACATTTTCACATTTTTTGTTGGTCGGACTTTTTACTACACGACGAGTCTTAATGGAATAACCTCGAAATTCTTTGAAGACCTTGAATTTATTTATGCATTGCTAATTTCCATGTTTTTGTGTTATGATTTCTTTGTTGTTCAATGGCTATGACTATTGGAAGGTTTTTCCTTCCCATGCTCAAATGAAATACATTCAAGTTAATGAATGGTACAGTCCAGGTTGGAAGGGTCCAGAAAGGACCTCACCCCTCTCTCACTTTCAATACTAAGCAACTCTCCCCCTCTTATTAGCAAGAATAAGCGAACAATTTTTATAATTTGAACACGTCAGTTATAGCGCGACCAGACCAGACCGGACCACGTAACCCACTGGTCCCACAACAAGCAAATACATTTAGGACTGGGGGATTCGAATGGATCAGGTTCAGAATGCAGATTCCCTAGCTGCATCGCACCATAATAAGCGACAGGAATGAGTCCCACAAATGCTCGTCCAAGTTGAGGCTTTGTACCGTTTAAAAATAATAAAAATTAAATGCAAACAGCCAGCGAAATTATTATTTACATCTTGGCGTATGTGTATTGTCCCGAGAGTGGAAAGTGATTTTTCACCTAAATAAAAAAGTATTTTAAAAGCGATAGAGACAGATTAATCTGAATAACGAATATTCGAAGATTTGGGAGGGCTGTCGAACGTTTTAAGTGCTCTTGTTTTTGAGCGGGAGTGATGATAACAGTAAGGCATTCAAGAGCTTCCCGATTGTATTAAATAGCCCAATAAATTTTATTAAGAAATATTTTTTGTTAGAAAAATGTTGGGTGAATATACACACTTGGATGCAAACCCCAATTCCACGCTATTAAACACAGTCTCATACAAGAATTATGAGAAGAAGAATGTGATCTTAACAATAAACAATTTTCCGGTCGATAACAAAAAACGCTCATCTTTTGTTTATTTATTCCAAATATAAACAAAGCGTTAAGTATGCTAAAGCACGGTGGAATGCAATTAATGAACAAGTGGTGGGATTGTGGGAAGGAGTACATCCCTTCTGGCTTTTATAGGCCTTATGGCGTTGGCTTGAAGTAAACAGGACAGACATTGGAGTAAAAATTGAGCGTCTGTCAGGTGGCTATGGCGTGGGCACAAAGCTACTTTAAAGCCTCGGGGGACCTCCAGTTTTTTGAGATTTTTAACACCTCCTCTTAGCCAAAATAATACAGTGACGTTTACCAACGGAGGGGTTTTGAGAAACAGTCTTCTGAGTAGCCGTCCATGGGGGCAAGTACGAAGTGGTGTTATAATTTGTACACAGCGTTATCCTGTCACAATTAAAATGAATTTCACGTGGATACCACCCGTGTTATTTCATTTAACACCCCTTCGTACTTGAGCCCCATACCGTAGGGGTGGCACGGGGTAGGGCGAAATTACTTCTGAAGCCACCTCCTCTGTCGCGGACACATTTTCAGTTAAATTGCCATGCAGGGCACAATTGATTCTTTCCACATTCATAGCGTTCCCCATTTGCATGACATTCTACAACGGGGCAATTCATTTCCATCCGTCTTTTCCATTAACATATTATTTAATTCAGAGAGGACGGGTGGACATTAACTGAGCAAATGCAGAATTCTGTGCAAATGGGAAACGCAATTATTATGCTAATAATAAGGCCCAACATGACCAAAACAGTTTTACTTTCCGGCTCGATACGAACCGCATTGTTTGCAGCTTTGAGCTATTTTCCGTTTTTGTAGGGCACACAGTTGAGCCCTTAGGCGCCAGTTAGAATCAATAACTTGGGAGAATATGGCTAAATCAAAACAATTGGCTTCCTTAAACCGCTTTGAACTTGTTCAAGAATTTCTCATTTATTTCATCAATTTTTTGTTCACTCGATAGACATTTCACCGGTTTAAACATTTTACCTGTTCGGAACAAAATTTCCTGACAATAATTCTCCGAATGTGGCTCCTGTATAGTCTTAACAGCACGTGTCCCATCGTTGACAGTCTTTGTTAACACATTTCTAAAATTCTCCTACGCCCACCAAAGCACTCAACTAACGAAAATCCTTGAATGCACACAACTGAATTTTCACCCTCTCAAACTGAGAAGGTAAAGCTCATGCGCTTCGCAGTTGTTTGCGATTTTTTTACTTCTTAGCAACCCCTTCTGAGGGGTTTATCGTTCTAGAGAACTACCCTAATACCGCCTTAACCTTGTGGCTGCGGAAGGGGTCAGAGGGCGATTGCTGTTACCTCTTCCTCTTCTTTTTACTTAAATTTGAATTTGAGAAGAAGGGGGCGGGACATTATTCGCTTGAAAGCCTTTCGCTTTCATGGCCACACGCTAACCCGCGTGATTCCATCCAATACCTGGCCTCTTTCATGACGTTTTCAGGCAGTCTGTGAAAGGAAACGCATGAGTTCATTTATCCAGAAATGCACGGAATAGCGCCTATTAAAATTCCTTGTTATGACCTATTGCCTGAGCTCTACAAAGTGGGCACTCCAATACACACGAGACCCAAAATGGTTCAACGCCTTACTTACTAGCGAACATTTTGGAAATAAAATTGTAGGAGAGAAGGAATAATTTACTTGCATAATGTTGACGGCCTTCTCGGCTGTAACCCCATCGACCTCGAGGCGAGCCCTCCTTTGAGCAGCCTGCTGACTCTCCTGATACGTCATTTCCCCGGTTTGGACTCGTTTCATTTCCGCGCTGTTCGCCATCGCTCGTTCAGCGCTGAAGCCATCCATGATCACCTTTTAAAAGCAACGGCACTAAAAAGTTGTCACAAAATCTCAAGTGTCAAAATCACACTCACCTTTGTGTTTGAAGCAGATGTCACTCGTTTTTGCTCGATTTTCATATGCTGTCCTTGCTGGTGAAGATGTTCACCGCTGTTGACTGCCGTTGTTTTCCCTCCACTTGTGATTGGAATCAACGGTGGTTGACCGTAGTTCAACGGTAGGGCCGGCGGTGTATCGGGATCTGGGAACGTGACCAGAGGCTCGCCACTTCCGCCACCTCCTCCGCCGCCTTCGTCCTCGATTCCGCACAGGTCTTCGACGCTACTGCGAAGACGTCCAAAGGTCGAACTGCTGAGGTTTTTCATTTCGGAAATGCTGCTTTTCAATTCGCTCAAATCTGATTTCAAAGTGGACGCCTTCATTTCTGAACTGCTTAATATCCTCTGGGAAGTTTTGGCAACTCGGGAGCTCGTTGTCGTCGTGGTCGTGCTAGACATCTGAACAAAAAACAACAATAAGCGTCATTCTCCCCTTTTGAGACAAAGTTAATATAACCAAGTGACTAATAACAGAATCCTACTCTTTAAATATGCTTTTCTAACTATACAAGCGTGGGAAGTGGAAACAAGCCAAGTCGTGAGCCTCATACCAGGTAGAACAGAATCTATTTGACAATGAATTTCTTTGAAAAAAACCTTTCACATGTTCTTTATTTGAAGGAAAATATTATTCGCAAAACAAACAACAATAGTTAATTATTTATTAGCAACGCCGCCGTTTATTTGCCAGTGATGAGCCTCACTCCCCATCCCACAGCTACTGAATTGAAAATCATGCTATGTCACAGACTCACAGTTCCAATTTGAATACACCTGAGGGGGGCGGGGGTGACTCAACTGGACAAGAATGCCACTTCTGTCACTGTCAGAAAGTGAAATTTGGTAGACAAACATCGTAGATTATGACTAGGCGGTGTTATGAGACGACGGGAGGGGGGTGTTTCTAGTCGTAACTCCATTCGCAAATGAGTGGTACTGGGATACGAGATTCTCTTGTTTCTCGCAGTGTACATGCGCTGGGGGTATTTCGCAATTCACCCTCAAGTTCAAAGCTAAATTTAAAGTGGTTTTCCCGCGATGAGCGATGAATGGCTCAAGGTCTGAAGCCCCCCCCCCCCCGTTGGCTCTTCAATCCTTTTTTCTGTTTTATTATTTTGTCAAGTCCAAGTCGGCCAGATGCTGGCAATGTTTTGGGAATATCAAAAATCAGAGTTCTCGATTATTACTTTCATACTTGAAAACCATTTTGTATTTCATTGATGCAGTAAAATCCGCTGTTTTTGAAGCTCTTGGCCTGAATACTTCAGGGTTAGTGTCTTGACATACTGGACGTTTTACCCGCCGGCGGAAAACCCGTCTGCCAACACAGTAAAGTCGATGGTGATGGCATATTACGACGGTTTCCCGCCGGAGGTTTTCGTGTGGTAATGACAGAACAGAAAAACCGTCGGCGTTCTTTTTCTTTTTTCTGTTCAAAGCGCCCAGTATGTCACAGCACGTACACGCTATCGTTCTCATACGTGTTCCGACCATGCACGGTTACAATATTCGCAAAGGGAATCAATTACCACAGCGGGGTCAATTATTGAAAAGACCGGGAAAATGGCGGTGAAAATACCCCTAACAATTTGTTTAAGGAAACTCACGTGTTGGAGTTGATACCGCTTGCAATCGTCGCTCATTTTTCTCGATAACTAAACCGTACAGGCACAGAAAATGCTGCCGCAAAGCACGTAACGTAACATATCCCTCTACGGATAATATTGCTCTGCGAGACGGAAGGTTTGTGATTCTCATGAGAAGTGTCGTGAATCACTCAATAAATAGCAATGAAACAAATTTCTTTTGTTTTTCGTTCGATGCTATGAACTCGAAGCGTCCTACTAGTGATAAAGACGAGGGGGGTCTTAATTTATTAGGAAAGTTATGAGTCAATGAGTGTCAGATGTCAAAAAGTCAGGTTTCGATGTGCTTATGACGTGTTCAATAAGTAGGGCGATGCCTAGTTGATTAAAAACAACCAACATAAGCATGGTTTCGCTATTCGCGAACGATGATCCAAAAGAAGTCATGAAAGTTGGGTCGGTTATTATTTGTGTCACATGACTGTTTTATCTTTAAAGCTAAATTGATCGCAGCATCAATTAAAAACGGAAATCGTCGAGGTGAATGGGTATGGTGTGTCTTTAAACGGCGTTAAATAGAGTAGTTCAGTCTCGAAGGCGCCAAATGACTAATATATTGAGCCGCCTTATGAAGATGAATCAAAATAGGTGTCTGTGTTATGTGAGTCATACTTTTTTCAGTGTCTTGAAAGCTCCCCCCCCCCCACATCCCGGCGGATCCTTGGAATCATCTTTCCCCCACACTTCACTACACTGTTTGTAATCTTGCCAAAATGTCACTCACTTTGGGGACCTTATTCGTGTTGATATAAACCAGGAGGGAGAGATAATGGGCAATTAGGAAACAACATTAAAAAAGAGCTCGAGCATCAAGTGTGAACTTATTTTCCATCTCACTGCAGTTGTTCTGGCTAAAACTTGGGAAGAATAGCGGGGGCGGGGATACACTAAAATAACCCGTCTGAAGTGGTAGAGGGGAACTCTGCTTTAGAGACCTTGGTTTTAAATTACTCTCGCGCTCGAGAAAATGGATTCTCTCGGGACTCTCTCGATTTTTTTTTTCAAAATTAATAACCAATAATACAAGGAATATTAATCGACTCACCTCTTGCGTGCTCGAAGATGATACAGCAGCCATTGCGACGGCACTGGGGCTTTTGACAACAATCGGAGGCGAACATATCGTCCCATTGTCTCCATTGGCATCCACTCCCAAATCTGAGATCTAAAAAAAAATAATAACATATATATATAATACTAAATTTCTCGAATTACCTAATCTATATCAACGGAATCTGAATCTCAGTATGAGTTAGGCGCCCTGTGAATCACGTTAGGTACTCCATTAACAGAAAATGTTCTGAATGGAAAATAAAGACAGGCCACGTCATTACTTGTTTTCACTTTAAAGGAAAAAAAACACGCTGTAATTATAATGCGTCATACTGAAGAAAAAAAAACAACTAGGCTTGCTATTTGTAACGGATGTCGTTTATTTTCCTTTCACTTTGTAGTAAAATTGTAAGGTGTTATCATCTTGGTGTAAACGATGCGCTCTTTTACGTTAATTAGTTAGCTACTCAGCAATAATTCTCGCATGTCAGTGCATGGACATAGTGTATGTCTGGAATGCCTGTGTGTGCCTCAAAGGTGAGGGGAGGGGTCGAATCTTTGGAATCATGGAATGAATCTCGTCTCCAAGCTCATTGTCGAACTTGAACGAGGCACTGCCTGAGAAATCGGCTCGATTAGAATAGCCTCGGCTCTTTGGGCCGAAACTGAGAGATCCGACCGCAGCAACTTCAATGCAACGGAGGGAGGCGAGTTCTCTGAGCAAAATATCTAGTTAGAACAAAAAAAAAAAAAAAAAAGCAGCCATATTTGTTCACCAAACATAGGTTTTGGCATTTTTGGTGTGCGAATATTTGATGACAAAGTGGACTTTGGTTTGTTTTCTTCGGACGAGAGTATAAACAAGACCCTGTTTCATTTAACTATAAGTAAATTAGTGAAAAATTATTTCGCTTCCTAAGCGATTTTACGAAGACAGTGATTGAGTAATAGCTTTTCATTCCACTTCCGCATTTTACATTTTGAATTTTTCTCATTTGACTAAAATGTTTTGGGGTTTATTATTTTTTTTTTCGGTAGAACAATTGTCGTTGGACTCACCTTGTAAAAGAAAAATTGCTCGCGCTTGAAATTTCGCTCCTCGATTAGACCAACCATATCCGAAATTATATAAAAACACACAGTTCAGCTGGGGCACGGCAATGACTTGTTTCTGAGACACAAATGTGTCTTAAACAGAAAATCTGAGGGTATCCCCCTCTCCTTACAACGATCCCTCCACATCCTGAGGGGGAGGGTTAACTGAAAGCTTCATTTATTTTTCAACGGCAATTGTGTAATTGTCCTAAATATGACTGGATGGAATACAAACGATGACATTCAGTCAACTAAATGCAGGAAATAGTCGAGACATTTGGTTAATTTTTAAGACCCTTGTCTTAACCAAAAGCCCTAAAAAAACAAAAAAAAAACTTTCTTAGATGAAAACTGAGTATTTTATTCGACCGTTATAGAATGACACAGGAAAACAAGAAGTGACAATCACGCGACTTGCTTAGAGCATGATTGGCCCTAAGCACAAAGTCATTAGCATCGCTCGCGTTTATGTCTTCGACCTCTTCAATGTCATTATCGGGACCTTCCCAAGTTCCCAGTCCATTCTTGCATGCCGATTTTAGTTTCATTTTATCAACTCTATCGGATTTCATTTGTCTCATCTTTTCTTTGTTAGCGATTTTTTTTTTTTAAAGAAAAGAGTCGAAAGTGTTTATGGAACACGTGGGACCTAAATAAAGAATGTTATGTAGGGCAAGAGCTCGAGGTTTTCAAAAATATCAAATTGCGATACATTCTTAGTTTTGCCTCCAACTCAGGGATGCCCCCCCCCCCCGTACAAGTTCAAGTTGAATTATTTTTTGGCTTAGCACACCGCGATAGCCAAAGCTAAATTTCCCACCACAATTACTCAAATAACCGTTAATGGTATTTATTGTTCTCCTTGAACAAAATGTTTCATTTTTCACACCCACGACCTGGATTCCATTCAGATTCATTGCTAGTATCATTGCAATCAAGGGGTTGTCGAAAAAAATCCTTGAATAAACGAACGAATCTAGTAGTTCAGGCAAGAACTGTTAGGCCCCAAGCTTTATTTAAACGAGAAAATTACCAGGGGGGGGGGCAGCCTAGTAGTTATTATTTCCCCGAAATTTAATTCAGGCGTTCCCGAAAACCCCTCTCTTTTACGAGAGCTTCTCCCATTATTTTAAGAAACCCTCGTCTCTTCACTAGGGGAGATTGAATAATCTGTTCTCGAGAACAGGATTTGGCCTGCCCATCGAAACTAATGTTTTCAAAGAATTTTCAACTTTTTAGCAGTAACTTCTTGTTGAGCTTGACGGCGCGAGTTATTAGCCTCTCTCCTTTATAAAATTATAGTGTTTATTTTTTAGAGGTTAGAGGGATTAGCTACGTACAGAGTAACGAAGTTAGCAGTGCTATTTAAGTTAACGTTCTGTTTTAGTTATTTCTTTGTTGACCTTGAAACTGGTTCAAGGGCCCTTCATCTACTCACGTTGTTCCCAATATTATGGCACTCGTATTCTTCTATGAGTGATGAGGATTCTTCCATCAGAATTTCCTGGAAAAATGTGTGTTTTTCTCATGTATTTGTTTTGAAAAGGTAGTTTTTTTTAATGGTTTTGGATTCGTTTGGGCAACACAAACTTTTGTTGTTTTTTTTTGTCGATTTATCCACAGCTTACTTACTACCAGTCATTTAACTCGCTAGAAGTCAACGTTTGAGGCTCACACTGTACAAAAATCGGGATATTACTGAAAGTGAACTCGAGAATTTAAAGTGATAAAGGAACATCCGCGTCAATTTTTTATTTATTTATGCATCGTACCACACGAAAGGAGAGTAATACAAATTAGTCGGCAAGGGGCTATCTGTCTCATATCTTTCGGTCAACGAGTTTCAAATCGCCTGAGAGGATAATTTCATCATTATTCCCCCCCCCCTTTTGCTCGATCCCCGAAGCAAAAGCCATTCACAAAAATTGCGCCCTCCCTGATCACTGTGGAGGGGGGGGGGGGTTCAGTGATCTATCGACTTTAAGAGCGTCATCTTGCCCTTTTAAACGAACGTTTCAGGAAATTATCTCTTAGTGCGATGCAAAAAAATTATTATTCGCGTTAATTAAAAAGAATGAGCCGCGAAAGATGTTGTTGTAATGGGGGGGGGGGGGAGATGGGCTACCGCTCTCGGTAGCCTCCATAATTAATTTGAGTCATACGCAATTTTGTGAATACATTTTTTTTATCGTCGCCGAGCAAGAAACCCCGGGCGCATAGCTTGGCGCTGATTCATCTTGTTCCTGACTCTCCGTGTGCTCGCGTGACTCATCCCTCCGCATTGAGCCCCCCCCCCCCCGTCACCGATTATGAATGAATTTAACCGGAATTCCTTTCCTCGCTTTACAACACCTGTATTTGTTACGTTCAACAGGCGTCTTTTTTCCTTGCGTTTAAATAAAAAGAAAATGGAGAGCGTAAAATCGGTTCAATGGTGCAGGTGGTGCCTCCCCCCCCCCTTATTATTCTTTCAGTCCAGTTTGGATGGTTGTTGACAGTACGGCCGATGGTGTAAATTCAAGGCGCAGTTAAATGTCTTCTTATAAAATGAAAAAACAGGGTCTATGGGAGCTGGGAGGTCACCAAGTACCAGATGATTCTTGAATAGTTTCCATGTAGATTAGGCAACTTAAAATGAAAATGGCAAGAGAAAACAAGCAAACATGCTCAAGGCTCTCCTTGAGCCTTGAAATGGAAACGTTTTGGTTCCTGAAACCGCTGAAAAATTCAGTAGTGCTACGAAGGTTTCAATTTGCAAGCAGAGGCAGTCGCTAGCCAGTAGCCCCCCGTCAATCTCATCTCGTCTCACATGTGTTTCAATTTTATATTGTACACACGGAGACTTTTCTGTCCTGTCTTCTATTGTAGCTGGTGTTTTAAGTAGTTAAAAACGTCTGCTAATGATTATAGCACAGTGCTTCCTCGCTTTTCACCCCCTCCCCCTAGTACGATTTTGACGAAATTGATAGGGGACCCTCTGCTAGCCAACACATATATTCCCTGAAAATTTCATCAAATTCGGATAAAAACTATGGAAGATATGCTTGTTACAAGGATTTGCGGACAGACAGACAGACACGAAACCGAAATTGTTCAGGAAGGTATGAAACGTGAAATGCAAGTGGAAATTTCGATTTTAAAGAAGAAGAAAAAAATATTTCCTAAAAGTGAAAACAATGCTTCCGTAGCTCGGAAGCAAAACATTAAAAGTGAAGTTTTAGGTTTGTTTGGTTGAATGATAGTTCAAGAAATTGATTTATTTCTTTTTTATTATCCCCATTTTGAAGCCCATGGAGGGGCTTTGTATGAAATTATTCGCACATATTTGAAGCATTTTTATTACCCCCTCTCACCCTCGGCTGAAGTGAAACAAAAAACCAAAATGCTTCGTTTGAACATGGTTTGAACCAAGTTTAAACACTGAAATATATTGCCATATGGGCAGACAAGTACTTGCGCAAGAAATGTCCAACTTTTTCCCAGATTTGTTTCAAGACCTTTTTTCTGGCAGCATTCTACCTTCTAGAGGTTTGGGGAACTGAACAGATGATACTTCGACCCCCGTCCTATCCTTCCTCGTCTTCTTTTCTCTTCTTAATTCTGCATTTATTAAATTACCTAATTAGTTAAAATGTGGCCATTAATGTGCGTGGGGACATTAGATTTCTTAAAAGTGCGTCGTGTACCTCCCGCACAGAATATTGGGCAAAAAGTGAAGGCCCAGATTGGCAAGGACGACTCTTGAGTCTTGGCTACTATGCAGGGTACAGGGGCACCTTCCCTGCCCGGTTTCGGTTCATGGCGCAAGCCAGCATCCCCAGCTCTGAAAGACCCACCTCCAACGTCGTGCCTCTCGGGCGCGGGTGGCTGGCCACCAGTTACGGCTAACGAGCCGAGCTGAGTGATGGGACCGACTCTGCTGGGGAGTCTGGGCCAAAGATGGGGCACAGGCCAGGTAAGGGCCGGCAACGGCCTAGGTACTGGCCGCAGCTTAAGGAGATCCGCAGCAGGGTACGTACAGGGCTGTGTTTGCTGTCAATGGCAAATCCTGCGCCATCTGATGGGCACAAGGTTGAGGGTCTGGACTTCCGGACCCTCAACTTGATCAGTCGTTGAAAGAGTCTTCATTGTTCAGTAATTAAATATATTGAACTTGACTCAATAAACTCTACACGCAAAGAAGCTGATGTTCCAGTTCCGTCAAGTCGAATTTTATTATGTTATGCGGAATGAGCTCGAGGAGTTCGAACTCGTGACTCGAAGACTGAATCTCTCCTTGATGCCTTCCAACATTCCTATGATAAATGGTACGAATACTGTGATTCAAAGAAATCTTCAACAATCTCAGTCTGAGGATCCGGTCGAGGATCCGCTGAGTAATGCGAGGAGCGAGGCTCCTTGGTTTCAATGGATTGTGAGTTCAACAATACCTATAGTTTCTTCAAACTCTCGATTTGAGTTTCTTTTGACGATTTATGAAAAATAATGCTTCCCCGGCTCTTTTTCCTGTTTGTCACATTCAATTCAAGGCTTTGGAATGTACGCTCGTTGTAGCGCATTATTTTAGCGCTCTCGAAAACGCTTCCATGCAGTGGACGACCGGCCTAAGGGAAATGGCTACAAATAAAGAACGCTTGCTGCGACGATAGATGACACTCTACACTCCTCCACGATCAGGATTTGTGCTCGATATTACCCTAACTCCCATGTAAAAGTGCTTAAGAATCCCCTTCTCCCCTCAGACGGAAATCTCTAAATCCGTCCCTGTTACCGTATGTACCTACATTATTCAGACAGAAATTGTTTATTTTCAAGCCCGTAAAGTTACTCCCATTTTAACGTGAATACGTTTTTCAGGAGTATAGGGTACAATTCGGCAGAAGTGGTAAAATGGGTCTCACAGCGCGTGCGCCGCCTAGTGTTGGTGGTGCTGGGTGGAGGTTACTGGGGTCTCAAAACTCAAGCTCCGCTGCCACTTGCCAGCCAAAAAACGTATTCACGCTAAACTCCGTTTTTATTATTATTATTATTATTATTATTTTTTATGTCCTGTCCTTTGTTTACAGGACTAATGTAGACGCGGTATTTCTAAGCTGTGTTTCCACGTGGGAGGGAGAAAGGAGAGATTTTTCCAGAATTTCTCCGTTTTTTCATAGAAAAATATGGTTTTTGTACTTTTTGACATCGCGACAAACGAATATAATACAATACATTCCTAAAAATCTTGAAAATTTCGTGACAGGACAGAAAAGTCTCCGTGTGTACAGGGCTTTAAGGCCCGTTCACAAGCTCCATGTTTTGAATGTGTGGGGTCTTTGTAACCCAGCGAGCACAGACAAATGTGTTCCCTCGAAAAACGAAGCATTTTGATAGGTTTCGTAGACACCACACAACACAAACGTAGAGCTTCTGAACAGGCCTTTACAACCCCTCAGTGCGAGACCAATAGTGCATTTTTTTAATGAAGTGCACTAAAACTATTGGGAGAGTTCCTAAATTCAACACATGAGTAACAGTTTCCATCTTGATTGAGACTTCCCTCACATTAATTTATCATTGTGTTAAGCTCGGTGCACACGATGCATTTTTCGAAGCATGTTTACTTGCATGGTGAAAAAAAACATATGATCCACAGCAGTGACCGGATGTTTTTTAGAACAGGCAGGCCATCATGCTTAAAAAAAATGCATCGTGTGCACCGAGCTTTAGTTTTGTTACCTAATCAATCGGTGAGCAAAGTGGGGAATTTAGAAACATGCCCAAATCAGTTCCCGAATTTTTCGTTTTTCTCTGCCTTCACCATTGTCGTCATGGAGTGGTCAGAGGTGAGATAAATATCTTTAATTAGGGCCTAAAAACCCCATTTCAATTTATGGGACCCATAACATAGGGGCCACTTCCGGAAGAACCGCTCATTACAAAGAGCGATGTATCTTTCGAGACCATAATGCACCCGCGACTCTGTCAGAACTACCACTGAGAAATTTATAAGATAAATAAATAAATAAATACACGGCGGCAGCTCTCCGCTCGTCCCATGCTCACAGTTTTCCCACGGCTCGAGAGAAAACAAATTCAGAGAGCGTGCTCTGAACATGCTCAGAGCACGCTCGAAGCCTCCAATGAGCGGCTCGGCTGGCTAGTGCATACGCGCCTAGAATGCGGCGTCACTTCAGTATAAGGCATAGGCAATGGATGGACGGAGGCACTTCCACCATCCATGATCCATGTGAAAGCAGCCGGTTCTATCATACGTCGCCGTCATTGCCTGGTCTTCAAGTTTTCATGAGTATGACCGTCATAAGTTATCGAAGTGACTATATGCAGGTACTGTACCTACGCGTAAAACGCTATTTGCAGGTACGGTACCTTGGCATATAAAGTGCTATTTGTAGGTACGCTTCTCAATAAGTCAAGCTTATCTGACAACCTCTAGTGTATACAACATACTTATAGAATAATTATACCTACATATAAAATAATTAATCAGATCGAGGAGAGGCGGTAAATTAACCACCTTCCCTGCTCTTGCCCCTCTGTTATATCCCTAGAGCCTTTTGTAACCCATTGCACTGAGTTATGAACCGTTAGTGGTGCTCTGAATTTTATTTATTATTTGAAGGTAGCCTGTTTTTTGTCACAGAAGTCTTTACTCTGTACTACTGCTCGGACTAGCTGCAGGGCCTACGTGTTAACACGTGTTCTCTTTTATCGCTCAAAGAAGTCCTCGTCCCCCCATGGGCCGTTTAGCGCAGTGGTACCACGAGTTCGCCATCCACCACTTTCTTCCTTGCGATTTTCTCCCTTTCGTCCAGAAAGTTTGGCGATATGGTCTACGATTAACTTTCCTTGACTATCTTCTATCGTGCCCAAAATTCTTGAAACGAGTGTTCCCTTTACTGATCTGAAGAAATCTCCCACCAGGAAACATGCAAAAAATGCATCATTTTTCAGAGAAGTTTCATCTTTCTCTGATTTAACATCAAAAATCCACGCTTATATGCAACCAGCGGTTTACGCCCCTGCAAATAGTTTTTTACGCGTGCTGTACCTGCAAATGACGGTTTGCGTGTAGGTACAGTACCTGCAGATAGCGTGTTACATGTAGGTACCATACCTGCATATAGCGTTTTACGCGTACGTAGGTACCTGCCCAGTTAAACACGGAGGAGCCGTACCTGCAAATAGCGTTTTTTGTGTAGGTACGGTATCTGCAGATAGCGTATTACATGTAGGTAACATCATATCTGCATAAATTGCTTTTAACGCGTAGGTACAGTACCTGCATATATCACCAACCATAAGTTATAAGTTTTGGGATCTCTGAAACTCGAGTGATCTCGTTCTTCACGAACCCGGATTTTGGACTTCCCACGATTCACCACTCTAAACAGTACGGAATTAGTCCCTTCGTCCTGTTTAAAAAACAGAAATTGTTTAACGAGGATCTTTAAAAAAAGGTCACCCCGGCAATTCATGAAAGAAAATGTAATGAAATTTTACGTGCTGAAAGCTCTCAAAATAAAAACCTTGGGTAATATTTTTAAATTTATTTCTTCCTCCGACTTAAAAGAACGAGTTCGAACATGGTGATGGTGGAGAGGGAGCAGTACCGACAGTGAACGTGATGGATTGAGCGTGAACCGATGAGGGGAAGGAAATATACCAGTGGAGCCTGAAGATAAAGATAAAATATTTGAACGTAAACGTACGTGGGAGTCAAGGGCAAGACAACACAACGTTTACGTTTATACTGAGAAGGGAGCGGTGAATAAGGCCAAAAAGAGTTGTAATAAACAAACACGTCCCGGACTTTTTTGCTTCATTTAATTAAATATTTATAGAGGCGTTTGCGAAGGTTAATGAAGATTAAACTATCGCAATATTAGGGGCCTAGGAGGGAGGGGTCTTTACTAATATTGAAGTCAAGTCTCTTTACAACGTGCGGGATTGCGGGACTCACTTTGCTCTTGACTTGTCGAGTGGTCACGTGTTGGGAAGGCATAATTACGTTATCCCTTCGAAAACTCAAGACTAGGAGACTCTGCGAGGCCGTCGCACTTAAAAAAACAAAACAACAATTTGACCGGTCCGCCGCACTAGTCCCACACTTGGAAGTCTAACCGCGACAACTGGTCGAGTCTTTCGAAAAATAAAAAACCAACTCATACAACGCCCCACGACTCTCCTCGCGCCTACCGGGGGAGTCCTTTTTCGTTGTGTAATGCCAAGCCTTCCTCTTTTTAACTAACGACCTCGAACTCGCATCGCGCGAACGCTCGCGCACAGAATCACAAGCACCCTAAGTAGTCCCCCCCCCACGATTTATTAACTAATTACGATTTTAAAAAATCTTAATAATTTCCAACGACGCATTCCGTGCTCCCGTGTTGACCAACTATCTTCTTTAAATTATTTAAAACTGGTTCTTTTTTAAAACTCTCAGCTTCTCTCCCTACGGATCTCAAATTCCGTTCGATATTGCGACGAAAAGAGAACGAAAGAAGGCCTTAATGTGTAGCTATTTCTGTTGTATACTCTAAAAAGCCTCAAGGTGTATACAAAATAGATTTTTCAACCATTTTTTGCAAACTGCTTTAAAACGAGATCCGTACACAATTTTCGAAAATCCAATTAGGTTTGGACCCTGCCCCCCTTCGTAATTTTCTCCTGTGTCAAGACGAAGGAATTTTAAGAATATCTGAAATTATCCGCGATTATGAGCCAAGATAAGAAAAGTTAAGCGACGGACGGTCACCAGGAAAAAAGGCGATGATAAGAGTAACGAGTTACGAGGCAACGAGTTTTAACGTGCATCTTCGAGTTTGATAATTACTCAATAATGAGCTATAAAAGGAGCGAGAAAGGAATTGGCATAAAAAGACAGAAATTCCTCTCTCTTTTTTTGCCTACTATAACGGAAAAAGGCTGGTTACTAAGAGGAGGGGGGTGACGGGTTGATTCTGTCAAATGCAAGAAAATTATATCACTATACTAGACTATTGAAGCCTCGATGCATGAGGGAGATAAAAAACATAAATCGTGCTGTTATCTTCCGTTAAGAAAATGCAATAAATTTCGCGAGAATTTCAATGGTCGTGCAAATCATTTAAACATAGGGAAATTGGTTTCAAGGTGAAAAACGTTCACTTTTCAAGGGTGGGCCGACACTTCCAAAGAATAACGTCTCATAGCATCCTCCTGGCCAATCTTTCCAGGACATTGAACTTGGCACAGAACAAAATTAGATTCTCAAAATCGGTAGTTTTGGAGGCCCTGGATTAAATTTCGAATCAAAATTATTGGAATTTTAGTATTGCGGTGAGACCCAGCCACGCTTTTTCGAACTGATACTACCAACCCGCAACTCACTTTTGTTATGCTTGATTATCTTGAAAAGAAAAAATGGTTCCTAACAGGAGGGGATACGCTTGCACTTTCCCGATAAAATTATGAACGCCCTCCCCCATTCATATGAGTCAAAGCCCCACCCTTTCCCCAAACAAGCCCCAAGCAAAAAAGTTGGTGAAAGTCGTAAACATTTTTTTCACAAATAAATTACCACCCCTCTCGATAAATTTAATAAAACACAAAATGTTGGGCCCTAATTACATGAATTAGCATTTTTGGGCGGAGGAAGTGTGAAAATACCTTACACTTCTGAATTTTAGGCCTTAATTGGGTAAGATCCGAGGGCGTTCAAACGCTTTTTACGTTAATTCGACTTTTACTGGGGTATAGATGTTGAAAGGATAAAACCTTAAAACCCACTTTTTTTCAACTATAACTACTAATTTCAACAGTCTTTATTTATACACGGGCTCGTGGTGGTTTAAATTCAAGGAAAAAACTCAAGATGCTTCTTTTTGATTCTTCCTACTCTTAACCACCTCCTTTTCTCTAATTGTAATAAGAAACGTCCGCCCTTGTGAATCTTGGCTTTTTTCCACAAAAACAGTTTGAAAGCGTTCGTGGAAACGGATAATTTATTTATTTTGCAATCTGAATCATAGGGGGACTGATTTTCGAGGAACACCCCCTTAGAACCGAATGGGATCCATTTCGGTTTTGGGATACTTGACACTCCCATCATTTGATTTCCGTGAATGCCCCCCTTGAGCTAAGAATAATGGTCCGGGTTGAAAGATTTTGAATTGAGAACCTTTTTTTCACACATAGGTGGGTGCATCCGTGAGCATGACCTAAAAATACTACACGCAGCGTATTTCATATTCATATAGCTCTTTTTTCAGATTTCTTTCCCTTTCACCCCCCTAGCTATAAGTCGTTTTTTCCCCCCATCTCTCCTTGAACACTAGTATACCACTTCAGATATACCGTCGTGACACTGTCCGTACGGAGTGCGTTGAACCTCCGGCCACCTACATGCACTCAGGCCAAGCGGGCGACTTAAACCTGCTTGGCATCTAGCATATCATCGAGGTTTCTTTTTCGCTACTTTTAAACTGCGTCTATTTAAGAATTTAATCGCGAAATCACTTTCACACTTTAGTTTTTCTCATTGTGTTTTTGGTAAAAGGGGTGTTACCTTAACATTTGCCTGGCATTTTCTGGTTTGCCCCGGCTCCACAACCTCTAAATTCCTCAATTAGACCGTTAGCAACTTTCAAAATAGAGGTTATCCGAAACGGATCCAGTTTATGGCTTCATCCGCGGAGGGAAAAAAAACTTCACAGTGGGTTCAATTTGCCTACCGAGCAGGTCCTTACGGGTCGCGAGTCCATCGCCATGTGGTTGTGACATTGTGAACGGTGGAAAGTCCATCCGCCAAACGTGAGCCCAGCGGCAGTCTTGATTACGAGACGAAGGTGGCCCAAATTGACACAGGGGTACATAAAGGGTGTACATGCAGGGGGACATAAGGGGGTTCAGGTTTCGAACTGCCAGCTTGGGGTTAGTGCGCTTACGGCAGACGGGGTTCTGTTGAAGCCGTCTGTGGCCATGGTGGATCGAGGGTGCACTTGTGAAGCACTCGTGCACGCTTGGGGGGGTTCCAGTTATTTTAAAGAATCCCTCCAGGGATAGCAACATAAGTCACAAAGCCTGTCCTGCTAGGGAAAAGCTTGTCAGTATGTCAAAACGGCCCTTCCCAATCTCTTCCAACGACATGAAAGAGAAACGCATAAATCCCGTCTGTACTTGGTGAACAAAAAAAAAAAAAAAAAATGAAATGAATTGCGATGCGGTAAACAGCCTGTGTTGTGTAGTTGTTTGCACATCAACTTTGTTTTCTTCCATGTCACGATGTTATAAAACTATGTGGGCGCCGAACACAACACCGTGTGGCGCCAAAATGAATTCGCGGTCTTGGTATTCAAGGGTTAAATGTTTAAAAGGCTTCAGCGGAGGTACTTTTTGTAAAGTATAGTCGGAGCTTAATTATTTCCAAGTAAGAAAGGATAATTGATATAAAAACAAGATTGTATTTACCTTCAGATTCAAATCAATCGGCGAAGTCGGCTGACGGAATCCCCACGTCGGTTTGCCCAGGGCACCACGACCAGACACGAATCCATTTCCCTGAAAAATGAAATCGTTTCAATAACTTTTCTTGGTTCATTATAAACATCTTCTTTTAAAACACAACAAGTGAGAATGTTGAACACGATAAAAGCATCGCTTCAACCGCCACTTACAAGCGGAATGATGATTAGGCGCAGAATTATTGCTTTTCTTGCCCCCAAGGACAGAAAAGTTACACAATTTCCATTTTACTTTACCGCGGAGAGACGAGAAAAAAAGTTTTGTTTTTTGTTTTTTTGAAAAGGAAACGTCTCCATCATCCACATTGCCTCTCCGTAAGTCATTCATTTGGCTTACAAGTCGCTAGCTGGCTAGTCGGTATAAGGTCCGAGCACTATACTAGGAAGCTTCATGTTGGGCAGGGGAGGGGGCCATGGATCGTTACGATTTTTGGTGGTTCATGAATTATGAATATTGTGAAACATTCTTGGACAAGGAGAGTTTCTCCTTCGAGAAACCGCACCTATAGTCCCCCACTCTTTTCTTTCTTTTGTTGAAGTTTTTTAACTTATGTGTATCCCTTGCTGTCTATCAGTAATAATAGGAACGCCTCCTTCAATTATTAGGAAAAATTACAGGCCTTAACCTTTTCTTTAGGGAGAGTCCTGGATTGAAATGTCGAGGGAGGGGGGAAAACGGAATAGTTAATCCCAACACTCAACATTACATTTATTTAGGAACGCCCTTTATAATTACTTCTATCCGCCAAACATTGAATGACTGATAATTTCATTGGAGTCTTTAGCTGAGTAGGTACCATATCGTCGGCTAAGGCGTGATACCTCGTATGTCCAAAAACCAAACTTTACAGGAGAACAAAAAATCTTTTTAAAAATCCCTATTTTACATTAATTTCAAATTGTTGGCAATTCTCCCATAAAAAATTATTTTGATTATCTTGAAAAAAAAATTATGACAATCAAGTTAAGTATCTAACGAAAAATTTTATACCAAAACCTATTTTTCGCCAAATTGTCACTTACGAGGTATCACGCCTTAGCCGACGATATTTTTATTGAATGGTTTGCCGGGTCTTTACTCACAGTTCACGATTCATATAAATTTTAAAGGGAACATCCAAGGCTGAAGACGAAGAAAAAAAAAAACGTAAATAATTTGCCGTGGAATTTCCTCGGGGCTGTACGTCTTTGTTTAAATTGACGTTCTCAAAAGAGGAAAGGGGGGAAAAAAAATCAGTCAGTAGGTTCGCCTTTTCGTCCTCAATATCATTAGTTTGTTTACGTGAAATCTACGAAGATCGATCAATCTTCTAAGAATGATAGAAAAAAGTCGATTATTTACAGTACCTACACCAGGCCTTGAGTGCAACTTGTTTTGCTTCCGTGGCGTTGTGAAGGAAGCAAAAACAAGCATTGCTCAAGTTTCCCCTCTTTATCCCGTCGGGCACCGAGTATAATTAACCCAACGTTGTTAAAGTACAGCCGGGATGAACCTCTTGGACCAAGAAAGAGCTCTTCGGGTGAAAATAAGAATTACTTTAGGCCTTCAAGATTTCGATTAAGAGTCAAGGAATTGGAAAAACGACGCCTCTCTCCCTCGCCACACACAAGAATCCTTCCGAGCTCACTCGGTTAAGGAATAGGAGTCTGGCCAAGCTGTTTCTGCGTTCCATCAGTGCACAACAAAACGTGCACCTGTTTGAGTTTACTTTACAGTGCGACCTTACTGAACATTCTATCAGAGGGAGAGGGGACTCATCACAGACACCTTACAGAGACTACCCTCCCCCCCCTCCTGGCACACAATTAACTTTTCACAAGCTGACAATGTGACAATTATGGGGGAATTTTAAATAGATACGTTTGAGAACGTCAACATTTCACTATTTTGTTTCGCCAAGTGACCATAGAGTCACTCTTTCTGTGCCACAGACATTTCGTCGTAATATGTACGTGTAGGAAGTGGACGATTACATTTTTTATTAGCTTCCATTAGTTCCCTTTTAATAAACTATTTTAAAAGCTATTAAAAATGTCAAGAAGTCACTTTTTTTTTGTTGAACGTTTTACTACTGCAGCTTCATTTGTAATTTCCTTTTTTGTGGTCAACGCACGCTTATTTGTGGTTGGAAGTTTCAAAATTGGTCATTTTTTACAGTTTAAACACATTCATCGCCACTCCCACCCAAATATTTGCCGCAAATGATAATTTTTTGGATGCTAATAAATTCGTGGAGGCGATTCACTCCCCCAAATCCTTAGGTACACGGAAAAAAAAGTATTCATGTGAAAAATCCCACGATTTCACACCATTAAAAAAGGCACTTTAAATCACAATCTTTATGATCATCTCCAATATGTAGAATGATTCTTGTCTGCCAGACTTGAGCGTTTCAGTTTATTCAATTTTTCAATAAAAATGAACGGTTTTCGACGCCCACAATGGAAAGTTTTTACCTCTTGGGCCCGTCAGCTGCGGGATACCCAATGAGAAACATAGAAAACAGTAAAAAACAACTAAATGACACTGACAGCTATCGGACGTCGTAGTGTTTTTGACTTTATTAAAATCTGAAATAATTTTCCAAATGAAACTTTGAATAGCTCTACATTTCAGGTAAACGGTCGGTCATAAAATACCCCCCCCCTTCTCACCAACCCAAGGGTATGAATCATTCACAATGCAATTTACATAATTATGAAAGCGAAGAACGCAATCTCATTAAAGTTATAATTAGCAATCCCTGACATTTAACCCTTTAACAGTGGTCTTTTGCTACAGCTTTTTTCAGGCCTTTTTTACAGTCAGGCGCGACGTGCTAACACAAAATCTGACTCATAATAGCTTAATTTTCTTTATTTAATTAACTTGATGTCATCAATCAAAGAAGCCTTCTCTTTCCAGCAGAAACTGTGCTATAATGCAACAAACAGCGCAGTTTATTTATTATTAAATTAGATAACTGGGAGGGATTCCTCGGCGAAAAACAGAAAATCAGAATAATTACAAGGTGCGTACGCAAAGTGATTCTCCAGTTACTCACGAGTTTTGCAGTACATCAGAAAATTTGTCATTATAGGTGACTCATACCGTAGAAATCACGGTGTGTCCAATCGGTATGGCTAATTAGGTGGGGGGGGGGGCTCCCAAAATTGGAACGTCTTTCTCAAGATTTCTTCCAGGATAACGTGTCCATGAGACATGGTGCCGTTACGACGCGACCATTATACTAAGGGCACCCGTCGACACAGGTCCCTAAAATGGGCTTTGAGAGGTTCTGAAAACGTCACCTCATTCAAGGATCAGAATTTAAAATTCACTAAATTCAAAGCACCTGTGACTCCGACGCGATCTGCGATCGTCACTTTTCACATAATCATCATCAGGATGTTAAAAAAACAACAAAAATAACGTATTTGGGGGGGGGGGATTTAAGGTGGGGTTGAACCAGGTCTTCGTCCCCAAAATACTGAATTTTTTTAACAGCCCGAATATGCAAGAAAAGGGCACTAAAGTGCGTGAAAGGAGCGGGACGAATGATTATGCGTTGAAAGGTCCCGAAGGGATTATCGAGCGATCTTCGTATAGTCACAGATTTGGGGCGTCAGAATAATTCCAAAAACTTAGATGTCTAGCATTCAAAATACTCCTTTTGTTGAGTAAGGAAATTGTGCAAATTTCCACCAGACAAAAAAGCGAAGGTCATGGGTAAAAGTTCGTACGACGCGGTTTCGGAGTCACTCTCGTGCAGTGAGCAAGATTGAGAGGGGAAGCGAGAGTCTAAAAATCTCGACCACACGGGGTCATTTGAATTTTATCACAAAGGAAGAGCTTTATGAGACAGCCTTTCCCCAGCATTTTCCTGTAATTATGTCCGATTGACGTCTAAAATAAGCGAACGTGGGCTTATCTCCAGCGCGAATAATTGTAAGAAAGGCGAGACGAAGTATTTTGTTTTTGTGATGAAGAAGAAGAAAAAGAATGTTTTGCGTGGTAGAGCTATTCAGTGATAATTTTTTTTTTTACTACTTTTTTATCGCTCGCTATTTAACTTAATATATCGTTTTCAAGACAAAGAAACATAGTTAAAATACTGCCTTTGATGGTTGAGAGTGGGGGTGTAAAAGCTGCGGAATTCCCCACCTAATTGTACGGTAATATTCCATACAAACGAGCACACATAAACTCACGACCACTGGCCATTGTTTGAGCGATTAAATAAAGTAATAATGTAAAAAAAATACCAACATCGAAGAAATGATTTTTCTTAAATTGCCTCGGCATTCTTGGAGGCGGTTCGGTTTTCGTTTGCATCGTTTCACAAAAAATATAATTAAAAAACCAAAGTAAACACGCAGAAAAAAACTAGAATTTCCGAAAAAAAAACGCTTTGTTCTAGCGGCACGCGTCTATTTTTTGAAATAATTCAATTTTTTTTCTACCTCGGTACGGACCACGTTCCCTGATTCGTTTCAACATACCGACTGACGGATGAAGCCCCCTTTCACATTGGGGTATCCCAACTGGGTCCCCCCTCCCCTCCATTCCCTCACTACTTTTTTCCCCTTTAAAGCATTTATGCAGCGAAGAGCCTCTTTGAATATAGCAATTACAGGAAAGTGGTGGTGATGGTGGTAAGAGTTTAAGGGATGTGTGAGGGGGCAAGGAAGAAGTTTTTTTTTTCTTTTTTTAAAAAAAACTTCTTCAATGGTACCGTAGAAACGAAGATGATCCCCACTATCCTTGACGTAAAATCACCCCGCCAAGCTATTTTGGGATTTGGACAAAAAAAAAAAAAAAAAATGCTTTGCTCACTCCACAAATCCATATCGACTAGTCGGCATTTTTCTCGGCAAAGGTTTCAAAACTTCTCCCCCTCTCCAAGTCCCTGTAGTTGTTGATCCTTTTCGAGTGGCCTCTAACTTTAAATGGACAAAACGCTTGTCAATCAGAAACCAATCGACTCGATAAGACATGCCAAATGTATATAAATTGGATGGAAATACTGTGACGTAAATTGAAACCGGTGACTAAAGATGTTTTCAAGCCCAGGCTGAAGGGTTTGTAGAGGAAACATTTACGACGGAGAATTTTCCAAAATTCAAGTAAATTCCTAGAAGTTCTTGAAAAACGAACAACAGTTGTTCATCTTGTCTAGACAGCATGCTCTCGCAGAGAGAGACGAGAACTAAACTCGAAAAAGCTGTTCGCCCACACTTTTTCTGAATTCTGACACAAACCTTCCGCCGTCTTTTCACCTATCTGAAAACAGAAACGTCTTCACAATAATAATAAGTTTTGTCCATTAATTTCGAAAATGTTAATGACATGGCAACGAGAATCCAGGGGGATATTTTTCTTATCGTCTCCTCGATCAAAACATTAGCTCACCTTGGAAAAATGCTCTCAAATTGGCAACCGCTTGTCTCCGACAGAAGGAGAGATAAAAATTGCGGTCCGCGCGCTTCTTAGTATTTTTCTTACTCCCACATTCGACATTTTTCTAGTTAAATGCGTTGAATTTAAGGAATACTCTTCAGGTTAATTGAAAATCTTAATTTTTGACAAAGCAACTCGACATGCAGTCATGACAGTCACAATCATGGCCAAGCTACGCTATGGTTGACGGTGTCCTTCACTATTACGAGATTTCCTCCTCATTTAAATACCAATGTACATAAAGTTTGAGTGAACGATCAACAAAGGCTAATAAAAAATAAAGTTTTTTTTTTTATAAATTAATGACTGTTAGGAGTAGAAAGGTCAGGCGGGCCGGATATCAGGCGGGTTGAAGACATTTCCTAAGGACACGGAATTGCGAAAAGTCTCAGGAAGTTCCTAATCTTTCCATAACTTTAAGGCGAGGTTACAGATACAGAACCGTAAGGAATACTCCAAGAATCTCCCCCCTTTCCGTTCGAACTCATTTCTGCATCGAACTCGAAGGGGCATTTGCACTTTTCCGAAATTTCGCTCTGTTTCCGAGATATCCGCCATTTTCTGATTTTTTCAGAAACAGCTAGTTGCACACACAATAATTGTTGCAATGGCAAAAATGATGAGCCCATTGAAAAGAGCTCAAAATTGTCTATTTAAAGAGCCTATTTTTATCCAGATCAAACGATATCTACTACGAAATTCTATTGTACTTTGATATCTACTACGTTTTGAATCAGCTTATTAGCGAGGAAACTTAGGTTTTTACATGTCAGTTTTCTATAACCTTGTGCAACCTTTGTAGAAATTTGGGGCTAAAATAGAAAAAAATCATATTTCCGCGCTACCTGCTTCGTAAGTTGCCCATTACGATAACATGTTTACTCCAGTATTGAGTTTTATTCTTTTGCCTAAAAAATCCATGTCTTGAGAAATTTCTATAATCACGGATGAGGTGATAACATTTCAACAAAGGTTGCACAAGGTTATAGAAAACTGACATGTAAACAACTTTTCATGACGGTTTTAAACCTTTACGGTACAGGTTTCAAAAACTAAAGCTATAAAGTACCAGGTTATGAAAAATTCAACTTACTGGAGTTATTATGTTATCGTAATGTGCAACTTACGAAGCAGGTAGCTCGAAAAAGTTTTTTACGTGTCAGTTTTCTATAACCTTGTGGAACCTTTGTTGTAATGTTATCACCTCATTCGTGATTATAGAAATATCTTAAGATACGTTTTTTTTTTTTTTTTGTCAAAAGAATAAAACTGGGTAACATTCGACGACGGCTGCGCGAAGAAAATAACGTACATCACTCGACTATTAAGTGTTTTTTTTAAAATAATTTTTCTTAATTTTGTTTTTAAATTGTACATTAGCCAGAAAAACTCAAAAATAAGCACCGCAAATTACGCTGAGAAGCGATTAAAGTTCTCTCTGCATCAGCTACGTCATCCTTCCATCCGCTGGCTAAAGTGTGTGTTCACTTCAGTTATTAAGCAAACAATATGATGTGCGCATGATATGCGTCTGTGGAGTCCGTGCAACCTATCAAAATGCTTCATTTTTCGAAGGAATTAATTTTCTTTGCTTAGTAGACTCCACAGATGCAAAGCACAAAGCTTCTGAACAGGGCTTTAAAGACTGGTTTTTATGATTATTATTGTAATAATTATGGACTTCGGCTGAACAAAAAATATCGTACAACACTCGGGCGGTATTCCTCATTACGATCTCGGGCGACAACTGCCCTCGGCTTCACCTCGGGCACTTCCCGTCGCCCTCGACCGTAATGAGCATCCTACCGCCCTTGGATCGTAGTATACTATTTCATGTCAGTTTTAAACCTTTACTGTACAGTTTTAAAAAACTGAAGCTACAAAGTACCAGGCTATGAAAAATTCAACTTACTGGAGTTATTGTGTTATCGTAATGGGCAACTTACGAAGCAGGTAGCGCGGAAATATGATTTTTTTCTATTTTAGCCCCCAAATTAGCCATTTCTTTCCCTTTGGGGCCGGGTCGACTATGCCCGTTTAAGCGTTGCTAAGGGATTAAACGTTTTTGTATTCAAAATGCTAATTTCTGATTAGGGTGTAAGCTCTTAAGCTCTGCTTACTGTTATGTGCAAAGAAATGTGCAAAAAAAATGTGCAAGTTCCCCATTATTAGCGAACATCCATCATTGTTGGAAATTGTTTTAATTGATATCAACACGTTGGACAGTTAGTTAAATTTTAGTTTCCTTCAGTTTTTACTGTTGATGGGTGGGAGAGCGGCGTTATAATAGATGGCAAGTTGCAACGTTGCCAATTTGACGGATTTTGAAAGTGCCTGTCGGGGAATTCTGTCTAACGAATGACAGACACTTTTAAAACTGAATTTCAGAATGCTCAATTGATTTTCATTATTATTATTATTTTTATTTATTTTTTTTGTAGGCACCGACATCGGTGGTCATTAGCCTTATGTTTCCTCATTTATTTCTAATGCTGTATTTTATCATTATTATTATATTATTATTATTATTATTATTATTATTATTATTATTATTATTATTATTATTATTATTATTATTTTACTTATTTTTATATCTTTTGACCACAATTGAATCGGGAAAAGTGTACGATGGCGGGGCAAACACTCTCTCCGTCACCGTCTTTCTTTTCTGATCTTTTGGCTCCCGGCCACTTCCCGTCATTATATGCTTCCCCTCTTGACGAAAATGAAACAGGCAGTCAAAAAAATGTACCTGTTACGGTTACCGTCAAATTTATACACTTTTACCGGTAAAACTGCACATTTTCACTGGTAAATGTGTATGGAATTCAGCTCTGGGGTTGTACAAAAAAGACTAATATTAAGGTCATACAAACATTCCAGAACAAGGTACTGAGGAGCATTGTCAATGCCCCCTGGTATGTTCGCAATGATGACCTCCACCGAGACCTCAAGGTGGAAACCGTAAGCGAAGTAATTGAACAGCATGCGCTCAAACACCAACACCGTCTTCGGGAGCATATGAACTCGGAAGCACTTCGCCTCCTGGACAACGGTGACGTCGTCAGGCGGCTACAGCGGACAAAACCCATGGACCTTGTGGTGTCGCGGTAGTGACAGTGAGGTGCGTGCGTGCTCGTAGGAGGAAGGCCACTGGGCCATGAACTCCAATAATGTTGTAAATTGTATGTAGGGGCCCCTGGCCTCTTCCTAAATATCTCAAAAATTAACCTATAGTCGGATCGGCGAAAGAATGTGCATGAGTGGTGGGAGGCCATAAGCCCGCCTTTTCCCTCTCTTAATGTGGTTCTCCACTTCTCCTCTTATTTTCAAACAACTGCAACCAATAACAGAGAGTTTTACCGATAAAATAGGAGAGGCTCCTCTCTGGTGATGGTGTAGTATAGCGGTAAGTCATGTGGGATTAGGGAAAAGAGAGGGTAATTTCATGCACATTCTTTCACCGATCCGACTATAGATGAGGTATGAGCTCGCTTACAGCTCTGAACTTGTCTTACCAGTGGCGTCAAAACGATTCGAATTTCGAATAGGTGTTGCAGAATTCTGTAAAAAGGGCCCATTTGACGATTAGCGCCACGAAAATGTTTGACCTGACTATTTCTACCCTGTAATGGCAAAACCATGCATTCGCGCTCTAAAAATGGCCAAATAGACCATTCCATGCACCGTTGAAAATTGCCAAACTGAAAAATTCGTGCCCCTAAAATAACCAAAGTCTCGTAAAATTTCAATCTCCAAAGTGTTTCGCTCTAAAAAATATTAAACTGGTCATTCGCGTCCTTTGGAAAGCTTGAAAGTAGCTAAAATAGCGACTGATCAGAGCTCAAAAAATGACCATAGTATCATTTTCAAGCTCTAAAAGTAGCTGCCTACCTCGAAAGTGACTGAACTGGCAGATTCGTGCCTTGAAAAGGCTTGACAAGTGACGAACATGTAACCTTGAAATAGCAAAAACGAACCACTCGCGCTTCAAAAATTGACCATTCGTGCCATGAAAATGGCTGAACTGATGATTCGTGCCCTGACGATGATCAAACTGACTATTCACACTCTAAAAATTTTGAACTTGATCATTTACGATAATTCGGGTTCAGAACTATGGATCCCAAACCGAGAGAGTAGTATCAGACAATTCGGGCTCAGACCATAGGGGTTTCAAGCCCCTTCACCGGAAACCGTCGAGTAGGTATACTGGATACTGTCAATTTCGTCCTTGAAACTGTGAATTCCATCCCA
Source organism: Corythucha ciliata (assembly GCA_038030265.1). Taxonomy (NCBI): domain Eukaryota; kingdom Metazoa; phylum Arthropoda; class Insecta; order Hemiptera; family Tingidae; genus Corythucha; species Corythucha ciliata. The sequence goes on from CM075938.1 coordinate 56,811,080, forward strand.
GAAATGTCAATTCCGTCATTCAAAACTGTCAATATCGTAATTCAAAACTGCAAATTTGGTCGTTTGAAACTGTCGATTTCATCTTAGAAAGCATCAATGGACATTCGCTCCAGAAGAAGTCTATTTCGTCCTCTAAACTCTCAATTTCGAATTAAAACTGTCAATTTCCTCCTAGAAATGTCAATTTCTTCATTCGATAATGTAAATTTTGTCGTTCAAAACTGTAAATGTCGTCCTTGGAACTATCAATGGACATTTTGTCCTGGAAACTGTCTATTTAGTTCGAGAAACGGACTAAATTTGATCCTATAAAAGCCAACTTTCACATTCAAAACTATCAATTCCGTCCTTTAAACTGTCCATTTCGTCATTCAAAACTGTACATTTTGTCGCCGTTCAAAATTATAAATTTCGTCCTGGAAACGGTCAATTTTGTCCTATCAACTATCAATTTCGTCTTATAAACTGTATATTTCGACCTGGAAACTATCGATTTTGTCCTAGAAACTGTCAATTTCGACCTAAAAACTATCAATTCCCCCCTAAATTTCTGTCAATTTTTTCTTAGAATAAGTTTCAAACTGGCCTGAAAGCTGATAATTCCAGTGAAAAATTCAAAATTGGGGCTCTAGAGCTCTAAAAATAGAAAAATTGGCGATTTTGCTGGAAAAGTCGCACAAATTTCGAAATCCAGAAATCTTGGTTTTCGGCTCGGTGCCCTAAATCCACAATTAACTATTGCAGCACAATAAATCACTGTTTAGCTCACCCAGTCTACAACCACTCTCTGTGGCGAAAACTGCGTGAAGTTGGAGATCTTAAAAGTTTTATGTGGCTCAACTTACTTTGTGTTGATCGGTTCCGCGGTTGGGTAAAAAAAGGGGGCCCTTCTCAATCAGCCGCCTAGGGGCCTCTTGCCCCCAAAATTCGGCCCTGAATGGGGCAATAACATTTTACTTGTCTGAGGTATTGTGAAAGCGTCACGTGCCGCTCACTTCATTGTACATACATTGTTGCGTTTGCGTTCATCATGCAAAATTTAATTTTTGTTTTTGTGGTTTTGTTCTCAGGTAAGTGGAATTTCCACGTTTTGAGTTCCAGTGGCGAATCAAACTCGCGGCCTAGAGACTTTCGTCAAGATCGCCACCATGCAAGTTCTTATTTTCTTTTCAATTAGATGATACATTTGAAACAATCGTAAAATTAAAATTGATGAGGACCTCTCGCTCTGTCCCTTTAAAAACCGGTTAGATCGTGATTTTGATACTTTTTCTTCTTTTTTTAAGTATCGTAATTTCACTTTTGCAAAGAGTAACTTGGGATCTCCAAAAAAGTTTCACTTTAGAGCTGAAATTCCGGTATCATGACCGATTTGTCAATTAGTGGGCGAAAATTTCAGTCGCCAATCAAATATAGTTTTTTTATGTTTTAGGTTTTACAACATCAATGAAAGACCCTTAGCCGAAGGGGGAGGGGAGCCCTTTAAAGTTCTGCTTCGAGTTTTGAACAATTTCGCACACTAAATGATGGAATTTGTGGTTCAAAATAAGAGTTTAAACTTGATTTTTCAGCCCACGAGTTGACGTGCCATGTCCCTTTACCTTTTTTATTTTTTTTAGGTACCCAAGTAGGTACTCACGGCAATCCAGCCACGTAAGCGCGAATACGCGTGTACCTAATCAATAAAATACGGGAAGTGAATTTTTAAAATTGTGCGTAAAACGAAACTTATTTTTGTCCCCCCTACCCTTCGAAACCGCGTGTCCCTTTGTTGACTAAAATCACGGGAAACTGAAATTCTCTAACTTGTGCGTAAAAAAAAAAGTATTTTTGTCCTTGTTTTTAAATTGTTCGCGAGTGCCCTTTGGGAGTCACCTACAGGGCTGCCTTCGACTCGATTGCCACCGTGTAAGTTGTTATCTTTTTCACTTTTTATTTTTAAAAAAAGCTGAAAATATTTGTAAAATGAATATTTCTCCCCTTCCCATTGAAATTTCTATTCCCCAAGAAAGTAGAGTCCCTCATTAACATAATATTTCGAATCTTTTGACATTTAGGGGGTATGATAAAGATGAATGAAAGCCTGTTTGAATTCCGTCGGAGAAAGGTCGATATCTTCGTTGTTGATTTAAAACTCGGAATTATCAATTTTTAAATTATGATTTTCCCTTCTTACGTCACCGAGGCATTGACTCTCGAACTTTACGTGCCTAAAGGGAATTCACCTGCCGTGACAAAGCGAACTCACTTTAGACGTTGGGTGGGTCCCGGGGGAAGGGTCAAATTAGCTCGGCGATGATGCCCTTGTGACATGCATATAAACGTTTTATTGTTCACTGAACTCGAAATTTCTTTTTATTCGCCTTGTTTCTCGAAATCAAAACACGGGAGTAAAATGTAAGAATCCATCAGAAAACTGAGGTGTTAGAAAGTTTTTAAATAGGATTATGATTTAGGAATCACACTAGCATACATCAAGATTTTTTTAAACCATCCAAACTTGAATTTGAGAAAAATATAGAAGTTATTCACTTAGATTCACCATGCTATTTAGGCCAAGTCCCTTTAAGTTTTGACAAACTACTTAGAGAAAAAGAGTATGCTCCTAAAGTTTTTATTTTGTTTTGAAAAGCGAGTTAAGAAAGAAGGGGATATTTCAAACTGCTTAGAATGCAACGAAAAAATTATAAAACGCTTCCTTACGTTTGAAGATAATAATCTCAGTAAGATGAAACAAAAACCACTAGATTAACACTCTTAATATCTCTCTTAAACGAATTCAGTGGTGAGTTTAGGAACTAATAACAGTAGGTATTATCTACGAGTGGCTCTTCAACAAAATTAGGAAAAGTGTGCGCTTTTACTTTTTTTCTCTCAAACGAGGGAATTAGTTAGTGCGCTTCAGTTTCATCTTTAGAGAATTGGGGGAGTGAGGATAGACGCTTTTTTGAAAGAAGAATCATAAAAGGTCGAGAATTAAATCAAATATTGACCGAATTCAACAATTAAAATAAAAAATTAACAACTTCCAATATGGAGTACAAAAATAGTTTTGACATTTTTCCGTTTTGCATTGACTATGCAAAAGTTAAGAAGCATCCGCGAGGGTTTTGCGAGTGCTGGCTCGTATTTCTCCTTTGGATGCTAGTGAACTTTTGCCTGGCAATCTTAAAATCTTCTACTTTCCTATAGAACGAAAGTTAAAAAATAATAATAACTTTCAATACAGATCAATGTGATCCACGTATTCGACTGTTCTACTTTTTAAATGAACATAAAATATTTGCCGTTTTAAATAGTCCAGGAAGCAGGTTACCAAAATGGGTAGTTATTACGGAAAAAACTCCGGTGACTAAGTTTGAAGACTGATTTCAATGTTTTCAGGTGTGCTGAATCTGTATTTCAACTTTGCCCAACGTTACAACCCCGGCAACAAGCCGAAATTTAGTGGATTTTTAAATATCGTGTTTTCTGGGGTTTTCACCAAGCCATCGCTTGTAATAATTTTAAAAAATATGGTTCCCGTTCATAACTTATGTTTTTAGATGTCCTTAATTGGAATTTTAACCCCAAAACCCTAACAAGAGACGCTATACCCTATAAATCGAAAAAGCTGCAAAAAAACCGATTTTAAGCTTTTTTTTTTTTAGTGTGTGGCGTGGCAAAGTCGAAATTGGCGTAGTCCTACTCCCTAGTACGCTATGGTGAGTATCAATAAGTATTCAAGGATACACAAAAAACCTCACATTTCAGAACTTTTTAACGTGATTTCTCACTTATTTCCTGTTTTTAATCAATTTTCCATTTTTATGGTGTGCTGAATCCGAATGTCGTTTCTCAGACCCATCAGGGTGACATAATTATGGTACGAATATCGAAAACATCCTCATAGATGTAAATTTCTTCATTTTCAAGAGAGATTTTATGCCTGTATTTCTGTTCGTTTCTACCCGTGTTACTGGTGTGCTGAATCCGAATTTATTCTCAAAACTTTAACTAACGCCAATTAACACCATGCTAGGGACGTAGAGTAGATTCTTAACCAAAGAAAGCAGTAGCAGCAGTGAAAAACGTCATAGTAGCACTTGGAACCTGGAAGGTGCGTAACAGGTGATGATGGGCAGCAGCTTCTAGGGGAAAGTGAGGCCGTGTTGCTGTTCTCTTTGAAGGCCGATTTACGCAATTCACTTTCCTTGACTTCACATAGTCACCTCCATATACAGAGCAATTAGGTACGTCTCCTCAACTTCAGCAGGCACCTTCGTCATAGTAGATTGGGGGTCTGTGCGAGGAGTTCTGGGTCGTTGAACACTTTCATCATGGTCCGGGTTCTTCGTCTAGGTCTTAAGACACTTAAACTGCCTCTGATGTTGGATCACACCCCTGACTATTTGAAGGCTTAGTATCACATCTCCTACATCTTCATCTACTTCGCGAACAGACCTATAATTATGTCATTGTGATACGGTCTTGAAAACGTCATTCAAATTCAGCGCACCTTACAAAACGGAAACTTGACAAAAATAGCAAAAAAGTGAAAAGCACGTTAAAAAGTGCTGAAATGTGAGGTTTTTGTGTATCGTAGAATATTTTTTGATACCACGTTTAGCGTAGGGGCCCGGAAATTTGACATTTGGATTCAGATTACCTGAAAACTTGGCAAACTAATGTGAACTATTTCAATGTCGGCTTTGATTGCACATCACATAGAAAAAATAACATAAATCGAGGGTATTTGCAGTTTTTCCTATTTTTAGGCTGTAGCCTGCTTTTTAGGGTGTCGGGGGGGGGGGTTGAAATTCAGATTAAGGACATCTCAAAACATGAGGAATGATTGGGAACCATATTTTTAAAAATTAGTACTCGTGATGGCGTGGCAAAAAAACCGAAAAAAACATGGAATTTCAAAAGGCAATCAAAGTTCGGCATGTTGCCGGGGTTGTATCGTTGGGCAAAGTTGAAATTCGGGTTGTGCAGCACACTTGAAAACATTAAAATCAGTCATCAAACTTAGTTCCGGAGTTTTTTCCTCCCAAAACTACCTGCTTATCGGACTAAAGGGCGTGTTTTACACATGATTCCTCGGCCCCCTCCAATCACCCCTCATATATTACTCGGACCCCGTTTTCTCGCCTTATTTCTGCACCAATTTTGGATTTTAAGGTTTCGTTTCAATCTCCGCATATGCAGACGCATTTCTTTCTTCAAATAAGTCGGCGGAAAAAGTTCAAGGCAGATTTAAAGTTACTTCATGGACGAAATTTGAAAAAATGATACGTCTGCATGTGCGGAACTTCCTGGAGATTGAAACGAGTCCTTAAAATCCAGGATTGGTGAAGAAATAAGGCGAGAAAACGGGTGCCGAGTAGTAGACGAGGCTTGATTGGAGGGGGGTCGAGGAATAATCTGTAAAACACCCCCTTAACAACATTTTAAATTTGAGTTTACTAAATAAAAAGAATGGTGTTAAGGGGAAGTTTCTCAAAATATGATTTTGAACTAACTCTATTTGTTGTTTGCGGCCGGTTTTTTCATGATATGCATACATAATTTGTTTCTTGCTTACAATTGTATTGATATGTTTGGTTTCTTATAAACTATGATCTTCTCAAATTATTTTTAAAATTTAATTATTTAATATTGATATATCTTTATGACTGATATGTAATTGTATCACAGTTGGGGCTTTATTAATTGTTTCGTTTTGAGAACCTTAAGCAGACTTAAAATACCATTCTGCTAGTTTCTTGATCAGTCTTCACAGATATGTGCATAAATTACTTTTCTCGCTTTAAAAAAAAGTTAGAAATAATTTTCTTACAACAAATATGCCTGAAAGGTTCTCAGAAACACACGGTTGTGATCGAAACGAGCTTTTGACTATTTCTCGGGCCAGCCAAGGTCTTCACCGATAAGCTCGTAAAATTTTTGGTTATGCTCAACGTAAAACCTACGGAGTTTGCCCAGTACTCTTGAATCCACACGAGGATGCCGCCGCCCTTTGCTATCCCTCAGACACTTGTCCTGAGTGTCGTTTCTAAGGCAGTAGAAACCTTTGGTTCGATTAAAGTAGAAATTCTGTCGACTTATTCTGTGTTCGAGGCCTAGAAAAGTCTCGATTCTTTCCAATTCGGAGACTGGGTCCTCGATGAGCCTGTCGCCGTTGACAACGAGCAATTGTTGACGCGGGAATACCTGTTCAGGGGAGAATGTTCCAGTTGTAAAAATAACAAAATAATAATAATAATAATAATAATAATAATAATAATAATAAAAATAATCTTATATACTTATAATAATAATAAAGATTTGAAAGAATAACCTCGAGCCATCGATGCATAAACGTGTGATACAGTGACAAAGCCAGCGGCTTGTACCCAGCGTTCACTTCACCGTCGGGTTTTATAGCGAGTTGCTCGAAGGTTTTACCTAGCGCGGCACCGCCGCCACCCGCCCAACCAGTTGTCGTCGACGACGGCAGTGGCGAAGACGAGGTGGCGGCGTGCGTTCGGAGTTGAGTGTAATCCGAAATGGCTCTTGTCACGGGTTCACGGACGATGAGTAGTAGTTTGACACTCGCGTTCATCGCTCTAATTCTTTCTGGCACCTGCGGGGAAGGAATTAAGTCAAACGTGTCCATATGGGAGGGTATCATGGTCTGATTTCTCATTACCTCAGGAGTTACGAAATAACTGGGAGACTTTTCGATGGTGATTTGGCCGCGGAAAGAATGGGGCATTTTTCGCCTGTACCAATCGAGGCCTTTGTTATAGTTCTCGTCTCGATCGAAGAAATGCACTTCGCCGGCAGCTTTTTGAATTCCGGGATGAAGGTAGAGCATTTCGAGCAGAGCACGAGTGCCACATTTTCGAACTCCAATTATTATTGCCTGGAAAATGGTAGAGTCAAATTATTGGTCAAAACCAAGTTTACCATCGGGTGAACTTCCCAGGGTTGAAGCCTTCAGGTAAACCGAGGTGAGCCAATACATCAATGAGATCAAGTGTCAAGAGGGGAAAAACCTCAGAACGGGTAGCGCCGGGCGTCGGTTCGGCTCAGCCCGTTTCTGGGCCCCGACCCGTCCCGAGGTCATCCTCAAGTGACTTCAAAACATAAAATTAGAAATTTAGATACTTTTTTTGAGCCATTATGCATTGTAGCTATGCTCGTTTAGAGTGAAGATCGTGCTAGTTTGGCAAGTGAAAACCCCTTACATTCTGAAAAACTATTCTTTGCCCCCAGTTTTTTCTCTCTTCTACTGACAGGGAAAAGCGATAGGATCGAGTGATTTGTGAGTTTTACCCTCCCCTTTTTATCCTTTGCGTTTAACCTTTTTCTCCCTTTCCTCCTCGCGTCCAATCCTTTGAAAGGAACTTTTTTTCACTATTCTTTCCCAAGTACAGGAATAGTTAAGTTGAGTGGAGGGAGGGTAGCGGTGGTGGTAATGATGGTGTTGTTGGTGGAGGGGGGGCGTATTCAGAAGAAAACCCGCCTACGCGGTAGTTGATTCATGAATGATAATGTTCTCAAACGATGTAAACGTGGATGAATCGTTTAAAAATAGACAAAATTAGAGGATTCAAGGGGATAAAAAATGGAACTGAATTTCAATTAATTCATTCCAGGAATCCTGGTAATTCCACTCAAACATACCGATTGCCATTTCCCCTCCCACTATTTACGGTGGATATGGGAAACGGAGAAAAATAAATCTTGTCTGATTCAAAATGCATTTATAGCTGCACCGAACGTATCTCATTATTCATTCTTGTTGCTTTGGCTAATAATTACGAAGGTACCTTTGCATCGTCAATCATTGAAACAGTTACGCCCCTGATCAAAACTACCCTGTGCCTGGAGAGCACGGAAATATTAATCCATTCATTAAAAAAAAAAAAAAAAAACTCTTCACAGAATCGTACCTTCCCCTTCCATATGTACTAGGGCCGTTCGATCTATGCAGCCAATACAATTATTCAGTAGTCGAATTAGATAGTCACACATCTGCAACGCGCGTATTCCCCAATGAGCCTGCGGTGTGAGGCACGCTTTATAGCGTTCCAATTCGATTAAACTTTGATGAGTTTGCATAAAGAATAGAACATCAAACGAAAAAGAGGTAAATCATCCCGAGGGGAAAAAAAGGGGCTTCTCCATCATTTTTCAGTGAGAAGCACTTGCAGCTTTAATATCTGTGGCCTTTATGCACTCTAGAGAATTCCAGTTCCAGCCCTTAAAACCCGATCCAACCTTCTCCTTAACATCGTCGGGCAAAGGAAAGTTGGGAAAGGAGAGTCTCTTGACAATTACGCTCCACGAATTCAATTGCAATTAAGCGTTCTCTGTCGATCTTGGCCAGGAGTGGCTCGGTAATGATCCTGTGGGCAACGACTGTAAATCGCAAGCATGAGATAGAGGGCCTTAAGCCGGTGGTCGTGAAAAATCGATTTAATTGTCAAAAATTGAATAACCACTTCACTCAGCGTAAAATAATAATAATAATTTACGGTAATAACAAGTTTTGGTTCGAAAATTCTCACAACAGAATCAACCATCACCGTCGGCGCAAATTACGTGAGGCGATCACTCTTTTTCCTCCCTCACTCACTTCGTCCCTTTCTAGTAGGTGGTACATAAAACTTGTCAGATTAAAAGTTCCCAATGAATTACCTCGAAGCACGTGATCGGCCTATAATTCGGGAGCAATACAAGGGAAAGAGGGGGTACGTTATCGTTCTAAAGCTGAGCTACTTTTTTTTCTACCGCGATTATAAACGTGATTCTCATTAATTCTTCATTCGTTCTTCAACAGTTTGTTCTTCTTAAATTTATATAACACGCTTTTGAGGGGGTTTATAAGGCGAGCACGAGAATTTAATCTTTTTCTCGTCAATAATTAAATTAGGAGATTGAAAGTTTTTCCGCCTGACAAGCCTCCTAACTTTGAAAACTCCTTATTTTCTTTTATCATGGAAAACATACGCTTAAATTATGATAATGCAATGCTATCTACATTTAAAGGAGGGGTTAGACACTGTTTTAAGGGCGTTTGCCCTCTCGTCTTCAAATCCGTTAAAATGTGTTCTTGTACAGAATTAAGGTAGGTCATCGAAAATTCACGTACGAAACATCCACGTGAATGGTTCCCTTGTTGGTTGGGGAGACTTTATTTCGTGTGCCCGATTCGAACTATCCTTGGTCAGCTCGAATGGGGTAAAACCCGCACGATTTAATGTTGTATCGTTCTAAACAAGCTTGAAAACGTGTGATTTTCACAGAGTGGAAAAAAGGCCCATTGGATAGGTCCTCTGAGATGAGCTTGTTGTATAGTTTTTTTTTGTTCCGCCTCTTTTAACGATCAAACAGGCCGAACATGGCAGACATGCAGAAAAGAGACGCGTTACACATACACTGTGCAGTGTAATTTGCCATAACGCGAAAAATTATTCCAACATTTTTTATTCCGTTACACTTCCCTTACTCTGAGCATGAAAACGAGAAGCTCAGAAAGATCGTTACATTCACTTTTAATGCTTCAACACGTCGCTCTCTATTAGTGCAAGAGAAGGGCGCTGTTCATTAAATGTAATGAAAGGTGGGGGTGGGGGCTACCAAAGGAAAAAAAGGGGGAATGTTTTGAATCGTGGGACCGAGTATTTTTACTGAAAACTTGGTACATGGATACTTTTGAAGCATAAATATTGGAAAGATAACCGTAATAGCCTAGATAGAAAAGCGTGTTAACGAAGGGAAATCATTTCATAGGAAAATTCCCCAAAGAGTGATGTTTCATCCTTCGGTTTGCTTCAAAAGAATGGAACAAAAATTAGACCAAGTCCGCCAGTGATATCAGCTTGCCATTGCTGTTGGAACATTTATGGGGTGGTGCGAGATCTGCAGGTCTAAACACTATATCTTACCTGAGGAAGACGACGATTTGTTTTGGGAAAGCGTATCCGAACTGATGATGGTGGTTGTTGTTGCTCCGGGGGCAGTAGTAGGAGCGGCGGTGGCGGAAGTAACGGTGTTTCAGTTGCTGTCAACGGCGGTGGTGGAGTGTACAGGTGCAGCGGCGGTGGCACTGACGACGGGTGCAGGCTGACAGCGCTCTCGTACAGTGCCAAGTGTAGAAGAGCGACGATTAGTAAAACGGCGCTGGCTAGCGCTCCCAACCTACCCCAGTCCGTGCTAGACATTCCAGAACTGAAAGCAGAAGAAACAGTTTTCCTGTGTTAGAGATGCAACGTGCAATAAATGTAAATTACACAATAATATCGGCGAACAGCGCAAGTGGAACAAGTAAGCTGCGAGATAGTGCCCAGAAAGCGTTTCCAACTTTTCCTATCCGGTCCTCATTTTCGAGGCTGACGAAATCAAGGAGAATGAAAAGAGAGTCCGACCCGAGGCCCCCGCAGAGTTTAGAGTTCCCCATTTGCCCCTTGTGTTGTACAGTCCTCGTCTCATTGGTTGCAGCGAGCCAAGTCCCAAAATTGTCTGCCCCTTAGCTATAGCATTGGATTAATAAACGTTTTGTCTAAGGCAATAGATTGTTCGATCCCTGAACCCCATGTAACGGTCCTCTCAAGCCCAAAAAACCACCTGTTACAGAGAGCTAATAATTATAAAGCAAAGTTTGCAGTCCCCCCTTCTGTACATTTGTTCCTTACGAAATGCTGACAGTTCAAGGTGTTCGGGTGACAGAACGTTCGGGCGTTGAAACATTTACAAACCCTCTAAGAAAGCACTTCAGTCAGAGACAACAACAATTTTTAGGTTTGTTTCAAGGCGATGCTATTTCGTGAAAAAAGTTGTTTTTCTTATTATGAATATTTTCATTGGTGTTTTCTCCTCAAGAGTTGTACGGGTGGGGTGGGGTGGGGGCAATATCCGGAAGAGGCGCTTTTGCGCGGGGTGAAGGGCTTGTCGACTAATAATTTAAGAGCTCCCGGTTTTATTCAACGCGGGAAATGAGATTAAGTTCAAGTATAGGTATGTGTTGAATGGAGTGTAGGGGGAGAGAAATTGGCTGTGTGAGTAATATGTTATTACTCAAGGGGTTGAAACCCATAAAGAACCTCGAAAATTGATTTTTTTAAAAAAAAAACAAAAACCACCTTAATGGAACAGACCATGTTTTCTTTTTTTTCATTAAAGAAAAATCTTTAGCTACCCTCACCCCTCTCAACCACCCACAGTTTCAGTTTACCTCGTAATGGAAATTATTTCTGTTGAAATTGTCTCAAGCTGAAGTAGGGGCCAAGGGGAGAACGACATTAAACAGAGGAAACCGGAGGATAATTCAGCTCGCTGGAAAAGCCATCGGGCTTTACAGTATTGGATGACAGATAATAGGAACAGGGCAACACAGCACGCCCCCTTCCCACCATTGCTGCAGCGCTCATTCTATCCTCCTCTAGCCGTGTTTTCTGCGGCTGTAAAAGGAGGATCACTTTGTTTAATTTACTGGATACTCACTGATATAAGAACCACTTGCCAAATGGGTTAAAATGGAGTCTAATTATGATTTCCTACCAGGAAGGCACTTGAGGTTTTAGTAGAAACGGAGGCCTAAACTAATTGACGTTGCCCTGGCCAATAAGGTGAAAGGCTCCCAGTTGGTGTACTTTAATAAAACTTCGGTATAAGTATCCATTGATTTCAAAATTATTCATGTGACGATTGGAAAAGATTTGAAGTTTTGAGGCAGGAGCGGGTAATATCTTGTTCCAGAAAGATTTTCTCAAAAATTGTCTGCTGTTATTCGTCGCTCGTTATTTTTCATTTTGTCTTGTTATTTTGTGATCTCTTACAGTTTTGGGCTCTCCCCCCCTTCCTTGATAACGCCAGTCCATTACCTTTCATCGATTCATCGTCAAAACAACGTCAATTTCAGAGTTTTCACAGCACTAAATTAGCTATCCCTCTCCCCTACCCCTTGTCACTGTATACAACCTTTTAAACTCGTTTAGTGTACTTCCCTCAAAATATGGCGCATAACAAAAATCAATTTTCTCTGAGCTGGTTTCTTGACAGTCCTTGTAAGTATTCATTAACTTGAAGTGGGCAATAAGGTCGAAGCGGCAGGAGCTTTCGTTGTTGAGAGGTGCGTTAAAAACGTGGTGGATTCAGCTGTTCGCCATCTTCAGTGTTTTGTGATTGGAACTGAAGATGGTGAATAGCCGAAACCGCCACATGTTTATAGCACCTCTCAACAACATAGCCTCCTACGGCTACGACTTTAATCTATGTGCTTCATTTATAGTGTGGTACCCTGAATAACAATCCACACCCATCCATCAAACTAACCAACCACCGCAACTCTTTTTCTTACAGAATTTTTTTTTTCTTATTGAATTTTTTATCCTTTGAGCTTCACGTATAAACGATGAGGTATGAAATTGCCTTGTGGAGGAAAAGACACATAAATGGGTCAGGCTTGATCTTTGTTGGAAAAACGGGTTTTTTCTTTTTTGCTCGGTTAAATTCGATTCAACATCGTGGAGAATCTTAACTCTCTGAAGACTTGAAAGGAGACAAGAGGGCAAAGCCTCTTGAGAAGTCTTCTTCTCATGTAAAGCGTGTAGTATTATGTCAGGCGTGACGGGGTTATGTAGAGTGATTGGGCAGGGAGAGGGAGTGCTTTCTATCCGCCATTTTTGTGTAGCAATGCCTCAATTCTTTCGCTGATCCAATCGCTTATAAAAAATCTTTTTAAGAACGTGAAAAGAGACCTATTTATTCCTTTGAATACATCTTTGGCAAGTATTCAGAATTTTGAGAGAGCCGGAAATGCGCAATTAAGCTCTTGTAAAAAGAACTTTCCTGGGCCGAAAAACACATTTGTCATTATAAGGTTAATCGATTTTTCTCTATGACAAAATACGGCAACTCGAGACATTGTTGATGAAAAGAAGAGAAAAATGAAACAAAAAAGGAGGAAGAAGCGCCTTAATTGGGGATTTCCCCTCTACTGGTGTATAGTCATCCACTTCTCTTGCAAAAGTTAAAAGCAAAACGGGCAAAGTTTGCTGCTTGACTTTCGGCGGAAAACTCACGCCTGAACTTTTAAGCGGAGCTTTCACTTTGTGTATCAACGAATTTCCCAACAATGAATCGCTTGTTAGCTTATTCTTAGGTCGCGCAAATAACGCTTACTTTGGTATAAATACATATACCTCTGTACAGGAGGGCAAACGGCTGTCATACACCAACAAAACGTGTAGTTTCGAGTTTCTTGTTTTGTATTTTGCATAAATAAGAGGTTGCGTGGGTGACCCAATTTGTAGGGTACGAAAGCCTCCAAAATCGCCAAGAAAATCGGGAGTTATCGTTATCGAGGTCCGTCAGTTATGATTATGATGAAATGCGTTTTGAGCGTGATTTGCTGTTCTCGGAAGGAAGGATAATGGATGAACCATTCATATTCGTGTTGACAATTTTGACAGTCGAAAAGTGGTGGTTCGAGAAAAAATGTACCTTTGCTGTGTGCAATGTTTCAGCCAGAATTTCGACCTTTTCTTCTCTTTGAGTGGAAGTGGTTTAAAATAAGATAATTACAGTTGACGAGAAATCCCAGTCACAAAAAAAAAAAAAAAAAAAATCGAGTCGCAAACGTTCTTATTCCAGGAACAAATAACTACAGCTTTTCCTCGGACCCACCCTCCAACGTGCTATCTGCTTCTTCCAAAACCAGCACGCTCTAGTTTGCGTGCAAAATCTCATTGTTTCGGTAGCGTGGGAGAAGGGTCAGAGAGGGTTTCTTCCTTTCAGCCCTGCTTCACAATCCTTGACATTAGCCTCAAAACAACTGGATGAGGAGAGGGGACAAGAGAGCTCCTCAATAAACGAGCTCAACGGCCCTTTTCGCCCCTTCAATTTCATAATCACACTGTCCATAATCTTGAAAAAAGGAGGGCATTAATGAACTAATCAATTAATTTCTATCTTCTCCCCCCCTCCGCCTCAATCTTTTCCAGAGCGCTTTATTAATTCTCTTTCGCCAGGCTCGCTGATTTTTAAAGGAGGCTAAAAAAGTATTGTACTTGAGGGTTGAACTCTGATTAATTATTGTTTTTTCTTCTCTTCGTCTGAATATTATTCGTACTTTTTTTTAGTCTACTTTATAAACCCCTTTTTCTTTTTTCAACGAAAAAAAATTGGAAATCCTAAAATTTCGAAGGCAGTGTTTCAAAAAAAGTGACAGGTAGTGATTTGGGATCTAAAGCATTTTATATTTTTTACGTAAATCTGAACAGAAATACGCATCTTTTTGTTTGCTTGGTTAATTTTAAATTTTCCCTCCGGCCTATCCAGCCACCAACCTAAACATAATTATGCTCAGTTATAGATTTTTTAAAATTAACTTTTCCTCTGCACAAACAAATTATTGCTGAGAAATGAAAAGTGAGGATCCCGCAAGGGAAATTTATCCAAAGGCATGCCCAAACCGCAATTCATTTAGAGGCTCAGAACAAACGTCGATAGCGATGCCTCCCTCTCCCCTCTCTCAACTATACTCCCATCCTATCAATCGGTAGTTTAATTTAATTAGCTGACCAGTGTATTCGACTCCATCAGCCATTTCCCCTTCTCTCGTATAAACGAAGGCACGAGAATTTTTGAGATGAAAAAAATAGGTTCACTGAACAACGGGCATCAACTGTTGAATAGTGATGAAATCGGCTCGTTTTTGGCTTGGAAAAATACCGAAATCCATTACATTGATTGAAAAGTTATTTATTTCGGTATTCTCTCAGTTTTGGGTTCCTGGTTAGAGCTGGAGTTTATTACCTGGCTAATGCATTCGCCGGGCTTGAATGCTCGGCTTGAAGGTGAAACAACCGATTTTCCGCGGTTCTTTCTTTCACAACTCGTCGGCTAAATCCGACATGAACCCCTCACTTCGACGTTATAACTACACAATCATAATGCCAATGATGGGAACACGACAGTGCTGGTGAGTGGGGGGTGAGTCAGACCTTTGGCTCTTCTGACTTGAAAGCGATAAATATCCCAAGGGGAAAAGGAAAGGCCAAAAACCTGCCGGCAAATTTTACACGTATAACAATGCCCCATTTCTAAAGTTAAAAGATCGGTCATCCCCCCCCCCCCACCGCTTTCAGAAGGTGAGTGTGACCGCGTTCCAACGAGTGCGAGCATTTGTTGAAAGCAATACCATCCCCTAGTTCAGATCCAAGTTGGGTATGCGGGGTGGGTGGACTAATGTATTTTTGGCACAGCCTGATCCAGGTGACCGTTCTTGGGACGATAAAAAGGTCGTGAAATCCCTGGGAAAAAGTCTGAGGAACTCCAGGTCAAGCCAGGTCTTTCGAGTCATTCTTCGAGATTATCTGATGCTTTGGAACACAGGAAGTAAATTGAAAGAAGGAGTTGAGTATGTTTTCAAAATTGAATCATTTCAAGGAAAGAAAAAGTTCCCTGCACCCTTCGAGACTTCTGCTTTTATTCGACGCCCACCCTGAGAAAAAACTAATCTCTTCTTTCCTAGCAGAGTAAAAAGTTGATTCTTCTCCCCTCCGCCCACCAGCCACCGAAGGCCTTAAAAATTCGTTTTTCAATCAAGCGTGTAGAACGTGTCGTGCAAGAGACGAGCTGTACAAATACAAGCTTCGACAATCGCAAATAGAATATCGATCATATTCTGTCTTTTTTTCGAAAATAAATTACATAAGGCGTCGGTTGGTACCTTCCTCCTTTCACACCTGAGCGTGTAAAAACGAGGGAGAGAACAGATTTTTCTTGCTCGCTATTCGCAACCTTCCTTTTTATGTGTCTCGTCCTCGCCTCACTTAAAGTTCAGTCGTCTTTTAATAACACGGCGATATCATTTTAACCATTGCAATCACCCCCAGCCAAATAGAGCTGCCCCTTCTCAAAGGAGAGGTTGATAAACTCAAAGCTAGTTAGGGCTGCCGGCTAAGTGTGTGTACAAGGGAAATCAAAATGAACAACAACCATTTTGCGAGTGCACGTGGAAATGAAATTGTCCGACATAAAGGCATATTTATTCTTTCAATTCCACTTTTTTTTATTTTATCTAGTGAGCTCAAAAATTTGCACAAAACTAGTTTCTTGTTTTGTTTTGCTTAAGCCCCAACAGCTTTAAAAGTTAAATTGCAGGATTTATTTATAGAAGGTATAATGAATATTTTATGAGTTTTACCTCTATCAAACTCGTCATCCTTATGGTGGTAAACATAGGCCATGTTAGGTTTTTTCATGATACAGAGACTCTCGAACACGTTCAATTACCGTTCGGATTCATTCGTTTGTGAGGCCCATTCCGGTTTTTCGGGAGAGAGTAAAAATAGGGGTCAAACTTTTGAAATATGTTTTCACTAAATTTTCTGTATCAAAATCGTGTTTTTTAATTTTTATATAGGTTCTCCCGAACGCAAGTATACCTCAGCAAATGTTCGTGGAGGTCGGCCCTTGTACACACTTGTGTACTATACTAGTGACGCAGTACAGTCGAATCAATGAAAGGGATCAATGAATGAAACTTGAAAACGTTGATAAGGGGAGGGGTATCGTGAGTAGTTCAATTTCTATTTCGACGACAAGGAAAGGCAGTGTGACGAAGGGGCATGACCCCGAGCCAGTTCTAACGGCGCTAGGTCACGGCCCTGGTGCGGCTTCGTTCGGTATGACCCCGACAACCTCACCCTCAGTTGTTTTTTCCAATTATAGTTCGATAGATTCACTACGTCACGGAAAAGAACAATTTTTTCTTTTTTAATTGTGTCTCATAAATAACAATTGGTATTCACTTCGTGAGCCATTTCTCCCTCACCTATTCATTGTCGTAATTGAAACGTCAAAAATCAGTAGATTCACATGTCATCAATTCTGTATGGAAGGCTGATAGTAATTTAATGAAAAGGTCTTTGGGGGTCAGTTGTTAGATTATAAAGCAGTAGGGGCATGTTAATTTGCACAGGCAGTGACCGTTCAAAAAGAAAAAATCTCAAGTTGAAATACGGTCGGCTGACTTGACTAGCGCGAACCTTGTTATTCTTTTCCGCTTCAGGGTTTTCCGGTAATATTTTCCCGTCCATTCTCAATTGCCCGGAGGAGAGGAGAGAGTGCCGTCATTTCTGTATTGCAGGGGGTCAAGGGAATGATAAGAATCTGGGAAAGGGGCGAAAAAACTGACATTTTCAATTTGTAAAAACACCCTAAAAGCTATGACTCTATATGCATAGGCGGATTTACAAGTAGACGAGAGGTGATTCGCATTCGCCCGTTATTAACCTTGACACGTACAATTAGAAATGTGATTGCGAGGGGTAGGGGTGTGGTTACTATTAGCGCCGCCATAGTAAATTTTATCCGTGAAATCAACTTCGTTTACAACTCGTTATTTCGGGCGTTATTAGCGATAATATAAACTCGTCTTTTTTTATTTCAACTTGAAGTGTCCCCTCGCGAGGAAAAAATAGGTACGCATCGATCTGGGTCGCACGCAACTGTAATCGAGTCATTTTTACTATCACGCTATGCCAAAAATTAAATATTTATGAGAAAATGAAGTGGAGAGATCAGTGGAATTCCTTTTAGCTTCAATGTTTCTTTCGTTTCTTCCCGATGCCAAGGTTAATGCAATATCGATCGGTTCATAATGAATTTAGAGCCTGTTTCTTTTTATTTTTTATAAATATATTTATCTCATTCGCCCGAGAGAAAGGTTAATGGACAGAGTTTGAGAAACTTACTCGAAAGCCACTCGTATCCTTTTGTTTTAAAAGCTCTGCGAAACTTCAACGTAACCCCCCCCCCTTCCCACACAGCTCTCAACATCCCATTGTTGGTCTAATCCTACGTTTTTATGGAAAACTTCACACTTAGAAAACGATCTATTTACCTCCTCTAAAAATAACTTTTGTTTTGAACCGCATCGTTCTTTCTTTCTTGAATAAAGCTGTTGAAAGTTGTAATTTCAAGATCAAAACTCTCGTGAAGATTAAAATTATTCTTAAAGATAAGAGTCGCTCACGCAACACTGGTACTTGCTAGGGGAAGACAGGGGTATGAGTATACAATATATTCAAATCATGCATTGGAAGAAAAAAATCTACAGGTAGCAACTTATCCCCATCCTCCATAGTCCCAAGCTCAGACACTCGTTCCTGTGGTTAGCTGAGAGGGAAAGGCTCGTTTCTCAACTGTAAATTTGATCCCATCTGACTACGAGCCGACTACGAAATACGTTGAGTGCGTGGGGATCGTTTGAAAAGAAAGGTAATTTGCCACGAAACAAAAAGGTAGGAAAACGTTAAAAAAAATTAACGTTTATACCAGCCCGTCCCGTCCATTCTCACAAGCTATTGGTCGTTAAAACTCTGCAATTCATCAGATAGAGATAGGGGCTGCGTAGTCTTTTTCCACGTCTGAAAACTGAGTGAGTAATAAAATAGGGAATAGGCAATAGCCCGCATAGCTGAGTTGGTCTTGCGGGTCATTGCCTAACTGAGCGGCCTTTCGGTATTCCCAACAAGGTTTTCTGATAATAAGCAAAGAAAAGACGTAGTCACTCCACGAAAGTTGTCACTCCAAGGTTTTCTGAAGTACGTAGTTATTTCCCCGTCACATTATTCATGGTTCACAGACCCCCCACTTCTCCACGCCAGTTGGAAATAATGACGAGAAATAATGTTTCATCGTTGTTTTCTAGCTGAGGAATACGTCTAACGTAAGTGTAGAGGTCACGGAAACGAGGGAAGTATTTTAGGGATGAACAGGCAATTTTCTAATAGACTTTCTCTTTCATAGAATATCGAAAGAAACGACATCATTTTGGGTGATTGTGAAAAGGTGAATTACGTCGGAATTGAAAATGAGGGCACAATTTGGGTGGATTTAATCCTTTTACCCCTTTTGTACTTAGGAATACAATAGAAAAATGTATCAAAATGGTGCAATCTTTCACTTTAGTATGTTAGCAGGTTATTTGTGTGTCACATTTGACAAGAGAGGCATTCCGATTACTTCACAAAAGAGTAGTCTCTTTTTTTTTTTATTCATTCTTTCAAAGGGGAAATAGCGCAGGATTTTTATAATGCTAGCAATAAGTATTATTCCCCTTCCCCTTAACTCATTAAAAATGGAGCACAATGCTTCAATGGCTTCAAAGGATAATCCAATCTACTTTTTTACTAGCTAGCACCAAAACTATAACGTTCTTTTGCCATCAAGTTGGCGGGCAATAAAGTTCCAAAGGTCTTTTAAAAAAATAAAAATGAAAAGCTCCTCCAAGCTCTGTAACTTTTGCTGTCACAAGATGCGACGTCCATTTTTTTATCGTTTCTGACATTCGCGAAAACTTTTTATTGTTATTATTATTATTATTATTAGTACACACCGACCCATATTTAGTTTTTATGTGTCTGGTGTTCGTTGGTACTCGTTAAAAAATACGTTCTGATTGTGGTAAAGGTAGAGAACATTTAAAACACAGGTACGGCAACATGGATTTCAGCGCCATATTTTGTCCCTCAGTCGTTAGGGTAAACACAATACCATGAATGAACACATTGTCATTTTAACAACAAACAAACGTGGAATGCGGTCGAAATAAATAGAAATACCCCACTTATCAATGAGACCTGGGGCCTATTTTTTGAAAGTACTTTTCAACTCTTCTCTTTTCACTTTGCACTTTTACCAACTCTTTCCATGTGACAAATTTGAAGAGTGCAAAGTGTAGAGTTGAAAAATACTTTCAAAAAATAGGCCCCAGGGGGCCTATTCTCTAACAACAAGCAATATTTTTTTCGCCAGCCATGTGTTTATTTCATTCATTTGTTTGAAGAAAATTAATGAAATAAACATATGACTTCGAAAAAGCTATTGCTTCGGAGTTAGAGAATAAGCCCCCAGGTGATAATTATAATCGTATGAGGAACAAAATATGGCGCCGATTAGCGTGTTGCCGAACTCGTGTTTTTGTTTTATAGTGCCTTAGAAAAGGCAGAGCTCACGTTGATAACACATGTTAAACTTTTGATCTCAAATTCGCCTTTTACCTCACACTCGTTAAGGCTGTTTATAGTGCTCTAGTCGACCAAGTTTATTATTCTCCCCAACTCCCACATTAGCCGAATTCAAAAGTGCCAAACACACTAAACGGTTTAGGTTAAAACATGCACGACTCATTCGTGATTCCACTAGTAGAAAACTCTTCTCTCGCTTCTCCCTTTATTCATATTACATAACCACCGGTGGGGGGGGGGCACAGCCCGACAGGGGCTGGTTAACTACTGTGTGATTCAATAAACAGGCGTTTCAAATGTTCGTATGAAATCACACAGGTACGATTCACGAAAACACATACGCACCCACACAAGAAACGAAACAAAATTTAAATTTTTCGGGGAATTTAGTTTTTAAAAAGTGGGAAGAGGGGGGTTACTCTAGTTATGATTTCCTTATTTGAAACTTGATTTTCTGTTGCAGGTCCTGAATGGAAAATGGCGGGTGGTTAAGGTGAGTGTTACTTGTAGGTCTCACTTCATCTTTTTTAACATTTATCTTTTGTGTTGAAAACTATTCTTTTAGCTCCCCACCCCATCATTTTAGCGTACAGTACAGTAGGACTCTGGTGAGCGTTCTCACGTCCCAAGCACAAACTAAATACAGTAGTTTAAAAAAACAACAAAAAACATGCCTGCACGAGAAATGCCTTTTCTCAAAAAAAGGCCAGTATGTGTTTCTCACACCAAGAGATAATAAGGTTTCCATTTTCATGCAATTTATCGGTGGAAAAGCGACAAACAGACCGACAGCATGCCGAAAACCACTTTTTCAGCCTTTCTGACGCTGTCTGTCAAGGATAATTATAAGGTAAGCTTGGATTCGATTTTGTCCATGATCACCATAGTACCTTTCCTACGGAAACATGGAAGTACAATCGAGGGTTGTCTATAATTTTTTGTTCAAGTTTCTTTTCGGTTGATTTTTCCGTATTTTAATCATTATACTGTCTGTTTTCTGCTGCGGGCCCTTACACTAGAGAACCTCATGTGATACATGGGCTGTGCTACATTAAAAATTACGTTGTTGCGGGTCTGTGCAGGTCTCTCCCTCCTTCTCCACCATGCCTACCCTGTATTCCAACCCACACAACACGCTGTTCCATATTCGTGAAAATGTGCGAAGCTTTTCATTCGAGTTTCAACCCTTGACCTGGGTGGGATGGATCAGGGATTAGGGAGACGAATTTTATTGAACAAAATGTGAAGAGACACTATTAGTTTCGAGCTATACAACTCTCTTCAAAGTATTTATAACTCTAATAGCGTATCCCCCATATTGATCTCTTGTTTGGAGAGACGTCTTTTCTCTCCCATTGAACTAGTTTCACCCGAATAAAACTCATAGGTTATCCATCTTTCAAACTCGAGACACCCAGTTGAATCACCCCTCTCGTCCCATCCGCACATCTTTGAACATCTCCAGAGTGTCAAACTTCCTTTCTCTTTCTAGCGCTCGGTATTTCATTGTCGTGTCTCATTATCACCAATCCCTGTCACTTTTCATTCCTATGCCGAAACCTGCCTGGCTATTAAAAACTTTTTGAATTTTCATCGAGTAATAATAATTATCGGAATATTCTATAAGTCGTGCAGGCAACCGATTCCCCTCGCCCCACCAAGGCCAACCCACCACTGCCTCAATGGTTAAAGAAGTACCCCTCTTACCGGATCTGGTTGAAACAAAACTACATGCAATACATATAAGTGACATTCTCAGAAATAAAAGAGAGTATCGTCGTCAGAATGATACTTTCAAAGAGAAATAGGGCAAACATCTTGAAAAAGTGTCTACTGAAGCGTATAATTGTGCTTTTCTTTATAGTAAGAATTATTCTTCTTTCAGGGTTATATTCAACCCTGTAATAGCAAAGGAGAAAATTGTTAAACTTTACGTGCTCTCGAGGTCAAACCATTTTCTCCAAAAACAAGTTTTTCTTTTCGACATTAAGAACTGTAACTATTAAGGGAGTCAAATCTTTCCTTGTTAAAAAGACGAAACTCGAGTGTCTTCGTTACGGAGCGGAAAAGTGTAAAATTAAATTCCCTCTCGCAATGTTTCTTTTTCTAAAGAGAAAACGTGAAAGGCGAATTAATCTCTCAAGAAATGATGTATTTCTCAAATGGCCGAACGCAATTTATCGTAGGTAGTGATGTAGGAGGGGGTATTTTCGCTTTTAAATAAATCACAGCTGAGAGATGAAGTTCCCAACTGCGGGTTTTTCCTAATTAGCTAAATGCCCCCCTCCCCCTCCTCTTCCCCCTAAGGCTTATTAAATACAGCGACAGCGTGGGACGTGCAGTGATTACGCATTTTGACATTAACAACGTTAGCAAACAATGAAGCATGGCTCTGTGCGGTAGTATGAGGTAGATAACAGTTGGTGAGGGGGTAGGAGGCGGGATTGTAGTATTTAGAATGGGAACGGGTCAACTGGTGTACGAGTAAACATTATCAATTACCTCAGCGGGGAACGCTTGTAAAATATTGCGTGCTGGATCCAATGTGCTGAAGATTTCAACGCCCACTTGGTTGAAGTGGTGTGTTTGGGAGGTGTGGGGGGAAGTCTATTAAGAAATATGATAATTGCAGGAAGAAGAGGGCTTCCTTATTATTCTAGCTTATTTACTGAATCGGTGTAGGCATGGGAAACGAAAAAACAGCGAATTTTTCATTCATTACTAACACCGAGAGGCTAACTTGTACAGTTTTAGGACGAGTTTGGAGTTGAAGCAAGGTTGTGGGATGTCGACGTAGTTGTTTGTGTTATTTGTTAATGATTTGTACGATATTTTGAAAGAATGGCTTGTATGCAGCGTGATTCACGACGAAGTACATTTATATTGGACCATGTTGTAGTGATATAGGTAGCTGCAACCAAATTCATCCTATGAACCTATGTTCGCAAACGCTTTCCTTCTGAGATAATGGGCACAAATGTGTTTTTCCAGCAAATCGCGATCCCCCCCCCCCCAGCTCATCTTCACATCTTAAGTCCCGTTCACAAGCTCTATGTTTGCGTCATGTGGAGTCTATGCATCCCATCAAAATGTTTCATTTTTCGAGGGTATAAATTTGATTGATTGGTTGCATAGACTCCACACACAGTACGCAATGCGCGTGCAAAGGTTTTGAAAAGAGCATAAAATTTCACTTCAGAAGACAATGTTCAACGTTGTTCTCAGCGTACAGCAGTATTTTTCCTGATTTTCGAATACCTAATAACGAAAGTGACATTTTTGAAATCTCTCGAATAATCCAGTAACGATTTCTGCCAAATTTACAATGTCTTCGATAGTTCGATGTCGCCTAAATATCAGAAAACCTGGGTTTCGTTTTGTGAGCATTTCTATGACCTCCCCTAAATTCAATTTGGAAAAGTTTTGAGGCTATCGCCACGTACGGCCATCTCTCGTCTCACACACTTTATTCTTAGACTAACTTTAGCTCCAAGGTACAAAATATACAATTTTGTCCTTTGTTTATAAGAATTTTTACGTTTAAATAATTGTGGCGTATAGCTTCTGTTTAAATAATAACGCGTGACTATAATAACGGGATCCTTCTTTTCTATCAGAACGATAACACGTGTGTATTCCACCTGATGGCTTGGGCTATTTATTGATAGGAAAGAAGGCTCACAAAAGAAAGGTGAATTGATAGGTGAGGAGGGAGATTCTTATACGGAGGCAATGATCGCTTTATTTTCTTGTTTATACGTGTCTTATAGGCCTTGTACATCACGGCAAATCCTCTCGTTTTGGTAGGATAAACGTCGATACCTACCTTCTTTTTAAGGAGCTTTCTACGGGGAGTTATGTGAAAACGCCGCATTTTTTCTCTTTATATTTAATCGAAATTAATGGATCGTAAACATAAACGCTTTATTGAAGATAAAACGTCGCGAATAATTACAGAAAACGCACACACGAAGGATTTTTCCCAAGTACTGAAGGAGCAAATGGTGTAGACTGTAGAAAATCCTCATTTTCAAGGAATGATGAGCATACACTGTGGGTTCACCTCTCCCCCCTCCTCCCAAATTATTCATTCACTCCGGTTAGTGATCTGATTCGCGATGGGGCTTTTCTTCACTTCACTCACTATACTCATCCTCATATTCGCGGGTTTGTATAAGGATGAGGAGGGACGGATCTTAACCCATCCGTTACGATATAAGGAAGCGACAGTTATGATGCCACCTACCCACGCTTCGTCACCGTGGCCCTCTTTAGAGGACCGCCACCAACCCTCTCTCAGCTTATTTGTATAGGACGTGCGACCCTTCTCTCTTTATCCCTTCAAACCATATCATGCGCCAGCAATCTATCAATCAGTTCATTCTCAGCCCTCTTTTTAGGGGGAGGGAACTCACTTTTTTCTTTCAACCTGTCTGTACTTTCATTCCCTCCCCCCTAAATGGCGTTCAATTTTCTGCCTAATAATAACAGAGTTGCCATTTCTGACAGATATTTTCCGATGCGCAATAATTTGATTGAGACTCTCTCCTCTGACACCGACACATCTCGAGAACACCCTTCTGATCACATTTCAGGGCAACATTTGCAGGGGGACGGACAAATCTACAATAACTATTGTATAATAATTTGTATCTCGGTAGTCGGTATCGGTACCATAATATACCATTCTAGCTTTTGCTAGGACTATTTCCTTCCCTTTGTGGCGTATAGCTTCTAACCCCCCGCCTATCCATTTGCTTGTTAATATAATATCAACATCATCTTATACGGATTTATCCTTAAACTCAGAGGCAAAACGCTTGATCGACTCACTGATACATTTAATTGAGGAAAACCCGAACACAAGGCATTGAAACTTGGACGTCCATAGGAGGGTCCCACCTCCTGATAAACAATCATTTTATAATCGTTTATGGATTCATGCACATCATCCTTATGAAGAAAATATTAAGTAGAGCGTCAAAAAAGTATTTTCCCATGCTTACCATTACAGCATGCTGATCATCACTTGCAAGAATCGGCGTGGGGAGGGGGGCGCTCTCTCCTTCTCGCACCTACGGGTCAAAGAAGCAAATAAACGATTATTAAGGTCAGGTTGTTCCAGGGGAAAAAAGCTTAAAAATAATTCAACTGGAAGCGTGTTGTTGCATGGATGAAGATGGTGGTGGGGGTGTGCATTTCCATTAGGCAGGTGGTTGGAACTTAATTTGGGTATTCACAAAAGGTGTTTTAATATTTAATTAGTACAGAAAGTGGGTGTGAAAGGTCGTGAAGTGAAAAGAAAATAATTGTGTGCATAAGGTATTTCGCTCAAAAGTAACCCGTGAACGAGCCTCTGAAATTGGGTAAATTTTGGTAAAGAAAACAAATGACAGACGATCTTGCGTATGTGGATTAATTATTATGGTTTTCTGGTAGCTAGAAATACTAGGTTCTAATTGGTATGGTAGAGCTACAAGCTATTAAGGTTAAGGTGCGTTTACACTGAAGTGTCTGACATTTATGTAGCTACACTTATGTCTCGACATAAATGTAAAGTGTCAGATGTATATTGACTGTACAAATTCTGATAAAAATTTCAGTAAGTTTGTGTTTACACCAAGGAAATTTGTGTCTGACACTAAATTTCAAGCAATAAGTGTAGCTCGACGCTTCAGTGTAAACGCATCTTTAGGCAGTGCGGGGCGTACACATTTAGAACATGCCATTAGGAGGCACGGATAGAATGTCGTATAGGCAAGGTCAGATTTCAAATCTTCAAATTTAAATTTATCTAACGCAGCCAAGAAGTCCTGAAAGAAAAATAGGGGGTAGCAATTTATTGGCACTGTAGTTGAAATATGGGATTCATCATAGCAACAAAGAGTACTCGACCGTTAACTTTCCACGCTTAAATCCCCCTCCTCTCCTTATTCCACCGGTTATAACTATCTGCACACCCTCTTCAACACCCCGCCCTCCCACCTACCTGTAAAACCATCCTTGCATCCCTATATTCAATTTCACTGCAACCTGAACGCAATCCCGCCATCGCTTGGTTGCACTATAATCTTTGTCCTCTCGTTTACATCTGGAACGCTATAAACTTCGGTCAATTAAGGTGAAACTCGTGATTTTTTTCCCTCGTTCATTCATTTACCGGATCTCCCTTCCCATTTTCTATAAAAAGAGTTTTACGGGATTTTTTTGTTTTTGTTTTCAACTGCAGTCTAAAATGAAAACGTTCGGCGTTGCGAATGTTTATAAAGTCAACATAGTATTTGAAATTCATCCCGTAAGTTATTTTCTCATTAATCATTTCTCGAGGTTTTCCCACAAAAAGTCATTTTTTGTTGCTTTATCGTATTCCGCGGTGGCGAGAGTTTCTTTTAATAGTTGCCAAGGCAGCACCAATCCACTAATAGGAAGAAAAAAAAAAAAAAATTAAACGAGAAACGTTGTAATATTGTTTTCCGTAGATTAGAAAAACGGGATTTTGTCTAAAAGAGAGGGAGTAAAGACAGAAAATTAAGAGTAAACCCTCTTTTCCCTTCATGATTATCTATCTATCTTTTTCCCTCCCTTCACTCATTCCTTCGCTCTCACCCACTCTCCCTCAGGAGCACCTAGCTTTTCTCTAACGCTGTTAATACCACCCTTCTGCTAATCAACCTTTGTTGGACGGAAGCCCCAAGGAGAATTACAATTAGACTTATCTGTAATCAAAAGGCCAAGAATGGGTAATTGCATTCTGAGAGATTGAACCAGTTTCAGAAAGCCCTTCTCTCGAGTTTTTCCTTCTCCTTCCTTTTTTCAAAATAATTGCATAATGCAAAACAGCTCTGAAAAAAGTCGGAAAAGTATTGGTTGAATGTAAGGGAAAACTAAATGAGATAAGAACGCTCAACTTGACTTGCCTAGGCAGGTGGTACAGGATATTTTTGACGGATGATACACGAACGATGTGTGATGGGAGTGCGCAAAAATGGATAGTATCGGGAGTTTTATTTTGGAGAAGCTCCTTTATGACCTCCTCCCTTTGCTTGGTGCCGATTTTCCACCTACAACGTCCTTTCTATCCATCTGAGTCGGGTTTGAACTCCAGTCGAGATTTGTACTTTTTAATTAACTCGAGTCACTCAATCACCCGAGACGTCACATTCCTGGCGAGGAGAAAAATGCCAGAGTGAAGTGTCCGATGGGACGGTAAAGGTTAACGTACTAAGGCCAAATTACTAGTTAAATAAAAGAAAAGACTTGGTACGCGAAGACAATTTGAGAATAGTGCAAGTCGTGAAAGAAAGAATGCGGACGCGAATTAAATATGAAAATAGACCCCGCCGTCGTCTTCGGGGTGCAAAAATGAAGAATAAAAGGAGAAAAAGGTGGAAACTCGTTTCTCTCCCTAACGCCTTTTCTCACCGTTTCGATAGTATGCTCGTGGTGATAGGATGGGAGGGGGAGTGCTCAAGTATCAACTTCTCAAGTAGATACTACAGCTTCCCTTCTCCTCGACACTTCCTTCAACCCATAAGAAAACGTTCACAATACGCCTGGCCCACTGTTCTCCGGGGCTCTCACGGATATATCTGCTCCTTTTAAAAGAAAGCTTTTTTCCTCTCGCTCCCTCTCTCTCTCTCTCTCTCTCATCGTATCTGTTTACAAATACCTTTAAAAGCGTATAAAAGCGAGTAGAAAAAGTGACTTCATGGAGATGGCAACTCAAACACCGAAGTCCAAAAACTTGAAAATGATCTTTAAGTAAATAAATACCCGTTCAAACTCTCCCCCTTTGTATCTTGACAATTTTGCCTCGACGCGTCCTTTATAATCTGTGTAAATAAAATCGACTCGACTCTTCTTCCGCCTTCCGCCTCGGGGAGTTAGTGTGTTTTAGGGCATGAAAGGAGAAGAGCTTTTGAACTTTTCTTGATATAATTAGTTGGAAGGGGGGGGGGCGAAAATGACGTTACATTTATCAGCCTCTCCTTCAAAAGTTCTGGGGAAACTTTCGGTTGATATAGCCCGAAAACTCGCTCAGTCATTCAGTTTTATAATTTTGATTAGAGATGTAGAGGAGTGGAGGGCATAAACTAGGGCAGTTTCTCATGAGAGCAAGGAGGACGGAGGGGGGCAGGTGTTTGAGAGTGGCTGTTCTGCTTTTTGAGTAGGTAGGTAAATAGCGTTGGATGTGTAAATGGTTGAGAGTGGGGAGGTTCATGTCCTTAGCTTTTGGTGGAACTTCCTACCGTGAATTTCTGGATGGCCCCCTCAAGCGACTGTAACGCTCATGTCGGGGATAAACTTCATTTTGTATTTTGTATCATCGTACGTAATTGGAAAAATCAAAAACAAAATTTTAGAGAGCAGAAGTACCCTCCAAAAATTCGATCAAATTACCCGCCCCTCCACCATGAAGCCGAGGCACGTCGTATTTTGCCTCTCATGAGATTAAGGCTAAAATGCGTGAGACTCGCGTTAAACTTGGAACACGGCGCCCAACGCTGAATGAATTCGAGATTATCCTCAAAGCAGATCAATGTATAATATCAGTAGCGTCAGTGAAGCTTACAAGAATGTTTGGAGAGCTTTCTCAAGCGAGCTAATAAAAACACAAAAGCTTCCTCAGTTAGAAGAACCTCTTACAATAAATCCGTCGAATAGTATACGCCCTCACTGTCGTTGATGACGCAGGGTTGAAGGGGCGTACGTAAGACAAAAAAAGGGTCAAGAAATCCTGTTTTCGAAACTAAAAGCCCCCTTTTCCGTTCTTTCTTAAACAAGCTCCCTTCCACCCTCCACCCAGCGGCTTTCGCGTAGATTATAAATAGACTTTCAAATGAGAAAACTTTAGATAGAGTTTGGTTTTCCTATTATATTTTCGGTCGATGTTTGGCCGCAAGTCGGAAACCTGGGGGTAAAACGGATTATAAAGTATTTTCCCTCAGTCGTGGGCAATGTATATTGCCTGAATATGTTGATTTATTCAGTATAATTTTACGCAAAACGTAAATGTGACCGCGGTTTGCAAAATACGTTTGATAGGATATTAGGACTCCCGAATCACGGTAGTCGTGGATCCCTTCCTGGGTTTTCTGCTGACTTGAGCATTTCTGGAAAACTATATTTTTCTCGATGTTTTCATAGACTCGGCCGTAGGGCCCGAGACTTTCCTCGCGGTAATTCTAGCGTCTAGCTTTTTCCCCATTCTTTGGCTTAGAAAAAGGTTCCATTACTTATTTCTGAACTAAAAAGCCGTCTTTTTGAAGGAAAGGTGCTGCAAAAAGTAAAAAAAAAAGCCTTCGAATGAGCCTCCTTGTTGCATCCCCTGTCTTGGAATGTACCATAAAAAAAGACTTCTGCTCCACGATAAACATCGCCTTGTAAGCTCAATAGGGACCCTCTATCTATGTCATTGATCTCTTCCCTGACCCGTTACATAAAAAAAAAGTGTTCACGGGGCTGAATAACGAGGAATCTTGAATTTCTATGGGAGGGGGTCTCTCTATTAAAGCCTCCGTTGTTTTCATTCCTTTTTTTATGGTGCCTGTTCTGAAGAATGAGAAAATAAAGAAATCTCAATGGAGTACCTTAGGCTAACTATATGACCTACTAATTTTGTTTTTATGATGAATTACACCACCTCGTTTACACTTCTATCAGACGTGTACCTACTTCTCAATGACTAGCGTCTACCCTGGAAATTCGTATCCCATCATCCCATGATACGTCATTGAACAAAATGTAATATTTTTCATTAGGAAAGCCGTGTATACTATTCAGAAACATAGCCAGAGAGAGAGAGAGAGAGAGAGAGAGAGAGAGAGAGTGTGTGTGTGTGTGAGAGAGAGGTTTAAAGTGCACCCCAAATCGTAACGCGACAGAATTGATGCGTTTCATTCCATGACATTTGCCTACTACCCTCCCCTAGGAGTATAGTGCATAATTAAGTTTAAAACGAGGCATCGTGTCTAAAAGCATAGTGCGACACTCTACCAGACATTTTAATCTCGTTGAATAATAAAAATGGGAAATCTAAATTTAATGCCGCCGGTTGCAATCTGGTGTGGTCTGTTGTTGAATGAGTTTCGCTTAAATGGGGGAAAATGAAAACAATACGTTTGTAGAGAATAATTATTTAGAAAAGTAGAGGCTTCACCACTCAAAAGTGGTTATCTGATTGAGAATAACGGCAATGTTTGTAGCGGCTATTAGGTGGGGACGCGGGGAATGATAATAAAATGTGTCGTGTTGGGAGGGGGCAGAGAGGATTTTGTATTTTGGTTGACGGTGAACTATGAGTGTACCTAATATTACTAATCTGACAAATAATTATTATCACAACGGATAGCTTAATCGGAATATCATTTTGAAAAGGGTATTAAAATAATATTTTGGTTTTATGTCAATTAAAAAATAATAATAATAATAATAAATTAAATCAACGCTCACCGAAAAAAACGTGGGTGTCCTGAGTTTTCGAGACAGCTCCCCCCAGTCAGGACGATGGGAAAATTCTTGCGGGGAAACCACTTTCGGAGGCGGTCGCGCTCTACCCCAACTGACTCGTGTGACCAAACTTCGCGTTCCCCTTTTGGTCGATATACGTATACAACAATAGCGGGCCCCGGCGGAGGCGGCAAAGTGGGCGCGACGCCTGCGTTCAACTTGAGGGAACTGTACGGACGATTTGTATTCCGTGCCTCTTTCCATTCTCTCAATACAGTTCTGGAGAAAGAAAGGAAAAATAAAAATATACAGGAGATAGACGCTTTGGAGGTGTCCTCGTATTGTTATGGTAGGAAAATTAATAAGTATACTGAGGGTGTGAAAAGAAAGTTTTCTTATTTTCCAAGAGTATGTCACCCGCTGTAAGGCAAAAAAGAGTGATTGATTCGTTAGAAATCGAATATGCAGTGTTTGCGTAAACAATTTTGTTTCAATTCATCACTGATATCACATTTCATTTGAGGAGCAAAGAAAGACTCCATTTCTTCAAAATACTTCTAATGTAGGCTACAGAAACGCAGTAAAACAAAGTAAGAGAGACAGATAATGATGAAGCTAAAAGGCACTTTGTAAAAGTAGGCAGAAAGTTCACTCTTCTCAAAACTTTTTTTTTTTTTTCCAAAGGGAAACGAGTTCGTACAGCAAAAACCGAGAGAAATATATTGCCCTGCTATCAATCAAAAGAACAAGTGGATGTGGAAGAAGCTATTAGAATGGTGGAAATAATACATCTACCAACTTTATGAAATTCGCATAAGTTTTAAGGGCTTAAAGGGAGCTTTTGAAGAATTATAACCGCCACTGTAAAAACTTTCCCCATTCATATTATATCCTAGCCATTCAACATAATCGTACTAGAGTGGTTCTCATCTATTGAAAGCCTCGATTGATTTAGACCCGTGATTTAACTATAAGCTAATTTGAAAACCCCCAAAGCCCATCGAAATGTATTTCGAACTATGTGAAAGGCATGAATTATGCACGAGTCATAGTCATATAAGGGAGGGCACGGAGCGCGAATATAAAATCTACTGGGGGATGGGGTGAGAATAACAAAGAAAAACTGATGAAAAAGAGAAAAATAGCGAAAAGATAACGCAGGCTTTCTGTTGGAAATTCGCATTCCAACAGCAAGTTCTACTTTTCTTTTTTTAGGCAGAGTTTTATCGATTCCCTAATGAAAATTTCAAGAGAACCTGTCACATCCTATGAAACTGAGTAGAATTTTAAAGAACTCTGGGAAAAAAGGAGTTAGCAAAAGGGGGGGGGGGCTTACAGATTTTTGTTTGTCCTGAAAGAGGAAAAAGGATAGAGAAGGGGGTGCGGGTTGTTTTATACATACATATATATTATATTTATTCTCATGTCACCCTTTCATTTGCACTCCTTTAAATTACATGTTTTTGTTCTCTCTTCACTGAAGTATCAGGCAGAGAAATCCAAAAAATAAAATTAAAAAAAAAAACAGTTTTTTCATGGTGCTGATCAACGCCCCTTCCCCCTGCCACTCTGCCCAAGCAAGAAAGCTCTCGCGGTATCGATATAGAATCAGGAAATTGGAACTCACTATCTACACCCACCTGAAATCAACAATCCATTGGATTAGGGTTTCAGAAAGGAATAATGTTCGTGGAACAGAGAACGTTTTACTCGTTATTCCTGAGAAAGTCTGACGCACATTTTTGATTTTTTGTGTTCGAATCGCCCTGTTTTAGTGCGTGCCGCATAAGTAAATCAACTGTCATTTCTAACGTGCACAGATTTGGCAGATCCCTTCCCCTCCTATTCAATACCAGCACATGTCTGCTTCATGACAGGAATTGAGTTGCCAGCATTTTACCAGCGACTCCGCTTCTCTTCCTAGTTTATCTCATTCATCATTAAAAATTGCCGCATTTTCCCCGGAAGTACAGTGACTGAATCCGTGGGGGTGAGATAAAAGCAGATTCGTGTAGCATGGGGCCTGGATATGCGTAGCTACTGCAGAGGGGTGGTGATGGCGGTCCTCGTGGCAAAGACTATTTTTATGCTCTCACGCATCATTCAATATTTGCAAGTAACCGCTCAATGGCTCAACTCGTCTTTATTATCCGGAGGCCCAATAAAAGAATATTAATAATAATAATAATAATTATTATTATTATTATTATTTAGAAATGTGATTTCCAGGTTTTAAAAGTCACTTTCGAGGGATTCCGGAAGCCCCGAATTTTCGGTTCTTGTGGCTTGTGACCCTAACGAGCTTTCGGAAGCTCACAACAGAGCGTTAGAAAGTCGCCGCTTAAACGCTGAACAGGCACCTCTTATCACCATATTTTTCAACGAATTCACGTCATAAAAAAGATTTGTTTATTA
The DNA here is from genome assembly GCA_038030265.1 of Corythucha ciliata. Lineage (NCBI taxonomy): Eukaryota > Metazoa > Arthropoda > Insecta > Hemiptera > Tingidae > Corythucha > Corythucha ciliata. The sequence goes on from CM075938.1 coordinate 56,843,956, forward strand.
CGTACTTCCATCACTATTTTTGATCCTCTTTAGTTTCGTAGACATGTAGGCTTGTATCTCGTCGAATTGCCTTTTATACAGAATGTCCACTTGATTCTCAATTTCGAACGTTTTATCGAGTAATTCCTTCGACCGCGTCAGACACTCGTTGATTGGTAACGCCAAGTCAGAGAGACGGATTTCAAGCTTCTCGAGTAATTTAGAGGAGTCGTAACACTCGGTAGGTGAGTCTCTGCTTGTTTGAAGAATCCAGAGTGCGTCGCAAGTGAGCGCCATGGAGCGAGGGATGCCACCCGGCTGATATTTATGCTTCAAATCAATGGTCAAACCACCGTTGTCACAGGACGAGGCCAAGTACACTGACACGTCACCATCTGCCGACAGGTGACAGACCGACGAGGTGCACGGGTCAATTTTGGTGGATCGAACCAGAGTTAGAGCGGATTTTTCGGACGAGACAGCGCAAGCGATAGCCATGCAAGCACAGTAATCCCACAATCGGAGCGTTCCATCAATTGAGGTCGACAAAAGAATGTTGGAGTCGTGGGCGAGAAAGTCGAGTGAGGTGACGCACTCTTTGTGACCAAGACAGAAACCGTGAATGTTGTACGCATTCGGAAACCTTTGAAAGACATGTTTAGTACTTATAATTTGGATTTATGAGTGGGATGGCGAACCTCGAGACGCGGATCTTGTCATCCCGATCGCAACTGATGATGAACCGGCCGTCTTTGGATATCAACACGTCGAGAAGCATGGAAATGTGCCCCAGAACAAATTCACCCGCAGGCTTGTCGTGCTCCACGCCGTACGTACAGACTTCACCCGATTTATCGGCGGCAACGATAACATCCTCCGACGGTGAAAAGGCGATACTACTCGGCGTCCTACGTAGCTCCCACTGGCGAAGCAAAGAGCCGTCGTCGGTTCGCCAAATCGAAAGAGTTTTTTGGAACGTTCCCGCCACGTACTTCGACGTTCGTGAAATAGCCGAACATGCTTGGGGAGCAATGCATTTTTAGAAGGAACGATGGGATATTACTACAACGCTAGGTACTTACGAGCAGGCGGAGGATCACTACCCGTGACTGCTGTGTTCACGATATTTTCCCAGACGACTTTCCCCGTTTTCGAGTCAACTAGGATGAGCTTTGACAGAAGGGAAATTGCAATGTACCGCTCTGAAGATGATAGAGACATGAATATTTTTCTTTTTAGAAAGTTTGAAGTAAAAAAATGAGGTGAACCAAGATAACAGGCAACAGATAAACTGGGGAACCCGATAGGAAGCCTTCGTAAAGAGAGCCGGGTGGCTCTTTCGCTGTCTCTACATTGTCACCACAGAGGGAGACCGTTTTAATGACGAATTTATGCCATAATCGTGGACGGACGCCTTTTGTTTGGCATCGAAGTTTTCTCAAAGATTATTGGTAGATTCTTGGATGCCACACATGCTTTGATAGACCGGCGGGGGCGGGACTTCTATGGCAACGTTGACGTTGCCGTGTCCGATCCCCAACTCCGTAGATTTCGCCCTGTCAATCTGTCAGGAGGGGTGGAGACTGACGTCACGAGCAGTCCTTTGCTCCCGATTGTTCACTCTAGAGCAGCAGAGCAAGTTAATTTTGAAATTGAAGTTTATGATTTCTCAAAAATCACAACCCAATAACAATTAATAAATGTACTGGGTCCAGCGCAAAGGCGGTTGGGACTGCTCGTGACGTAGGTGAAGGACAGTAACGGCCGAAGATCTGCGGCACCTATAGAAAGTTTAGTCACCTTGCTACTAGGCCATAAATACTGGGTAGGATTCATTAACGTTACAAGAACCCTTTTAATTACTATTATCAATGTTATGCATTCATAGTGATGAATAGCGCTTTCCACATGCACAAAAATCTGCCATGGAGCAGTTCATATCCACCCGTCCTCACTGAATTATGAGTAAACTGAATTGTGGAGTCTATCAACCAAACAAATGAATCACTTTGATAGGTGTGCAGTCTCCACAGACGCATAACATGGTTTGTTGTGAACACTGCCTTAGGACAGGGTTATGGTATACTTCATGCATGACTTGGACTCGTTTTCACCAACGCCGATCAACAACTAATCGCGATTACATAGCATTTTGCATCAGAAATATTATGGTCGCAAATGGCATCAAATCGCGATCAATTCTAAACTTTGTTGGTGAAAACGGGTCTTAGGAGACGGGTCAGCATAGGGGGTCAGCTAGGGAGAAGAAGCTACATTGCTCACAAAAAAAGTTGCCACAAAAGTCTCAAAACTTCTTGCTACTTTTCAAAAGTGTCTGAGACCAACTCTCGGGAAAAGTGTTGTAATTTTATTGCACGTGTATACGGACCTTGTGTTAACGTTCTGAGCAGTCTATGTAACCAAACAAATTTATCCCCCCGAAAAATGAAGCATTTTGATAGGTTGCATAGACACCACAAAACGTAAACATAGAGCGTGCAAAATCATAAATTCCGATTGGCGTGTATCTTAAGGGCGAACTGCAGTGATGATTCCTCGACCCCCCTCCTATCACCCAAGTCTAATAGTCAAAGAAAGAGCCTGAAATTACAAGGTAAAAGTTCAAGTGAATTTAAAGTAACTTCTGGGATGAAATTTGAAAAAAGGAATACTACGGCATTTGCGGAATTTCCTGAAGATTAAAACGAGTCAACCGGCGAGAAGTATGCTGAGTAGTAGTCGAGGGATGATAGTGAGGGGGGGTGTAGGAATCACCTGTGCAACTCGCCCTTAAGCTCAGCTTAGGGCTAAACGGAACTTAAAACCCATGCGGTCGGCCCGGGCCTTGGGAGGGAGTTTACTTAATCACTGAATATCTCATGGAATAACAATACGGTTTGCAAATAGGCCCGTATAGGAACCAGACTTATCCCAGTTTTGTCAGAAGAATAAGTACCCATTTTTCACAGCGTTTTCCATTTGCATAAAATTCTGCTCTGGAGCAGCTCATTCCCACCCGTCTTCAACATTAACATAATGTTTTAATTGTGGGAGGAGATGATTTGCTCCATCACCGATTTTTGTGTAGGTATAAAGAAAAAAAAGTATCACAACCCATATGTGCGACTATCAGGGCGAGACCAATAGTGCATTTTTTTAATGAAATGCACTAAAACGCTATAATTCTCGGGTCATAGTTCAGGCGTTCACCGATAGAGAGCGCGGGCCTCTCCCTCCTCTCCAAAGAGTTCGCCGGTGATTCTTTAAATTCCTTGGATGTCGTTCATTTACACATGTCATGGGGTTTCATTGATTTCGGTGGGGAAAAGGGGAAAAGTGAATTAAAAAATGCATATTCGCACACTCAAGAAGCCTGGGTTAGTGCACCCGGTCGATTTGGCTCTCAACGTAATTACGTACTCGCCAAGCAATTTATTTCTATTTTTCCAAGGGTCATCAGTTGTATGCAGTAAACTCACTGAACGTTGTCATAATGCCTATCCTGTAATATAATTTTATCTCGTGTGTACAGAAAAGTCACGCGCGGAACATTCGAAAACTCAAAAAGTTCTTGTTCATAATCTTATTTATTTATATCTCAGCTCGTGTCATTCAAGGAATTTCTGTTTTCCAAGGTAAATGAAATTGCGTGTGGAAAGAGAAAGCGGAATTTCGGAAGGCACGTTGAAACAACTGTAGCGTTAAATGGATCCTTAAGGCTCCAGTGGGTACCCCGGTGACAATATAAGCTCCAAGTGTGGGATGCGACATTTTTCATAGTCTTCGATCCTCTACCATGAGGTGAAAATATTGATCGAACGTTATTGATTGGGGTTAACACGTTGATCGAACGTTGGATAAAATATTTTTTTTAAGGGACCCAAAATGCTTTAGGGTTTTATGTTTTTACTTTGGAACCAGTAGCGTAACAAGGAAAGGTCGATGGGGGCTGACAGCTAATATTCGCAGCCAATATAGTGATAAATCTCGATTCCCGGTTAAAATGGAGAAAATAGCCCTAATTCACTGCTAAAATTGAGAAAAAGTCCAATTCCGCAGTTAAAATTGAGAACATGGGCCGTTCCGCGGCTAAAATTGAGCAATAGTGCTGATTCGGGGCTGAAATTTAGGAAACCCTCATTAACGTATAAAATTAATGAATACGTAGCCCTCGCGATCGTAGCTCAAATTGGAAAATCAGAAATTCATGGTTGCCGGGGTAACTTCATGGCTGAAAATAAAACAAAGCATTGATTCGCGGCTAAAATGGAAAGAAAGCGCTCCATTCACGGGCAAAATTGGGGTCGGCCGCGGTCAATGAATAAGTTAATGGAAATCCCGCTCTCGCCCTTCGTCAAATCACATGTGGCATCCAAGAATCCACCAATCATGTTCGAGAAAACATGGACACCAAACAAAATGGTGCCCGTCCTCAATTCATAGTTACCAACTGCCACTTCGTGACTTAAATTGCGATATAGTTATAATTCATGGCTAAAGGTGAAAATCGAGAAAACTCAAATTATCTTCTAAAAAGTGTCAAAAGCGCTATTTGAGAAAAAGTGCTCATTCACAGCTACAAATCGAGAATTGAATTGAGATCGCGAGATTCGCGATCTGAAATTGAGAAAAACGCTAATTCTCGAAAAAATTGGGAAAACGGGTAACTCGCGGCTAAAATCAACAAAAAACGCTAATTCATATATAGCTAAAAGTGGATAAGTCGCTAATCCACGCTAAAAGTGAGAAAGGGCGTGGCCGGATTTTATATCGGGATTTCCTAAAAATGAGAAAAATTGACTTAAATGCTTATCTCGTTTACCCGAACACCGAAGGCTTTTTTTTTATTTTTTGCCCTCCTGAAGTTTTCACAAGGAACTTTTGGTAGATCACTCGTATTATACAGGTACATCATCATACATCCCCAAATGACATTTTACAACAGTTCTTTATGGACAAAGAATTTGAGGCCGTGGTTGACGATTGGGAATAATCCTTCGAACGGCAATTATACCTTGGCCAGTGAAAAATATTCGAAAGTCACTTTTCAAAGTTTCGTTCATTCATAAAAAATTATTTTCTCAGAAATGAAAACGAATCGCTCATCTGACGAATAATTTAATCCCCCCTCCAACAATCAGGATCTCTCTTGAACCCTTCGAGTACAGAGAGTTTTCCCATTGAGTCACGCGCGATAGTTATTGACGAAGCCACGGCGTTCCGCTTGGCTGGCGTCTTTGATTTGTACACACACAAGGCGAAAGAGGTTTTTGTTTCTCTGCGTTTTCTGGGTGTGTGTTTGTGCGTGTGTGTGATGTCCACAAACGGGAGAGTCTCTCTCTCTGTCTCTCTGTATTCTCTGATACACGTACTGGTAGTAAATGAGAGGAGGGATGGGAGCGCAGGGTAGTGGTTATTAGGGGCCGTTGTGTGTAAACCGGGGAAAGGACACTCGAATAAGGAGTTCGCACGTAATAATTTGAAATAACAACAGCAAAATTACAGGAAAAAAAGAGACAGTATGGAACAGAAGGATAGGTACCTATTGTTTATGAGAAACTCCAAATTTCTGTCGCTAAAACTGGCCTTGTTGAGAAGGAAGGGTGCGGGGTATATCGTATAGCCTGAATCAAACAAAAACAAACTAGAAAATAACTTTTTGTAGGTATGGACTTATATAGCATTTACCACCACAAACAGGAAAGTTAAACCACAAAATGAAAACGCCATCTAAATTGGTGTGTAACGCGGAAAACATAGGCTTGAAATGAATAAGTACTTTCCTCAATGGGCGTTGTAAAAATAAATTTCTCTGTTCTAATCCTAAAGTGTCCGGATTGAACAAGTTTCTCATTATTGCCCGTTTTGTGAACCATTGCTTCTCAATGTTTTCATTTCAAGTGAAGTTCCTATATTTTATCTGTGGTACTGCTTAAAGTGGTAAGTGGAATGGAAACTTTCACCGCCTCTGCGTTGAAATTGGAGATGTAATGTTCATTTATTTCCTTAATTGCCGGAAATTTTATGTCAATTTCCACCCCCCCCTCCCACCCATACCAGGGGATACCTTGAATTTTTCCGAGGCGAACCCGCTTTGCTTAGTGGGAAGTTGCCAAATGACGTCAGAAGTTGAGTCATGGGCGTTGACTATCGACTACGCTTGGTTCACCTGTCACTCACCCCTCCCCCTCCCAATTCTTATTAGAATGCCTAGAATTACGAAGAATACGCTCTAATATACTATAAAATGATGGCAGTACAGAAGAAGAACACAATAATTTTATATTTATCCGACTCAGGCTTTTCTCCACGGGTATTCTTAACTTAAACTTAAGAGTGCCAACCTCTTCCTTCACAACACCACCCCATCAAGGTCTATTCATACCGATGTTGTGGAGGGGGGGGGTCGTACTCTTGTGAAGCGTTTGGTGATTGTGTGCGATAATTGCTCGTTCAGCTTCTCTCACGGGTGGAGGTCCCCAGGAATCGTTGTGCGTCAAGTTTAAGATTTTATAATCCGCGGAGGAAATTTTGGTGGTCACTGTGGGGCGGAAGGCAATCCTCGTTGATAATTGCTACTCAAGCGTATTGGCCTCTGTCTTATTTCAACCAACGCGAAATCGTTTCCATGTCGCTTCATCAAGGGCTATCCTGGGAGTAAACCTTCCCTGAGACTGTCACAGCACTAAATTTTCGACAGGTATGAGACAATAAAAAAAAAAATGTTCATTTCATTTACGCATCTAGTAGAAAGCCTATGGTAAGAGCGGGTGTAGGATTAATAGCTTGCTATCCTTGAGTCATCGAATTAAGCCAATTACATTTAAAGAATAACAAACTTGTCGCTTTCTAGCTTGGCTTTTTTCATTTCTAAGCTAAAAATTTCTCTATATTGGCCGTTTGAACGGTGAACGAGGGAAAAGAAGCAAGTGATAAGACAGGAATTTGGCTAAACACAGAGTCCCGAATCTTTACAAGATAATGATGCCTTTTATTTACTCAGAAAACAGTTAAATTTAGATACGATTCATAAGGAAAAGTCTTTGTCAAAAAGTAGTCAATCAGTTCCTCACCTTTGTGCTACTGTTTTCTTCTGTAAATAAAGTCCTCGTTATCTCAAGAGCGGCTTGTGGAAGGTGTACTTAGTGAACTTACCTGATTTATCTCCTGCTTTATTTACTGCATGCACCGTACAAACACCCTGTACTTGTTCATTGCTTCTGGCGAGTTTACACTCCAGATAAAAATCTCGAAATTTTTTGTCTCCCCGTCCTCCTTCATCACCAGGAAAATTCCCGTACAGGTTTTTGTTACTGAGCCTCCCTTGCACTTTTATCGTCAATGGTTCGGAGGAGACGGTTCTTAGGACCTCTTAAAGACCCCTTGAGGACACACTGAAAGCCCCCTGCCCCTAATACAATTCCCAGTTACTCTCGGTACCAGAGGTTTTTTTTTTTTCAAAAACAGCCGTGTAACGTCTTCGAACTTCTTTTTACTGTTCAGCCGCGTTTACAATGCCGTTCAGGGTCGTGTCCTCTCCTTTACCACCAACCTGACTGTACCTCGCCTCTCCTTCATGGCGAATTGCCCCTCACTACCGCCTGTTCGGCGTTCCAAGCGTGGCTGGATAGTTGTTCTTGAGCGGGGCCCTTCGTGGCCTGAAAACTGGGTGGTGGATAACTTAGGCCCTAGGCTTTAACGAATGAACGGCGATGTTCTTGTGCTCCTAAGCATGCTGATTTTCACATCAAATGCAAATTTTAGCTTGAACAGCGAAGAGTGATGATTTCCGCTTGCACGTATTCGTTAACGAGTTTATTTTTCCCTCATTGACTATTCCGCATGACCTGTAAAATAACGAATTATTACTGCACACGTCTTCAATTTTGGTGCAGAGAACGCATGAGTTGAGTACACTGCTTTGGTTAGCGCTTTGGATTTATTTACTTCAGACTGGTTTTTTGAGCTCTAAAACACGATTATAATTCGCAGAATTTGATATGGCTCGGATCCTACCTGGAGCGGCTTGTGAGGAGCATTTGGACAGGGAAACGAAGCGCACAGGGTCCACTCGGTGGAGTTTATTTCCTTTATAACTACTCCGGCGAGCCCATTCTCGGCCCTTCTTCCCCCGCCTAGGATTTTGGAAATGTGTACACGTTCTGCAGAGCCGCTCGTTTTTTGTTTAACGTAACACTATTTTAAGTATGGATAGTTCGCTATGAATACTCTGTGGTACGTTCTATACTCGTTAGCGGTGTTTTTTATGATATTCTGGTCGGGCAAGTGGGCCGTTCACGTTATGGCCCTTTTCTACTCAAAGTATAGACTGCACAGGAAAACGCAGCTATTGCCGAATGAGAACGGCTACCCTGGAGTGACGGTGCTCAAGCCTTTAATGGGCGTCGATCCAAATCTCTTCGTCAATTTGGAGACGTTTTTCAATTTGAATTACCCGCATTATGAAATATTTTTTTGCATTGAGGACGCGTCGGATCCAGCGATAATGGTGGCGAAACGACTTCAGTCGAAATATCCCAACGTGACGTGCCGAATATTTACGGGAGGGTCGAACGTTGGGGTCAATCCTAAAATCAACAACATGTACCAGGCTTTCAAAGAGAGCCATACGCCATTGATTTTGATATCGGACAGCGGCCTGCGTGTGAAGGAGGACACGCTATTGGACATGGTCAACCATATGACCGACGACGTGGGACTAGTTCACCAGATGCCTTTTGCGTGCGACCGCGAGGGATTTGCCGGCACTTTGGAAAAAGTGTATTTCGGCACCGCTCAGGCGCGCATCTACCTCGCGGCCGATCTACTCAGAATCAACTGTCACACTGGTATGTCCTCGCTCTTACGGAAAAGTGCCGTCGAAGAAGTCGGTGGTTTGGAGGCGTTTGGATGTTATCTCGCTGAAGATTTTTTCCTCGCCAAAGCTCTAAAAGACAAAGGATGGCGTATGACCATCTCGAGTCAACCCGCTTGGCAGAACGCCGGCATTTGTCAAGTGCCGTTCTTTCAGGCTCGCCTTCGTCGCTGGACCAAATTACGACTCGCAATGCTGCCATTGACGTTTCTTTTTGAACCACTATCTGAGTGTTTCGTACTAGGCGCTTGCACATCGTGGGCCGTCTATTTCTTATTCAACTGGGACCCTATACCATTTTATCTCGTGCACACGCTCGTGTGGTTTTTCTGTGATTGGATATTGCTGTCGATCGTGCAAAATAGTTCGTTGCCGTTCAACAAGTTCGATTTCGTGATCGGTTGGCTGTTTCGCGAGTCTTTCAGCCCTTATTTATTCGCTAAAGCGCTTTTAAATCCAAAAATTAAGTGGCGGTCTCGAACTTTCAAACTTAAATGGGGCGGCGTAGCCGAAGAATGTAAGGTTTGATTTATTTATTACCAAAAGAAACTCCTCAGCTCTTGGCTTAACCTGCCATTATTTTATTCTGTTTTATTTATGGATGCACCGCATTCGACACACTGCTCTTATCTATATTTTGTAGTTTTGTATAGAATTTTTTTGGTTACTCAACAAAATCCAATTACTCAAGCCTTTTCGTAAAAGTCTGTCGCATTTTGTAACTTCCCTTCGAAATTACATTTTGCATTTTCCATTTTAGCGTACCCTATGAATCTCATAACGGATGGGTCTCGTAACTAATGAAATACATTATTTCAATAGCTTTGTAGTGAACAATTTCGTCTATCATTTTTACTCGCCATCATAATTCAATCGTAGCTATCTTTTCTCTCCTTTAAATTTAAAAAAAATTCAAAATTTGACGAACCAAACAAATGTCTTCACCCAATAGCTGTCCTCGTCATTTCAGTTTTTTCCTGATTTCAATACAAATTCAAAGCAATATGTGATAAAACGAAATGTCAATGTGTAAAGAGGATTTCCAACGATCTGATTGAAGTTTACACGCAAAACGAAAAAAGGTTTACCCGACTTAGAAGAAAACCACTTAATTAACAAATAATTTAAATTAGTTATTAATCAAAATTAATAATGTTCACGATATTCCATCAAATCGGAGTAGTTCACTTTTTTTGCGATTGTACCTTCCATTTGCTAACTAAAGACGTGGTGTTTAGTTAGTGGATATAAAAAAACAGGGGGTATTCTTTAAAACATATTTTGTCAATGATTCTCATGTTAAGTAATAAAAAACGATATTGAACGCAGAAACTCCATTATAAGTCGGCTTTTATTGTCAAGCTATATAGGGTCTTGGGGGGGGGGGCGATAATTATTATCGTCTTTCAGTCAACGCACTGAATCAGCTTCCTTTTCTGTTTGACTCCATAACGTTGCCAACAATTCTTCTTCCATGCTTTCAACCAGGCGTCGAGCGTCTCTTAGGTGCAGCTTTGGGCCCACGAAAAATTAGTTTTGAAGAGGTTTGTTCCGGGATGGTGTTTGGAACATGTTCCGAGCAGAGTTGCCGTGGAACCAGCCAATATAATTAATTCGGCTCCGAAAATAATCCAAACACCTTGCTGGAACGGCCCTAAGGTCCCTGTAAAATATAATGGGTGGAGGGGAGTGAAATGCACCTCAGGGATTGGATATTCCACAGGTTCGTTCGCTGATTGCTTGAAAGCGATGTCACTGATTGTGCTCATGAGGCAATCGTCCGATTTCCAAATTCCGCGCTGTTGTTGACCTTTGTTGAGGTACAGTAAGACGCCTCGACCGTGTTTTTTACTTTTGTGCCATTGCCCTTCGTAGCGATTACCGTTAGCTGTGAACAGAAAGGGACGTTTTTTTCTTTTCTCGTTCTGCAAAATAGAACGAGGAATTGTTTAATTGGTGATGTGCGTATGAATGACACGCCAAATAATCGTGTAAGTGCTGGGGGCCTATTCTCAGTTGTCGGGATAAAATGCCGCAAGCGGGATCCAAGATCGCTGAATAAGAAATAACATTATCCCGTCATAGCAACCGCACTTGTGGCATTTCATTCCGACAACTCAGAATAGGCCCCCAGGACGGGCGTCTTAACATCGCAGAGGCACCGCTTGGAGCTTGGCTAAAATTGGTGGACTGAAGAGAGGCAGGAACAAGTAGATTTGTGGGGCTGATCGTCTGGAACAAAAATGGAGATTTAATAATAAAAAGCGGCAAAATAGAGGTTGAAGCCCCCCCCCCTCCGGTAACAAATCAATTTTTGTTTGTTTGTTTATGATGGGAGGACCCCTTTTTAGCCTCAGGGGGCTTCGATTGGCCGGGGGCTTCCTATCAGCGACTTCCCACCTTTTCAGTTGTCAAGTGCTATTCTTTCTTTATTTATTTCTCAAGATAAGAATAATAAGGTCATGAATTAATTTTCTAATCTTTGTGTAAACAAATTCCAACAATTAAAACAAAAATACGGGATTTAGCACAAACTCGTACAATCACTTCCAAAAGTATGCAAAAAATTTAAAAAACGGTTTTGTGAGCCTCCCTCCCCCCACGATCTCTACAGCTTTGTGTGACTTTTGGGAGGGGGCTCATCATCGTGTCTCCCGTCACAAACAATTACTAATTACATAATATATGTTCCTGATATTTGTTATTGTAGTTGTTTGTTATTAGCATGCATTGATTATTTTCCTGTTCCTTACGATAAACGTATGTTCCATTGCCTTCAGCAAAGCCCCTCTTCCAGGTGCCCTCGTAGTATGAACCATCCGCGTACCACATTTTACCGTTTCCATCCATTTTCCCGTCTTTGAATTCACCTTCGTAATAACTTCCGTCTTTCAAGTAATACTGTCCTATGTTCTGGAAATGTGGTTAAAACGCGTTAACTCAACCTGTGATAATATTGAGGTCACTACCGAGAATTTCCCATCCTTGAAGCGTCCGTCGTATCGTATTTGATACAATCCATTTTTATCTTTTTTGGACAGAATTCCAAAACCGTTGAATTTGTTCTTGTCCCATTGTCCCTTGTACAATGTTTTTCCAGTTGGAGAAACATAACTCCCAAAGCCTGGTAAGAAAGTTACTAGTAAGAAACATCGCAAAAAAAACTGTAATTCATAGGTTTATTCACCAGCTTTAACGTCGGCTTTCCAGTCTCCAATATAGACTCCTCTGGGATTGTTAAAAATTGCGTGTTTCAACCCGTTTTTCATGGATAGCTCCTCCAACACGTGGGATCGCCTGTGCTGTTCCAAATAGTCCGTGTTGCGCCCCTTGTCTTTCATACACTCTTTTACGAACATTTGTTCGGATTTTCTACTTTTAACAGTTACTGGTAGTTTTTTCATCGCACAGTGGAAAAAGAAGACGACAAAGCCAAAGTCGCGCTCTCAAAATGTGTCATGTGTTATTATCATTTCAGTTCTTTTCAATTTGATGCTTCTATTAGCTATTACAAGGCTTCGACCCGATCTGACCCTATCGGGGACAAGCACCTTTTGTTTGGCATCCAAGTTTTCTCGAACATGATTTGTGGATTCTTGGATGCCACGTATAACTTGATAGACCGGCGAGGGCGGGATTTCTATGGTAACGTTGTTATATCATGACAGCGCCCGATCCCGATTGTTTCTGGCTATTAGGCGATCAATAGGTCTGTTCCAGCAAGGTGTTTGGAACAAGTTCGGAGCAGAGTTGCTGTGGGAATAGCCAATAAAATTTAAGTTGATTATATTCTATTGGCTGGTCCCAAGGCAACTCTGCTCCAAACATGTCCCAAACACCTTGCTGGAACAGACCTAATATCTAGGTTTATTGGATCACGACAGGCAAAATGCCTGTCACTGACCTACGACACTATACTACGCAGATTTGTCATTTATCTTCGAGCTCAAAAGTTGAGCTTCTGGAGGATCATGAATTAATGCATGCACAGAGTTGTAGACATAGGTGCCAACGTCGCCAGTCGCCCCTCGTTGAGGTGCTTCGAAAACGAATGAAACCTAAAAATCAATAAAACCAATTTGTTTTACATATGATTAGGTTCATTTTAATCTGGAAATTTTGTTAAAAAAGTCCATTGTTCAACTATAACAAAGGGGGACTTGCATGAATCTCAGATTGGGTAGAAAAGCATACCGGTGATTTGACCCGTTAACTGAAGATAACAACAGAAGTTGTAACCCGATTGGTGCGTTTTAAGATTTTTAAAAAAGGTTCAAAGTTCTTCAGAAGGGGATGGATGGGGCGAGGGGAAATGACGTAAATACTTACTCGTGAAGCATTTGAGGGAACTCTAAAATTGTTTGTTTACAAATAACATGAAAAATCCCCCCCCCCCCCAAGTAAACGCGTCTAACCCCCTCTTCCCCGCATCATCAATTATTTCAATAAATAAGTTTTGACGTAACCGAACCCCCACTCAAAATTTTTAAAAATTCACTAAAAAAGCATCCTTGTTTGATTGCAAAGTTTAATGTGAGCAATAGACTTGTGGAAGAGCCCTCTTTAAGCAACACCAACTTTTGAAAAATGTGCAAGTTCTCCATTATAATTGATCATGAATTAATCGGAGAGGAAGCGTGGAGAAAAAAAGATCGGAGAACCGCATAACGTGTAAGCTCTATGTTCGTTGGCTGCTTCCACTATTGTAAGTAAAACAGAATAAACGAAACACACCAATTTGATGGGTAAAATCACACTTCCCCATGACAACCGCCAATTTTACTGTAAGGGCAGCAGCCACCGAACAAAGCTGTAGTAACGTTTTGTCACTATAAAAAAAGCGGTGGGGAAAAGCGGATATGAGATTGAGGGGGAGGGGACTCTCTATGGAAATAGAAACAATTTTTGTCACTGAATTTGGCTTTGGAAAGGACACTTCCATACGGTGCACTTTATTCGTGTAATTAATTGATTATGTAGGAGTAGGAAATAAGTGATCATCTTCTCGGTTCACCCCGTTCCCCCATCCATGAATTTTTTGCCTTGTTCAATCTCGGTGCCTCAGATGTTTTTCTTCGTAGGAGGATTAAACCAGAGGGTTTAGGCCAGAGACGACTAAGTCCGTTTACCGTTTAAGGGTTTAAAGTTTAAACGATTTTGTGTACAAAGTTGGCTTTTCAGCTTTTAAGCCCGGCTTAGTATAAGGGTCGAAGGAAATTTTATACCCATGCGGTCGACCCGGACCAAGGTACATACTAAATTCTGATTGGGGCTTCAGCACTTGAGCTCTGCTGAGAGTTGAACAGTACTTTTTTTCGTTTTCGATATCGTCCATTGCTGCTCGCAGGTTGAAGAATGTTTCTCGCGATAAAAAAATGTGCTGAGCTTTGAGCTTTTCTGTTGAGATTATCGTTTGTGTTTGTTTTGTATAACTGTTCGACTGCTCGTCTTTTATGAGACTTTTAATTCGATTAATTGCTGAATCTCTCGGTGTTCAGTTCAATTTTAAACTTCCGTGTTTGAATCGTCTAATTTTTGTCGCAAAGGTACACGTTGCTACCTTGAATTGTTCGTGTCTAAGAGGGTAAGGTTCAAATATGGTCAACTGACTGAGCTTTGTTGGGGGTGTGATTCTTGCGTAAAACCCGGGGCGATGAGTCAAAACGAAATGACGAAGGAAGAATGTTTAGACGATTGCCAGGGCTCGCTTCGCAACACCGACCAAACTGATTATGATCAAACGGACATTATTATGCGAAGCGTCGACCCACTGTACTGGGGGAAATTAGCACCTGTTGCTGTGGACCAGCCGTTTCTTGCCGTGGGTGAGTAATGTCCCAAGTCGATAGCCTTCCCCCCTTTTAGCTAATTCCGCCAAAATTGTGTCAAGGCTTAAAAGTGGAACGCTATTCGGCGGGACGAGCTACTGACTGCGACATATACTTCGGACCCATGTTCACTTCTTTGAAGTGGTACAATGAAATAAGTAAAGTTCATTTCGTCATCAAAAAGCGTCGGGATGAGGACAATTCGATCGATGTGGCCGAATTAGAGGACTGTAGCACGAACGGTACGTTTGTCAACGGGGTGAAAGTCGGGCGTGGGAAAGCTATAATGCTTGCTTCGGGGGATGTAATCTCGCTGTGCCATCACCGTCACGAAGGTTTATCTTTTGGTTTTATTCTTTTAACTTCGTTTTCAAAAACAAGTTTTCGTCTCGCAGTTTATACTTATTTAAGTGACCAAATCATTCATCACTGGCTTCCTGGAGACCTAGCCGCTCGCTATCTTGTCCTCAAAACCCTCGGATCCGGGGCTTTTGGTGAAGTTAATCTCATCACCGACAGGGTAAATTGCTTGTTAATGCCAGAATAGGTCCCCGTCTGACTTTTGAAGGTTTTAGGTCAGTCGTAAGATGTTCGCTGTTAAAAAAATCCCCAAGGATAAAGTTGACGAGAAAACGATTCACACCGAAGTTGGTGTCATGAAAATCGTGAATCACGTAAGGTTATGGGTGCACCTCGACGTTCTGTCATTAACTATTAACGTTGTTACAGCGATTTATCGTTCAAATGCACGACGTGTACGACTCCCCAGAAGCGGTGTTTTTAATCCTTGAGTACATGGAAAATGGTAATCTGCTTCGAAAAATAGCTAGAGAAGGACGGATTTCCGAGAAACAGTCAAAAGTGTTATTCTACCAAACTGTTCTTGCAATCGATTATCTCCATAAATCCAACATTATCCATAGGGACATAAAGGTGACCTCCCTCATCCATTTTTTTCTTCATTTTTTCCGAATCTATTGTGCCCCTCTTGTTAGCCCGAAAACATTCTACTTCGTGTTGATACACCCGATGAAATCGAAATCAAATTAGCCGATTTTGGGTTGTCTAAAATGTTCGACTCGATGGCTGATATCGTCACGCCTTGTGGGACTCCGAAGTATATGGCACCAGAAGTTTTGAACAACAGAGGTTTTTCGTCTTATACGACGAAGGCTGATGTGTGGTCTTTGGGTGTAGTGCTTTACTACTGGTCTGTTGATTTTTAGTGTTACTGTTAAAACAAAGTTTCAATGTCATGTAAAACTTACAGCTTGAGCGGACGCCATCCATTTTCGCATGACAGGATAAATGACGTTGTTGGGGCAATTCGAGCGGGTCGGTATAAACTGGAGGGCTATTGGTGGTGTCGTTTGACTGCCGCCAAGGATTTGGTGCGCCGCCTGTTGGCTGTATCCCCGCAGCAGAGGATCAGCGTCGAGGATATTTTTCGACATGCGTGGCTCGTTGAAATGCAGGTGAAGCCCCGAAGCTCGCAATGTTTTTGTGTGTGGAGGTGGTAATAGTTTTATTAACCCAACCCAGTCACGTTTTCCTTTCCGTTAATTCGTCCTGGATCATGGGCGGCCTAGATGCGGCACTGTTGGTAATGAGTCGGTACTGTCCAACTCCGGTGGTATCGGCAAATGCCTCAGCCATTGTCGAGGCTTTTGTTCTAAAAAAGAAAAACATGCCACACTGGCGGCCCGTAGAAGTCCTTTTTCTGGTGCTTCATCGTAACATCCTCTTTTTGCCGCATGTCGTTTATGATTTTAGTGGTGTTAGTGGAGGGGAATTGAGGCATCGTGCGGAATAAGGCCCCCAAACATTCTTTCCATTTATTTTTCAGGGTTTCAGGACCTTCGATGAGTCCGTCATCTCTGTGTCGTCTTCCCAGGAAGTTCAAATTCCTCCTCCCCCCAAAAAACATTGTTTCCGAGCCGAGCGGTGCGGGGTATAAAAGTCACACACACAATGTGTTTAATGGTATGATAGAAAATATTCCCGAGGTGCCAATATTATTGAGGTAAGATTTCTGCTTTGTATTTCCTGCCGTTCCCTGTGATAATCGATGTTCCCAGATCAATTTTTTGCGTCCTACTTTTTATGATATTTTCGAAGTCAGTAATAATTGATATGTGAATAGTTACTGCCTGGTTTTCTATTGTTGATAATTTTTGATTACGCTTTAAAACAGTTAAATTGTTTTCGGTTAGCTCAGGTAATTCAGGTTTCAAGTTTGCTAGTTATTGCTCTGATTGTCCTGTGCATTTTTCATGCACAGGACAAGTATGCTTTGCGGAGGAGGCTCTCAACACAATTGTTGTTTGAACTTTGTCTGGGCTGATCGATTGGCCATTACCAGTTGTTTTCTCGTTTTAAGCTAATGATTGACGGGTAATATGAAGACTTTTTCGCTCTAATTAATGTGATAACAATTTTTGAAGACGTTGTGTACAAGATGGTATCTTTTTTGTTTTGTTAAATTAGTCTCGAATAGCTTAAAATTAACTATTTTTTATGTGAAGATTTTGTTGAGTCTCAGAAGGACAAAATGAGAATTAAAAAAATGATTGCTCAGTATACGAGTATTTTTGGTTTATTAATGATCGAAGTGTTCAGATCAGCCGATGAATCCGTCGTCATTGATAGTGAATCTTTCGAGCGATCCAAGGGGTAGTCGATCACTTTTGATTACCCTAGCGATTCGGACGTTCGAAGGCTCGGCTGTTTCACGCGTTAAAAGTATTCGATGATGGGGGGCGTGCATCCAGTAGGAGCGATCGCCCGTTGGTTTCAAACACTCTGGCGTTTCCAGTCCCATGTCGCCGCTGGTGGTGGTGTCTTGAAATTCTTCGATGGCTAAATTGGTGAGAACGACCCCGACGTTTTTCTCGACAGCGAGTCGTTTGAGTGAGCCTCCTAGGTGGCTCATTAGACTTATACCTGAAACAGAGATGATTTGTGCTAATCACTTTTCAAATTTTTTAGCATGAGGAGTTATGTTTTACCTGAGTTTTTAATACAACCCAAGTAGGGAACCGCTGATATTGAATCAATGATCAAAACTTGGTGCTTTTTATTCTCACATTCGTATAATTTGTGTAGTTCATCGACGATCGAGATAACCTCATAAATATCCTCTGGTGTCACCAAGGTCATTCTATTCAAATACCAAGATTTGCTCTGAAATTAAACCAATGAAAACAACTTCGAAATTTTCAGGGCCCTAAACATAATTTCCAACCGAATGGTCAAGTCCCTTTACTCATCACTCCAGTGAACAATGGACCCATCAACCAACGGCTGGCGCAAAGTACCCCCTGTCCCTTGCGGGTTTCTTTTACCTTGTCGGGATATTTACTGTGCATCAGGGAGCGAACGCGATCAATCGAAAAATCCCCTTTAGTGTCGACATACATGACTTTCATTTTAAGTTCTACCAACATGTTCACTGCGACGTTCCAACAGATTTGCGTTTTACCACTTCCTGGAGGGCCGCAAATTTCCAGGATAGAATTCGACCTGAAGGCCGCCTTTAACAGGTTGTCCAGCCTGGGAAAATATCGTATACCCACATGATGGACTTTACTTTTTTTTTATTTGGTCCCTTGGGGCTATTGTACTTGTAGCTTACCAAGGTACAAGTGTAGGCAAATATCTCACTCGTTTCGTCGCCCTGGCGTACACGGTCAAACCATTGACTATGGGCTGGGAACATTTTTTGACTAGCTCTTTTTTAATTTCACAAATTTCCTAGAGAAAAGGTCAGAATTACAACTTGTTAGTAGTTAGTCATAGTTTAAGTGCGGTTCGTTCATCAAAGATCACAGAAGTACTAAAGTCTGTCCACTTAAGGATGGACTCTCGCCCACCCCCGAATTTAGTGAAATGAGCTTCCCCTTTACCCCTTCTTCTAAAAATAAAGCACCAGGAATACATTTAGAACAAATGATCACTGTGTAGCGTCTATACAGGGTGTTCAAAAAATAGAGGACAATATTTCAACCGGTGATTCTGCACCACAAATGGGTCAAAATGACCCCTATTGACCATAGTCCGATTCTCATTATTTTCCGAGATATTTGGGATTTTAGAACTTTTCGATTCTGCCTTGTTTGTTTTGGAAAAGTGGCGGTTGCATGGTAACCGGTGGCTCTAAGGTCAAACCTGACGGCACCATTGGAAAAAGCGGACTTTTTTCTATTAGAATTTAGGCAGTCAATTCCATTTTAATCCACACGTGCTCAGATATTCAGCCACAAAGTCAAACTTGTTCAAAATTCAACCCATGTTCACGACACTTTGAATCTGGATTGCTCCTCAACAGTTGCTTTCGGAGATGACATTTTTAAAGAAAAGTTGGCGCATGGTACCACCATGAAAATCGTATTTTTAGATCGCCTTCTTACAGGGACTTTTTTCTAGAAATTTCATGTTCGTTCTTGAAAAATACGAGACACCTATTGATTTCTGTCGTAGTTTTATTGACATGAATCTCAAAATTGGTGACGGAAAAATGAAAAAAATTGAAAAAGGGCAAAAAAAAAAAAAAAAACAATAACGCACACAAACAAAGGGAAAAATGTACAAAATAAAAAAAAAGGAGAAATTTTCATAGGAGAAAATCAAAATTAAATAAAAAATTATAGTACAATTATTAAGAAAAAAATATTAAAACATTAATAAATAAAATAATAATAAAAAAAACAATAATTTCAAAGAAAAATATCTTTGAAATCATTTTATTTCATACTTATTTTCCTGTTTCACTTATTTATTTTATTATTATTACTATTTTTTCCATTTATCTGTCACCAATTTTGAGATTAATGTCAAGAAAACTACGTCAGAAATGAATAGGTGTCTCATGTTTTTCAAGTACGAATATGATATTTCTAGAAAACAGTCCCGATAAGAAGGCGATCTAAAAATACAATTTTTATAGAGATACTATGCGCCAACTTTTCTGAAAAAATGTCATCTCCGAAAGCAACTGTTGAGGAGCAATCCATCTTCAACGTGTCGTGAACATGGGTTGAATTTTGAACAAGTTTGACTTTGTTGCAGGATATCTGAGCACCTATGAAGCAAAATGGAATGGAATACCTCAATAATAATAGAAAAAAGTTCGCTCTTTCCAATGGTACCATCCAATTTGACCTTAGAGCCTCCGGTTACTCTGCAACGGCCGCTTTTCCAAAAAAAAACAAGGCAAAATCAAAAAGTACTTTAATCTTGAACATCTCGGAAAATAATGAGAATTGGACTATGGTCAATAGGGGTCGTTTTGACCCATTTGAGGTGCAGAATCACCGGGCGAAATATTGTCCTCTATTTTTTGAACACGCTGTATACGTAACCATACATACTTTAGTACTTATCCCTCCGAGTTTCAAGCACTGGCACTCATTTTCGTGACCCACGAGTATTCGAGCCGGGTAGTGGAGTTACGTAGGGTGAGGAAAGAAGACCGATGCCAAAACTGGAGCAATCGGCCTTACGCCTCAATTGCCAGTATTTTGCTGAATCGTAGTAATTGGGCCTCCCAATACTAATTAAAGTCTGTCCAACAAAACTTTTACTATGGGCACTTTGGTTACGTATAGACGCTACACAGTGATCATTTGTTACAAAATTATTCCCGGTGCGTTATTTTTACGAGAAGGGGCAAAGGAGAAGCTAATTCCACTAAATTCAAGGGCGGGAGAGAGTCCATCCCTAAGTTGACAGACTGTAGTAACGTGTACTTCATTATCAGTACAGGAAATAAAGCCAGAAGAGCGGCAAAGTTCGCCCCAATTTCGAATATGGCTTAAAAAATTCCTTTTGATGCATACTTTGAGGATTTGATGGCGAACTTATTTTTAAGGGCGAGTAGACGTTGGCCAACTCACCCTTATAAGGGATGAAAAAAATTGCCCAAACGAGAGGCGAGTGATCCTATGCAGTTGTGTGTGGCTGAGTCGATAAAAATCAACCCTGAGTCCGTGGGCTGATTACTTCTCGAGTTATGCCATAATTTGTACGAAAAAACGTTGTTTTTGGCTTGTGATTTGTTTCTTAAATTCCTCACGCCCTACATTTAGTGATGAAGTCGTTTTTGGAGCTGAGTCAAATGCGCGGTAGCTCATTTCTCTGAGATTAATATTATTTGAGTTATGAATAGTCCAGTCAAACGGTAGTTCCACGTGGACAAAAATCTCGTCTTCGATTTTTTCACTTTATTATATGTTTTTTGAGGTGAGGAACACGAATCTGAAGAGATCCAACAAAATTTCCCTGTGCGTTTTGAGAAAATCGCGAAAAACTGCTCATTTTTCGCACTTTTTTCAGTTTTTTGCTTATAACTCCTTAATGACGCATTCTACGGAAAATATTAACCTCTCACTTTTTGAAAAGCATTGAATTCTGCGTCTTAAAAACGGCAAAAACGGCGGCAGCTGCAACTTAAAAACGGCTGTTCCAATCGAAAAATGTCAAGAAATCAAAGTTTTCAGAATTGAATTTTACATAAGTGAAAAGCCTTGAAACCTACAGGAAAAATCAGTGGTATCAGTTAGCGACAAAAAACGCGAAAAAAGGCGGCCCAAAAGCCACGTTTTTCTGCACATTTTTGCCAATAGCTCGAGAACACGTAGTCCAATTTTTTCCTATGAAAAACGATCTGAAAGCTGATTGAATTTTCTATCAGACCTATTATATGAAATTTCATTTGAAGATTAATATAAGACTGGGCCATAACGTCAAACAATTTGAAATTTGCTGCAAAAAAACTTTTTTGTTACATTTCGGCCTTTAACTCAAAAACTATCCATCCGATTAAACTTTTAAAGAAACTCATCTGAAAGCTCGTTAAATTTCCTATAAGGAGTCATCTATGGCGTTTTTATAAAGACCCGATAAGTTGCAATAAAACGCAGTGGGGAATTCGCAAAATGAGTAATTTGCCAATAACTCCTTTCTTCAGCCGAACGTTTTTGCCTATAACTATCGAACGAAGCCTTCGATGAAAATTGCACTATTTTTCAGTGAAAGCTGGTAAAATTTACAGTCAGAAACCATATTTGCCAAATTTTTCAAGACCCGGAAAATATTCTATTCAGGGCGATGAAAATAGGAAAATAGGTTTTGTTTTAAAAAAAAGTGGCTAGGCCCACTAACTTTGTCCACAAATGTTAAAACTCACCATATCACCAGTCATATAGGTAGCGTCAGAGATTACATCACTCGACTGAGAGTTGAACTACTTTTATTTTTTCACACACTTTTGCCAAAAGCGACATTTAAAAAAAATCAATACCGGCGAAACGGCTGGGTCAATTGTGACAAAAGAAAAAGTGATTCGACGCAGAACTTGATGCTCTTCAAAAAAGAACAGGGTACAATTTTCTGTAGAAGGCGTCATTGAGTAGTTTCAAGCGAAAAACTAAAAAAAGTGCCAAAAATTATCAGTTTTTCGCGATTTTCTCAAAACGCACAAGGAAATTGTGTTGGATCTCTTCAGATTCGTGTTCCTCACCCCAAAAAACATAGAATAAAGTGAAAAAATAAAAGACGAGATTTTTGTCCACGTATGGTATTTTTTTTATACGATTTGACTGGACTAGAACAAAATTACCGAAAAACACGATTTTTTCTATACTTAAATGGGCCCTATAAAAAATTTGTACAATCATGATTTACGCAGGACTGGCTATTTTTTCTCATGTATGTAGTTTTATGTGCTGAATTGAATGGGCTGTAGTAGGGATCGCTGGTATCAATATTTTTTGAGTTACGGACAAACATCACCGGCATTTTAAAGGATTTGTTCTTATATTTGTGGGCGTATCTCAAAAAGTATTGACCCCAGCTATCCCTGCAAACGCTCATTCGATTTAGCACAAAAAACGACGTAAGATCAGAGGACATGGTTGCATGGTTGGTTGCAAAGTATCGGGGAAAACTCTTTTTTTCGGGTATTTTCGTTAGTAACTCGAAGAATATTGATCGCAGAGAAACGAACCACCATGCATTCGATTCAGCGCCAAAAACTACTTCTGTAATGACATCTACGTCAACCGCGTTACTACACGTTGGGTGTAAGAATTTTTGGAGAATATTTAAGCCAAAAACCAAGTTTTTTGGAACAATTTACGTCGTAACTCAAAACTAACTACGTTTTCCATACAACACTCCACTCAAGTGTAGTGCATCGTTCTTTCCATAAACATATGCTTCAATTCTGAGAGGACGAGTGGAAAAACTTACACTCCACAAGTGTATTGCAATGAATGGAAAACGCTATAATGAGGAAGTTTCATGGGTCAGAAATTATTCATAAAACTATTTTTTAAGGTTTATTTATGCTAAAATAGAGCATAAATCGTGATCCGTTCAGAAAATAATCCAACAGTGAATAAATACGCGATTTTTGAAGTTTTAAGTCATTTCAAACACGCCAGCTAGCATGTTTGTGTCATATGCGCCTTCCGAAAAAAAAAAATTCGCCTGTAACGTAGCTGTCGGAGAGCGATTTGTTGTGTTTCTTTGCCTTATTTTCTACTAGAGCTCTCCAATAATAAAATAATGGAGAATGAACAGATGAGCTATTCAGAGGCATGAAAAGGACAGAGAATACAAGGGATATTACGTTGCGGAAAACGTTCGTCGTTTTGGCGGGATTTCAAATATGCCAACTTATGTTAATAAATGAAAAATATTTCTGAGGGGTTTTACATTTTTATTTATTTATTTACGCGGAAGGATTGATATGGCGCATCAAAAAAATTTTTTTTGGAAAATGTGAAACTTTCTCATAGTCGCACGGACTTGTGGTTGATTTTTATCGACTTGGCACACAAAAAAAACTACATAGGACTAGCAGGGATGTGCCTTTACGCGTATAGTATTATATTCTACGTATGCGTGTAAAGTATACGTAAAGTATGTAATCATTGTAAACAATTCGTAATGTATGTAAACAATGTAAATAATTGATACTAGAGAAATGAAGGTTACAAATGCGTTATAGTGTAGGTCAGTTTATCTTGTTATTTCTCGCCTTCCCGCGTTCAGTTACGTTACCTTAAGGCACTATAACCCGAGTATGCTTGCCCGCCATATTGAGCTCTAATGACTAAGTTATGCTATATCAGGTAATAGAATGGAGAAGCTTTTTTATTTCTTTCTTTCAAGATTTTATTGTTTTATGTTGGTTTTATGCTTCCTATATTCACATATTAATTGAAATTTATTGATCGGTGAAGTCGCTGAGCTTCTTTTTACGTTGCATAATCGTTTTTTCTAGTCACGATTCGTGATTGACTCTGAAAAAGCTTCTTGCACCAACCAATCTGAATTTGATTCCTCAAATACTTCGGAGGCGAAAGTTAACGTAAGTTACTACGCCCTGTGAATATTACCGACGAAAACTAGCATGAAAACTAGGAGAGCACGAAGAAATGGTGGTTTTAAAACTGTCTTGTGCATCTTCGTCTTCGGGGATTATTTAGTTTAATCGACATATCTAGTATTAAAGAGTGACCAGGCAGACCCTTTTTCGATCACCCAACCCAGACTGAAGGTCCTTTTCCTTGTTCAAGATTTCGTCCATCAGGCATTGCTCTCGCAAACTGAACATGTAAGATTTCGGTGTTCCCAGTCATATGGTTTTCCACTCGTCCATTCTAAATTAAAATGGTATGTTGATGGTGAAGACTGGTGGAAAATTGTAATGATAGGTTTTTTTATTTTTTTGGTGGGGTGGGCATTAGGGAGAGCTCGTCGTTTCTGGAAATTATTGTCTTGTGAAGACAAACGCAGAGAACAATTCCCCGATAGAAACATTTTGTTTTCAGTACTCTACTAGAACACTAGAAATTATATTTACCTCACAAAGAACTGAATGAATAGTTGGGACCCATTTATCCTGCCTACAATTTTGAAGGCAGCGCTTTCTTCTTTCATTATTTAGGGGAAATCGAAACATTCAAAATCCCATTTTATGCTATTTGAACAGTTAACGGGGCAGCAGCCATCCATTATCTAAAAAAAAAATGTTCATTAAAAGAACTGCAATTCCAAAGTGTAGAAACTTTAAATGACAAACTGGAGGGTTGTTAGAAATAAATCGAGGACGTTATCTTTAAACCCGTCAAGTACGTACAATAAAAGAGATGATTCTTCAAGTTATAAGCGTTTTTAGGAATTGTAAAATGAAAAATGATGAAAAGACCTCTGGGAGCACTCAGGAACATGAAAACTGGTCTTAAACGAGATAGACGAAAAATCCCTTTACACGCGCTTATTCTTTACCTACATACATTAATATCATTTGGTGAAATAATGCCTAACTGTGGCCTCTCAGACGATCAGCAGAACTAATTCCAATAATATACAATAAAGTGCTAGTTTACTAGCTACAGTACACACTATCTTTTCTTGACAGAAGAGCACAATATGGCGGCCAAGCATACCTGGTTTAAAGGTTCTCTACGTTACCTGACTCACCTGACTGCAACTGTAAGCACTGGACTGGGACCTCGTAGAATTCTCCAGGTAAAATTTAATAGCAGTAGGTACTTGGTGTTGATTTTATAGCTGACGTGGCTCTCTCATTTGTAAATCAACACTCATACATAACGTACTGTGCATCAAATAAAGTGTATAGTAGTTTAAAAGCCAGATTTGACCCTGCACCTGCATCCATCTGCAAGCACTGCGGTAGGTGTCGTTTTACTGTATTCATTGTTTGTTTCCTGTTCTGCGGTGAAGTGAATCAAGCACTTTTAAATTTGTAATAGATGGCTGGTAATAGGCATGATGATAACCGTTTTCGGGATCTCAAATTTACATTTGTGAAGGGACCTGTTGGCAAGAAATACAATGCACTTTGCGATGTGTGCAAAAAAATAATAACTAATACGGCACAGAGCCGGTTGAAAGCACACCGGTGTGGGAAATTTTAAGACTTGGTTTATTTAGTTTCCATTAAACAAAGCATTTCATTAATGCACCTACTTTTATAGCTTAGGTGCACTGATGGGACCATGGAGGGAGGAAAAGAGAGGAGGGAGCATAAGTTGAAAAGGGTGACGCCGATTTTCGCCATATTGGTGGTCCCTCGGCCTTAATATTCAAGATTAATAAGTATATAAGATATAGATAATAGAGGAGCAGTCGTGATAAAGTAGTCCTCAGCACAAATCCTGATGCGTTCCGGGACTACCAATGTGGCGTATGTTGGCTTCACCCCGTTAACTTGATTTTACATCTATCGCTCCCTCCTCTCTCTTCATACCTCCATGGATGGGACCCCCAATTTGTTATAAAATTTGCGGGGCAGGAACCTGCGAGTTCAGAAAACTCAATGAATCGGGGACGTGCATTGTCTTTAAAAAAGTAATAAGAGTGACGCTGTTGGCGAAATCTCGCCCATGCGACCCGATCTTATCACACGGTGAGATCAAGTTTTCCGAAATTCGATTGGTTGAAACTCTATGGGTGCAAGCCAGACGTGCACGTTCCTGATATTTCAGATCTTCGCCCCTTATTAGAAAATTGTCGAGCTATTGCACGTCACGAACAAAAAGAAACCAAAACAAAAAAATCCAAAAATGTTTCAGGCAAGCCGACTTGCGCCAAAAAGAGGAAGAGCACGTATTTGACGAGTTCCGTAGATTCGGTTAGCACAGGAGAAATTGAAGACCTGAACGAAACTGTCGCAAAATTCTATTATGGGTGCAACATTCCCCTGAGTATGGTTGAACCCGACCATTTCAAGCTGTTAATTTCAAAATTACGCCCGGCTTACGGACAGTTTTTGCCGAGCAGAAAGATGCTATCGACCTCTTTGTTAGACAAAGTTTACACCTCGAGCTTGAAGCAGACGGCTGAAAACGTGTCGAGCGAGTCGGTCTTAATTATTGACGGATGGAAGAATTCGTCAATAAACGCGAAGACAGTCGTCATCGTCACAATGATCCACAACGCAGCAGGAACCGAGGCGTTCCTAAACGCATGGGATCTGAGCGGTGAATCGGAAACAGGTGAGATACTTGTTGAAATTGTCGTCGATTCTTGCTCGCAGGCAAAATCACTTTATAACACGGAGGTTTACGCCGTCGTGTCCGACAATGCTGCGGCAATGAAAAAGATGGGGAGAAATTCCGGGCTGTGGCACATTACGTGCAATGCTCATACAGCCAACCTGCTGGCGAAAGATGTCATTGACAGCACTTTAAACCGAGACGTAATACCTGTCCTTAAAGAATTTAAAAACACCGACTTTGAAAATTTACTGGTTATGAATAACGGTTCAAGAATACAGCTGCCTGCCGAAACAAGATGGTGCTCATACAGGGATTCGTATAAATGTTTAGTGAAAAATGTACATATCATGCAGAATCTTATAATTAATGAGCCAGTTTTTAAAAAAATCAAAGCGCATGTGAAGACGCTCGTTTTCGATGATGACTTCTTCGAAAGAGTCGAAGAAAATATTGCTATTCTCGATCCCATATGCGAGTTAATTAACAAATCTCAAAGTTCAAAATGTACAGCAGCAGAAGCAGTAAGTCTTTGGCTGAATTTAAAATGTCCACCCAATTTTGATAAATTTCAATGCCATCTAAAGTCTCGAAAAGAAATGGCTCTCAATGTTTATTCTCTGGCAGCGTTTTACCTGCATCCTGCTTATAGAGATCAGGCTGAAATGTTGTCAGCAGAACAACTCGATGCAATACAGACTTTTTTGATCGAGTCTCTTGACGCATCCAGATTGGAAGGCCTACACAATTTTAAAGAAAACATCGGAATATTTCGGACTCTCACTGCCAAGAATTTGAACAATCCAATCGTGTTTTGGAACCTTATAAAGAATAAACATCCCTCACTTTCATCGCTAGCGACGAAGCTTCTAAAACTTCCCGCTTCTTCTGCTCAAATCGAACGAGTTTTTTTCAAACTGGAGCTACGTCCACTCACAAATTAGAAACATATTAACATTTGAGCGTTCAAAGAAGCTCAAAAAGCTTGTTCTTGTATATTATTCCCTAAAAGTTTTAGACAAGAATGTTAGTGAGGAGTATTAATGTACATTATTATGCCTATTTGTTGTTACCTTTCAAACTTCCATCCAGGCAAATCTTATTTCAAGTTGTAAGCCAATTTTGTTTATTTGTATTCAAAAATATAATCTGAACTTCTTTTTCATTTATAGTTCAAGTGAGTATTGCAATTGGATGGTAGCGATGGGATCAGGATGCACTATAACTATTGCTCTCTTGCCGCATTGTAATAACTCTTTCATGAGCCACACCACGATTACAATCCAACAAACACGTCATCTCCCTGAAATATGCTAAAAAGGTGCTATCCATTTTTTGAATATTCGGACGTTGGTGAAACTCGCGTAGCATATTCCGAATATTGACATGCTTGGTTAACAATTTTTTAGTGCATTTCATTCTGAAAATGCACTATTGTTCTCGTCGTGATGGTGGCAAACATGGGTCATGTCATGTTTTTTTCACGTTTCAGAACCTCTAGAACACGAATTCAGTGGTCTACAGGATTCATATATATATCTATATATTTCTTTATATACCTATACAGGGTGTTTCGCAACCAGTCGTGAATACTGAAAGAGGTGATACAACAGGTGATTTAGAGTCGATATTGTTCATTTCGACTTTTTCGAAAACCCATTCGAAAGTTAACACGCTTTGAATAGTAACGGAAAAAAATAGAAAAGGATTTTCGTTAAGTTCTGGGCTAATTTTATTATCGTTGGAGGGGGTATTTTTCCTATTTTAGCACACAAATTTGAAGGAAATTTTGCGCTCTTTCCAACGAGCTGATTAGTTTTTGTTTTTTTGCTTTTGTATCGGCGCTACGCCCTCTTAAATGAGGAAAAGTAACGAACGTCCAAAAATATCGATTTTAATCGATATCTCGGGAACGAATGGGTTTTCGAAAAAGTCGAAAAGAACAATATCGACTCTAAATCACCTGTTGTATCACCTCTTTCAGTATTCACGACTGGTTGCGAAACACCCTATATATTTATTGATTGATTTATTTATAATATTATGGCCGTTTTCTTGTTAGCACGATAACTCTCAAAGAAATCAATTTTTTTTTTCTCTTGAAACGTAGATATTCATTAGTTTGATATTCATTTTTTAACAGTCAGGCCATTGCTTGAGTTGTAGCGTAGTCAGCTCCTGTGAGTGGTTAAGCAGAGGATCATGTTTCCTGAGAAGAAATTAATGGACTGGAGGATGTATCTCGAAAAAAGGAGGGAATTTCTATGGAAAATATATAAATCAAAGTTAAGGAGAATTTTGTCCTATTTTATCAGTCAGTGCACTATAATGACTTTTTCAGTATGGGCGGTATGGGCATAGGGTGTATCGTACTCGAGTTGGGTCTTTAGGAGACGAAAAATGGGACCTTCTTCGAACCATCTGCAACAGTCTTGCCACTTGCCAAACCCCCAGAGGCCTACACCACTAGACTACACAACAAAAGTAAAGGGCTTCCCTTTCACTATATGATGTTCTGTTTGTTCAGTGTTTCCAATCGCCGGATAGTTATAAGATTTAGCAGCGCCAGGTGCCACTTACAACTTACACTATCTGAACGTGGTCTGGTTTGTCCCCTTCGTCAAATTTAAAATTCTAACTTTAACACTTTACGTTTACTTTAAGTTCACTTAAACGTATTTACGTGTGTAAATACGTAAAATATTACATAGTTTACGCGTAATTAATTGCGTAAAGTATACGGCACATCCCTGAGGACTAGTTTGGGCAAATTTCTTCACCCCTTCTAGCGATGAGTTGGCCAACGTCTACCCTCCCGTAAAAGGATGTTTGCCACTTCGGATCGTTCGGACTCTTCGAATCCTGAAAGTATACCTAGATCAAAAGGAATTTTTTAAGGCACATTTAAAGATAGGCCGAATTTTGCCGCCATTCTGCCTTTTTTCAGCTTTCTGAGGGTGGGTTTATCAATCACCGGATTTCTCATGGAATAGCAATCCCTCGGATAACTTTGCATTACTTTACAAAAAAGACCCATAGCAACCAGACTTATCCCAGCTTTGTCTGTAGAATAAGTGCATTGATAAACGCACCCTAAGGGTAATTTACGTTTGCGTCAATTATTCTTCATTACTGGCAGTTACCCTGTCTAATTAAAGGTCAGCTTCCAGACTCACTTGGTAATTTTTGCCCAAGGTGGAGGCCAGTTTGACTGAATCATAGCGCACGAAGTTGAGCACAGTAAACACTTTAATTTTAAACAATTTTTCCAGGCAGATATCGGCGGGGATCAACTCTTTTGAAAGACGTACCATTTTTTGGGAATTTTCCGCGACCCATGCTTATCGCTTCCGACTCACACACTCCCTTTATCAGTACACTGATAGGCGCTATCAAGTTGTTTTGTGTAAACGTGATTGCTTAAAATGAGATTTAAAATCCAAATCTTCAATGTTTCATAGCGAAACACAGTATTATGAGCTCGAGAGACTCGATTCTTCCTTCATTGTCGCTTGTGATTTAGTGAAATGTACACCCTTCTGTCAGGATTTTACAAACACGTCGTCCAGAAGGACGAATTCTGCATACTGATCTTAGGATTGGACAATGCAGGCAAAACGGCAAGTTTCAATTCTCTCTCTTCTCGTCATCAGTGAATTATAATTGTTTCGATGTTTTCGTTCTATTTTAGACTTACCTTGAGGCGGCCAAAACAAAAATATTGAAGAATTACAAGGGAATGAATCCAAATAAAATAACGACAACGGTTGGGTTGAATATTGGAAAGATTTACGTCGGAGGCGTGAGTCTAAATTTTTGGGATTTAGGTGGACAGGAGGAACTGCAATCCTTGTGGGACAAAGTACGTTTGTTTTCCGAGTGTTATGTTTACGTATTGTGTGTTTCGTAAGTAGGGCGTGAGGATTTTTTTTTTTTGTACTTGTGGAGAGGGGGTGATGTTCCCTGGCAGGGCTTCACTGGTTGCAGACCCTATGGACTGCTAAATATTGGCTCAGTGTGAGATAAGAGGAGCAGGCCAGAGATGTGACTTGAAAGAGTTGGTCTCTTTGAAAATGTGGGTTGAAGGGTTGTACTGGTGTGAGACTTCGTGTGTGAATACACGAATTCACCCACGGATAGAGTGGGGCTATCGGACATCAGTGGCTTCCCATCTCACTCATTCAACAAAATCAAGGGGCCGCGTTTTCAGCGTGGTTTTCCTCAAGATTCAGAAAATAGGCTATTTGATGTTCATTAGACGCGTTATTTATTGGCTGGTCCGTTGGGATCTCCAAAGCAGACCTCTCCGTCCCATAGGCCTCTTTCAGACTGCACACCATTTTAGCACCACTATGTACGATTGGATGAACTACCGTCGCTGGAGGACGCACAACGAGTTCGGTGGGCTCTTTGTGGGAAAAGAGGAAGACCCTGGTGTCTTCGTTGCCTCTATCTGCGTAGGTATAGTTGGGAATCCCGTCCAGTGAGGATGGATCGGGAGTTGACAATGATGATACAAGTATCATCTAAGTAAGTAAGTATCACCTTGGCGTCGAATAGGATGACTCGGTGTATTCTACAGTGAGTAAACGAGTCGTCAGTCTTTCAGCATCAACACCCTCATGGGCTGCCGCTTATAGTGAACAACGGGGTTTGGAGACTGGCTTGCGGTCAAGAATTTGGTGAAGTTTGCTCCTGATGTGAGACTTCGCGCTGTAATGGACAATGACTGAGCAGATCACCCCCCCCCCCCTTATTGGCCCATCAGGGGCTTGTCCTGAGGTCGTTATATGTCGGCTCCGACAAGTCAAATATCCAACGTGAACAGTAAACGCGTCATGTGACCCCCCTCCCTTCACAGACACACACTATGGTCTTCGCTCGTTAGCTTTTTTTATTATCACTTGTCCCCATCGACATCTTCTGTGGTAGTGAGTAAATCGAAAATTTTTTTTCTATTCCACTTATTCCAGTATTACGCCGAATGTCACGGCGTGATATACATCGTAGACTCGAATGACAGAGAACGAATAGACGAGTCCAAAGAAACGTTCGGTTTGTCTCCCCCCCCCCCTTAAACACTTGTCATATCGTTACACAATTCCAATAACTTTTTCGTAGACAAAATGATATCGAGCGATAATTTGAAAGGCGTCCCCCTATTAGTATTGGCCAATAAGCAGGACATAGCCGAATGCATGGGCGTTCGCGAGGTGAAACCAATTTTCAATAAAAACGCTCATCTCATCGGTCGTCGCGACTGTATGGTTATGCCCGTGTCCGCCCTGAACGGGTAAAATTCTGTTCTACTTCACTCTGAAGTGATTATTTACATTTTATTTTTATTTTTCGTTGCTGCTTGGTGGGGATTTAAAGCGACGGCGTCGACGAAGGCATCAAGTGGATGGTGGACTGCGTAAAAAGGAACAGTCACATACGCCCGCCTAGGAATAAAGATGATATGTGAAAGGTTGTTAAGTGGTGATAAAATAACCAGAAAAAAATTATAATTGGTTCTACAACATAATAAAAACAACAAGTGGAATGTCTGTGAAAGACTGAACAGCCCTATGTTTTTTCTTATTTCGAAATAAATTAAGATATTAAAAATATTTGTTTTTTCATAGATTAATTTTATAGTAGTCAGTTTGATAACAATAAAACTGCTACCGTTACTAGAAAAAAATACATCGTTAATAAAAGAACTCTCTCTTTATTAATTTGTTTAATTAGTTTTTGAACTGATATAAACATGTACCAACATTTTGTACATTTTCATCTACAGACTCCTCAGTCTTGCTTCAATTTTTTGTCATTTTTTCTAAAACTGTAAAACACGCACACGAAAATGATAAGGCGAAGCTGAAGAACATTTAAAAAGAATCGTTCGAACGGATTCTAAAACGTCTGAATTTGCATAACTATATAGAAAGCTGTTTATTTACATTATCTACACACACACACAAATGCGTTTTGGAGCTCAACGAGTGGGAAGGGTGAGGGGTGGGGTCAAACTTCATATTTACAAGGAATTCTTCCTCGAAGAAAAAAAGACTTTTAAGTACTTGAACCGAACATAAGAAAAACAATTTTAGTTTTGATCTAAATAGGAAACGAAAATTTTATCGTTCTTCTAAAGCGTTCATAAAAAAATAGTGATAGTAGACAACCCAGTAGGCACGTATGAATTTGTTTGCAATACACAGTATGTACAGGCTTAAAATGGCGGACATTTTCCCTTTGCAAAGATTGAATAATTTGATTAATACTTAGAAAAAGGCTCAAAATCAGGCCTTGTAAAAGAATGAAAAAAAGAGGACGATTTGAAGAACCCGGGACCACTTCTATTTAGCTCGGTCGCCTGGTTATTTACATCGAGTAGTGGCTTTCTCGTGTCATTGCCAGCTGTCGACCGATGGTAAATTGCTTACGTCCGCTTGGTCGGTGACTGTCGCGCCGTTGCTATTGTACGACACTCGAATTCTCATTCTAAGAGGCCCCTGGATGTTGAAATAAAATAAAAACCCTTTGGTTTTTAGTCATTAGATGGAGGGTACCCAGGGTGGGTTGGGGGACAAACTAACAAGGCTACCAAAGCGGAAAATGAGAGCATTTCACACTCTTGGATGGTACCCAATAAGAGGGCTCCTTGAGTAATTCGTTTAGTTCAGACCATTTTCCCCAATACACCAAAAGTCGAAAGACAAATTGGCACCCCCCCCCCCTCCTCGGGAACTAAAGAGATTAACTTACGTTGTTCGGTGTCGTAACTCGTACGACTTGAGTTATTAATCCGTTTTCAGGAATTATCGTACCGGATGGAGGCAACAATTGTAATTGAAAAGTCTGAAAAAAAACGCTTTAATTAATATCGTTCGTGCCTTCCAGGCGAATACAATGATACTCGCCTTAGGAACTGCGACCTTGAAAATGAATTCCGTGAACGGGGACGTAGTTAAATTGTAGGCCGATACGTTGATGACGGTCGTGTTCGGCGCTTCGGCTAATTTTTGAAGGCCGAAATCTATTCGAAGCCCACCTTTTTCGTACACTGTTGTTTCTAGAGTGGTGAAATGGGGGGGGGGAGGGTGAAAAAAGCGGGTAAATGGCTTGAGGAATGGCATTGGTCGTGAAATATTCATACCTCGAGGCTGTATCGGTAATGACGGTTCTACCAGGTAGTCAGGGCTGGAATTTAAGACGTTCAAAATGTTGTTGTTGTTTTGTAGCGTTAACGAGGACTCGTTGTTCATTTTAACGCCGACGTCCGGCGGTGGTTTAGTTTCCGATATTATGTCTAAACCGGAGTCGAGTCCTCCTAGACATGAAAAAGACTCGTATAATTAGTGGTGGTGGTGGCGGGGGGAAAGGTTATAAACGTCTGAAGACGACGGGTTACCGAGCAGGTCTAACAGATCTTGATTCGTGTCAGCTACAGATTTGGACGGTGGGTGAACGAGGTCATTTTCTCCAGAGTCTCCGCCGAGAAGAACCAGTAGAGCGTTCTTTTAAAAAAAAAACAAAATAAAAACGTGTTAATGGAGCAGCAATAACTGAATTCAGATCTATTCACACAAATCAGTGCCGGGCGCACGTCCGAAAAGTAAAATATTATTCTCATATGGGAATTGAGAGGCTCGTTCACACATATCCGGCACGTGTCAGGGACGTGACCCTTCAATTCCCTTTGAGAATAATATTTTATTTGGTGGACGGGGCACGTCCCGTTCACGGCACTGATATGTGTCAATCGACCTTTACGCGACAAAATACCGAATTTTGGTTGTCCTGCGGCGTTACAGTTTCTTCTTCTTCTAATTCTTGCGTTATATTTCCATTGTGAGTGGCGCTGTTTTCGTTTCCGCCTTGGTTTTTATTTACTTCCAACGGAGGCATTCTCTCGAGGAGGCCGGGTCTCAAATGTGAATACTTGCCGAACAGTTGAGCGTATTCGACGCCTCGCTGTTGAAGCTCCATTTGAACGTGAGAGCCAAAGCTTTCGACGAGCTCACGAATTTTACTATAAAAAAAAACAAAACAAAACAAAACTCTTCGTAATGAAAACTTTCAGAGTTAGACAAAAAAAAAAAAAATGAACTTACTGGGTGTTAGAATGCTCAAATCGAGTACTCAGTTTGGTCAAAGAAGTAAGGGCGTACTGTTTCGTAACTGGTGTATTCTGGGTAGAAGTTAGTAGCCTGTAATACACTGCTATCACTTCAGTTTCCGTTAACTGAAATGAATAATCACGAATGAAAACGTTGTTAACAGTCATACCTCCAGCTACCCACCTGAAGCTGGCACTCTGGTGCCAATAACAAATCTCCGAATTCCCCTATGCACCAAGTGGCTACCTGCGTCAGTGGCTGTCTATCCGATGTGTCGCTCTCAAGAGCCGACCACAGTTGACTCACCATGTAGGCTTGTTGTGACGGATTCTGCGTCAACAACTGAATCACGTTGGATACCACGTCATCTCGGACGTAATTACCGGCCTTAAAAAAAATATTTTAATTAAATCACGTGGGTTCGTTTTAAAAATCAATCAAACACCTTACCGCGACGAGAACGTTCAAAAGTGTGTCCAAATGCCACTTGATACTCGGCGCGTACCTTTCGGCCGCCGTGACTATCTTGGACGAGGCCATTTCCTTGAATTCGGGATCGGCCTTCTCCAAGAACGTCAACAGTTCTTTCATCATTGTTTTAATGTTGCTGGAATTGACGAGAGCGAAACTCAGCTCGAGAGCTCGTCTTCTGATTGAAACATCAGGATCCTGAAATACGCGTTATATTTTGAGCACAAAAATATTATAGAATACAATAAATTGTCAAACCTTGAGACACTCCAATATTGTCGTCCTGTGCCTCTGAACCGCACTAGTGTCAACGTGAACCGTTTTCAAGAGCGTGTTGAGGGCAACATAACGTATGTTTTTGTCGTTATTCAGTAGGAACCTTCCAAGAATATTGATAGCCAACACCTGTTGGAAGCGTTACGTATTGATTGAAAAAAGACTAATTTAATTGAAAATATTACCCTCAAACCACTCTCAGATCTAATATCCATTATAGACAGAACGGTTTCGTATAGGATTGTATTCCCGACGTTTTTACTCGTCTCCGTGTTCGTAGCTACTTGGGCCAAAATGTCGTTCATCGCCTCCGAGGCTTCCACGTCATTTTTTCCGAGAATTCTCAACAGCTTTAAAATTTTTACCTGAGGAAAATCGAAGCGATTAACGCGGGGCGTTGAAAAGGAGACGAGAGAGGAGAACTTTACCTGGAGAAATGGATCGCTAACGCCTGACACGTCATGCTCGGGCGAATAACCCGCGAGAATTAAATTTTTCAAAATCCTAACGAGATTTGGCACAATCTGTAAAAACCAAATAACGGGGGGGGGGGGTTGAAATATAGTTTTAAAATGATATTGAGAAACATTTAAGAAGATAAGAATTTGTACACTCTGGCCGCACCCCACAGGGGCAAGGCAGTACTTTTGTACAACACATCAAACTTTTTTTTGTTGCCGTGCAAAAACGTGGAAGAAGTGATTCATTAATTGATAGAAGCACATTAACCGACGCGATGGGGTTCACCAGGTCCACCGCAATGGAAGAGATGGAAAAGGGACACTTGAAAGGTTTACGAAAATTTGGTGATTGTAGCCTTGCCTACGACCTTTGTGGGACACGAATTCGCACGTTACGTGCCAAGCACGACGGGAGAAGAGCAAAATTTTTTAGGGCCAGTTCACACCTGTAGGATGTTGAGGGCTCTTGGAAAGAGACAGGGGTACCCGCGAGTCAGTTTTGGTGGAGGCGCCGGCGTCGCCTCTAACGGGGGAAAAATGCACATCCATGACGTCCAGTATTTTGGACTTCATAGCGGTAAATCCTACAGCCATGTGTTGAACACACTGACTGTGAGGGCGAGGGGCCGTGACTTACCCAGCCTCTCGGAAGGACCAGAACCCAGTAGGGTGCACTTCCGCTCACAGAGTTTCAGAGATCAAAAAATTTCCGGAGTCCAGGAGGTGATCATGTCAGGAAGGGAGAAGCTCACCAGCATTACAAGTTGTTCTCGCCGAAAAGGGGAAGGGGGGAGAAAAAAGGGCGGCTCTTCGTTTGATCAGACCTGCTCTAACCCTAGATAACCCCTTGAATGTCTATTATTCACAATTGACACACTCACAAAGGCCTCATATTCGTCCGATTATCGGTCTAAACAATGACTTAAAGCAACATAAAATAGCTTCAGCAGTAAAAGTAGTTGGTCATTCACTGATTCTTCAATGATAACACCATGCAACATGCAAATTGAACAATTAATCGTCATCTTATTTTCACGTTTTTTTTTTTATTTTCAAGTAAACTAATGAAAGAGGGGATTTTTACCTCAATGTGGCCGGGATCCTAATGCGCACGCGCACACAAAAACAAAAATATAATGTAAATGATTAAACAAAAAACTACCGCTTTTTTAGAGGAGGGAATTCAAAAAATATTAGATTGGCTCTATCAGGGGTGCTTCGTGCTTTAAAACAAAAAATACACAAAATTCGTTAGTTTTTGAGATTGTCAAACAAAAAAGAGCCAACAAAACGATATGCATGGATTTGAAGCGTTGTTTGATAAATAAAGAATGCACGGAATTGTTAAAAAAAATCGTTATGTACAAAACCCAAACTTCAAGGAATTGTAAAAAGTAAAAAAAATAATAATAATAAAATTAAAATATAGCGCTCACCTTTTTGAAATGTTGAAGGGTGTCTACGCTGTTTTCGCACATTTCAGTGATTAAGGACACTCCCGTGATGAGCACACCTAAACAATTGAAAAATTGGAAACATACCAATGTAGACGGTAGGGGAGCGGCGTGGGGATTACCGTGATTTTTCTCCGACAGCAGCGAGCGAGTGGCTGGTAGAAATATTTCCATCAGTTCGGGAACTTTTAGAATAATTCTGTAGGCGCAGAGAGCCGCCTTTTTACGCACGTAAGCGTTGGGTGATTTCATCAATTTTTCCACTTCGCCGGCTAAATCTCTGGACATTTCCGGCGAGGCGATGGCACCCAGAGTGCATAGGGCGAGACCAACGACGAACTGAGTCGTGCTACTCAGATCGCTGGTTTGGAGGGTAAGGGGGAATAAGTGGGTAGGCTGTTAGTTGTTCATAACAACAACTTTTTTTTTTTGTTACGTTTTTGCTTACTTTTTTAAACAATTCGTGATCAATAGGTGGACGTCTTGTCGTTCGTCCAATAACAACATTGCCCCTAGGTAGCCGATTCGTTTATCGGTGAACCTTGGCGAAGCTATCAATTTTAAACACTCTAATTGTCCAAAGTGAGCCGGATAACTGCGTACAAGAAAAAAAACAAAAAAAACAAAATGACCCCTCGTATTAATAAAAAGCGTAAAACGTCATACTCAAAATATCTCTTACCCTAGCATGTGAATGTACAGTAATTTGGCGATGTTTCGACACCGCCAAACGCTGTCCTCTTCTCTGAACGTCGATCGAATATAGGCGCACTCTTTGTTGATCACGGCTCGCTCTTCGGCAGCAGTTCGAGCCGCTCGTATTTGCCGTATAAGGTCGCGCAAACGCATCGGTGTCGGCGTACGCACTGTTCGCATACGCGGCGAGAAAAAATAGTTTCATAAAAAAAAAAAATAAGGAAGTGGGGAAGGTGAATTCAAGTTCACCAATGAATAAATTGGAGGGGGGTTAATGGGGGTACTGGTTTCAAAGATAGTAACACTAATGTGTTTTTAGGGGATTTAATAATATTTTGACTTTACAAAGGACATTGTCGAGCCAAACAACATCGCATAAAATTTAGATAAAAACACTTACACGAACGTATCATTTTATTATATTGAAACCCTGGGGCGTTCTAGAGCTTCAATATTGCTAGAAATTTAAAACTTCGTCTCACAATTCTTTCACTTCCAACTAACGGACCATTTTTATAGCCTGGAGCGTCACCCTAACTAACACCGTTTAGCGATACGGCTGAGTCAACACACACAGATAAAGCGCGAAAACTATAAATAGTAAACCACCTAGCGCTCTATCTAACTTCGGACTTTTAATTCAAAACATGTCACCGATGATAAAATCGTGAAAATAATAAAAATTATAAAACAGTATTAATTTGTAGATTTGTGGCGGACTGTTAGGGAAGAACGGTGACGAGACGGGTCCACCATAAAATGCCAATTGTGGGCCAAATCTCGCGAACACTCAACTCCCTTTGGTAAAAACTTTGTTAGGAGAAAGCAAACACAATTTGGGACCTGCAATTAAAGGAGAGTGGGGTGGGAAGAGCAGCTGCAGAACTCACCCAAGGGTTCACATTTGCCTTGTAAAATTGCTCCAACTAAGTTTGCCCTCGTTTGATTTTTTTTTTTTTTTTTTTTTTTTTTTTTCAGAATCCACAAATGCGAGCCCTGCTGTATCGCGTGTGTGTGTAAATTCCCGGGGGTGAACATTTTAAACTGTGCCTAAAAAAGTATTTTTTGTTTCACCGTAAAAAAAACAATTGTTCAAGAAGAAGAACAACCACGCCACAAGAAACACCGATGTGGTGAGTTATCTGCAATTTTATTTATTCATCATATTCTCTCTACGTTATTTTATGATTTTAAAATGTTTTACATATTTTATGTCCGGGTAGTTTGCAACATTCATTGACCGAATTTTGACCGAGTTTCACCATGTTATTGTCTCAACTGTCTACATTTACAGACTGTGTAATTTTTGAAGCAAAGACTCAAGCGACCCCGAATCGAGGGTTTTCGGGGGGGGGGGGGAGTGTCACAGACGATTCCTTGACCCCCCCCCCCGTCTCACAATTTTTCGCCCTTTTTCTGCGTCAATCTTGAATTTTAAGGAATCGGTTTCAATCTCCACGAAATGCTGCATTATGCAGTAGTATAATTTTCCCCAATTTTGTCCTCGAAATTTTTTTAAACCCACCTTTAAGTTGTTTTACGTTGAAATTTCACGCTCTTCAGACCTATTTGGAAAAAGGGATAAGTACTTTTACATTGAGGAATTCT
The DNA here is from genome assembly GCA_038030265.1 of Corythucha ciliata. Taxonomy (NCBI): domain Eukaryota; kingdom Metazoa; phylum Arthropoda; class Insecta; order Hemiptera; family Tingidae; genus Corythucha; species Corythucha ciliata. Next base: position 56,883,741 of record CM075938.1, read on the forward strand.
GGAGATCGAAACGAGACCTTAAAATACAGGATTGATGCAGAAATAAGGCAAGAAAATGTACACCAATTGCCAAGTAGTAGGCAAGGGATAATTGAGGGGGCGAGGAGTCATCTGTGAAACCCCCATAACTGATTCTTGTTCAGTGCCGAGTGCCGCATCTAGACAAGGGAGTGAATGTCAACAGGAGAGCGCTCTCGAAAGAGCCAATAATTTCGGTTAGGGGTCAACTGTGGAGCCTGTGAAGACGGGCAACACATTAGGGCCACCGAGGGGCTTCCTCAAAAGGAATTCAACACTAGGACTAAGAATGGGATAGCGCTGGGAGGGGGGAGTCCAAGTATTGCCAGGATTGCCAAGGGCCCGTGACGGACTTGATCCGTGTGAATGGCTACAAACCTTTCACGGGGTTCGTTTCCCCTATCGGGCGCGTCCCCCGGGTTGCGGATGGGGGACCCCACCATTGGGCCGACCCGCTCCCTGATACGGTGCGATGGTGGGTTGGGTTGGAATAAGGCGCACCGTGTGCGGTGGGGAGTCCGTTATCGGACACACTCATTGGACATGGGGGCCGAATACGACCCCGTGGACAAACAACGGGTTAGGGGCTGTCCTGATGAGTCCGGGACAGAAGGGGGTGGCGTCTCCTACCTCCTCCAGCTATTCCTCCCCCCCCCCAAGACAAGGTGTTTGGTCCGTACCTAAGGTCTGCATGGCACAGGGGGAAAAGTGTGCTTTGAACGGACCCCCAGGGCACCGGCCGATCCCCTGGTGTAATAGGCTTACCGCAGGCCTCGGCGCTTACGGCATGCAGGGCTCTGCCGGCGGTGGACTTATATATTACCCTGGCTTCTGGCAGGACCTTGAAGGGCTCACCCAGAAGTTTATATGAAAAACTCGGAAGGGGCTCAGAGAACCTTCCGTGAACGCCGCAGTCACCGGCTGCTCCGTCCATGGATACCACCGAGGTCAAACACGACATTGATGGGACCAGGGACGTACCTGTGGAGGGCAGTTCTAAGGAGCATACCCGCCGTGGGGAGTTTTTAAAAAACATACCCTCGGCGGGCCGTTCTAAAGAACACACCCCGGTGCAGGGGCTTATCTCTTCGAGTGCAAGGCGCGCGCTAGCTCATCATTCTTGTCACTCTCGTGCTCAAGGGTCCAGTTAGCGATTATCTCTTATCGCTTCTAAGAAGCGACGACCTCTAACCTTATTAAGAGGAGAGAGCTATCTTCGCAGGACCAGCATTTTCGGGCTTCACACGCCTGATATTTATGTTCCGGCCAGCGAGACACTAGCTGAGGACCTCCTCAACCTCATACGATGAGAGGGACTCTAGACTAGATCAACCGATCCAAGAGCGGCACAATAATCCACTTAGGATTCCGTGCCTGGGGCGTGTGCCATGCCCCTGCTCTTGGATAGTGGAGAAAAAAAAAAAAGTAGGCAAGGGATAATTGGAGGGGGCCGAGGAATCATCTGTGAAACCCCCATAACTGATTCTTGTTCAGTGCCAAGTGCCGCATCTAGACAAGGGAGTGAGTGTCAACAGGAGAGCGCTCTCGAAAGAGCCAATAATTTCGGTTAGGGGTCAACTGTGGAGCCTGTGAAGACGGGCAACACATTAGGGCCACCGAGGGGCTTCCTCAAAAGGAATTCAACACTAGGACTAAGAATGGGATAGCACTAGGAGGGGGGGAGTCCACACCTCCAGGAACCAAACACTTCCTGAGTGTCATGTTGGGCCGTGGTTCGCCCAGAGGCTTCACGTATCGGGTGATTCTGATCCAGTTGGTGAATATTCTCATTAGGCAGAAAAGGTTAGGATTCTCAAGGTCAATAGAGACTACTCGGATGTTACGTGGGAACACACACTCCCACGTCTGATATAAAATTCCAGCATAGGATTTTGTTTGTTACGTTCATCACACTTCACAACAGAGCAATGTGAACGTCAATAAACAAAAGTCTGTGCTGGATTTTTATATCACTTGTGGGACAGCGCGTTCCCACATCACGTCCGAGTACTCCAGTCCACTCTGATCTCAAAGGCGCGCCTTGATGGTGTAACGGATACAACAATCAGCAACTCAGCGGGCCTGGGTTCGAATCCAGCCATTGCCCATTACACTATAAGGCTGCGGCGAGCTGTGACACGGCGCACTCGGCTTCGTGTGGGCGTTCCCGGCGATGTGCGTTCAACAAACCGCGCACCGACCGAAACACTCGCGTAGTACGGTTGTGAAGTGCAAAGTTAGATCTGGGTATGGCGTAGGAGCCCAAGGGAGGCTTAGGCGTCTGCCGGGTTCAAAGCCCGGCGCCCCCCACAAAAAAAAAAACTCTGATCCCAAAGGTTGGGTTGAAGCTGGGCTCGTGTAAATGAACCAACAAGGTACTACAAAATTAACGATTTACCTCGTTCTAGCGCGTCATTAATGACATCCTTAATAGCTGCCATGTTGAAGGGTTGATTGAATCTGAAAAGAAAAATACACAAATAGAAATTTGGTTGTAAAATTCGAGCAAAAAAATGGCCCATTCATCAAAATGAGAACCCAATAATTGATAATATCGTGATCACAGGCCCGCAAACCAAATGACCAACAACCGATCAAGTCAATTAATTAATTAAACCTTGCCATACCCCTCTACAATTTCACGCTACTAAACGTTTTAATGACAACCGTTGGTCAACCCAGTGCGAAGCCCCAGTGTGGTTTCCCAGTCAGGCCCTGCATTCCAAAACGAACAAAACCGTATGTACAGACAGATGATTGGGATAGCAAAAAGCCGTTTCAGTATGATGCAGCAAAGGAGTGGTGCGTGAGAGGGTAAAGGATGAAGGGCCAAAACACCAAAAAATCCAGGAGAAAATGTTTCAATCCAACATTAAACTAGCCACCAATGATATGATTTACAGTAGTAAAAAAAAAAAAAGAGAGAAAAGGTGTGTTTTTCTCATATAACGTCATACCCATCGGTGGGATTCATGATTTCCTCCTCTTTCGTGCACTTTTTTGTATTTTATTAAAAGAAACTGTTTGGAAAAAAATGTTGGCTGAAACAGCATAACAGAAATAAGAGGTGGAGTTGACATTCGGAGTATTTTTGTAAAAAAGGAAAACTTTAGAAAAAGCGGTGAGCAAGGCTATGCTGGAACTCAAATACGTCGTGAATTTTTAATTAAATTCTTTCCAGATTACTTGAATAATTTAAAATTGCAATTTGCTCAGGAATGAAGTGGAGACAGGGCGGTACTCTTGCTCAACTCTTTTTTTTCGGGGGGTTCACGCTCCCATTATTTGTCATCTCCCAGGAACTTCCAGGTTGGAAGATAACGAGCGTATAGAAGAGGGTCTTGAAAATGTTAAGAGAATTACCTTAATGAGAACAATCACCACGATGGTCAAACGATTAGAGAGAGTAAAAAAAAAGACTTCAACGAGAATAGGTCGACATCTCACACACAGTTGGGGCTCGTCCCTACATACACACACTAATGAATGGTCTGATAGCGCGGAGCTCGATTGATTGGCGGTGGGGTTGGAGTAGTGGAAATGACGACTTTAAAGATTCGTCCCGATTGACCCCCCAAACTGGAACTTAAAACAGTGAATTAACTGTTTTGTAATCCACTGGACCGGATAATAGAGATTTCAAGGAACCACGCGTCCCAAAAAATTGAAATAAAGGCACTCTAAAATTTCCTGGGAACCAACTCAGCACTCCGGAGGGGATTTGGACAGGTGGATATCTCAGGTGGAAACTCCCCGTAATCAGGGATCTTTCCAGGCTGACCATTTTCGAGTCGCTTAATTTTACCGCTCGATTTATTATGAAATAATCATTTCTTGTTAATAAATTGTCAACGATTCCATCAAGGAAATAACAATAACGGCGGCTGTAGGAAGAAATCCAAAGTGATGCGCATGTTTTGTCACGTTACCGCCAATTTCTTATCGGAATGAGTAGGGAGAGCCGTTTTAAATTTTGCACGCCCGCACGCTTTATTTCAGCGAAGCCGAGCCGAGCTTTCGCGGCCCAGTAAGGGTCAACTCTATGGACTAAGGGGTGCCTTGGGATCGTCAACGGGGCCCCATTGTAAGGGCTTAGTTACACAAACTACCTTAAAGTAAAATATTACGTGTCTGAAGAGCAGTTATATATTGCGTAAAAATTAGTTTTTGGAGCCATGCACAAAAGAGCTCAATCGCGATGTAGGCACTTTATTTGATTTGTGGTTATTTGGGGATTTTCTCTTAAGTAGGTTTTGAAGGGTGAACTGTGGGGTTAAGCCTCCGCAGTTTTTGAGGTTGAGTAGTTTAAAATCACCTGCACGTGATCTGATGAAAAGGAACTTGGAGCACTAGGTGATCTAGTAGCTACTGGGTCGGAAAGCCCGACTCTACCGAAATTGCCAGTTGCTTGCAGAGAGTGACCAGTTCCTAGCGATAGTACTGCCAGATCTGTCAGTTTTACGTATAGAGCTTAACTACACAGTTAATCTGCCTTCTTGAAGCTATAACAAGTTCATAACGCTAGTTAATCGCTCGTGACGCCGTGTACGCATTAAACCCTGTCCCCATTCTATTTAGCTAACTATTGGTGACCAGTGTATCAAGTGCACACCAAAATCGTTGAATGTAGCATTCGTAGTCCGCGCTCTCGGGTAGGAAATTCCTATAATTTTACCCATAATCTCATTTTTCGGTTAAGAAACGCAGTGAAAGTGATGGCTTAGCCTCAGAAGCTGACTACATATCCCCCCCGTCTATTGATTTCAGCGAAATGCTGAAAAAAGCCCACCACCTCCGACCTATAATATATAATAAGCAACTGTTAGCTTACTGTAATGAAAATTATCATTTAGTAGGGCTTCAGCTTGATTACGTTGAACATGTTAAGTGGAGTTTACGCCAACTCACGTAAAAAAAATTTGCCGATGGGGGGGGGAGGGTTCCAAAAAAGATGAAATAATTATGTCAGTCGAAGAGTTGATGGCATAGGAACACTATGTATTTGTGAGGAGAGGATATGGAGGTGAGTTTAACCAAAGTCGGAAACCCAGACGGCCATTATTAATTAGCCGTACTTAATTAATACTTTGACTATTTTTTACCTTCTATTTTGATCCGGCGGAAGTATGCTAAATTCGTCGATATCAATAAATGGCCACATAACACACGAAATTTGGCTAGTAATAGAAAAATAAACTATTGGGATACGTAAAAACTTAAATAAAACGCCCAAGAAATGATGTTAAAACAAGGTCGCTTGTGACACTGGTAATAATCATTTTTGTTCCTGCCTCTTGTTGGAGTATTATTTTTTATATCTCAGATAAGGGGAAACACCTTCTTTTTTTGATAAAAAATATAGAACAATAAATAGGGAAAAATTGTGGTATTAGATGTATCTCCATTTTACTTCACACTCACCTTTGTCGAAGAATCAGTCAGGTGTTTGAACGCCCAGGTTCATCACACCATTTGGATTAGAAGTTGTGCTTTCTCAACTAAGGAAAAAGAGAGCCGTTGGTTGAAGGATCTTGAGGGGGGGTATTTAAAATTCTGAACGGGCTATTCAGGAGGTAATGAAGACTATTGACTTGAAATATTAAAATAAGTTCCTTCTCTAGCGAGCTGTAATTGTTGTCACTTGGTCATACGATCACTTCACCCCACACCCTCTCATCATCATCACCACAACCGGTGAACGTTCGCCCATCAGTTCAGATCCGGTTGCGAGGGTATCATCGTGTTTGTGAGTGGTTGATTCGACGGAGTGACTTCCTCCTGTCGTCCACCCTCGAATATCTTCAGCACTCGAGCGATGACCTTACCGGTTTGAAAACCGACGGTGAGAAAAACGCTGGTAAAAGTCACGAGGGCGAACAACCTAATTTTCGCCACGGGCTGTTAAAAAAAAAAAAAATTGTCAGTTTTCTCAGACAGCTGACCGAAAAAGAAGTGAGACGCTCACTCGTGGGGCCTGAAATATCTCTTCTTTCATTATTGCCTCAAACCGGCTACACACATGCGGTGTTTGCCAAATAACGAGCAAAATATTTATAAATTTCTAGCATTGCCTAGAAACCGACCAACTGAAAATTGAAAAATATTTTGCTCGTTATTTGGCAAATACCGCATGTGTGGAGCCGGCTTCAGAATTTCACATTAAAAAACTTCAATGTTGTAGTGCTCAAAATTATTGTTTGTGAAAAGATGAAGTGAATTATGGCGAAAACCCTTAAAACAAGTCGAATTGTATTAAAATAGCAATTCCTGATTTCACGTACAGCCTTTAAACAATAAGATTATATCACAATATTTTACTTTTTATGAATTACGAATATTAAATTGTTGCTTTAAGTAACGCGCAGTCGCACTCGTTTCAACAGTGAACGAGTGATGTCCCTTTAAAAGACTAGGGAACGAGAAGATATTTTCTCAAATCCTTCTCAAACTATCATCGTCCTGTCTCCTCCAATTCCACCGAGTAAACTAGCACCGTTCGTCCTCCCTTCGAGGTCCGTCGCTTCAATTTGTTCTTTCAACAGTTCCAATTCCCGTATGCCCGACACCGACACTTCGTACTTATGCGATACTAGTGATCTGTAAAAATGAAGCGCGAAAACGACGAAGACGATAAAGACCGGAATGACAATAACACAGGCCGACCAAGCGGCATAGGGGGAGATGTCGTAGAATTTCACGTAGCAGAGTATGGCTATTTCGCAGAGGAACAGCAATAGACCGAGAAGTGTTGAAAAAGCCCAGGCGGTCTCGATGTACCAGTGGAGACGTTCGTGAGGCGACTCGTGGACAAGGTTGATGGCGTGTAGATTGCACACGGCTTCGATGTTTGGTAGTATGCAAGTGCTGATCATAAGGGCGAGCATGTGAACAGCGACTAGAAGGGTTGTACACACGGCGAACACGACGTACATTTCAGTCGGTACGTTCGACTCTGGATTGAGTTGAACTTCCACCATCGCCACCTAAGAAACACAAAAATTGAAAACAAAAATGTCGAAGGCAAATTCATGTTCGAACAAACCATAGCGAATCCCGACAGCAAAGCAGAAGTTTTCCCCGACGCCTTTAACTTAGCTCGACTCAACTGGAGTTTTCTCCACGATAAATAGCTCGGAGAATTAGGACCATCGCCGTTGGTCGACATCTTCTACTAAAACCAAACAAAAATGAAACAAACCAATCATACTGCCCCCTACACCACCCCAAGACAATTCAAATCCTCACCCTGTCGTGCTGGTAAGGAAACCAACTCCTAGGAGGTGGGATGTAATTGTAACTACTAATGTAGTTTTCAAAGGTCAGATGCCCTGTGCTGAGTGACGAAGCCGATGACATGGAAGGGTTAACGAGTCCTCTTTTGCTGCTTCCTCGTGACGATTTTCTCTCGGTTTCTATAACAAATGCAAAAAAAACAAACACGAAATAGCTTATTTGCGTTGAAGAAGCAATGGCAAAGGTGTAGGCTATAGACAATCAAACACAATTCACAATAGTTTTGGGAGCAAATAGGCGTAAACAAAAATGCCTAGAGTCTGTCCGTTCACCTGCGACGTTCAAATTCCATAGTAAATTTGTCCAGTTTCGAACCCCAGAAATCCCCTAGTATTTCGTAAGGTTGAAGCTCCCCCCCCCCCGGAAAATTTGGCTCCTGCGGGAATTTTGAAATCTCCCGTCTTTAGGGTCTACCAAACTCCCGTTGCAGGGATCTCGAGCTACCAGAGGGTTAGAACGCACTTTTTGAGTGGCCTAATTTCCAATAATTCTCTGGGGGCTCCCCCCACGGCAGCGCGGTTTTTGGGCTTTCATATGGAGGACCTATGTATACCAGCGGTTCGTTTCACGGAGTATCTGGAAACTGTGCCCCATGTATTGAGAAGTTAACAGGATATACGAAATGTTTAGGTAGCTAGGAAGCTTGATTTTGGGGTTAAACCTAAAAACTAAGATTTTGAGACAACGGAAAACTACGCCGAAAACCCGTTCAAAAGCTCTGTGCTACGTGTCTGTCGCCATTTGTTGTAGCATACATTTGGCATAGCTTGTGAACAGGGTCTTTGACTTACTCGATCTGCGATTCAACTGGACTGCGTGATGGTTTTTGTCCCACACGAATTTTCTGTGTTCAAAGGTCCCACACCCTCAACTTTCGTTGTTTTCAGGAACTTAATTGGAAGACGCGCACTAAATAACGGTAAAATTAAAATTTGACCCAAACGTACCCCGAGATCAGTGGGACGGCTGGGTTTGTGGGTGGGGAGAATCAACCAGACAGGAGTAGACGGCCGGTGAAGATTGGCGGAAAAAGGTCCGAGAGTAAAAGCTTACACCCACTCATTAGCAAATTGCATTGAAATTCATCGCACAGAACTCAATGCCATTGATCATGCACACGTTTAAATCAATGGAGACGACAAAAATCGAAATTAGGTAATTTACACCTCTTGCTGGCATGACAAAACGGATTGGCGTACGTGTTTATAGGATGTCAGCCCCGTGGTCAGGACTTTCTGAGCAGGGTCTTAGTTGAAGGGGGGGGGGGGGAGTTCGACCTCGACAGTGAAAAGTTAGAAGCTTGACGATAACTGCAGGATTTAGGTCATGATTACGTGAGAGTCGAAAGTAACAATGAACAATCCTTGAAATAATACATTTCTAGAGGAAAGCGTATACCTACAAAAAAAGTATTTAAAATTTAACTTCTCGTTTAAATTGTCTTACCTTGAAGGTTGGTGTTGATAGTTTGGCGACAAAACTACAAGAAACCTGGGGGGGGGGGAGGGCTATTTTTGGTCTTTAAGGAATTTCGCCAAGAGTAGTATTGTGTATGTTGACAGTAATCAAAAAGAAAGAAAGAGCCATCTAGTCAAATGCAAAAGCTTTCTTTTTTTTTTTAACAAAAAAGGAAAGAAAACTCACCTCATTTCGTTCAGCAAAAACGCACGAATTTTCTTCAAAGTGGTGGGGGAGTGATGTGTCACACACGAAAAGCGTCGAACAAATTAATTAAACGACCGCGATTTTTTGGACGCAGTCCCCTTGAACTACATAACAAGATCAAGTGACGACTATTTCCCCCGAATTGTATGAGCCGAGTAGGAAAGGACTTGTGTTGCGAGGATTCGACGTCTGGTCGAGATTTTTTGTAACGCCACCAGGGCGCGATCAAGGACAACGTCATTTCTTGCCGGAATGGTAAAAAAAATATTTTTTACGGTAATTTTATGGATAAATGATCACAGGAAATATAGCAGTGTAATATGAAGTAAATGCATATGCAAGGAGTTATTCCTGGATGTATGATCGAACGCTTAGGCTCATTATGCGAGTCAATAGCTGTGCCAACGAGTAATTAATGGCATTTTTTTCTGTATTAAAACACATAAATTTTCATTTTATTAGCGACTTACGATTCAGAGTGGTCGTGTACGGCATAGTCGCGATCAAATCATTCCAAACGGTAGGTACACTCTTAGAACTATTACTTAAAAGTTAAAGGTCAATGACAACTTTCTCCCTTAAACAGAAAGAAATTCGCGACTTTCACTTGAATAACACTTTTTGCACGTGAATGTGTAGTCCCAGAGAGCAACGACACCTTCTACAAAACCGTATTGATCCAATTTTACGGAACACTGAAACCGAAAGCGACCGTATCCTTACGCACACAACACCCAGTTTTACAGTTATTCTAAACGAAAGGGGTTAGAGGGGGTGTTGCTCCTTGTTTTTGTCCCTTTATTGAAGTCTCTGACCTGCCAGCATCCGCTCTTGATACGGAGCACAACAAATCTGTTAGAAAGGCTTGGAATAATGAGGGCGGTGACTATGCAATAATGAAACTGAAAGCTGTCATTCAACTGAGTGACGAAGAATCATTTTTTAAATGTTTTCCATTGTCCGGTCGTTAAATAGTCAGTCTCTTAATGAGTTTTTTTCTCTTAGCGGCGAGTTGGCTGGTACTTCAATTTTCGTCAGCATTATAGGCCTCCTCCCCCCCTTTAATTTTGAATTGTTTAGTAAAACCAACGTAGTCGTTTAAAAAAGTGGGAGTTTACTGTTTGAAAACGATAACAACCTACAAATAAAAATTACGATTAAATCAAATTGACGGTACAAAATACTAGCGGAAGAACGACTTTAACGGTTCAATAAGATTGGGAGAAATCGAGTTGGCCAGCTTTGTACACAGTGACGGGTCGACGAGTCCTGCGAAAACAAAAATGTTAGTTCTCTAAATTGAGATCTCCAGCCTGACCACCTTTTATCTGATCCTCCTCGTTGCTTCCAATATAGACAAGTTCATTGTACGAGCCTTCGTAGCCGCTAAAAGCCTCGTTGTCCACGTAGAAATCTTCTGGACTTGTCGACTCGTCCACGGGCATTTCAATTAAATTCGTTAAAACTTTCAGAAGCACCGGCCTAGAAAATGCTTGAAGTTAGAGCAAAGACGGTCGTGTTTACGTCTCTCCTCTCCCACCGCTTACCATTGTGCTTGATAAATTCCTTCCGTGAGTTGTTTTCCCTCGCATAAAATCTTCGCCAATCCAACAATGGCGATTCTTCGTTCCGACTGTCCGCTGATTTTTTGCATTTCGGGTACGAAGAGGCGCTCGATGATCATACCGAACATTCTGTGGGCAAGGTATTAAAGACAAACCGAGAAGGCGGGGAGGGGATTTGTTACTGAGTTTGTATGGTGTCGACAAGATCTATAAATTGCGTCGGTCCAAATCGCAGGGCGTAAAAACAGAAAAATACGAGAATGCATCTAACGAATTTGGTGGTCTTGCTTGATGTCAGTCTTTGAAAAAATAGTACGAAAATTTGCTTCACGTAAGGCTCGAGTAAATCACTGAAAAAAAAAAGTATGAGATAAGGTAAACGGAAGAAGCCCGATGAGTAGGTTTGAAGTACCTCGGGCAGTGCGACATAAGGCACTGAACAATTAAAAATCCTTCGTGATCGTTCGACTTCGTAGAAATTAGTTTTTGGAAAACTCCCAGGATTCCTGGCTGAAAAAGTACGCGAGAGTTAAACGAAAAACAGTAGTTTTTGGTGAATTTTCAACTGTCTACTGCGGTGGGAAAATAACACCTGGCGCGGCAGATTATTCCTCCCTTCTCCCCCAATAGACTGGGTTGTGGGTATTAAAGGATAGCCAAAAATGACGAGATAAACAGACTGTCAATTGTGGAACATTTTCTTGAACCCCCCCCCCCCAGTGGTTGATTTTTATGACTTTTTCAAAACTGTTCGATTTCCGCCGGACGCGGTTTACGTGTCCCCAGGACCGAGCTCATTAATAGACAAATGCAGCCGATCCCGGTCAAAACGCCTCCAACGTGGGACCGTCCAGGGCTAATGAAGTACTGCATGGCCTCTTCCCCCCCCCCCCAACAAAAACGCTTACCAGTTTCAAGTGGTTCTCGTACTGAGCTCTCGACGCTTTCTTTATATAAGATCTGATGAGTTTAGCCAATCCTTTAACATTAGTCGATCTTTCCCACAGTCCAGCCGACAAGAGACAGGGGTACAGTCCTAGGTAGGGCGCTGGTATATCCGAGTGAAATTCGAGCATCATCGCCAGGATTTGCATCACGTAGGGAATGAATTCTGTAAGAAATGGAAAAAAGCAATTCAAAGTGGAGTAATACGGGGTGGAACGCCGGTGAATTCAAACCTTGAATGTCTTGTTGTAGTATAACTTGAAAAATGGGAAACAAAGTTTCCTCGAAATTAACGACAGCTTCTGGATTCCTTCCGCACACAATACTAGAAAAGAGAAGCATGTTAATTTTTCGCGTGAATATTTATTGAAGGGAATGTGCGTACCGAATTGATAGTACAAGGGTTTCGAAGAGATAGTGGTTAAAATGGGGTTTCTTAGGGTTTTTCGCCGTCACAGAGAGTTTCTCAGTGAGAGCGGGTAGAATTTCAGCCAAATAGGGAATAACGGCGTCTTCGAGAGTTGTAAAACTTCGCATAATTGCTAAAATAAAAAAAAAATAAAAAAATGAGTCGAAATGTTGGCTAGGGGGGAAGGGTATCGAGAGGTTTATACCTTTCATGACGTATTCATTCTCTTCGGATCCGGGCATTGTCAATACGTTGAACAATGATTTTAAAAGCTCCCCAGAGTAGGGAGAGAGAACTTCCTTGGAAATTCTACACAAAAATACATTAGTTAGGAAATCCCCCACACTCACGCTCTAATTAAACTCACATAAGTTGACCATTTTGACGGATGCACGTAATTTTTTCAAGGCAGCAAGCCGCGTACGAGTGTACAACGTGAGATCGAGCTGTTAGATGTTGAATCAAAGCAGGCACAGCCGATTGAAGCATCAGGGCGGGTAGGACACTTCTAAACTTAATTAAATATTTGATGCAATCCGCTTTGATAACAGGATTTTGATTGACTGTAAAACACACACACACAAAAAAATTAAGCCCACCGAGCTGCAGACATTTACTGTAAAACCAACCGTCTTTAGTCAATTCAGAAAGAATAGCGGAACTGGCGAAATCCGCCAGGTTAACCATTGAACATGTTTTAGTAACGCCGTGTTTCGACGTGCTCCCTCGTTCTGCCAAACAAGTGACGATATAGAGAGCGATGTCTTTTTGTCGCCATTTGTCCGATGAACAAGCGTAGTCGGCGAGCATGGCCTGGGAAAACCGATGGAAGGAAGCGTAGTACAGGTTGTGTACAGTTGACCAAAAGGGTCAAACCGTGGATTGGTGGGGGGTGGGTGGTGGCGGCTTACCTCGACGTACTGCGAGAATATTTTTGAGACTTGCTCGTCGAAATGAATGGCTAAAACTTTGACCAAATCACAGGCGGCTCGTCGTCTCGTTTCGACGTCCGCGCCTTCGATATCTCGCCGAATGTATTCTTCGGGTTATCGTCAAATAACTCTTCATCCATTTCTATAATTTGAAAAAAAAAAAAATAATTCGAAAGACGTGACAGCACGGTAATAGCGCCATTAAAAACCTCTGAAGTGAATGTTCGGTATAATGACTTTCTCGCAGATATTGGATAAAACGTTAGGATCCTGGAAGAGGTGTTTATAGAAAGGTCTTTCTGCCACCGTTGACAAAAACTGAAGGGCTATGCTGACAAGCTGTAACATATTGAAGGAGCTGTATAAAACGAAGCTTGAATACCTCAATTAATTCTCACGGCGTCATATTTAGTCTGAAGATCCACATTAACCAATAAATTCCAAACATCCGTCACAAAATCAGGCAAGTAGGGTCGAAATTCTTCATCGTACTTTTGCGCGTACATTTGAATGTTCGATATGATTTGAGTTCTCAATTGTTCAACGAGGCCCGGTTCGTATTCGCTCTGAAAAGAACAAGGATTAAAACGGTGATGACAGTGATAGGCGGTGCGTAGGATTTTCTTACGTCGCTCTCCAATCCTTTTATATCGTTAGTGAGCAACGAATGGGACGTTGACATCCAAAGAGCCATATTGTCTTCGAAAAATTCCGGCAAATCTTGGAAATTTAACGAGTAGAAAATTTTAAAAACGAGCAATATCGAAGAGTATAGAACTTTAAGAGCTTGAGGATCATTGCTGTGCGTAACCGTTAACGAAATTGTCGCCTGAAATGTGCATTTATAGTCATAAAATACAAATCAAACGGTGGAGTTAGGCCAAACTTACGGTTAGTAAGTCGGTCAAAGGTTTGGCGAATTTATCAAGAACCAGCTTGATTTCTTCCCAAAGTTCTTGGCTCTTGAACTCGTAGCGATACCTTTTGAATATGGAATGTGCCGTGTGAAGGATGCCGTTAATTACGTAGAAGTCACCTGGAAACAAAATTAATTAAGTAGGTACTTCAACCGCTTGTTCTGTTAAGCTTGGGTTTCACAAGAAAGCGGTGGATTGCGGCAGCAAATACATTTTTTTAAATCACGCCCAGGGTCTACCGCAATATTAAGGCACCGCTTTCCTAGAAAACCCAAGCTTTAACGAGAGGCATAGTTTGTTTCTGAGCAGGACACTGGGGCCCGGTTGCCGCTGGGAGGTTGAGGTCCCAGGACGGGCTTCCACTTTGTGTAGGAGGCGTATTGGGGAGGGGGGGCACAAATGGAAGGGACTTTTCGTCCATAGTGGGTGGAACCCTCTATTTTTCCTGTCAGCTATCTTAGCAGAGCCTATGATCACGACTAATGAGGTCTGACAGACGGACGCCGAGTACTATAGCACCGCGAATTGGGTGTTGTGGGAGGCAGTAATCGTCCGTTTACGGTCCGGATTGAGCAATGAATTATAGGCAATTCGCCGGGCGTTTAATAGCTCATTCTGGGCAGATCCGGGGGCCGATCCACTGAGATCGACCTGAACTTACTCCAGGCCGGCGGGCCCAAGTCTTGTAAACCTCCTCGGCTACCCTAGTAGTATTCTTGCCACAACGCAGACAACCTCAAGGTCGCTTAGTAGAGAAATCCGAAGACCCTCCCCCCAACAGCCAAAAGTGGTAGAACTTACCCGAACTAAATTTCTCAACCATGTGGGAAATAAGATTGGGCCATTTCTTCGGAAAGTCCGACTTCCCAATGATGTTTATCGCGTCTGACAGCTGTTTCTGAACGGCCGGACTGGCTACGAGCATCAAGTCCACAATGAGTGCTTTAACTTGTTCACGATCCTCCTCGTGAATTCTATTCTCGCCCTCTTCTGACTGTACAAAATAAACAAATGGTCATAAAAAGTTTTAAGCGGAGAATATATTTTATCGAGAGCGACTCACCAACGGCCAGTTCCTCTTTACATAATTCTTGAACGTTACCGCGCCCGCCACTCGAACAGTTAGATCCACGCTCTGATTGTTGATCAGAGTGAGCAATAGAATGGGATAGTTTTTGTTGCCTTCAACGCTCTGTAGAAACTTTTCGGCTATAAAACAACAAACGAAAAATCCTAAATAGTGAACAAAACAACTAAAAGAAAAACTGACTCACAGGGCCGGCGAACGTCCGGATTAGGATCGAGCGTTTGCAGAAGATAGCCGGAGAGGGTTTGCAAATTGTTTTCCGTGATTTCCATATTTCCAGTTTAAAACTGCATGAATTGAATTAGCCGTAGGCAGCAACAAAATATACAAAATTAATAATAAGCCGAGAAAACAACCTCGCCGCGGAAACGCTTCGCAAAGCCAAACTAACCTTCCAAAGATAACCTTTTGCTGGAGGTAGCGTTTATCTTGCCTCCCTGGAAACTAGGCTCTCTCATCCATCACAAATTCCCTGAAAATTGAGTAAAACCAAGGGACTTCAAGTTTGACGTTCGCTAAACAGCATCCATGGTCTGTTAATAATCAATTTTCTACGGTAATTTAGTTCAGAATATTTTTTTAAATAATACCCCTCCCTTAGGCGAGCGAGGTGGACGATGCCCTGAAGAGGATTCAATCCCACAAAGGAGTAAACGGAATAATGGTCATCAATTCCGAAGGTGATTATCTTTTGTAATTGGACTTACCACCTCGCCCACCCACTTCGTACAGGTACAAATCGTCTCGTGGGTGGAATCTGTCAAAATGGGGTTGTTTGGTTGGCAGAGATTACCAGTAGCGTGCTAGAAGAAGTTCGGCGTAATACGGTAAGACGACCACTCTCAGTATCAACTGATAATGGTCATCCTGGACAATATCATCAGTCGTGATTGATTGTGTATTCAAGTCCACGAAAGGACTACCAGTTCTGAGAACTGTTGACTGATCTTGTCAAAATTAACAAAAAAAAAACCTCTTGTTTGTTTCTCCAACAAGTGGATGGGTCATATGTTCCTGGTCAGGACTCATCTACCACTCCCATCTACTGTCCTCACCAGTTCCAGTGTCCACCGGCACGGGTTCAGCATGAATCGTTTTTGGGTACCAGCACTTCGCAAGAAATCAGAGTTCAAAGCCCCATATGCAGGTCCTGCTTCGGGCTGGTACCATAATGTCCCTTTGTCGTGTTTAATCCAAATTCTAGCGAGAATTGGTAAGGCGTACATTCTCCCCATCTCGTGAGGGAGGGGGGGATACAGTACAGCCTAGGGGTACCAAGTGTACTGCCATGCTAAATCCACAGATTGAGGCCTTTTCAACCCTCACCCTCTATGTGATCCCTTCAAGTTCAAACTTTTGATGTCGTTCATTTCAATAAAAAAGGGGCACCCATAAAATCAACGTTGGACAACACAACTACCGTACAGTACTCAGCTCACATCACTCAACTTTGTGACAAAGCTCGAAGTGCCATACGTGATTTGGATCCAACGAACGATCTCACATTCCTTCGGCTTCGAACTAAAAAACATGAAATCATGGTAGCTCCAGGTGAATAATCACCTCCCCACTGCCTACATTTGTCAATGACTGAAGAAGAAAAAAATATGTTTTTTTCCAGACAAGGATTTTATTTTGATCGTTATTCAAGCGCCGTCTGAGTGACTTCAACCTTTTTAATTTAACTAATTCTATTTAGTCTTAATTATTTGTTTACGCACATTAATGAGTCATTAAAACATTCATTCGTACAGGTAACTTTGGTCCTCCGATCCGTTTCAAATTTCCCTCCAAACCGGTAGTTCCCACCCCTCCATCCCACGTTAGCCATCTTGATTGTTGATGTTATTTATGATAAACATTCATTAGCCAAGTGGTTGAACTCTGTGATAAGTGGAAGTCCGGCGTTGATTTTCAATTAATTCGGTAAATGAAAGCAGTAGTTTGGAAATTTAGGCTTTCGCATTGGATTTTCTTATTTTTTTCGACTTTAGTTCGTACTGAAGGACGAGAAAACTTTGCTGACACCACAGGTAGACACACAGCTTTACCTCCCCTGTTCCTCATGGGTTTTGAGTTGTATGACATTCCTACCAATTTTCTAGATTTTCTTTTGTGTCGGCACTGCGGGTTTAATGTCGCCGCGGGCTCGACTGTGGTCAACATAAAATCCCCGTCCGCTGTCGCCGTTGAGAATCAAACTCTTTTCGGTCTCGACTCTGTCCTCGTACAGACTTTAAGGAACCCGCTGGGCTTGACTTTTGACGTGGTCACTGCTCGTGGTGGGACTTGTATCGCGTCATCCGATCTGGTAATTCCCTCTTGAGTTGTTTTCACGAATCGACGAGATTCATTTTTTTTTTGTTTCTCGTTGTCAGAAGTGGGAAAACATTCATTCGTGGTATCCGGGGCACGCCTGGAAACCGTGCAGGTGCTCCCATTGTCTGAAGCATATCGGCTGGTATTTCCTTCGCCCCCCCCCTTCCATTAATGAATTCCCAGAGTTTTATCCCCCTCATTTCCAGGGTGTTCGAACCTCTTCAAACTGCTACTGAAGTTCGTTTATTTGCCTCTAAACACGGGTTCTACGCCTATAATTTAGACAGCATCATCAGTGAAGCTTGTGAGTATTCCTACTTACTGAAGCTTCGTCGATGTAACCCGTCATTCCCCCCCCCCATCTCAGATTCTGATTCGTTAGTCGTCTCACCCAAATTATCGACTTACCACTGAACGTTATGGACATTTCAACATTAAGCGACGACCAAGTGGCCTTTTTGGCGAAATGCGAAGAGGATTTCGCCAATAGGTATACCAGTAAGGACGACGAGTTTACAATTGTCATGCAAATCGGCATGTCGGCGCCGCCCATTATTGAACCGTGGCGAGTCAAGGGGCAGATGAATCAACGCCCGGATAGGCGTGAAGATAGGAAACGAGGTGTCCACTTTCACGTTTTGGGCCAATTTGGTGGAGTACAATTTGAACTTTTGCAGGTTACGGGCGACGGGATGACGATGGTTACAAAAGGCGGCGGTATAATTGAATTGGTGACGACCAAAAACTTTCCTGTTGACTATTGTCTTTTATTTGACGAATTACAGCCAATTTATGAGATTTTGCACATGATTCTTATTGGAAATTCTCACGAGTTTTCTAATTTATCTACCCATAATTTTAGTTTGCATTCATCAACAAACGTTTACACTAGTCCTGAAAAAAACAAAGAATTAATTTAAGGAATTAAGGATGAGCGGTATCACTGACTATTTGTTTCTTTGCACTGTCTAATGGCTTCGTTAAATCCCTGGCACAGCGACAAATCCGATTGTTCCTGGGCGCATTTCAAAAATTGTTTAATTTCCCAAGCGCAAGCGCCAGTCGGCTCTTGAGCTCCATTCATAATGGGTTGAGGGGCCGCCTGTTGAGCAGCGCTGGCCTGGGCCACCTCCGATGAACCGCCACCTCCGCTGAACATGCCAGTTAGGCTGTGACCGACGACGTGTCCCTATAAAATCCGAAAGGAGGGACGTTGAATTGTAGGAAGAGGGGGGTGGGAGTGGATGGACTGCCGGCTGAAGTTTGTACTTACGACGGCTGAACCAACGGCGACTCCACCGGCTGTTGCGGCCATTTGTTTCAAAAGGCCAGGCTGTTGTTGAACAACAACTGGTGTTGGGGCGGCTGCCATGGGTGCTGGGGCGGGAGCGGGTGCAGCTCTTGCGGGAACTGAACTCCTGCGAAAACAAAATTCATAGGGTGAATACAACATCTTTAGGACCGTTTTTAAGGGGTAGGCGACCGCCTAGGGAGCCCCCGGCTTGGAATGAAAATCATGAGTTGAAAAGGATCCTTCCGCTCATTTGGTACACCTTTGACGGCTGGAGAGTCGAGCAGACCAAAATTCGACTGGCCGGACTAGCAAATTTAAATTTCCTGTTCATAAAGTGCGAAATTATGTTCGGTTTAATCGCAAAGAATTCCCGAGGTTTCAAATCCGAATCGCTTAGTTTTTGAATAATTGCCATTTCATTGATAAAAAATCAGTTTTTGAGGCTTTTAGGATATTTGCGTACTCGGAGCTATTTTGGTGTTGGAGCTTTTTCATGGTTGGATATATTCTGTGGTTGAAAATTGTCCATTTTGGCCCACTTCAGTATAGTTCAGGATTAGCTAGGCAGAAGAAAACCAGTTATGGGACACATCATTCGTCATCAAAGTGACTGTTTGGAGTTTTTGGATATTCCGCTTTGTTTCCGAAATATCACACAATTTATGATTTTTTCATGAATTCCATTTTCCCCACTTAAATGCTTGCCATACGCTCATATAAACATAAAAATCATTATGGAAAGAGCAAAAGATTTCTCTCACGATGTGGTGTCCACTTTCGGTTGAAAATTACCTTCGTATCATACTTGAGAGCAGCCGATTCACGAAAGAAACGGGTGACTCACATTTTCATACATTCATTTCCGGCGCGATTTTCACCTTTTCGCCATAGGGAAGAAAACGGACAAATTATGGAGGTCACGTAAATTTATGGGAAAAATGCCAGATTTCTGGGTGTTGACGATTATTTCAAACAATACAATGGTCTCTATCCTAAAGGAAATGTCCCGTAGTTTCTGAAAATGGCATCACTTTTTGGATTTCGTGCGATATAAGCCGAGAAATCGCGGATGTTTTGAAACAAGCGTTGGCTAATTTTTTAAATACAAAAAAAAAAAAAATCATGACTCTGGAACGGACTCGTGTTCTAGGGGCTCTGAAACGTTAAAAAAATGCATCATAACCCATATGTGCGACCATCAGGGCGAGATCAATAGCGCATTTTTTAAATGAAATGCACTGAAATATGGGGAAAAAGTTGAAAATGTCTAATGCTCTCTCTAAAACTTTGTGTGGCACTGTGAGCCCTCGGGTTTGTAATAAAAAATGTCTCAGTGGTTGGTTTCACTCAGAACAAAGCAAAACAATTTCACTTTTTCGACCGAAAAAATACCAATTTTTAACGGCTGTATCTTAAGCGTGTCAACTAAGTTTTTCAAGTATATTGAATTTGCTACAATTTGTGACATAGGCCAGCTCTGTAGGCCAGATAGTAGCCAAGATACAGCGCTTCAAAACTGGTATAATTTGTTTTGCCAAAATGATGGCATTTTTGGCTTTGTTTCGTGTGAAACCTACCACTGAGCAATGTTTTATCATAAATCGAACGCTTTGACGCTAACAGCGCCAAACGAAGTTTTAGAGGGAGCTTTTCATCCTTTTTACAAACTTGAAACTTCTTTAAAAAACAACAAATTACCGATTTGAAGATCTGTATCTTGGATACTATCTGTCCTATACAGGGTGTAACGGAAAAGTCTGGCATAAATGAAATGGGTGATTCTTGGTCACATTTGGAACCAAAATGACCCTATACACCATGGTCCGATTACTTATGGTTTTGGAGATAATCGGGGTTTTCCTAATTTTTAATGTACCCACGGTTTTCCTTATTAAATCGTCCGTACCTGATGAAAAAAAGGTCTCATTGAAATTTAAATGAAGCCATTGGAAAGAGCACTAAATTCTCTGTAGGTTTGGATATTTTCATCTCTAAATCGATCAATATTTAAGTGCTTAAATTGCTGCTGAACAGACAACCTCTTAGATTTCCAGAAAACTCCTAGTCTTTCAGCCAGCTGTCAATTCTTTTATGGCCCTCGTAGGAAGTGTAAAAAATTATTAAAAACCTCTACTGTTTGTCAGCTTTCGAATGGCCTGCTTGGTTCTGGATTATTCTTTTTTTCTTCCGAGATAGAAGCAAAAACGCGTGAAAAAACCACCAAAAGTATCCGTTTTTAAACGTGCCTTCAGGTAAGGCTTTTGCTTCCGCGAGCGCGCCCTCGGCCTCTCCAGTTCATGGTGATTGTAATGCGGTTGGTGGTGGATGTGGGTGTTATTTATTTATTTGCACAATCACATTTCTTAACAAACAAGAATTATTTATTTTATTGTTTTATTATTTCAATAATAGCGGAATCCAACCCAAGGCTCCATCCAAGCTCATAACGGGAATTTGTAACTAACTGAAGAGGCCGAGGGCGCGCTCGTGGAAGTAATTGCCTTGCCTGAAGGCGTGCTTAAAAACTGATACTTATGGGGGCTTTTTTTGCTTCTATCTCGGAAGAAAAAAAGAATAATCCAGAACTAAGCAGGCCATTCGAAAGCTGACAAACAGTAGAAGTTTTTAATAATTTTTTACACTTCCTACAAGGGCCATAAAGAAATTGACAGCTGACCGAAAGACTAGGAGTTTTCTGGAAATCTAAGAAGTTGGCTGTTCAGCAGCAATTTAAGCACTTAAATATTGATCGATTTAGAGATGAAAATATTCAATCCTACAGAGAAATTAGTGCTCTTTCCAATGACTTCTTTCAAATTTCAATGAGACCATTTTTTCATCAGATACAGACGATTTACTAAGGAAAGCCGTGGGTGCATTGCAAATTAGGAAAACCCCAATTATCTCCAAAACCATAAGTAATCGGACCATGGTGCATAGGGTCACTTTGGTTCCAAATGTGACCAAGAATCGCCCATTTCATTTATGCCAGACTTTTCCGTTACACCCTGTAGAACTGGGCTATGTCACAAATTGTAGTGAATTTAATATACTTGACTTTTTTATTTCGCGCGTGTTAACGAAAAATGCATAGTTTAGGAGTTATAGTAAAAGCACCGGGAAAAGTGAAAATATTCCGCGGTTTTTCGAGTGCTACGAAAGTAGCACAGGTCTTTCGACGCTGCAAACTTGGATTTGGACTACTGGTACTGGTACTAACAACACATTTAAAAAATCAATACTAGCCGTTTAATTGCGATTTTATTGTTCTTGTTGACTGGTCTATAACCAAATTGACTAATTTTTAAATATATTTTGCCATTTTATTGACAAATAGTCAGTTCGGGGACTTTTATGATCTTTCTGTTGGAGCGTTTTCATGGTTGCAGATTCTGAAGTTAAAAATTGCCCATATTTGCCCATTTCAAGGGCAGAGACTTCAGTATAATTATATTGGATAGAGAAGGATCTGTTCAAAAGCTGCTGTCAAACCCGAGACAGTAGAAGTAGCGCTCAAGTGATAGTTTCAATCGCCATTAGGCCGCATTTAAATCAGATTGGCCAGTTAGGCCATTTTAACGCAGCAATGTCAGTTAGGTCATTTCTACGGCGTTAATAGTCAGTTTGACACTTTCAGCGCACGAATTCGCCATTTTGCTAATTCAAGGGCGCACGTAGAGTCAGTTTAGATATTGACTGGGCGCGAATAGGACGTCAAGCAAAGGCGCGAATGATCAGTTTGACCATAGCCATTTCCAGGGCGGAACTTATGATCTCTTCGGTATTTTCTTTGTCTATTAAGTTTATACAGGGTGTTCAAAAAATAGAGGGCAATATTTCGCCCGGCGATTCTGCACCTTAAATGGGTTAAAACGACCACTATTGACCACAGTCCGATTCTCATTATTTTCCGAGATATTCAGGATTCAAGTAATTCTTTATTTTGACTTTTTTTTTTGGAAAAGTGGCCGTTGCGTAGTAACCGGAGGCTCGAAGGTCAAATGTGACAGTACCATTGGAAAGAGCGGACTTTTTTTCTATTAGAATTTAGGCATTTCATTCCATTCCATTGTGCTCCATACGTGCTCAGATATCCTGCAACAAAGTCAAACTTGTTCCAAATTCAACCCATGTTCACGACACTTTGAAGCTGGATTGCTCCTCAACAGGTGCTTTCGGAGATAACATTTTTTCAGAAAAGTTGGCGCATAGTATCACCATGAAAATTGTATTTTAATATCGCCTTCTTATAGGGACGTTTTTCTAGAAATTTCATATTCGTTCTTGAAAAACACGAGACACCTATTCATTTCTGACGTAGTTTTATTGACATAAATCTCAAAATTGATGACGAAAAAATGAAAAAAAATGGAAAAAAGGGGGAAAAAACAATGACGCACACAAGAAAATGGGAAAATGTACAAAACAAAAAAAAGAAATTTTCGTAGGAGAAAATCTTAATCTTCATATTAACAATTATTATTATTCATTTTTAATAATTATTATCAAAAATTAATAAAAATTCTAATAAAATTATTAAGAAAAAATATTTAAAAAAATAAGTAAAATAATAATAAATAACAATAATTTCAAAGAAAAATATCTTTAAAATCATTTCATTTCTTGCTTATTTTCCTGTTTCACCTATTTATTTTATTGTTATTGCTATTTTTTCCATTTCTCTCACCGATTTTGAGATTTATGTCAAGAAAACTACGTCAGAAATGAATAGGTCTCTCGTGTTTTTCAAGTACGAATATGAAATTTCCAGAAAAATGTCCCTATAAGAAAGCGATCTAAAAATACAACTTTCATGGTGACACTATGCACCAACTTTTCCGAAAAAATGTCATCTCCGAAAACACTTGTTAAGGAGCAATCCAGCTTCAAAGTGTCGTGAACATGGGTTGAATTTTGAACAAGTTTGACTTTGTTGCAGGATATCTGAGCACCTGTGGAGCAAAATGGAATGGAATGCCTAAACTCGATGCAGAATCACCGGGCGAAATATTGCCCTCTATTTTTTGAACACCCTTTATATTAAGTTTGGCAATTTCGAGAGTACGGATTGCCTGTTTGGGCATTTTCAGAGCGGCAATGGTCAGTTTAGCTATTTTAGGGAAGGGAATGGCTGTCAAGACAGTTTTAATAGAGTAAAGGTTATCTATAAGTTTTTCAAATCCCTCCCATGAGCAAATTCTGAATCGGAGTCTGTGTATAAGTACACACATACAGTGTCGACCCGTGAGGGCTAGAAAGGGCTCTGAAAGTCTTGGACGGATGACGCTATTGGTTAGGCTGAAGGACGTTAGACAAGAGTTTACAGTGCTATTACTTGTGGTTCCCAGTGTATCAAGGGCTGGTGGCTGTTTTCGAGGGTCTCATCTATTTGTACGCCGGGAAGGGGCAGGAGCCAGGACTCCAAGTGTAGCCACCATATGATAAGAGGTCCGTGAGCAGATTAGAAACATGAATTGAAACTCGAAATAGCTGAACTAAAAGCCCTAGCTGCGACGGAGGCGGGGAATAAAGTTCGACAACTTGATAGGAAGTTGCAAGGGGGATATCAGCTGAGAACTCTCCAAGTCTCCATCCTAGCCTACTAACCTCAGCAAACGGATTAGCTTCAAAAAGGGCGAAAAGCAGGCCTCGGATGAATTTAAATACACGTGGTTGGACACTGTGACCCTGAGACAACGTTTTACGCAAATGTACCGATAATTTGGCACTGAACCAATAATGAAAAAAATGAACGTAAAAGCCCGAGTTGAACTACTTTCGTTCGGGGTAAATTTCACCCGAAAATGGCTTCTAATAGCAATACAATTTTTAAACGGCTCATTGGGTATGCTTTATTTGCAATATTCGTTGCCTCAAGTTGCGCATCACCAAATTGTTTCTCATTTGGACAGGAAAAGCTCTATCACGTGGTAACCACTGAAAACTCGAACTTAAGTCATTACCGGCGACGAATGTGTGTAAATAAGCTAAAATTAGGACGTGCAAAGTGCGTAAGAATGAGTGAAAGCAGTAACTCTGTGTAATGAAGATTGCGTAAGATGGCAATAATTTACACAAAAGCAATATTTAAAACACATTTTTTCAATACCTGGCAGGAGCAGGGGCAGAACGTCCTCGTCGCGGCATCTCTTGAAATTTATTTGTTGCTTTTTTCCCCAAAAAATACAAAGAAAAATTACAGCGCAAAAAGAAAGCGAATTCGCTCACTTATAACACAAACTGCAAATAATTAATGCTCAAGGAGGGACTCAAATTTAATTTTAGTCGATAGGCAAGACTTTTCTGGAACACCACTCACACAATCGCAAGGTCAGTCCCCCCACCTTCACAAAGACCTTTTTGTTGGGTGGCCTCAATCAGACAGGGATTGTGACGTAAATTTGCTCGACTTACGTGCTCGTTGTGTAGCTTCGTCGTTGAACGCGATTTGGTGGTTTAGTTGAAGTATTTCGTGGCATTTTGTTGCTGTAAATTTGTTTGTAATTTTCACGGAGAATTTATTGGCAGCAATAGGCAGATGACTTATAATGTCAAAATACAATAATTTCGACGGTTATGAAGCTTGTTCGCGGAGGGTTTTGAAGAACATAAATTAAATTGAGAGTTTCACAATAAGTTTATTTTTAAAAAAATTTAAATAACAAAACGCAAGTTCCAGGGCAACGTCACTACCTCTTCTTGAAGCCGTATTTTTTCCTTTCGTAGAACAAGTCGGTCTTTGAGCTGCCCAAATTGACGATTTTAGGGCATCCGTCTCTCTGTAAAATAAAACAGCGTTTATCAGGGATTTTCAAGGGTTGTAAGTGGGCGAGGCGTGAAAAAACTTACGTCCTTCTCCTGCGTGGTACATTCTTTACAGTAGTAGGCGTCCGAAACTCCAGGGCCTCCGCAAATAACGCACCGGCCCTGGTACGAACCGTAGTTACACTCGTCGCAAATTCGAACCAGAGTGCAGGGGCGAACGTAGGAATCGCAAATGACGCATTTACCATCACACTTTTCGCATAATCTGCCGATGGCTAAGTCCCCGGTAAACGCAGGTATTAGATATCAGGTTGTTGTTAGGGAAAACAATTGTTTTTACTCACCGACTCCAGGCTGTTTTCTGCAGAAAATCAAATCGGGGTGGTGCTTGGCCATTGTGAGGAATTATCCACAAATATATTTAAAATAGTTTACGATAAGTCCAAAACTTCAATAAACAAAACCTCTTTAGACGCACTCACTCATCAACCTTGGTAACCTTCTTCTTATAACCTTCAATGTCCCTACCCACAGCTTCTTCATCCCGTTTCAACTCATGCAGACAACACTGGTTCTCGCCTTGTACCTGCAGGGAGAAAAGACCCCCCCGACCGAAGCTTCTCCGTCCCTTCCTTGTCCTTTCACTGAAATCCCGCTCGTGTATTTGTGTGTGTACCCACGCCGGTGTGTTTCTTTCAGGTCCACGGCGGTTCTTCATTTCCCTAATTTTTATTTAACTATTCCGTTTTTTTCACGTTCATAATTGAAACATGGCCGATTCGATGAAATTTGTGGAGAACGGGGATCTCTCTGTGGGTAAGCTTCAACAAAATTTCACATTCCTTGTTCGAGGGGTAGCGTGCACGCTATCACATCGTGGATTTTACCCTCATTTTTTGTTATGTTCAACAGCATCGCCGTCGTAACACGTTCGAAATTTGCTTTTGTCAGGAATTTGTTCTTTAACTTGTAGCCAACCCAAAATCTGACTCATTATCCCCCTATTCATGGCCACGCTGCTTTTGTTACTACAAAGCGATCCATCGCTTGAACTCCACCCGTCATTGTGCCCTTGATGACTTCTCGGGCTTAATGGGCACGTGTTGCGGTATCGTGAGAGTCGCTTCACTTGTGCTTTTTAGTGCATTTCATTTTGAACAATTATTAGTTTCTTCTCAGCCAACTGTTGAACTCCGATAGAGTTCGTCAAGAAGGATTTCTCTCACCTCGACCTTCTTTTGTTTCCTGTCGATGTAATGCCTGCGCTGGGGGGGGGGGCAGGCATAAATATTGGTGAAGTAGGCCTTCTGGGGTTTCTATCCCCCCCCCTCCGCAAACTTCCCGAATGAGGATAATTTGGGGCCGCGTTATTGGCATTTGCATTAGGGCATAGTTTTTCCTCCCCCCCCCTCAGCTTACCGGGTTGATAATCTTTGTGTTGGAATGCATGGCAGTATCTTTCCTCATAGCTTAATGCTCACCTTGCCTGCCAAGACACCTTCAGACCCACCTGACCTGTACCCCATCTTTGGTCCGGATAAACTTTGCACCGGAGCAGGGATGATAACGGTATTCTCGGCACACGCTCAACATCATCACCCGTTCGTCCTTAATTAACCCCCAGACAGCGGCCTCCCACACAAGGTTCAAGTTCCTTGCGTTGACACTAATAGGGTCTTCGACATCGCGAGAGCCAGGTGCATCCTCCCACACCACGCTACCACAACGGCCTAGAGAACCTCTTGATCGTACGGGTGGCGCTCCTTAAGGAAACGCCCAGTCTCAGCCCTTTCTCTGGCAGAATCAAACACCCAGCCAGCAGAGAGGTCGAGATTCCAAAGAGCCGCCGAAAGGTCACATTCATGAGTTCGAAGCCCACGGCAAAGATCAATTTTCCAAGATGTTGCTCAGTTCCTGAACGATCATTTCTTCGGTAAAGTTGACACCCTCTCCCTAATCGAGCACAACATTTAGATCTTAGCAAAAGTCCGTGGCGCTCTGAATAAAACGCACTTGGGGCCTGTTCAATAATCTCAAAAACATAAGTTAATCAAAGTATAGTAGCGTTTCCCATTTGCACAAAAAATTTGCCCTGTGGCAGCTCATCGCAGTGCTGGCCTTATAGACATTTGGCGCCCCCGGGCGAATATTTCACCAACGCCTCCCTTCAGGGGCCGTGAATTAGCCTTTTTTTTTCACTTTTCATCACTTCTTCTCAATTTCAACCGTAAATTAGTGATTAGTCTCCATTTTAAACGCTAATTGGCGATTTGTCTCCATTTTAGCCGCGAATTAGCGATTTTTCTTGCAATGAATTTGTGTTTTTCCAGATTAGAGCCGCTAAAGTGCGATTTTACCCGTGAATTAGCGTTGAATTTCCTAATTTTAGCCACGAAGTTGTCTCCGGAAACCACGACTTGGCATTTACTCAATTTATTTCTGTGAAATTGCAAACTCATTGTTCAGTCAAATTAAACGAAAAGTCCGCTTACCTTGCAAAAGGTCCAGCATCATTTTTAATTTTTTTTATTTGGACTATCAATTTACCCCATATATAGTATAGAATTAGCGTTTCACCTAATTTTAGCCTCCTAGCGAGCCATCAATGAGAGTTTTTTTCCCAATTTTCGCTGCGAATTCTCGTTTTTTCTGAATTTTATTTGCGAATTAGCGCATTATTCTTATTCTGCCGTGGATTACCGATTTTATTCACTTTCAGCCACGAAGTTACCTTCAGAAGCCTTAATGGGCGTTTCTTCTCAATTTTATCGGTGAATTATTGATTTCTCCTCATTTTAGCCGCGAACTAGCGATTTTTCCCCATTTTAGTCGTGAATTAGCGAATTTCAGAATTTGTTCAAATTTTTTGCTGTTGTTTTAACTTTTAGACTTTATTGAACAATACAGCCTTGGTGTTTTTTAATGAATGCATTTCGGGCCCATTCCCGATGCCCCTCATCAGCATTATCGCTTCACCTCTAAGGCCAAACACCCTGTGGCACCGGGAATGGGCCCGAAATGCATTCATTAAAAAACACCAAGGCTGTATTGTTCAATAAAGTTTATTTTCTTGTTTTCAATTTTTTTCGACCGATCCTGCCGGCGTTTTTGTCGCTGAACACAAAAACGCCGGCAGGATCGGTCGAAAAAAAATTGAAAACAAGAAAACAAATCACTCCTGCCTCCAAAATAAAAAATCAATAAAGTTTACGGTCTACAAGTGAATTAGCGATTTATCTGAATTTTTCAGTGAATCCGTGTTTTTCCTGATCTCTCAATTTTCTGTGAATTATCAAATTTTCTCAAATTAAACCCCCAATTAGCCATTTTTCTTGGTTTTAGCCGTAAATTAGCGTTTGTTCTCATTTTAGCCGCTAAATATGGATTTTTCTACGTTTCATCATCGAATTAGAGTTCCCCCAATTGTCGATGCGAATTACCTAACGCTTTTTACTGAAATTTGGCCGCGGAATTTTCACTTTCTGGCACGAGGTTACGCTAATGAGCGATTTTCTCCAATTTCAACCGTGAATTAACACTTCTTCTTAATTTTCCCCGTGAATTAGCGTTTTTTTCGCATTTAGCCTCGAATTAGCGTTTTTTCAGATTGAGCCCCAAACTTGCGTTCTGAATGAGTTGAGAATTCATGTTTTCGAAATTTTAGGCGTGAATTAGCGGTTTTTCTCAAAACCATTGGTGAATCATCGATTTTTCACTATTTTATCTGTGAATTAGCGTGTTTCGTAATTTCAAACGCGAATTACTATTTTTACACTTTATCCGCGATTTTTGAGTTTTTTCTCAATTTTAGTCGTGAAGTAACGTTTTACCTCGCGAATTGTTTATGTATTTTTCTCAATTTTTTTCGTGATTTAGCACTTAAGCCGCCCTCACATGCAAGCTTCAAAAAGCTGAGCTGTGGGCTTAACCAATCAGACTGCTCCGCGCTGTGTGCTCGGAGCGCTCTGATTGGTTGAAGCCCACAGCTCAGCTTTTTAAAGCTCGCATGTAAAGCCGCCTTTATTCTCATTTCTGTCCGTGAATCAGTTATAATTCTCAATAAACTGAGGTAACCATTGAGAAACAATTGAGAAAATGCGTCAATTCGTCGTCGCTGATACAACTTCGTCAGACCAAATTTGAGAAAAAACGCGTAAACGTGTAAAATTAAGAAAAAGCTATCATTCAGAAGTTTGGCTTAAGGAAAGTGCCAACCCCGCGAAACGATGTTACATTGAGGAAAAACAGCCAAATTGGCTTTGAAAGAGATAAAGGCATGAAAATTGAATTTTGGAAGCGCCAAAGGGCTATTCAGAAAGAGCTAAACCCTCGAATTTGGTCATTGGGACAAGCAAAGGATGATAAGGGGCTCATTTCTGCCCGGGCTTCGAGTGGTGTAGGTAGGTACGCCACTGCGATTCGGGTATTGGCCAATTTGCCATTAGGCTGCGGCGACCTGTGGCTTCGTGTGGGCGTTCCAACAAATCTTGCACCGGGCGAGGGGCCCCGCTCAATACGGCCACGAAGTGCCCCTTCGTCCGAATGACTTGTTCTCCCTCGTACAGAAGCCAGTGCCACTAATTTCGGTGAGACGTTCAGTCCATGAAAGTTTTCGCCCCTCTTCAGCAGGTACGTGATGCCGTGTATAACGGAGCAGCTACGTCTGTGACCCTCCAGTAATAAATGATGTATTCTTATCCTGTGGAGATGCTTAGGGAGATTCCCAGTTATAGGGTCAGCCTCCCAATACAGGATGGTCCTATTCATGAGTTATTTGGTTTACTGAAGATTTGTTCAACTTGCATAACCACTAGTAGTCGTCGGAAGATTCATTACTCATGACTTCATGAGGATCTTCCCCTGAGGATTCCCTTTCTCAGCTTGGTTGGTTGAGTTTGACTAGTTATCACCGGCTGTGCGTTTACAAGTTTCTATTGAGCGAGAAAATTCAAGAAAGTCATTTTTAAAGTTCTCTCCCTCCCGTCTTTGTTTTTATTCACAGTCTTACAACCCATGGAATGCACGACCAATGGACCCTCCCCAGACAACGTTCTCACCGTTCTCGACGGGAGTGGCGCTCCCTCCTCGTCTTCCTCCAACACATCGGGAAGTAAAACGATAAAAGCAGACGACATGACGTCAAAAGATTACTATTTCGACTCTTACGCCCATTTTGGCATACACGAGGAAATGTTAAAAGATGAAATCCGTACACTGACTTACAGGAATTCCATTTATCACAACAGACATTTATTTCAGGTAGGGGGAAGCCTGGTGAAACTGTCTCTCAAAAAAGTTGTGGTTCTCACTTTAAAAAAAAAATCATTTCGTTAAGGATAAAGTTGTGCTGGACGTTGGTTGCGGTACTGGGATTCTTTCGATGTTTGCCGCTAAAGCTGGTGCTAAGAAAGTTATTGGCGTAGAGTGTTCCAACATCGTCGAATACGCTAATAAAATAGTCGCGGACAATAATTTGTCCCATATTATTACGATAGTCAAAGGTAAAGTCGAGGAAGTGTCTCTGCCTGAGGGGATTGAAAAGGTGGACATAATCATTTCAGAATGGATGGGGTAAGCGTTGTTTTTATGTTAAGCTGTTGTTGTAGACTCGAGGAATTTAACCGTTGTAGTTTTTCAGCTATTGTTTATTCTACGAGTCTATGCTGGAAACAGTGCTGTACGCTCGTGACAAGTGGCTTCGGCCCGGCGGATTACTTTTCCCCGACCGTGCTTGTCTCTACATTACCGCCATCGAGGACAGGCAGTACAAAGACGAGAAAATTAACTGGTGGGACAACGTATACGGATTTGATATGTCCGCAATTAGGAGCGTAGCCATCACCGAGCCATTGGTCGATGTTGTTGATCCCAAACAAGTAAGTTTTAGGGATCAACCCTTCCCCCCCCCAAAGACCACCCGTTAGGTGGAAATCTGACGATTTTTTTGTGGGATTAGGTTGTGACTAACTCCGCTCTGATAAAAGAAGTTGACCTTTACACTGTGACCAAAGCGGATCTAGGATTTACGAGCGATTTCACTCTTCAAATATTCAGAGACGATTACATTCAGGCCCTTGTAACTTACTTTACTGTGGAATTCACTAAGTGTCACAAACGCGTCTGGCTTTCAACATCTCCAGAGAGCCAGTACACACACTGGAAACAAACGGTACGCGAACTTATTCGTTTCACCCCTCCCCATTCCACCATATCCTTCACCCAGCGTTATTTTTTAATAACTTTTTCAGGTATTCTACTTGGAATCGTACATGACTTGCCGACGGGACGAAATTATAAACGGTTCGTTCACCGTGCGGCCCAACCCTAGAAATTCGCGCGATTTGGACTTTCAAATCGATGTTCATTTTGACGGCGAATATTCATCTTTGCACGAATCGAATAAGTACAAGATGAGGTAGATTTGTGCTCCTTGTGTTCCTTCAAGATTTTAAATCGAACCCTTATTTTTTGTCTTTTTGTAATTTAAGTAATTAGATTTTGTGATCTTACCTCAATTACGCCCCGGTTGCCCATTTTTTTTTTTTTTTTAATTGTTAGGAAGAACACCTGAACTACCTGAACTTGTTCCATTCGAATTATTCTTTTTAATGGCTTTTCCGTAGCATTAATTTGTTTAGGCTTCGCCGAATACAAAACCGCTACAAAATAATTATTTTATTTTCGCTTAAAATGACAATTTAACGATTGGACGGCGTTTACCATTCGATGTCTGACATATCAGGCCCTATGAACGCTCCATTGTGGTTCTCGTTTAAAGCGTAGAAAACCTTGACGAGCTGTCTACAAGCGTCTTCCACAGATAGTGGTGCGCCTGGACCTCCCAATTCTGTTTTAATCCAGCCTGGGTGAAGTGCCACGACCATTATGCCCGTGCCTTTCAATTCGACGCTCAGTGTTCTCGACCAGGAGTTCAAAGCTGCCTTTTCTCATAAGAGTGGTTGATGGTTGGAGAGGGGGGGGGGAGACCAGTTAGTTGACGGCATTTCTCGCGCGTTTCTCCGTCCATCGTTGTACCTACCTTACTGCACTTGTATGAGTAAAGACCGCTCGTCGTGTTCAGTTTGGACGAGCCTAAAATTGAGCTCATGTTAACGACGCAGGCTTTGTTCACCCCTGTTGGTCTGTCACCGTTCCGTTTAGCCGCCGTCTTAATTAGCGGCATCAGTTCCTTTTTTTTTCGAGCAGAAACTGTTTAGGAAAGTTTGAATGTGGAATAGGGCACGAGGGGAGGGGGTAGTACTTTTGTCAACATCAGTGGCCCGACGGTGTTGACAGTGAAATCGTTGAACATATGCTTCGGTTTCATGTAGTCCAAACGTCTGAAACGTCCTGAAACTCCAGCATTGTTAACTAGAACGTTGAGGCCGTCATTACCGACAAGTTCTTGTACTTCTTGGGCAACCCTTGGATACGTGTCAAAGTTTGACAAATCTACCCAATTAAACAGTCTGACAGGTCTTACATTTTTTTTCTAGTTAATTCATTTATTTACCGAGTTCAATGATGCGGATGTTGGGATGTTTCGCCGACAGTTCATGCAATTCCTGAAACAAAAAAAAAAATAGACCAAAAGCAGTAATTTAGCGAAAATAAAGACAATAAACTATCAAATTTGCGAATATTAAGTCCTAAAACTTGCAATTTCGCAGATTTTTAGCTTTGAATGACGTAACTTTGTGGTAATAATTGCCATCAGGACTGATTGGGACGGCTAATCCTCTGGTTCCACGGCCACTAAAAAAAAGGCCCCAAACTTGCAATTTTTTGTCATATTATTAGTTTTCCGGTGTGCTAATGCACGAAGCGTACCGTGGTAGGGGCGAGGCGGGCGGATCGCCCCGGGCCCCATATGAGGGGAGCCCCCCGAAAAGCTCAAATATGGACAACAAAATGAGGATTTATAGGTTCTATGTTAATGGGATGTAGCCTACGCGAAAAAGTTGGACGATTGGACAGCAATTTGGCTCCTTTCCACGATTTCCGGTCTCTTCCGACCTGGAGAATATAACGTTGGAAGTGATCAACAAAATAGTGTTGGTTGAATATTCGATTAAGCTCACGAAAGCGATATTCTGACGGCTCAAATTGAGAAAATTCTCGCCTTCTCGAGGGAAATTCGCGACTAAAACAAAGATAATACGCCGATCGCCCAGTTTCATTTAGGTCGTTAAGCGCACTAACGCGGCCGAAAAAACCCTAATATTCGTGGCTATAACTGCAAAAAAGTGCTGATTCGTCGCCTCACGATGCTACTTCCAGACCAAAATACAAGAAATTGAGAAAAATCACTGATCCGCGGTGTATAGAGGCCATTTTACGGCTAAAATTGAGAAACAATGCTACTTCAAAAAAAACCGCAGAAAAAAAAAAAAAACTAACTCGGGCTTAAAATTGAGCAAAATGGCTAGGGTGACCAGACGTCCTACTTTCCCCGGACGTGTCCTACTTTTTAGAGCATCCGTGCTCATTTTTCAAGTGTCCGGGGAGACGTCAAAAGTGTCCTCTTTTCTTTTTTTTGTCCTACTTTTTTTGCTCAACTTATAACGTCTGGTGGGTCTGTAACTTCGAAAATCTTTCACGTTCGTATTTGAAGAAAGCTGTTTTGTATTGTTGTTTGGCCCCGCCGAAACTTCCCCTGCCTGTCAACTTTTTTCGCCATCACGTTCTTAGGAAGATCTTCCATAGCCAAATGCTTCAAATTTGACACCAATGCCATGGATTTTGTAATTATTGTTATCTATGAATGTGAATGAGCGCTAATCGTTGGCAAAACAAAGTTGCTAATATTGAAAAAATTACTAATTAGCGCGGCTAAAATTGAGAAAAACGCTAATTCTCAGCTCAAATTGAGGAAATAAGAGCTGATTCACTGCTAAAAAATTGACAAAAATGGCTAATTTGTATCTGAAATTGAAAAAAAAATTCAATTTGCGTCATTGAAAAGTACCCACATTCAGCGGCTTCTGAAGGCAACTTGGAGGATAAAATTGAGAAAAATCGTCAAATTCATGTTTATCGGTGAAAAAAACCCGCTAGTTGAGCGGAACTGAGGGCAAGTGAACAAAAATGCTAATTTGGGGCTGAAATTTAGAAAGAACCGCTATTTTGCGGATAATATTGAAAAAATATCTATTAGCGCGGCTGAAATCAATAAAAAACGTTAATTTTCAGATCAAGGTGTGACATTTTTATGCGTCAAATCCGCGGTTTTTGAAAAAGGTAACCCTGAGAAATTTTAAGTTTTTATGGAGTTGAACGCTCAAAATTTATTAATTTTATTAACTAACAATTTATTATTCTACTGTGTTTACAGCAGTTCCCCTTTGCCAGTGGCGGATCTAGGATTTTATCGTGGGAGGTGTTCCACCATCTTCTAATGAAAATATGTTCCATCCATTTTGTCCATCAATGCCCCCCTCTCCCAACGTCACACTGCATCTTTGTCTTTGACTTTTTGTGATAGACTTCAATGTTTTTTTTGACAAGGATGTATCTAGCACAAAAATGATTTGTTTCCGAGATGGTCACAGATTTGTGTCTAATGCTCTTCAAAACGCGAAGAAAGTTGTTTTACCAAACAATTTGCCCCCCCCCCCCCCAGCATTACGCCCTAGAAGCAGAAATAACATTAAAACTCCCTCGAACTTTTACCATGGATTCTTCCGTCCACTCAAGGGCATTGGTTGGATGATAGATCACCCTTCGTTCAACTCGTCATTGTTCAAAACCCGCTACTCTCGGAAACCGTCCATTCGCCCCTTCAAAACTCTGATCACCATTAAAAACCGAGTATTTTGCCCCAAAAAACCCAAATAGTATAGAAATTACGCAAAAAAAAATCTCTTTTCCTCTGAAAAAAATTTCATTTTTTTGCAATGTCGCTTAACGCCTAAAAAGATTGAGAAAAACGCTTTTTTTGCGTCTAAAAGTGAAAAAATCAGTAATTCGCAGCTAAAATTGTGAAAATGACTCAATTTTGAAATTGAGGGAAAACGCTAAGTTAGGATCCTAAATTGAGCGGAACGATTAGTACTTTTCTGGCTGAATATCCGCAAAATTCAGGTTTTCGAGTATCTGGGCCTCGCAGCGTCGTAGGCTGGAGTATCTTGACACCCCCCTTCCCATCAATACCGACAGAATTGCAACATTTGGCTCCAACAGTGGCTGAAAATTCGCGATATTGCGTGTTTAACGTCTTAATTTCAGGGGAATTACGAGTTTTGGCCCTTTTTACTTTCACGTTCCCTTGGGACAAGGAAGTATGGTGTTGAATGTGAACAGCGGCGTAGGTACGGGGGGGGATACGGGGGATAGACTCCCCCCCCCCCCGAGCTACGAGCTAAAATTTCAGTCTACCCGACCTGGAGAATATAACGTTGCAAGTGATATCAGCAAAGACTTTGGGCAGAATATTCTGGCGCTATTCTGGTGGCTCAAATTGAGAAAATTCGCGGTTAAAAAGAGAAAATACACCGTATCCTAGTTCGTTAGGTCCTTATATAAGCCCATTTAAGCGCTGATCGGAAATTTCCAACTTGGTGAAGAGGCAAAAAATTGAAAAAAAATCGCTAATATTCGTGATTACTACTACGAAAAAGCGCTGATTCGTGGTCTCGCGATGCAACTTCCAGACTAAAATTGAGCAAAAATCGCTGATTCGCGGTGTACGAAGGCCATTCTACGAATAAATTGTGGAAATCAACGCAAAAGTGTTGTTTTTGGACCAACCCCGCGGTTAAAATTGAGATAACACGCTATAATATTGACAAAAAAAGACGCTTTTAGGTTATAATTGGGCAAAAATAGCAAATTCACAACTGAAATTGCGAAAAATCGCCCATTCGCTCATAAAAAAGGGAATAGAGCTAATTCGCCGCAAAATTAACAGAAAACACTATTTCGCAGCTTAAATTGAGAAAAATTGCTAATTTGCAATTTCTGAATATAAAGCTGAGGAAAAAGGTTATTTCGCGGATACAAATCAAGGAAATCAACTAGAAAAAATCACCTATTAGCGCGGCTTCAATTCAGAAAAATGCTAATAATTTTCAGTTCAAATTGGGAAAAAGTGATAATTCTGTGTTAAAAATGGGAAAAAATTGCTTATTTGCAGCTTAATTTGAGGAAAACGCCAATTCTTGGCACAAAATTGAGAAAATTTGGCTATAATTAAATACAATATAAATAAAATAAATTTAGAAAATAAATAATTAAATAATTATGTAGTCTGGACAAAATTAAGAGATTTTAAAGGTTATATTAAGCCTAAATTGAGAAAAAGGGCTAATTCACGGTTAAAAATGGAAAAAATCGCCAATTTACAGCTAAGATTGCGCATGGCGCCTATTCATGACTGAAATTAAGAAAATTCACAGGTCTGAAACGCTACTACGCTGCTAAAATTAAGAAAAAGCGCTAATTCGCTGCTAAAATTGAGAAAAATTCTAATTTTCGTCAAAACTGAATTATATACGTCATTTTAGGCTTTTGAAGGCAACTTTTGAGACAAAAATTCGCGAGACGCTAATTCGCGGGTAAAACTGAGAAAAATCGCTCATGCATTGCGCATGGTAGAAAAAAAAAATCCTAATTTGTGAACAGTCCTCGATTTCCCGGCTACTATCGAGGAAAACACTTAAGAAAAACGCTAATTTTCAGCTAAAACTGAGAAAATTGCTAGTCCATTGCTAAAAAAGTCGAAAAAATCGCTAATTCGCTGGTAAAATAGACAAAAAGCACTCATTCATGGCTAAAATTGATAATTCGCGATTTAAACTGGTCGTAAGCGCTAATTGGCGGATAGAAAAGGTGAAATCGCGGTAATTCGTGGCTAAAATAAGGAAAAGGCTAAGTAAAAATTATCTATCTTGTTTATCCAGAGACTTAGAGGAGCCTCTTGCAGATTTCCGCCTTGGGTCCCGATAGGCGTTTAGGTTCGCCAGTGATACGTTAGTTTCATCCATTTCTAAATTTTGGCCATTTCTTCCAAAAATCGCCCAGCTGAGAGATTTTCAGGGTCATTTTCTCTGAGTACTTCGATTTCAGACAAAAGTATATGAGTCCCGCGGAGAATGCTCAAATTGACCAATATGTATTAAGCGGTTTCCTTCTCAACATCATTGAGTTTCGCCACCACTGTCCCTTAAATTGGTTAAAATCCGGGACTATAGCGGACTAGCCTCAACTCTACTCATTCGATAACAGGGAAGGATTTATCTTAAAGAAAATGTTGGAATGACTGGATGAATTAGGGATTAATAGTAATTTTGTTCTCGGGCAAGGCTATTATGGGGCCAGCAAGATGTCCGGTAGATTCAAGAGTGTGCAGGCTAGGAGGAATGATGGCGGATCTAATGAGATTTCAATCTGATCCCCCCCCCCCTCTTGGACAAATTCCTACCTACGCCACTGAACGTGAATGCGAATATATTTGAGAATATCCGCGAAATTAAAGTACCGGGTATTTAAACATAATATTACAAGGTCAGGACATCAGTCGCCGCACGTCAGCCCAACGTTATAGCGACATCATGAGCCGAAATCGGCCTGCAATTGGCACTCGCCAGCGCCAACGCAAGCATTTCAACGGCCTTTGTCAAGGCCATCACCAAACAAGACCAAGACCAAACAAGCCACCACTAACAGCCACTCTCAAAACGCTATATTGGAACGCCGGAGGTTTGACTGACGCAAAGTTTACTGAGCTCCAGCTGCATATAAAAGAAAACGACACTGACGTATGTGCAATTGTTGAGGCGGGTGCCGCTACAGACAATCTCACGAAGTTCCAAGCTCCTGGCTACCAGACGTAATGTCCTCCCTAGAAGCCGACAATGCTCATCTGGAATCTTGGTGGCTGCGAAGTCAGCACCTCTCAATAAGTGCAGTTCTCAATAAGAAAAGAGATGAGCGTGCCCGACAAAATGGAGGCTGTCGAGCTGAAGATATGGAAAGGGAAAACACATCGACGTTTAGTCTTTGCGTATAACCCGCCGCGCAATAACCCATCACTTGCCTGGTTAGAAGATATATGGGATCGCCATTGCATACTATGTGGCGACATTAATGCCCCGTCCACCAGATGGGATTATAGCCGAACAGAACCTGTGGGGAGGACCTGGGAAAACTTTATTGATGAAAACCTGGCCGAATACGTACCGACCCCAGACAGAAAGCCCACCTTCTTAGCTTACACTGGCGCAACATCAAAGCCTGATGCAGTGTTAGCACACTCAACAACTGCCTCAAATGTGTCCTTATATCTGATCCAACCACCAGAATCCTTTGGTCACAGCATCCTGATGGTAAAAGAAGACATTGGCCCTTACTTGCTCAAAGAAAATTGAAGGCCAAGATGGAACGTAAAGAAGGCAGATTGGGGAAAGTTTGCCAATGCCACTGATCGACTTGTGTGTACAAATCTGGTATCCAATGAGGTAGAGGAGTCACTGAGAAGGATCACCACAGCGATCATTGCTGCGGCGCACCAAAGTGTTCCTCGCGGTCAAGTGAAAAAATACCAGCCATTCTGGAATGAACACCTAGAAGCATTAAAACAGAGCAGCTGCAGCCTATCGGACTTCCCAAAGCCCAGATGATCGCATGGACTTGAAACAGAAAGTTGCCTCTCTGAAGAGAGAAATTATTTCTGCTAAGAACTCCTCACTCAGAAGCTTCCTCCAGAACCTGGACTTTCGTAAAGACGGCATAAAGGCTCACCGTTACATCTCCCGTCTAAATAACGACCACCCTCCTCGAAAAAACCCAATAAGAAAGGGCCAGGTATTACTTACTTCTGACCGGGATATTGCACGCTTATTCGTTAAGCATTTTGCCAGTGTGAGCAACTATCGCCCAACTTCAAAAGTCTTGGAACCAACGACATCTGCAATTCCCACCTGCTCCAGAGAAGGAGAACACGAACTTCTTAACAACGATTTTTCATGGGAGGAAGTTGACTCAGCACTTCAAAACACGAGGAAAGGCAGGAGCACGGGGCCAGACGACTTGCTGCCAGAATTTCTAATAAATTTGGGTACTTCCGCCAGAGAGACTGTCAGAACCTTCCTAAATCTAGCATGGAGGACACACTTCCCAGCTGACTGGAGGAAATCAGAAATTGTTCCAATACTGAAAACTGGTAACCAGCAGAGAGCCCAGCAAGCTACCGCCCTATTGCACTCACAAGTGTTTTTTCTAAAGTTTTTGAGAGACTGGTCCTTGGCCGACTGCAACGGTACCTGGACCAGTACAATCTACTGTCAGTGGAACAAGCAGGCTTCAGGAAGCATAGGGGCACCATAGAACAAGTTCTGCGGTTAACCCAAGGGATAAAAGATGGCTTCCATCACAAACAGAGCACCCTTGCTGTGTTTGTTGATTTTAGAACTGCATTCGACAGGGTGTGCAGAAGGCTGCTTGTCCAAAAGCTCCAGAACATTGGGCTCAGTGGCCGCCTTTTTGCTTGCCTTCGATCCTTCCTCTCGCAGAGATTCATTCGAGTACGGTATGGAGATGAATGCTCATCCTTTCGACACGAAATGGGGTTCCTCAAGGGGCAGTCCTTAGTCCGACTCTCTTTAATGTGATGATAGATGACGTGATATCAGCTGTCACTTCGACTCCAGGAGTCAATGCACTGCTCTATGCAGACGACTTAGTCCTTTGGGCAACGTCGAGCAATATTCCAGCTTTGGAGTCAGCTTTGAATGACTCACTGGGCCGTCTTTCTGACTGGGCATCAACAAACGAAATAGAGGTCAACACTCTCAAGACAGAGTTCCAGCTTTTCACCCTCTCCACCAGGAAGCACTCCATTTCTTTATCGCTTGGAGACAGCCCTTTGAGGAAAACTGACTGTGCAACGTACCTTGGCATTAAGCTGGACTATCGTTTAACCTGGAACGCACAAGCCGAATATAATGCACAGAAAGGCACAAAGAGATTGAGCTTACTCAAAAGACTAACTGGCACTAAGTGGGGAGCTTCGCAGGATGTACTGACACTTGCATACAAGAGCTATGTTAGACCCTCCATGGAATATGGAAGTGAGCTTATGGTGACTGCTTCAACGGCAACTGTTAAGAAGATCGATGTGGCCCAAAACCATGCACTACGAATCATAACGGGTGGCGCTGTGTCGACCCCGATCGTTGCAATGGAGCTGCAAACAGGGATTGAGCCTCAACATTACAGGAGGGAATCAGCAGCTCTGGTTCTTGTCGAGCGACTTCAGCGAAGCGATGTGGAACACTGGAAGTCATACAGCCCTGCTGTTCCCAGGCTCTCCACCCAAACCACATTCCTGGCCAAGGTTGAATCCCTGAAAGACGAGTATGGTCTCACGCAGTCTCTTCAAAATCCTGAGCAGTTTCCATCTGCTGGAGAGCTTGTCCCTCGCCGCACAGCACTTTGCTACAACACCCTAATCTCGCCAGTCTCAAAATCGACAACCCCTGCCATGCGCGCTGGAAACTATACACACTCGGTTCCCAGAAGATGAATGGTTACGGGTGTACACCGATGGTTCAGCTGCTGGAGCAAGGCGTAATGGAGGGGCTGGCGTGTATTCAACGGCAGGATCCATCGCTGCGCCGGTTGGGGTTCTTGCCAGTAATTTTGACGGGGAGATTCGGGCAGTGATACTGGCTCTCAGGATGCTTGGCTCTATACATTGTCCAAAGTCCGTTATCTTATGTGACTCTCAGGCTGCGATTATAAGTCTGTGCACCATTGCTGCGACAGCCTCCCGAGATGTGCTTGAGGGTAGGAAACTCATGGGGTGATGGGGTTACACTGGCATTACAGTGGATCCCCTCGCATGTTGGAATCTGGGGAAATGAGCGGGCTGACGCCCTAGCCAAAGAAGGCTCCCTGATGGACATGCCCGATGCACCAGTCAGTTTCCTTGCAGCCAAAAGCCTATCAATATCAACAGAGACTCTCGGCTGAGGGCAAACAGTGGTCCACCCTTCTCAACCCAAATGAGCGCGTCCCACGAGACCTCCCCCGTCACGAATCAGTGGCCGCTTTCCGAGCTGTCAATGGACACGAATACCTGAATGCACATCTGCATAGAATTCACCTGAAGGACGACCCTCACTGTACTCTCTGCAGCACAAACTCAATTATGACCTCCCAACATCTTTTTGACTGTCCTCCCATTAGACTAGCATTTGCTTCCGACGAGACCAATTGGTCGAAGTTCGCTTCTCTGTATTGGGCTGCAAAAGGTCTTATGGCGGAAGAGCCATGATAGATCGGCGTAGGGTAAAAAAAAAAAAAAAAAAGTTCTTAAAACAATACGAAAGTGTGATGAATACGTTTTAAAAAATTGTGACTGTATTCTCAACCTATTTCCTCAAATATTTACGGTGAGAATAAACATTTTTATCGAGGCCACGATTTTTAAAAAAATGAAAATTTTAAAAAAAATTGAAATTTGAAAAAAGTGGATCCATAGTGACAATTTGGGAACCTCAAAGATTCGCGAAAAAATAATTTAAAAAAAAGTTTTGTTCCGACAGCAGCCTGTCGGGAAAAGTGCATTTCATTCATGCGACAATCGAGTCAAACCTCATAAGTTAGAACGAGATCAATCAATTATGAATGAAATTTAGGCCGGGATAAAGATTTTAATTGCAAATAACTCCTCTAACAAGGGTCCGCTTTCCCATATCGTGTAGGCAACCAAACCGACTCTGTTTCATTTTTCATTTTTATAATTTTGTTCCCCCTCAGTTGGTGCCAAAAAAGGGGCCTGCGGAAAAAAGAAACACGATTTTATTATTTTGACTTTCTATACCACGGCCTAAATGTCATTCATAATTGATTGATCTCGTTCTAACTTATGAGGTTTGACTCGATTGTCGCATGAATGAAATGCACTTTTCCCGACAGGCTGCTGTCGGAACAAAACTTCTTGAATTTTTTTTTGTTCCTCCCTTTTTGGCCCACCTCGGAATTTTTTACTCAAGATTTATTAGGCTGTAGGCAAATAAAATAAAAGAGACGGCTCAAAATACAATGTCAATGAAATTTTTTGGTAATTGGGTGGTCCAGTAAGGCATAGCGTTAATTTAATAGCTCCCCTCCGCCGAGAACTCCCCTGCCATATCAACGGATTTGGTTCACTAGGGTCTCATACGAAGCGCGTTCATTTTTCATTACTCGAGTCAATTTTGGGGGCAATTGAAGGAACAGCCGTGCGGTAGCGAATTTTCAACTAATTCAAACCCCTCTTTTACACCGTTCCCGTGGACCGATTCATCTGGATCACGAACTCGTCCGAGATATTCACGCTATTGATTTTTAGACCAAATTTGGTTGCCCTAAGTCAAAAATTGCGACCGTGATCGTGCTAACAAAAAAGGGCCATAAATACAGGGTGTTCATAAATTACCTCGACAGAGAAAGTATGGTGATAGTACACCTCATTTGTGATCGAAATTACTATTTGAGGTTTTTTGGAATTCCTCTTGGTTTTCGAGATATCGTCAATTTCGTGTTTTTTTGGTGACCCTCTGTTTTTTTTCGACAAGTGACTAGTACGGCATCACCAACAGGTGCTAGACTAAAGGTAAATAGCTCATTAAAAAGAGCACAAAATTTCCTTCATTATTGGTCCTCTACTCAATAAAATTACACCAAGGCCCTAGCCGCTAGGGCATGAGATATCCGAAGGAAACTCGTTTTTCGCATTTCTGCCCAATTTTCATAAGCGATTTTCACCATTTCGTCAAAGGAAAATATTTTTTTGCATTCATAGGGAAAACTTCCTTATGATGTTAGCTTTCCTATGACGTACAATAGTTACCAGTTTTCACCATCTCGTGAAGAGGTAGAAGCAATAAACGAGCCCAAAACTGAAAAATAACCCGCAATCAGGACCCATTGAATGAGGTGAATCCTCATTCGTGAATCTGATGACTGGTTCCTAACGGATGAGACGTACTGATTCAAGCGGTCAGCTAAACCTAACTCCAATTTACGTTGGTGAGTTGAAATTGGGTAGTGGTGAAGCTTAAAATATCGTTAGTGGATTGGGCTTCATGGACCAGCAAGGTGGTCACCTTGACCCTCCGCATAACTGCGGAACATTTTTTGTTACTTTGGTAGGCGGGCATAATCAGTTTGATTCAACGTATAGCTTTGGATTAGGTTTTAGTGCTTTTTATCACGTTAAAATCACAAAACTTGTTCAAATTTTTCAGGTCAAAACAAGCAATTTTGAAGAGAAAAATCATTATTTTTTTCAAGAAATCGTCATTTCTGACGAAAAATCTCCAAACAACTAAGAAAACGCTTATGAATATTTTTGTAAAGGACACTTTGAAGATGTTTTTCTGAATCACGGGTTGTCCCGAATAGTGCGGTGGGACGTAATCGGACTTTCATATCGCCTACATCTGACTTTATCGGCGTTATTATTTCATTTCGACGTTATCTGAGACACAACACCCCTAATCTACAATATCCGCAATGGGAGATGATGAAGAAAATTCATCAAGTTCATCAAGTAAGAAAAAACGTAAGATTGACACCTCATCATTATTTATTTCGACTAACCGTTTCGAGCCACTCGCACATATAACTACTCAAAACGAAAAAAATGAAATGCAAGTTGAACAGTTAACCGTTGAAAAACCAAAACTGCCTCCGCCTATTTACATCAGTAATGTAAATGACATAAATGGAATTCTAAAAACTGTTCGTGATTTAGGCATAGATAAGATCAAACATGTTACCATTCGAGATAAAGTTAAAATATCGGTTGAAACCGTTGAGGACTACCGAAAATTACAAAACTTTCTAACATCTTCTAAAGCAGAATTTCACTCATTCCAACTTCGATCGGAAAGAAACTTCAGGGTTGTAGTACGCGGTTTACACCCATCCAGTGACCCGACCGTAATGATGGAAGAACTTAAAACTCAGGGTTACGAGCCAGTTCAGATGGTACCAGTTTATCACCCTGTAACAAAGTCACCGCTCCCGCTATTCTTCCTGGATTTGAAACCGAACCCAATAAATTCAAAAATATTCGATCTCACCTCACTATATTATGCAAAAATTAAAGTAGAATCTCCCAAACCAAAAAAGGAAGTAGCCCAATGCATGAAGTGTCAACGATTTGGCCACACCAAAAATTATTGCAATCAAAACCCACGATGCGTCAAATGTGAGGGAACTCACGATACCAAAAATTGCACAAAGCCAGCAGAAGCCCCGCCTAAATGTGTCAATTGCAGTGGCCAACACGCTGCTAGCTATAAAGGTTGCCCAGTTCACAAAAACCTACAGAACTCCCGCCATAAAATAATGCAATCACTTACAAACAATGTGA
Source organism: Corythucha ciliata (assembly GCA_038030265.1). Classification (NCBI taxonomy): domain Eukaryota; kingdom Metazoa; phylum Arthropoda; class Insecta; order Hemiptera; family Tingidae; genus Corythucha; species Corythucha ciliata. The sequence continues at coordinate 56,928,316 of CM075938.1, forward strand.
AACCAATCAAAACGCCAGTGGCCCCCGCCACTATTAACAATGAAAATTTTCCATCCCTACCTAGACAAGTGGAGCCTCCAAAATCGACCACATTCATAGAAAGGAAATCATACTCAAATGCAGTAAACTATCAGCCTACACCAGCGACTACCGTTCAGCCAACTAACGTTCTTGATACTCTTATGGCAAAGATCGACCAACTCATCTCATTACTCCTGCCCCTGATTCAAACCTTCACCCAAATCATTCCCGCGTTAATAAATAAGCGATGATCAACAACGCTAACCACCCTTCCCTCACTGTTTGCACATGGAACTGTAGAGGAGTCAACAATAAGTACCATGAATTGAAGCTGTTCCTACGTATGTATAACGTAGACATATTACTCCTGACAGAAACAAAACTTGGAATAGCACATCAACTACACTTTACAGGATACAAAGTAATTAGATCAGATCATCCAAGTGGGACCAGAAAGGGTGGCTCTGCCATAATAGTTAACAGCAGGTTGAATTTCGATGAATTGCCAGCCATAAAAGAGAATGAGTTTCAAGTAAGCAGAATACAACTACGATTAGCGTATAGCACTATACAGATTGGATCAATTTATTCAGCGCCGAGTAACAGACTATGCTTTGCAGATTTTATGGGAATAATTCATGAAATGCGCTCCTTTTTCTTACTTGGCGGCGACTTTAACAGTAAACATCCACGATGGGGCTCCCAAACGGCTAAATATCAATATACATCCACGTTTGGGGTTCAAAGAGTTGAACCGATAACTTGCTTTTTCCAGTTAGTCAACCCAGCAAAATTATGAAACTGTATGCCTCCTTATGAAACCTGTGAAATTTATTCTTTAAAGTGCACATTTGGGATTTAAAGGGGTGAAATTTACAGACTCTAGCCATCGACGTTACCAGTAAATAGATGGCGGGGCATCTTGAGCAAAAATGCTAAGCCCCCCTAATCCTGTTAGCCCAATTCCGCCCCTCCGTTTGGAAGGAGAAAAATTCGCGACATTGGTTATGAAAGAGCGTTTGTAGTTGAAAGAGCCAAAATCACGAAATTTTGGTTTTAAATCGAAAACATAAATGTGAAATTGGGATTTGAAGGACCCAAATCCACGACATGAGTTTTTTAACAAGTGAAAATGCGCAAAAGGTCTTGAATAAGGGAAACCCGAAAATATTGTTTTTGAAAGATCCAAATTAGAATTTTGAATTATTTAAATAGGCGTTACTAATTTCACGAGGTTAGGAAATTTGGGGTTCAAAAGCGTGAAAAATCCCGAATTTCTTATTCACGGCCTCAGGCAAATGAATATGCTGATTACCATCATTTTCAGCAGTGCACCCTGATGAATCGCCAAACTTTGAACGAATTCGTTGCCGAGCTCTGTCTCGGCACGGTTGGCCGTGGACTTGCGTCGGGAGTGTAACACCCACGCCAATCCATCCAATATTTTGTCGAATAGTATAATGCTGAATTATACAGGGTGTTCCAGGAGGAAACGACAATACTTCCACATGTTGTACTACTAAGTAAGGCGAACCAAAATGACTATATGGACATAGGGTCGGAAACGCTTTGTTTCAGAGTTACAGGGAATTTAGTGTTTTTTAAGCCAAATCACCTCTTTTCCACAAAAAGCGGTCTTAACGGACTAACCGTTCAACATAGAACAAAATAAACTTCATTTCTGAAAAGAGCACAAAATTTAACTTTGGAAAAATCAGGAATAACACATTAAAATCGTCTTTATGTACGTTTAGTTATTTTTGGAAAAATCGAAAAAGTGTTACGTTGAATTTTCGTGTTTCTTTCAGAGGCGAATTTCACTCAATCTTCAGTTGGTCGGGCATTGACCAATTATTGTAAAAACATTCCCATTATGTGAGCTTTCAATTGACGTAAGAAAATTGAAAATCGGTTGAATTTTTACTGAGATATGACACGAAAGGTTCGGAAAAACAGTGTAAAATCGTCAAAATAAGCCATATTGCAACTCTCAGGTAAAATCCCCAAAAATTGTTTTCGACGTCGAAATAACCCCAAAATTCAAAGAAACAGTTTATTTAAGCAAAATCAATGCACCATGTCCATCATCATCATCATCATCTCCCACCACTTTCACTAGTAAATAAAATACTCGTTTAATTAGTTTTTCAGGTATCCTTCCGTGATTATTTTAGTTCAAAATTTATTTTTCTGGTACAAATCATATCATACGCGTGATAACTCAGAACAACATAGATGTCTTTTTTCCGATGGAACCCACGCATTATCCTGACAGTGGTACAACGCCTGATATGCTGGACTTCTACATCGGCAAATCTATCAGCCATAAACTAACGAATATCCGAGTAGTACACGAACTGAGCTCTGATCACTTCCCCGTCATGGCAACATTGCACATAGAAAATCAAGCTACGGCTATGGAAAACAGACTAATTAAATACCCATTCGACTGGAAACGATTTACAGAAAACATGGATGAACTCACAGATCTTCAAATCCCACTCAAAACCCCTAATGATATTGATACAGCCGTCTCGTTACTCACACGGAACATACAAATAGCGGCAGGAGAGGCACATACCCCAAGAACCATTACTACTTGTAAAAGGTTTTCTCCTAGTCCCCACATTTCGCAACTTCTAGCTGTTAAAAATGCATGTAGAAGACAGTGGGAACAATCAAGATATCCACCCCATAAAACTCAATACAATCGAGCCATTAGAGAACTAAAACAAGCGTTAAAAAATGAAAATGATAAAACAACTCAACAAACAATCAGCCACCTCAATGCTGACGATGGATCTCTTTGGAAACATACGAAGAAGTTAACCAAAGACTTTTCTAACATACCACCGCTGAAAGTGGGGACGACATGGTATAGCTCCCCACAGGAGCAATGCAATCTATTCAAGGACATGCTGAGGACTCAGTTCCAGCCAAATATAGATCGGGACCCCACATTCTCCAACGAAGTACAAAACAGATTAGAAGAACCCCTCCCTTTAAGCCCTTTCAGCGATTTCTTAACTCCAGCTAAAGTCCGAAATGCTATTAAGCGATCTCCCACTAAAAAAGCTCCTGGACATGACGGCATTACCCAACCCCTGTTGAAGGCTCTACCTAGAAAAAGCATAGTCCTATTAACCCAAATTTACAATGGTATTCTCAGAACTACCCACATCCCCCACTCTTGGAAGCATGCCCGAATAGTAATGATGAAAAAACCTAACAAACCTCAGAATGACCCAAAAAGCTACCGACCTATAAGTTTGCTTCCACTCCTAGCAAAAATACTAGAACGGCTAATTCTCCCAAAACTGATACATTATCTTGGCGAACTCATCCCGCCTACTCAATTCGGATTCCGTGAGATGCACTCCTGTCCCCAGCAACTGCACAGAGTAATCGAAGAAATATTAGAAACATATGAGGAACAAAAGGTATGCCTGGGAGCGTTCTTTGATACCGAAAAGGCGTTCGATAAGGTATGGCATCCGGGCCTCCTATCAAAAGTGAAACCCCATCTGCCCGACACATATTACAGAATCCTGCTGTCATACCTATCCGGCCGAACTTTCTCTGTGAGATGTCGGGGAGCCGTATCTAGCTCGGCGCTCATAGAATCCTCCGTTCCTCAAGGTAGCATCTTAGGACCACTTTTGTATTTACTCTATACGAGCGACTTCCCCACCTCCGATCGACTCACAATAGCACACTATGCGGATGATGTGGCGGCATTATGCAAAGCGGACGATCACGTACAAGCGGTGGAAACTGTTCAAGACTTCGCACGGTTAATAGAAAACTGGTGTCGCAAATGGAGAGTGGTAATGAATACCAGCAAGTCTGCCTTAATCAACTTCACGCTCCGACGCAGACAAAGTGCTTCCGCTCTAATCATGTTAAACAATGAACCTATCCCGACTGAAGAGACTGTGCGATATCTAGGACTGACTATGGATAGGAAATTGACCTGGAAAGACCATGTAGAGCAGCTTGTTCGGAGGATACGGTATAGAATAAAACAGCTCAAAAGCCTACTCGGAAGCAAATCCTCACTAAGCCTAAACACCAAAAGACTAATATACCTTTCTCTAATCCGCCCCATTTGGACGTACTCGTGTGGAATATGGGGCTCCGCTGCAAATTCTCATTTGAAACGTATCCAAACCACACAAAACAGAGTACTACGAATCATCACGGACGCACCTTGGTACGTACGTAATTCTACCTTACATGCTGATTTGGACATCCCAGAAATAGATTCCGTCTTAAAAACCACGTACTCGAATCTCCACTCATCAATGAGACAACACTCAAATACACTTCTCGTGGATCTCTGCAACAACGGCCCTCCTCCCCAAAATCATCGTCGTTTAAAACGTAAAAGACCTCAAGACTTTCTGTGACGACAATAAATCTGTTAATGTCATAGTTAATTAATTAATTTATGTATACGCGTTACTTACCACAATGTTAATTTTGTAACAAGGGAGGACAATCACTGGATTACAACCTCCAATCATGCTTCATGTTAATTAGGATATTTATGTACCTACTATATTTCATATATTGGTGGCACAACTGCAATGTAAAAATCATTTTGCAATAAAGTTTGTATTATTAAAAAAAAAAAAAAAAAAAAAAACGGGTTGTCCGTTCACTCAGATTTAGTGTGGACAAACGGGGACTGACTTTTTTTGAAAAAAATTAATTCCCCGATTTGCACGACTTTGAGCCGCATTTAAGGGCACATAAAATAGTTAACGTCTATCGAAAATGGCTAATCCTGACAGAACATAGTATGCTCTTTCCGAATCCATCACCAAATGTTGCAAAAATTCAAATTAAATGTGAGTTTCTCGCCGTTAGTTAAAAAAAATGATGTAAGCCTTAAAAATCGTTAGAAAAATCATATCTCGAAGGGTATTGATTTTCGGACCATGGTGTATACGGTAATTTCGGTCGCAAATGAGGCCTACTATCACCAAAAAATTTTTGTCACACTTATCCCCTTCCACCCTGTATAAATATATAAATATATATATAGCAAATCGAACCGACCTCGGATTCGTGTTCTAGGGGTTCTGAAACGTGAAAAAAAAGTATCACAACCCATATGTGCGACCATCAGGGCGAGACCAATAGTGCATTTTTTGAATGAAATGCACTAAAAAAAGGACATCAGTTTAAGCAAAATTGCAAGTTTTGGGGTCGTTTTCGTGGCATTGGATCCAACAAAAGCCGGGCCCCGACTCATGAAATTGCGGAAGTTTATTCCTGGCTGCTTAATATCCGCGTGATTGCAAGTTTCGGGTCTTAATTTTGGATGAATGGCACGTATTTTGGGACCTTTTTCTGTGGACACCGATCGGCACTGGACTGATTCAGCTTGATGAAAACCGTTGACCCTCTCCCTTACGTTTTTCCGACGCGTTCATTGTTATTTTTGTTGAGATGATTATGGTCGAGGGCTCAAGAGGGAAGGCGAAAAGCTGACCTGCCTGCTGTCTTGAGCTAGGCTACGCCCTTATTTCGACTTTTTTTTTTTTTTGAAAAATAGGATACTATGAAGCGTTTACAAAATTTCCTGGATGAAATGAGACCGTTTTTAAATCCAGGGGTTCGAGGAATCATCTGTGCATCTCTTTCTTCAACAGACCTTCGGTAAAAGATAAAATAAATCTCTTGAAAGACTATCTACAATTATTATAGTACACTTCTGGGGGGGGGGGGTTAACCCCTAATACCCACCTTGTAAATCCGCCACTGCCATTTGCACAAAATGCTGCATTTGGGTGATTTGGGCAGTTCTCTTCCACCCGTCTTCACTGTATTAAAGAAGACGGATGGAAATGAACTGCCCAGCTGCAGAATTTTATGCAAACGCTTTTAAAAGTTTTTTGTTTTTTATAATAACTTTTCTATTTTAGGTTGAATAGTAGTCGAGCTCTTAAGCCCTGTACACACGGAGACTTTTCTGTCCTGTCACGAAATTTTTAAGATTTTTAGGAATGTTCGTTTGTCGTGATGTCAAAAAGTATAAAAACCATATGTTTCTATACGAAAAAACCAAGAAAAAACGGTGAAATTCTGGAAAAATCTCTCCTTTCTCCCTACCACGCGGAAACACAGCTTAGAAATACCGCGTCTACATTAGCCCTGTGAACAAAGGACAGGACATAAAAATTGAAAAAAAAAAAAAAGTCGTCCACTGGAAGCGTTTTCGAGAGGCGCTAAAATAACGCGCTACAACGAGCGTACATTCCAAAGCCTTGAATTGAATGTGACAAACAGGAAAAAGAGCCCGGGAAGCATTATTTTTCATAAATCGTCAAAAGAAACTCAAATCGAGAGTTTAAAACAATGTTTGAAGAAAGTATAGGTATTGTTGAACTCACAATCTGTTGAAACCAAGGAGCCTCGCTCCTCGCATTACTCAGCGGATCCTCAGACTGAGATTGTTGAAGATTTCTTTGAATCACAGATATTCGTACCATTTATCATAGGAATCTTGGAGGGCATGAAGGAGAGATTTAGTCTTCGAGTCACGAGTTCGAACTCCTCGTGCTCATTCCGCATAACATAATAAAATTCGACTTGACGGAACTGGAACATCAGCTTCTTTGCGTGTAGCAGTGGCGGATCTAGGATTTTAACTTGGGAGGGGTTCTACCATGAATCTCTCTCTTTTTTCCTGAGTTTCAGCCGCAAGCATGCCTATACATGAACCAATAATTGACTTTTTCTCAAATTTAACCATGAATTAGTGGTTTTTCCCAATTTTCCCGCGATCAAAGTGCTTTTTCTCAATTTTAGCCGCGAATGTTTTTCTTCATTTCAAACGCAAATCACCGCATTTTCTCAATTTTAGCCGTGAATTAATGAATTTTCTCAAATTGATCCGCGATTTATCCGGATCACAGCCGCAAATTCACTGAATCTTTAACAGCGAATGAGCTCTTCCTGTACATTTTAGACGGCAATAAGCTGTTTGTCTCAGTTTTAGCCACGAGTTAACGTTTTATTCCTTTAATTTTAGCGTTTTTCTTCTCTTCTTAGTCGTGCGAATTAGCGCTCATCACCATTTTAGCCGCAAGTTATCTCGTTTCCTCAGTTCTAGCAGAGAATTAGCGTTTTGTTTTCTTCGTTTTAGCTGAGCATTATTTCCGAATTTTAACCGTGAATTATTCCTTAATTTCACGCCTGAATCACCGCTTTTACTCAATTTCAGTTTCGAACTGGAGGATTTTCACAAAATCCTTGAATTTGCGTTTATCTCCATTTCAGCTCCGCGAATGAGCGCCTTTTGTTATATCGGCCGTGAATCAACGAAATTTCCCAATTTTAGCCGGGAATGAGCGTTTGTATCAGTTTTAGCCGTGAACAAGCAGAATCACCAAATGTGAAATTTAGCTTCACATTAGGGCTTGCTTGTGCCGAGAAATAGCGTATTTCTCCATTTCAGCTGCTGATAAGCGCTTTCTGCCAAAGTTAGCCACGAATTAAATATTTAATTATCTTTGTTTTAGTTGCAAATCAGCATGTTACATCAATTTTGGACGGGAATAAGCGGTTTGTCTCAGTTTTAGCCGTGAATAAGCGGCTTTTCTATCACTTCTATCCGTGAATTAGCTTTTTTCTCAGTTTTTACCGCGATCTAAGCGCTTTTTCACATTTTTTAGTCGCAAATTATTTCTCAATTTTAGCCACGAATTACCACGTTTCCTTAATTTCAGCCAATTTTCTCAAATTGTTCCGCGAATAGGCTTATTTCTCCATTTTAGTTGTGAATGAGCGTTTTACTTCAATTTTAGGCCGGAATTAGTAGATTTTCTCAGTTTTAGCCGCGAATTACGTGGCTTTCTCAATTTTAGCCGCGAATAAGGGATTTTTCTCAACTGCGATTTTTTCTGTTGTTGCCTTGAAAATACCACGAATTTTGCGTTTTCAAAAATTAATTTTTGAGCCAGGTGAGCGATGGACTTTACCTTTTTCTCAATTTTCGCCACATGTTAATGATTTTTTTCATTTTCAGCCACGAATTAGTGATTTGTTTTCGTTTTCTACTATGAATCTACGCGTTTTTTTTTGTTTTCAATGTTTTCCCGCGTACTTGCCCATAGAATTACACATTAGCACGCTTTCTCAATTTCTTCTGCCTTAAAGGCCTATAGGAATTTGGAGTTGACGTTTTTTCTTTGGTTTGTCCGCGAAGTTGCCTTCAGATATCTCGAATTGGTGTATTTTTCCTAATTTAAGTGGCAAATGATCGCTTGTTCTCAATATTTGCCGCTAATCATCGCTTTGAAACCTAAAAATCCATTTTTTTTTTTTCATCTATTTACGCTTTTTGGGCCCCCCCCCCCTTCAATGAATGGTGGCCTCACCATCATGAGATCGCCCATTTGTCGAGAAATCATCTTCCTGTGCAAATCCCCCTTCAACAGTCGCCCTTTGTTATGTGCAAGGTATTAGGTCCCACGCACACTAGGAGAAAAAAGACGCCAACGCGTGAGTCAGCGTCTTTTTTCTCGGCGAAGAGAAGACTCTCGCGTACGCGTCCAATGTGAAAGGTCCCATAGAGTTCTATGTGTTTTTACTGCATGAGTCGGACGCTGACGCGCGCGTCGGCGTCTTTTTTCTCCTAGTGTGCGCGGGGCCTTGGAAAAAATCTCTGGAATGACTATCAACAAATTTTTGGCGGACGCCATCTTCTTAGGGGGGGGGGGGTTAAACCCATAAAACCCTCCCCGTAGATCCGCCACTGGCGTGTAGAGTTTATTGAGTCAAGTTCAATATATTTAATTACTGAACAATGAAGACTCTTTCAACGACTGATCAAGTTGAGTCCGGAGTGAGGGTCCGGAAGTCCAGACCCTCAACCTTGTGGCCATCAGATGGCGCAGGATTTGCCCATCATGACAACAAACACAGCCCTGTACCCTGCTGCGGATCTCTTTAAGATGTGGCCAGTACCTAGGCCCTTGCCGGCCCTTACCTGGCCTGTACCCCATCTTTGGCCCAGACTCCCCAGCAGAGTCGGTCCCATCACTCAGCTCGGCTTGTTAGCCGTAACTGGTGGCCAGCCACCCGCGCCCGAGAGGCACGACGTGGAGGTGGGTCTTTCAGAGCTGGGGATGCTGGCTTGCGCCATGAACCGAAACCGGGCAGGAAAGGTGCCGCTGTACCCTGCATAGTAGCCAAGACTCAAGAGTCGTCCTTGCCAATCTGGGCCTTCACTTTTTGCCCAATATTCTGTGCGGGAGGTACACGACGCACTTTTAAGAAATCTAATGTCCCCACGCACATTAATGGCCACATTTTAATTAATTAGGTAATTTAATAAATGCAGAATTAAGAAGAGAAAAGAAGACGAGGAAGGATAGGACAGGGGTCGAGGTATCATCTGTTCAGTTCCCCAAACCTCTAGAAGGTAGAATGCTGCCAGAAAAAAAGGTCTTGAAACAAATCTGGGAAAAAGTCGGACATTTCTTGCGCAAGTACTTGTCTGCCCATATGGCAATATATTTCATTGTTTAAACTTGGTTCAAACGAAGCATTTTGGTTTTTTGTTTCACTTCAGCAGAGGGCTCAAGAGAGGGGGTAATAGCAATGCTTCAAATTTATGTGCGAATAATTTCATACTAAGCCCCTCCATGGGCTTCAAAATGGGGATAATAAAAAAGAAATAATTCAATTTCTTGAACTATCATTCAACCAAACAAACCTAAAACTTCACTTTTAATGTTTTTAACTACATTTAACACGACCAGCTACAATAGAAGACAGGACAGAAAAGTCTCCGTGTGTACACGGCTTTAGAGAGGAAAAATGTCCAAAATGTCTGAACTACACTTTAGGCGATGGGTGGGGGGCTACCAAATTGAATGACCACATCTGAATTTTGACTCGATCGTCCAACTTGAATATTTCATTATTTTCCCAGATTTATGATGAGTTTTGTGTCACGAAAAATTGCCCTTTTAATGAGCTTCGTTCAATAGTTGCCTAGGTAGCGCGGCCTTGATTCGATTGCATCAACACCCAGTAGGAGTTGAGAAGCAGTAGCCTTGTGAGTTGTAAGGCAATGAGGGGCTGGGAGAGGGGGGATTTCAGCGGCTTCGTCCCGCTTTTGAAGTGTCGTGTGGGGGGTACACATTCACTTGTGAGGCAGAAAGAAGAGAAGCCAGACAGGAAGATATTGACAGAGTGTTTGTCACTTTAGTGAAATTAATTATTATTTCGTTCAGTAAGTGCCTAAGTGGTTCAACTGGTTGGGAATTTTTTTCTCTACAATGGCCCCAATCGGTGAAAATGGTGAGTTTTCTTGTGTTCTCAGACACTTAGTAGGCATAGGTTTTTTATTATGGTTTACCTGGGATTCAGCCGGCTTTCTACAAGTGGCCACAATTAAACGGGGCGGCGAGCGTTCCGTTTGGCCGATGAGAGTTTTCACGAGGCCGAGTCCAATTCCTCGGTTAGCTCCAGTGATCAAAATTGACTTCATGACTTTTTGCCCCCGGGTTTTAACTGTTGTGCGCTCGGTGTAGGTATCCCCCTCACTGGCCTCGTTAGCTGTGTGCCGGGTGGATTTCCAGATTAAACGGCGCGCCGTAATTTCGATTTTTGAATCTCCGGATCTTAATTTTCCTTTTAAATTTCGTTATGTTGGGAAGTTCAGAGTTCGTCATGCCTGGATTTCTCAAGGACTTGTCGTAATTATCATGAATCATCGCGTAGCTCCCCGGAAAAACACTGCCCCCCCCCCCCGATAACCGCTCGCCTTATTTGTGTTGAATTTCTTTCCGTGTTATATGTTTTTCAATTTTAGTTTTTTTTTAGGAAGTAAAAAATCTTGGTTTCCCTTTTTTCAACATAAGTGTCCGTTAGCGTCGATTTTGTTAACCACAAGACACTATTCTTCACCCCTTTCTTAACCTGGAGATATAGGAACTTCTTTTTCACCTGTCAATCAATTTCCGTGCAATTTGAAATAGTTACGTAACTAGAACATTTTAATGAAGAAAAATGTTATTCTATTACTAAGCGTTCTCGTAAAAAAACATGTCGTAGTCCCAAAGTTCTTGGGAAAGTGATTTGTGACAGTCGCGCGTGGTAATGCTCAGGTCGTGTGTGCGGTGTTTCCGGCCGCTATTTGACAAGTCCGGGTCTAAAATCGATGAAACCGTGAAAAAATTCGCTACAGGTACTCTTCTTTTCCCTCTTTTTGATCGATTTGTCCTTGTTAAGAATTAATTTGTCGAAGTGTGAGAAGATGAATAATTTACGCTGTGTGCTTGGAAGTTGCATAAAGTTGCGTATATGGTTGCTATGCAGTTAAGAGGAAGTAAAAATACGTCATCTACTGGAATGGATCAGTCGGTGACAAATTGTTCGCTGTATTGGGTTCACTCCAACTCGCGACGTAAATTTTTCATGAAGGGACCTAAAGGCACGATATAGTGTTACACAAGGTCGAATCGCCTTAAACGAGCTGTTTTGAACATCCCCCCCCCTCCACTGATGCCTCAAGTGCGCCGCCACCAACACTGCCAAGGTAATCATCGAGTAGATCGTAGTTGTGGTTTTCTGGGGCATCCCCTTGCGGGGCTGTTGCATAGCGCTAATACGAACGGATTCGACAGTAGACGTCCTCGTGCTTTCGCTCCCCCCCCCCCCGAGCTAGTCACGTCATGACCGTGACTCCAAGATACTGCTGCTGACGGGGTAGTGTCGACAGCAATCAGTTTTTGGCTGCACATCATCTTTCCACGTGCACGATGCCTCGTCAACGCATTTAGTGCTCCCCAGCCCTGGGGCGGGCATCCTCACCCAAGTTGGGGGGAATCCAAATTGAAGTCGGGGCCTTCACAAGACCAGTTATTAGTGGAGCGGGCAGAGTGGTAGACAATGACAGTACTTAAGAACAGACAGTGCTAATATTGTCTTAAATTGTTGTTTGTCATTCCCTTCTGTCGAGCTAATTCTTTTTTTTTTTTTTTGCAGAAGCGTCCTATGACCTAGTCGTCATCGGCGGTGGCTCCGGCGGTCTCGCCGCCGCCAAGGAGGCCGTCTCGCACGGTAAACGCGTCGCCGTTCTCGACTTTGTCAAACCGTCGCATCACGGCACGACGTGGGGTCTCGGAGGGACTTGCGTCAACGTCGGTTGCATTCCGAAAAAATTATTTCACTTGTCCAGCCTTCTGGGCGAGGCTGTCATGGTAAGTTTCTCCTCACTCTTTTTTTTTTTTGTATAAGGTAAAATGTAGTGGAAATACTGCTCCAAAGAACACTGTAAAGCTAAATTGGTTATGGCATTGTTGGGGTCATACATTTTCCCCTGAGCTCATTCGAGTCACCTGATCTGCTGACCAATAAAAAGGTGCCACCATCACTCCCAATCCACCGGAAGGCAATGCTTTCAAATTGAGGATTTAAGCAATAGTAGGAAAAAATTGTAACTAAGTGCCAAATTCAATCTCTTAGTAATTTTGATCAAGTACAGTGCTTGAGTACTTGCGTATAATCCACTAAAATTTGATGAATTTGCCCTAAATTTTCTCATCCCCCCACCCTCTTTTGAAATTGACCACAAATTCGGCGGAGGCCAGATACGGATATTCAAACCTGTTCCCTGGGCGCAATCGAAATGGCGAGTTCTGGGGGAAGAATCGCCACAAAGTTGCAATTTTTTCAAAAGTATAAATTGCCACGTAATTGTAATATCATGGAGGATCTAGCCGCGAAATTGCACCAGTTGCTGAGAGAGGGGGCGGGGGGTTAAATATCCGCGGAATGCAAGTGTTTAGGGATTCATAGCCGTGAAACTGGAAGTTACTGGGGATCACTAGGCTTTAAAGTGGATTTTTAGGGTTTAATAGCAACGAAGTTGCAAACTATTGGAGTGGAACCAGCCGTAAAACTGCTAAGTCGGGGATTAAGAGCCGCGAAATTGCCGGTTTTGGAGGACAGTTAGCCGCAAAATTGAGAGTTCGCGGGATGAGCTAGAAATGTGTAGGGATTTAATAAAGTTTTGTTCCGACAGCAGCCTGTCGGGTAAAGTGCATTTCATTTATCCGGTCATGCACCATTTATCCGGTAATCGTTTAAGTTTGAATGAGATTATCATATTATAAATGAAATTCAGGCCGCGATAGAAATTCAAAATCAAATGTACAAAAAAAATGTCAAAGGCTGGAATTTCAATTTCCGGGAAATTCCCCCCTGGCGCAGGGGGCTAGACTAGACACAATTTAAAATTCACTCCCACGGGAGCCCTTCTCAATCGTTCGTTAGTCCCAAAATTTCGGCTTGATACCTACGTTGTACGCATTTTTTCTCTCCGTCACTTTATCTTCAGCAAGAGTACAGCAGGAAGACATGATAAAAATGTTGTGATGTGTTCTTATTTTTATAAAATTGATTTTGAATTTATATCGCGGCCTGAATTTAATTTATAATATGATAATCTCATTCAAACTTGAACGATTACCGGATAAATGGTGCATGACCGGATAAATGAAATGCACTTTACCCGACAGGCTGCTGTCGGAACAAAACTTTATTAAATCCCAACACAAAATTAAATTGTAAGGTCACGTCAAAGTTATAACAAATTGAAAAAAAATGCTTACAAAGTAACAACAAAATCACAGGTGTTAATCACAGGTGGAGAAGAATTCTTCGACGCTGTATATGCATCGACGAAGCAACAACTCCCGAACACCTCTCTTGAAATCCCCGCCTTTGAGATTTTTTAGGCGGCCCGGCAATGGGTTGTACAGCCTGACCCCCATCGACGAGACGCATGTTCGCTGAGTCACCACGAGGCGACACCTGCGAGCCCCAAGACGACACCTGCGAGCCCTAAGCGCTCCCTGTTTCGCGTTGAATAGGCGTGCTCAGGCGGTAAAAATTGATTCGCATGAAGCTTCACGTACGATACCATTTCAAGGACATAAAGCGCCGGAAGAGTGAGTATCGCAAGCTCTGAAAAAAGCGGACTGCAAGAAGTGCGGGAGTGAACACCACACATTATTCGTATCGCCGCTTTCTGTACTTTGAAGACGCGCATCACGCTGGTCGAATTTCCCCACAGGAGAATGATAGATGCCGTATGATAGATGACTCGAAAAAAAGGAGTAGTACACCATCCGCAGAACAGGAGCCGAGACGAGGCCCACAAGGCGTCGCATCGCGAAGAGACTGCGCGACGAGGAGGTCAGATTGAGTGACAGGCCCTGAGTTTTAGCTGCGTTTAGATGCAGACGATTCGCCACGCACCAGTCACCGATTTCGGAAGAGCATTAATTAAGCAAACGTTTGCATCCCTCATCGTCACCACCCCGGCACATTACGGTAAAATCATCAGCAAACAGGATAGTGTTGACGTTGCCTTTAGTTAAAGCGCAAGGCAAATGATTAATGTATAACAAAAACAACACCGGACCCAACCGGGATCCCTGTCTGACTCCGAGATTTCTGCACTCCAGAAGATCACTGCCAAATTCGCAATACTGACTCCAGCCGTTAAGGCAAGACTCAAGAAACCCGACAAAGAGAGGACAAAACCCATAATGCTGTAGTTTATCAAAGAGAATTTCCACATTCACCGAATTGAACGCTTTAGATAGGTCAAACAGGCGAGCGGATACCCGTTGCCTGGATTAGAGATGCTCGAGACAGTCATCAACAAGCTTATGGCCCCAGCAGTAGTGGAGCGTCCCTTGCGAAAGCCAAACCGATGGTCCGAGATAACCTTGTGCTGCTCGAGGAAGAAGACAATCCTCGAAAGGATAATGTCTTCGACGACTTTGGCCAATACAGGAATTATTGAGATGGGCCTGTAGCTATCGAAGGATGTCGCAGACGATTTGGGCAAAGGTATTACTTTGGAGACTTTGAGGGAATTAGGGAACACCCCAGCCACAAAGCATATATTGATCAAGTGGGCAAGAGGCTCACACACAGTCGACGCAATAGCTTTGAGACAGTTGGATGACATGCCCAAGAAATCCTGCGAAGCCCGACGACTTCATGCGACCTATAGAAGCGTATACCTCCTGAACAGTGGTAAGTTCCAAGGCAAGAGAATGAGGGTGCGCCGAAACTTGATCTAGATAAACCATAAAGGAAGTCTCAGGGGGAGGCAAAGAGTCAACCATCCTCGAGGCATTGTCACGGAAATCCGAGGCCGTTAGATTCGAATCTGGCATGGGTTTCTTCAAGGGCTTGCTATTCAGTTCGCTATGAACAATTCTCCACGATTCACGAGACCTGTTCACGGACGACGTAATTCGTTCGTCGTTATGCGCCCGTCTAGCGGCGGACAAAGCTGTGCGATACTCTTTCCTGGCGGCGACGAAAGCACTACGAAAATTCAAGCGGTGCTGAGGATCGGAGGTACACCTATAACTTCGAAGCAGATCCAAATAGATATCGCGTTTTGTTTCCAACTCAGATGTGAACCAAGAAGGTGTAGGAAGAGTTCCCACTTTTGAAAGGAGTCTTTAATCTCGTAAATCCTGAGCCAAAGGCCAGGCTGAACTAGCCAAGAGGTGAGACTAAGCAGTCGGTTAGCTGCCAAATGACGTTTTGGGGCAGACTTGTCATTTTTAACTACAGGAGCTTGAATGTGCAACGTTACGTCGTGCCCTTTATGTTCAGAGAACTGCCAATCGATTATGCTGGAGCTGAACCAGGAATGATGGATATTTGTGAAAATGTTATCGAGGATGGACTCCTTACCATTACCGTGGATTCTGGTGCACTCGTATATATATAAAAATAATAGTTGGCATCCGATTCCCCACTGAGTATGTCGATATTAAAATCGCCAGCCAGCAACGCTGGGGAGTTCATACGGCCCAGTCTATCAAGAAATTCCTGAAAAGTGCGGAAGAATTCGTGGAGCGGGCCACCCGCAGGCCTATAAATCGAGCACACAACGATGTCAGGGAGTAGAATTCGAGTAGCGGAAATCTGTTAGCCGGCCCTCTCAACCTCCGTACATATACATGTCGAATTCCGCGGGACCAGCGGAGTTTTAGGCTGTCCCGCAGAATTAATTTGGTTGGTGACTCCAAATCAGGCGGATTCTCCTTTTGGGGATCATACGCCGTACCCCTCTGAATAGTTGAGTTCTGTTGATAATGATGGCTCTTTTTTTATTTGTTCGTCAGCAGATTAGGAAGTTCCCCTCCCCGCTCATTAACGACGAAAATGAGCTCGTAGATAATAGAATGTACTAACGTGGAATGTTTGCTTTTCAAGCAATCTTTGTTTGAATAAGCTGATGATTGAAGAAGGTACTTTACTTCACGAGTGTGATTGATTTTATCTCGATAATGACGAAGTTTCACATTTTTCAAAAGCATTCTTTTCTGGTCGGACACATGAATATAAAAACGTGTAAAAAAATTAAATCGTTCCAGAAATATTTTTTTTTAGTTAATAAAAATTAGGAAATTTTGGTTCCCGCCAAAACGCCTTATGACGTCACGAATGCGTATTCTGTCCTGTCTAACAATGGGTCCATTGTAAAACTATTCTCCAGCAGTTGAAACAGCACTTTTGGAAGAGGTGGTCACAAGAGTATCTAAATGAACTAACACGATTAATTGCGATTAATTAATTAATTAATCCTTCCCTCTTATTTTACGTGTGTTGAAAACAAAACCTCATCAAGTGGTGAGCAATTTTTCGAGTTTTACAACGGGGCTTATAATATTTTATGTCACTCGACATGAGGCACAGTTACAGTTACACAGACTATTAGTCAAGCTGGTTTATCATTAAAAACAAAAAAAGTTTGATTTTTTCAGGGTCCATTCTCCAATTTTTCAGTTTCATAATATTTGATTAAAGTTGGAGGCTCTCTTCGTTTGTTCATCGTTGTGAACTAGGTATTCTATTTAAAAACGTAAACAGAGGTCGAATGACCTAGTCCTAGTGCGAGTGCTAATTTTTATCCAAACGTTATTGCAACCGAGCGGGGTGAGGGGGCAGGGGGAGAAGCCAGTAACTGCAAACATCAATTACAAATTAAGGGAGATTTCCTCGACCCCTTCCCAGTCACTCTTCGCCTAAACTTCGCACATAAATTTTGGCTCCATTTCTGCATCAATATTCGATTTTAACGTCTAATTTTAATCTTCAGGAAGTCCTACTGTGACGTTAGATCTTGATTTTCCAGATTTCATCCCTGAAATTACCTTAAAACACATTCAAATTCTAAAGTACTTTGGGGTTATTTTAGGGATAACATTTGAAAAAGCAAGATCTAACGTCACTGTAGAACTTCCTGTAGATTAAAATTATCCTTTGAAATCGAATGTTGATGCAGAAATGGAGCCAAAATTTATGTGCGAAGTTTAGGCGAGGGCTGACTGGGAAGGGGTCGAGGAAACCCCGCCTTAATGAATGGAGTTTTTGACGAACGGAAAACGTTATAAGCTCTATTTTAGCATTCTTCATCATACTAAAAATACACTTCCCCAAAGTCTCGGACCTGTGAAACTTCCTCATTACAATTTCGTATCAGTTGCTGTGTGGTGCGGAATAATACGGCTGGTATCTTAACAACAATTTATTTGTCTTATCTGGAAATAGGACGCCCAAGCCTACGGGTGGCAAATACAAAATTGCGAAGACCCCATCAAACCAGAAATTAATTGGGAGCGTCTGATCGAAAATGTGCAGAATCACGTTAAAAGCGTTAACTGGGTCACCAGAGTTGGTCTGAGGGACAAGTTAGTGTTTTACCGGCTTTTTTGTCTGTTTTTTTTTTCTAAGAATATTTTTGTGTATAGAAAAGTCGAGTACGTGAATGGCCTGGGACGTATAACGGGCCCTAATGAAGTTGTAGCGAAACTGAAAAATGGTACGGAGAGGACGCTTAAAACCAGTAACATTCTCATAGCTGTGGGAGGTAGGCCGACGATACCAAAATTGCCGGGCGCTGAGCTTTGTATTTCGAGCGATGATATTTTTTCGTATAAACAACCACCTGGGAAGACTTTGGTCATTGGCGCAGGATGTATCCTTTTTAATGGTTTTTTAAAGGGGAGGCGTGGTGAAGTTCGTTTTAGGATTTTTTCTTGACAGCGAACGTTTTACACAGACATTGGTCTAGAGTGTGCCGGTTTTCTTCAAGGCATGGGTTTCCCAGCCACCGTCATGGTGCGATCGGTGCCTCTTCGTGGATTCGACCAACAAATGGCTGGTCTCGTCGTACAGGAAATGAAGGAACGCGGCATAGCATTTTTGAACAAGTGCGTTCCAGTGTCGTTCGAACGTCTACCCACGGGTGAGATTCTTGCAAAATGGAAAAGCACTCAAGACAATACGGAGGGCAGTGGTCTGTTCAACACTGTGCTCATGGCCGTTGGACGTACGGCGGACACTCGCGATTTGTGCGTTGAAGGTGTCGGCTTAAAAATGGCACCCTCGGGCAAGGTTATCGCTAAGAACGAGGGTACGAACGTTCCGAGTATTTACGCCGTTGGTGATGTTATTGAGGTGAGCATGACACCAACCTATTCCTAACATGACCTTATTTTTAAAGAAAATACATTTTTTAGGGCTATCCTGAGTTAACACCGGTTGCAATTCAAGCCGGTAAGCTCTTAGCCGCCCGTCTGTATGGTAATAGTAAACTTCAAATGGACTACGTCAACGTACCCACAACGGTTTTCACCCCGCTCGAGTACAGCTGCGGTGGCATGTCCGAAGAGCAAGCCATGGCTGAACTGGGTGAGGGCAACATTGAAGTGTATCACGCCTACTACAAACCACTGGAATTTTCGATACCTCAACGCAATCCGGGCCGTTGCTACCTTAAAGTTATCTGCGAGCGTAAATCACCCCAGAAAATTGTCGGTATGCACTTCGTTGGAGCCAACGCCGGTGAAGTCTTTCAAGGTTTCGCCGCCGCGATGAAGTAAGCCCCCCCCCCTTCCTAACGTCACCCATCGACTTGATGTGTCGGTTAGGAGCTGTTTCCATATTTTACCGTCTTCTTACTTTACAGGTGCGGCATTACCTACGAACAACTGTCAAACACTGTGGGCATTCATCCGACCATCGCCGAAGAATTCACACGCGTTTATATCACAAAGCGATCGGGTCTCGATCCTGCACCGCAGAGCTGTTGTAGTTAATGATTCGGACTTGATTGCGTTACTCATTGAATAAGTTTCGGTTGTTACACAATTCTCTCTCGTTGAAACAAAAAAATCACGTTTTACTCTTGTTAGAACAGTGAGGGGAGGGGTCGTAGATCCCTTTTTTCTTTACTTAAGTTTTTGTACTTTTGGTCAAGCCTTGTTTTAAAAAGATAAATCATTTAAGAAAAAAATCCAAACAAAAGAGCAATTTTTTCGCGGGGACCTGTCAAATTATTAACAAAATCCTCATGAAGTCGTTCCAAATTTCTTTAGATTTAGACTCCGAATCCGGACGGCAAACTTTTCCGGCCGACCAGTTCTTCGACAAAGGTGACGTTCTATAAAAATTATATTATTTTTTGTTTGTGAATAACTTATGAATTTGTTGATTCTGAGGAAGGTGGGTGGAGTCAATCCCTGGGGCTAGGTTGAAGCGACAATAAACTCTCCGTGTGCCGCCCGTGCCCCCCCCCCCCCCACCGCACGTTGACTTTGTCCGGGGATGTCCACCTGGAAGTTTAGAATAGTTGGCCCGCAAATTTGAAACACCCGTTCTACCCTTCATTGTAAGTTGTGACAACTCTTGAATTTTAAAGCTTTACGTTAATTTACTTCCGGTTTTTTGTTTGTTTTTTTTAATGTTATAGATCGCCCCAAATGGGACGTGCGGTCGTCATCTTGTCTTTGCTTCAACGATGTTAGCGACTTGTTGCCATCATGCTTTCGGCGGTCGGGTCACGGGGACGTCACTTATGGGATTGACCCAACGCAGCTTCACCTTATTTGCAACTCAAGGTAGGCGTTCAATTGGTTTATCGTGAGCTTATGATTAGGCATACCCTTTTGACTTGGTTTGTTGGCGGGCTATGGTACGGGAGGACTAAAAGCGCTAGCTGTCAGCAGAGCATTCGTGTATTGCGGGCTGTAGTATTCTTGAACGAAGGTTTCCGGGTATCCTAAGCGATTGCGTGTGCGTTTCGCATTCACGGGGGTGTGGGTTCGAATCCCAAGCTGGTGGAATTTGTCCAACACAATTTCCTCAGTTCTATGGTTGCTACATGGGAGTGGCGCCCCGAATTAGTTGCTCGTCTAGCTTGCCGTTCGTCAGGTTCTAGTAAGGTCCTTTTTGTGTACAGTTGGAACACGTTAACTGAACAACTTTACTCCATATCAATGAATAAAAATTAAAAAAAAATAATTAACCTCTTAGGAATCGCTCTTGCTTGGGCGAGCGGCGTTCACGCAGGAAGTATCCTAAACCGTACCTTTTTGGGGTGTTACTGTTGATTTTTGTCGGTATAGTTGTCACACTGCACGGGGCTGAAATGATGTTTTTCGTACGTGTGGGAGTGAGTCTTGGTATAATCATTCGCCTTTATTGGTGACGATAAGGAAACGGGCCATTGTCGACGTGCATCGCGTTTGCCCCTCACCCACCCACTCTCCCTGCCTGCCGGGACTCGTTAAAAGAGGGAGTACGTTTGCTCTGTTAAATGGGCAAAAAACTTCAAATAGAGACGGAATATCAGCGGGATGGCTATAAATTTTTATTCCGCAATCAAATTCAAGGGCGACTAAATCCCTAAACATCCTGAAATATAAAATAGCTCGAGGGGCAGAGGGACGCTACTTTCCTTTAAAAAAAAAATATATATTATATATTTCCGATCCCTTGTCTCAGTTGCCATTAGTTACCGTCATCGACTGGATTCTGCGTCCTGGACCAGAAATTGAGAATAAGGTGCCACCCCCCATCCCAGTGGGGGTGGCATCCTCAGACCCTCTCTATCACATTGTCCTTTAGGAAGCCTAGTTTTTTTTGTGTGTTTTTTTAAAAATTCTTTTATTTAAAGTTAAGTTTTTCTTCTTGAATAGAATGCAAAACTCGGAAACTGTCGCGTAGCATCTCTCACTTTGAAAAGCGGACGCGATAACGTTCTATTGTCCCACTCGACGTTACCACCAATTCACAACCCAACCCAACCCAAACCCCACCCCACCCCATCATGACATCGCTCCAGCGTATTCGTCGTTACGACTGAAGATAATTTAGTTTAAAGGGGGAGTTTTCTGCTTTAATGATTAAGCGCGAATGTAGGAGCAAACTGCAACGTGGACGTCTGAAAAAAAGATATGCACCCCGAATTGTGTCCAAGGTAAACTTTTTTAAAAACCAATTCTTAAGTTTAATTTCCAAGCATAATATACCCAAAACGATAAGATATACAAATTGTGGTTGGATAAACTTTTTATTTTCAACAAGAGGGAAATTTGAGTATTTTTATTCAATAATATATCCAGTCGTGCTCGTAGGTTATTTAAATTTATCGTATTCCCCCCCCCCCCCTGGTTCGATGTTACCCACCAAAACACGGCGTTGTGGCGTTATTGTGGGATTTAGCTTTTCATCTCGGTGAGTAATTTAAAATGATGACGGGACCCCCCCCCCCTCCCTACACCCTTGCTATTCAGCCCGCGCGGTATAAAAGTTGGTAATTTTCGCAACTTTCGTAGAACAAGGTGAAAAAGTTGATATTTTAAATTATTTTAGGTTTAATTAGGAACATTCCTATCGAATAAGGCAAATTATAGTCGACTGAGTTGTTAAAATAAGACAATTTAGATACCATTCCCTTCTCACACCAAAAAAGAGGGAAATAGGATCATTAAAAACATTTTAATTATTATTATAAACGGCCGGCCATTTGACGGCATTCTGAGTGTAATTTTATTTCGAAGACGTTAAAAAACTTTTTTTTTAGACAATAAGTAGCCCTGCGTGGTGTGCTGAGGAAAAACAAAACGTTTTCAAAAATTAATTAAGGTATGAAACTCTTTCCAGCTTAAGTACTCTAATTTATGTGCCCTGTCCTTCCTGGGTGCATGGGGGGGGGGGGAGTGAGAGCCTCTTTGTTTCTTTGGAGATTTTTCTACGGTATGATTCTGTCATGATGGGCGCCTATAGAGAGCAGTGTCCCGGTTGCGTTCAAGGAGAAGGAACTCCTCCTACGGCTGCGGTGACCAGAGGTCCTTCTTTTGGAAGGACGGTCCTTTTTTCCAACTCATGGTCCTGTGGTCCTTTGCTTTTCTCGAAAGGACCCTAAAAGGTACTTGTTTCAAAACAGGGTACCTACTTCCTGGGAGCCTGAATGACCTCGTGAAGAAAGATAGATTGTCCAGAAATAACAATAGACCGGCCCAGCAGAGTGGCCGAGGTCGCTAGGGCGTCGACTCTCACGTCCAGGTATCGTCTGCTGAGTGGGTTCGATTCCCACTGAAGGCTGGATTATTTGAGCAAAGGTCAAACTTATGTGTAAGTTAAAAAGTAAAGTGTGTGTGCTCTCGCCCCATATTATTCATTTCGCCCCATATTATTCATCGCCCCATAGTATTCATTTTAAAAAACAAATGCTTTTCGCCTACTTGGAGGCATCCTCCAAGGTAAATAGACTTACAGAGGTATGCTCGTAACTAAGGAAATTTTTGTCAAAATTGACGTCACGGGAGTAAAAAAAATAATGAGGGACCGAACTTCACACATGAAGCTTCCCCTCCCATGGTTTCTCCCTTGGAATTTCTTTGTAGATCAAGCAAAACATGAATGAAAAGCCAAAATAAGTGCCTGGAATTTTTTTTAAAAACGATATAATTTGGCGGAGTTGTTCCTTAGACCTTATATACCGTTTTAAGGCCCAGTTAATTGACACGTACCCCGTGAAGCCCCGTGTATTCAGTACAGACAGCACTCGGCGCAATAACGGGCGAGTTTATGTGTATCAGTGAGAACCGACCAGTAAGCTTCATGAGGGAGCAAAGAAGGGATTCCCTGGTGCCCGCGACAATCACGCTCACAAGCATGGGCGTAGCCAGCGGGGGGCAGTTGCCCTCCCCTAGAATCAAAAGCGCAGATTTCGTGGGGCAGCTGCCCCAAGATCCAGCCAAATCCCTGATCTGGCTTTCTTGTATTCCTCTCCATAAAACCAATTTTGCGGATTTTTCTCACTAAAAAAAAACAACACATGTTCGCTTATCGGTTTCACCAAAAATAAAAAATTCGCCGATGTTTGTTGCTGAAAAGCCGATTTCGAGAGTCGGCTTAACTTGGAAACCGATTTTTCTCACTAAAATCCCATTTTCGCAGGTTCGACGCGCAATTTTCGTTTGTTTTTGGCTAGCTCACATCGTGTTTACCCCGCTGTGCCATCCAGACTTATGGTGGGAGAGGAAATGCCAGCTCTATTTACCGTCTCAGGTCTAAAATTCAAAGTTTAGCTCCAAAAGTATCACTTTCCAGGGGGGGGGGGAGAAGTTTCAGGTTTTCGACATAAAATCCGAAATAGAATAATGCATGCATGAAACTGTAGCCGTAGGAGCCTACGTTGTCTTTCTTCCCTCGTTGAGGTGCGTTAAAAACGAACCGGTTTCGGCTGCTCGCCATCTTCAGCGTCTGTAAGTCCAACTGATTTCAGTTGGTTTCAGTTGGACTTACAGACGCTGAAGATGGCGAGCAGCCGAAACCGGTAACGCACCTCAACGAGGGAAGACAGACAACGCAGGCTCCTACGGCTACAGTTTCATGCATGCATTACCTACTAACCCTCGTAGTCTAAACGATCACACTAACAATATCAATCCGAAATAGAAGGCTACAAACGACAGTTTTCCAGCAGATATTAATTTTTTGACGGATAGTGGCCGTTTCTGTGCAAATTTAGTCTCGGATGACCGCGAATTGACGCGATTCTAACCTCCAGATCCTGTTATAAGCCAGCAAAAAGGCAATGGTGCATCTGATATTTTCGCCAGTGAAGCTGGCCCACAGGCGTGGATCCAGTTTTCTCAAGAGTAGTTGCACACAGTTTTTTTCCCCCGATTTTACTCGTGAATGAGTACTGTTTTTAGCCTCGAATTGACTTTTTCCCTGATTTTAGCTGAAACTGAGTGCTTTTTCTCAATTCTAACTCGAACTATCCCATTTTCTTCATTTTAGCCGTGAAAAGGTCTCAAAAAAACCGTGAAATAAAGCATTTTTGATATACACACATAATCCACGTGAGAGCGAATTTCATTAATTTTGACCCCTCAATTTCACGGGCTAACGAACGCCGTAATTCCGTAATTTTAGCCGTGAATAAGCACTTTTTTCAAAAATGTATGCGCTAAGTCACGCTCTTTCTCAATTTCACCCGCAAACTTGCCATATACATGTATAAAAACGGTCAATTAGCTCTTTCTCGCAATGTTTACCGATGTTTAAGAAACCACGAACTGGCGCCTTCTCTCAATTTTACCTGCGTCAATGAGCTCCATTTCTCAATTTTAGCCGTGAATTGGCGCTTTTCCTCAATTCCAGCCGCAAATGAGTGATTTTTCTCCATTCTACATTGAACGAGCAATTTATTTTGTCAATTTTAGCTGTGAAAAGAGTTCTATAAACCGTGAATTAGCGCATTTTCTTAATTCGGCCCCGGACTTTGCATCGCGAAATCGCAAATTGGCGTGTTTTCTCAATCTGAACCAGCGCTATTTCTCAATTTTAGCTGTAAATGGGTGTTTTTCCTCTGTCTTAGCCGCAAAATGTCCTTTTCTAGATTTCATCCACGAACGAAAACTTTTTCTCCAGACGTGCGCACCCCCCCCCCACCACCACTGTGTATCCGTGCCTAGCTGTCTGCCCACCCTATTGATCACGAGCTGGCTACGCCCCTGCTCACGAGCATTTCTTAGATAGGTTGGACAATAAAGCTGAAGTTTATTAGTGTTCCCTGTCATGTATAAAAATAGAAGAAATTTAGTATTTTAGTATTAATGGTGTCCTTCGACCAGAATCCCGGCCTCGAACCTAGCCGTATTCAATCACTGTCGATATCGAGGAATTTGTTTGCCTCACCTGGGGCCCTAGTATCAACCCGTGTGAAAATGCCGCAAGATGCGGTTACTAAGGCGGGTTAATGTCATTTCTTATTCGGCGTCCTTGGGTCCCGCTTGCGGCATTTTTTCCCGACCGTTCGGTACTAAGGCCCCTGGGGCCTTAGTATCTGACGTGATTGCTATGGCCGGATAATGTTATTTCTTATTCGGCGTCCTTGGATCCCGCATGCGGCTTTTTCCCCGACCGTTCATACTAAAGTACGCGACACGAAATAAGGCGGGTGTGACTCATCGGCCCTCCCATGCCCTGATCCCATGTGGTCATGGCACAAACAATAATAATTGGTTGAAAATTAAGATCATACCTCTTTAGTCTATTTACCTTGGGCATCCTCAGTGTTTTTGTTTACAAACACAAAAATTGGAGTCAGAATAGACTGGTCAGGTACATTGTTAGCAGTTTAACACTTTGTCTGTACTCAACATGTGAAACTGCAAACAATGGTTGCGTTGCAGAACTCGGGGCTCGTGTTTAAGCACTGAAGTGTTGAATTAAGCGCTTACTGGAGTTTTGCAACGGTGCTTTGTATCGCGATGGGACGTCGGTTAAGTCGTAGCGCCATTTTCCTCCTCCCTATAAAAATGCTGATGCTCGTTTCGACATTATTTCTTCGCCTCACGAGGCATTCATTCTCATCTGTTAGTTCTGTTTAATATTTTCGTTTCGTTGACGCTATCGAATCTCGTGTTGTTGCTCGCTCGATTAAATCGGAGTAATTGCTTCCTTTATTGTTTTTTTAATATCGTAAAAATTCATTACACAGTAGGGAGATTTTGAAAGACGTAAAAAAGAAAAACGTTCACGTCTTTTTGAAATTTCACCAATCATCTGTTGCCTACCCTAGCAACCGTCATACGTTAATAAAGACGTGCATGTTTTTACTTCATTCAAAATCTCACTATCACTAGTGAAACAGCCGTCGTTCGTCAACACGACTGTTCAGAAAATTTGAATTTTAGTGCAAAAATTGTGAGTAATTTTAATTTTTTCTTGCTTTGCCTTTTTTGTCTAATTTTTAAACCAGCAGCTTTCTCATTCCCCGAACCAGGGTGATGGGGGGCACTGGAC
The DNA here is from genome assembly GCA_038030265.1 of Corythucha ciliata. NCBI lineage: Eukaryota > Metazoa > Arthropoda > Insecta > Hemiptera > Tingidae > Corythucha > Corythucha ciliata. The sequence goes on from CM075938.1 coordinate 56,954,506, forward strand.
ATTCAATTTGTTTTCGTATTAATTATTCTATTCAGTCGCGTGACTGTGGGAATTTGGAGGATCGTAGGCAGGGGCGTAGCCAGTCCTTGATCTTGGGGTGGGCAGCTTCACTGGAGAAGATTATGTCAGATGCACATGCACCATTTCCCATTGCCTTCAATGGAACCTGCGTGGAATGAAGATTGCAGGCAATGGGCAATCTTTATATGTGGCATTTCCCCAGCAAGAGAACTAGTAATTCATCAATTCAATCGCCGATTTATGTCGGATAAATAAATTAATTTGCCCGTGTCGAGTCGCTGTCTTATGTCGTTGTCGTCGCCGTGACTGAGTCGTTATCCATCAAATACTAACTATTCTGCTGGGAAATTTTCGTTTTTACCTTCTATTCCAGATTTTCGGTCCAAAAACTGGCAAATGAACGTGAAATGGTGCCACAGAGCTCACTGGGCTCAGTGACAATTTACCCCCTCAACCTGAACCCTTTCTAACGCAGAGACGAATTTTTACCGAGCTTTGAAATCAATAATTAAGTTTTTTTGTGAGTGGAATCTGTGAAACGGATCATTTTAAAGAGGCAGCAATCACGAAATGTGATTTTCAGCAAGGCAACCGCCAGGGTTTTTAGTGAGCCAGATCGGCGAAAACGTTTTTGTGGTGATAAAAATAAGCACAATTGTTGTTTAGTGAATCAGACTTGTTGAATGGTTTTTCAGTGCGTAAAATCCGCGAAATTGGGTTTGCAGCCACGAAAACCCGTTAAAGTGGGATTTTTGTGAGCGAAACGAGCGTTTTAGTGAGCCAGAGACTACAGGACTTCAGGTGGCGGTTTTCCACTGTAACTTGCAGTAGGATATCCACCATCCCAGCACCGCGTTAAAACGGCAATTTTGGAGGCTCAAACCGCTCAATCTGTGGTGGCTCTACAGATTTTGCCAAATTTACTCCATAAATTTTAGATGTTCAGTGTTCACAATCGTCGCCTCACTCACTACGGATGACCACTTTCACATCTGTTCCCTCCCCCTCCCCCTGCTCTGGATACGCCCATGATCGTAGGTAATTCTTCCCGCAGGGGGAACAAGAGAATGACGGTTATGAACTGACACGGACGGTTAGATGGGTCCTTCCTGGTGATTTCATTTTCGCGCGCCACTCAGTGTTTACAAGTCTCTTAGGAGATAGCGTCGCGAATTCGTGGACGAAAAAAAACAAAAAAAAAAAAACAAAAAACGCACGCACCCAAATAAGTGAGTTGGTCGAGGAGAATCTGCAATCCCCAGGGAGGCCGAACTGCGCGTGCGGCGCGTACGCGATTAATGGGCTTTGGACCCAATAATCATTTTTGTGTGTTCCAAATAGGTAAAATTTGGAATTCCGCGTAACGGTAATACGGTAGTAAACTGCTCGAATTGATTTCGTTTTATTATTTTTCCAGGTATTGCCCACACCAAGACATTTTTACAGACCTGCACGTCGACAGAGCACAATTGAAAACAGTTCCGAAAACGAGTCGTCCTGATTTACGCCGCTTTTCCATATGAAGAGAGGCAAACTTGACTTGAAATGGCTAGCTCGTAAGTGTTTCATTTTTTTTTAAACCACCAAACTGGCACTGTTTCATCTCTTCGGTATTTTTCGCTAGTGTCTGGAAGCGAAGAAGAAAACGCCGTCAAGGCAAAAGTTCCTAGTCATAGACGACAACTAAAACAACGATTGCTCCTGGTCGTTTTATTTCTTTCTTCGAGTCTTTGGATTTTATTTCAAGTGGACTTGAACGTCAGTTCCAGAATTGAGAGAATTCGCTTTTCGCTTGAAGATGAAGCCAGTAGTTTGTAAAAAAAATAATTTTGAACTAACGTAATTTCAATTTCTATGATTTTTGTTGTTGTTTATTCTCCAGATTCGCCAGCGTTTATAGTGAACACCCCGGGTTGTCGCATTCAAAATTTAGACGCGTTTGACCCTTCAATAACCGAGTTCGTCTTCCAAGACACAGACCCGGCCTGCGGCAGTAAGAACGGTCGAGTCGACCCCGTCATAGCGACTGTTGACTCGCTGTACGTGGACAAGGACGCGTTGAGAAATTTATCGGCCGGACTCGGTAGCAACGTTTCGTGTTGCTATCGACGATTTTGGAGGGAAACCCAGCCGGTGGCCGACGTTTACTCGAATGACGTTGACGACGTGATGAAGTAAAGAAAAAATATGGCGTCTAAATTCTTGAAATATTTTAATCACACCCCCCCCCCTCCAACCCGTGTTTTTCGTAGAACCGATGACACCTGCGTACCCTTTTTCGATGCTGTTAAAGTCCCCTACGAATTCGTCTCCGTTTTCTGTAACGACTCATTGGCGAACCCGTTCTACGAAGACTATTTCGCTTTCGCGCAACCGACTGAATATGAAACGGTCGAACCGTCGAACGATAATGACGACAAAGTGAACGTTTTAATCGTCGGAGTTGACGCGTTGTCTCGACTCAATTTCTACAGACAATTGCCGTCCGTTATGACTTTCCTGGAGAACCGCGAATTCATCGAACTTCTCGGTTACAACAAGGTGGGTGACAACACTTTCCCCAATTTGATACCATTTTTGACGGGACTGTCGGAAGAGGAACTCGGACGGATTTGTTGGAAGTCTTCGGACAGTGTTTTTGACGACTGTTTCTTCCTTTGGGATCACTTTAAAAACAATGGTTACGTGACTGGTTTCGGAGAAGATTCTGTGGATATCGCTCTTTTTCAGTATCAAAAAGTGGGATTTAGGGAAAAACCGACGGACTTTTACTCGCATCCATATCATCGTATGGCTGAGAAGAGTATCGGAACGGATAAATGGATGAATTGTAAGCTTTGCATCGGGCAGCGTTATAGTTTTCAGCTCGTTCTTGACGACGCTCTCAGTTTCGCGGTTAACTTGAAAAATAATTCAAATTTCGGTTTTTTTTGGATTAATAGCATCAGCCACGATTATTTAAATCTTCCACGCTTCGCAAACTACCCACTGTTGTCGTTTTTTCAACAACTCGAAACGAACGGCATTCTCAACTCGACCGTCGTCGTACTCATGAGTGATCACGGTATTCGTTGGGGCGGCATTCGTAGCACGTATCAGGGCTACATCGAAGAGCGACTTCCCGGTCTGTTTATGTTGTTTCCACGGTGGTTTCGCAACAGGTATGGCTACGCGTACGCAAACATTCGACAGAATCGACGACGTTTGACGACACCGTTTGACGTTCACGAGACGCTGCTTGATTTGGCCAATCTGTCAAGACTTGCGGATCGATCGATTTTCGAACGATCGAAA